>LR990635.1:2685018-3893351 GCA_905147815.2 Phalera bucephala | reverse complement strand
TGCCCGCCAGCCGGTGCAGAGCACCACGGAAACACCTAGCGAAATCCCAAACCGAGACCATTCCTCCTTGAGGTGCCCTTGACCTTACTTTCTCCCTGCCCTTCGGCTGGAACGTCGTTGTTACACGTTCGCCCTCTTACCCGGTGAAGCTGTAAAGGCCCCTCGGCCAACACCGTAGATCATTCAGACATACACATCTCTAGAAAATATATTGTAAAAATGCTATATAGTTTCTTTTATCACACTACAGCTTCCTTCAATACGGTAGGGAGCTCCGTGAACTACGGCTGGTCGCAAATCCCTTGGTCTTAGAAGTATGTAACCTATTGTGTATCGCGGGGAACATCTTTCAAAGGTTCTCGCCCCTTTGTGGGAAAGACACCTGCCTTATATAGGACTTTCGAGACACTAAAACCTCCTTCAATACGGTAGAGGGATTCAGAATCTACGGTTGGCTGCAATTGCCTTGATCTTAAGAGATATGGGTATAGTGCTATGAGGATATTTTAGCCTGTAGATGACATTGACAGGGGGGCGTTGGAGTGAAATTAGGGTTATCATTTAGTAAAATTTTCTGCTTTCAGGGAAATAATTCAACAGATAAGTCAGAAGGTTACTAATTAAAAAAAGAACTTGGGTAAATTTCATAGCAAACGGTTATTCGGCGATAGTCAAAGTGACATTTCTCTTGATGACAGCATTAGTTCCGATTTTGGGCGCGGGCCAAAAGATCCTTGTATGACTGCAAGTTTCGTGTTCATTTTTTAACTGCATAGTCATAAGTGTGCTGTCTTGGATTTTGTGGACTCCTGGCCTAATATTTGTGTTAATTTATCCTCAAGCCTATCTAGCTCGTTCTGCATTATTCTCCCATACCTTACGGATCTAACTATACAAAAAGAATTGTAAAACTCATTTTTAAAACAGGAACCATGGACCATTTCAAACGGGTGGCAGAGTTAAGTAATCACTAGACTTTTCTTTCTTGACTATTCAAAACCACTTGCTTATAAGAGACTTTTGATTTTGAATAGTCGGGCTTTTGTAATTAATGTGTACGACTCCTAACACCGCTTCGCCGACGTCATCTGTCATCGAGTTTGACAGTTGAAACATTTGAAAATAGAACCAATGGCGAACTGTCAATGAGTACTCAAACTTTTTCATAGTGATGTCATTGAGCCACGAACATTGAGCTATTCAGCTGTTATTTCTTTATTTTTCTATTAGGTATTTTTGTTTATTTTAAAATTAATATTTAAAAGAACGACACTTATCTATACTTCTATACAATAATATTATAAAGAGGAAAGATTTGTATGTTTGTAACGAATGAACGCAAAAACGGATCGATTTCAAAAATTCGTTCATCATTAGAGAGCTACCTTACCAGAAGTAACATAGGCCCGGTAGGCGGCGCTGTTGTCGACCGGGTACAAAGTCGCGGGAAACTGCTAGTATTAATATAATTGCCGAATTGCGATGCAAGGACACGATATTTACCAACTTTTATTTATAGAAAAACCAGATTGACTGCTTTGTTACTATAGTGGAGCAACATATGGTTAGCGATCTCGAGGTCCTGGATTCGATTCCTAGATCGGAAAAAGTGTTATTGGAGTTCAACTTCTTAATTCCGTGTTTTAGTTTGCTATCGAAAATTCTCAGTTATACCGGAGTCTAGAATTGTGCCCGAGGTATAATAATAATACACACCTTCATGCCTATATTCCTCAGATGGGGTGGCAGAGGTGTACTGAGTACACCCACGTTTCGCCGACGATGTTAGGTCCCATGTAATAGGGGGCGAGCCTATTGCCATATACTGGGCACAATTCCAGACTCATACTGGGAATTTTTCGTTAGAAAAACTACATTTGTCCGACTTAGGATGAACCCAGGTCCTCGTGATCACAAAGCGATGCGCTTTGCCACCAGACCAACGAGGCAGTCTCCAACTTCCATCTGAGTTTCGGACGGGGCCCAAGATTTTCCGAAGAATCTTTCTTTCCGCCACAAGTAGCTTGTTAAAGAAGAAGAATCGTGAAGGTATTAATTATTGATGCTATCATATTTATATCCTCGTCAAATATCAATGGATGCGACCAGTAACCTTTTATTAATAGACTCGTTCTTACATAATAAATGCACTTTAAAAAGCTGAAATATTAAAAATCAGCTGACATTTTTATAGTATACTAATATATGTATTGACATTTAAGCGTTGATGGCGTAGTTAAATGAATACCTCGCATTTTACATAAGAACGAGGTACGAAAGACAGTTTCGGTAACGGTAACATATACAAGGTGTATCGTAAATAACATCGCTTTGTGATCTGGAGGTCCAGGGTTCAAATCCTAGGTCGGACAAATGTAGTTTTTCTAACGAAAAAATCCCAGTGTGAGTCCGGGGTCTGGAATTGTGCCCGGTATATGACAATAGGCTCACCCCCTATTACATGGGACCTAACATCGTCGGCGAAACGTGGGTGTACTCAGTACACCTCTGCCACCCCCTCTGGGAAATGTAGGCGTGACGGTGTAAATAACACAATACCTCCGACACCCCGATTAGATAATTACTTTAAAAATTAAATACGAAAACCCATTTTCCAAATTTAAAATTTTTAACACTTATTTAACACTTTTATACCCCAATTAACAATGAAACTTGTACGTGTATGTGTGAAATACATTTTAGAAATGCACTTGAAATCGCCGTATTGCTTTGAATCAAGAATAAATTTACTTTATTATAGCGCACTAAATGAGTAACAGCATTTTTTGCAAATTGAAAAATATGTGTGTAAATGTAAGATGCATTAAAAATTGTTAGAATCAATTAAGGTATCGATTTAGAACAAACTACTTTTTGGTCTTGCGTTGATTATGTTACAGCTTGTATACGGACACAGAAACCGCACACAGGATCAGACGTCGACCTCGCTAGCGAGGTGCAAAAATCCTGCTGGCCGAGCACCACGCTGAGAACCCTAGCATACACCCTTCCCTATAGATACAGCCCAAGCCGAGGACGTGTCTCCTTGAGGTGCCCTTGAACTATTGCCCCTTGCCCTTTTGGCTGATCCTATGTGCGGTTTCTGTGTCCGTCCGGATACCGCACACAGGATCAGACATCGACCTCGCTAGCGAGGTGCAAAAATCCTGCTGGCCGAGCACCACGCAGAGACACCTAGCATATACCCTTGCCTATAGTTACAGCCCAACCCAAGGACGTGTCTCCTTGAGGCGCCCTTGAACTATTGCGCCTTGCCCTTTTGGCTGATCCTGTGTGCGGTTTCTGTGTCCGTCCGGATACCGCACACGGGATCAGACGTCGACCTCGCTAGCGAGGTGCAATAATCCTGCTGGCCGAGCACCACGCTGAGAACCCTAGCATACACCCTTCCCTATAGATACAGCCCAAGCCGAGGACGTGTCTCCTTGAGGCGCCCTTGAACTATTGCGCCTTGCCCTTTTGGCTGATCCTATGTGCGGTTTCTGTGTCCGTTCGGATACCGCACACAGGATCAGACATCGACCTCGCTAGCGAGGTGCAAAAATCCTGCTGGCCGAGCACCACGCAGAGACTCCTAGCATATACCCTTGCCTATAGATACAGCCCAACCCAAGGACGTGTCTCCTTGAGGCGCCCTTGAACTATTGCGCCTTGCCCTTATGGCTGATCCTGTGTGCGGTTTCTGTGTCCGTCCGGATACCGCACACGGGATCAGACGTCGACCTCGCTAGCGAGGTGCAATAATCCTGCTGGCCGAGCACCACGCTGAGAACCCTAGCATACACCCTTCCCTATAGATACAGCCCAAGCCGAGGACGTGTCTCCTTGAGGTGCCCTTGAACTATTGCCCCTTGCCCTTTTGGCTGATCCTATGTGCGGTTTCTGTGTCCGTCCGGATACCGCACACAGGATCAGACATCGACCTCGCTAGCGAGGTGCAAAAATCCTGCTGGCCGAGCACCACGCAGAGACTCCTAGCATATACCCTTGCCTATAGATACAGCCCAACCCAAGGACGTGTCTCCTTGAGGCGCCCTTGAACTATTGCGCCTTGCCCTTTTGGCTGATCCTGTGTGCGGTTTCTGTGTCCGTCCGGATACCGCACACGGGATCAGACGTCGACCTCGCTAGCGAGGTGCAAAAATCCTGCTGGCCGAGCACCACACAGAGACACCTAGCATATACTCTTCCCTATAGATACAGCCCAAGCCGCGGACGTGTCTCCATGAGGCGTCCTTGAACTATTGCCCCTTGCCCTTTTGGCTGATCTGTGTGCAGTTTCTCAGTCCGTCCGGATACCGCACACGGGATCAGACGTCGACCTCGCTAGCGAGGTGCAAAAATCCTGCTGGCCGAGCACCACACAGAGACACCTAGCATATACCCTTCCCTATAGATACAGCCCAAGCCGAGGACGTGTCTCCTTGAGGCGCCCTTGAACTATTGCCCCTTGCCTTTTTGGCTGATCCTGTGTGCGGTTTATGTGTCCGTCCGGGGTTGTGTGAGTTAGGAGTGCATATGTGTTTATGCTCTCCTAACTCACTCACGCACCAACATATGAATAAAAATTTAATTAGAAAATTAACTTTTCGTTCCGAACCAATTTCTTTGCTCCCTACACAAAATGTCAACCAGTACACGATGTTCCACATTTAAAAGTAGGGCTATTAAAACCTAATGTTCTAAACCTCCCAGCGTTAAAGTCCGACTACGTGTTACCAACATTAAAAAATGAAATATTCACACTTACAAACAGGAACTTTTAATATTAATGACACATGAAAATACTTTGTAAAACTTCCACAAGTTATTCGAGAATTTTCAAATTACATTCATTCACCGCTTTATCCTCAAGGATTAAGGTATAAAATTGAGTGTGATTTGTTTAATGTGCTTTGTGAAGTCGAACGTTTATGGAAATAAGTTTAAAATAAATCCGTGGAGTTTAAAATGCAGTTTAAAAGGTTGAAAACGGGTGGAATGGAGTTGTGGATGTGTTAAAGTTTTTATTATAAATTGAGGTAAGGTATTATTTGTCAAACTTATCTGTGGGCTTAGGTCCCAGTTATTAGACAGATACCTGCTAAAACTGTACCGTAACTGGAAATTTCTTCGTATTCTAATAGTGTCAAAGCTACAGTAAGGACTGCGAATACCACCACTTAGTCTATTTGGTAGGTTAAATAGAATTATAATAATAATATAAACCTATACTGTTCCACTTTTGTGCAAAGACCTTCTCTTACTAATCAAGGTGAGAGAGATTAGGTCGCTCGTAGCGCTGTGCGACCACGGTGTTCTTCCCGATCACTAAGATTAAGCAGCGTTCGACTCGGTCGACTTGAGATGGGTGATCGTTTTTGGCATTTTCATATTCGAGCGTCTCCGTGCTTCGGAAGGTACGATAAGTCGTTGGCCCCGGTTTCCGCTTTATGTGGTAGTCGTTAAACGGAGTTGGAACTTATCAAGCAGGTGGCCATATACCTGCCCCCACCAATCCGCACTTGGTCCGCGTGGTGGAGTAAAATAATTATTAAGGAATTATTAACTGAAATCAATACGATAGCGATCGTTATCTATACCGATACTGCAAAGCCTGGCTATTTATAGACAGAATTCTTAGAATATTGCTTGTGTGCTCAGTACAAAAATACTGTGTGGGATTAGATAGCTATTTTTAGGTACTGATTTTTTTTCAACTCAATATAAACCACCGTCACGCCTACACTCCCCTGGGGGAAGAGATTTTTGTGTACTGTTTACACTTACATTCCGCCGATGAGTTTAGATCCCATGGGGCTAGGCCACCGGTCACAATTCTAGACAGACGAGGCTGATGGCTACTGCGAATTTCACGATAGAAGATTTACTCTTTATCGGACCTAGATTTCGACTCCAAAATCTCATGATCACCAGCCGTATCAGGAGTCACTAAACTAATGAGGCAGAGAAAAAGTTAAACAGAGGTGTTCTGACGGTGAATCCATCCTAAGTGGGACCAACATTGTGTTTTTAAAACTTTAGGAGGTTTCGTCAAAGCGGTTTCCATCGCCAAATATAGATATATAGATAAACTCTTTATTGTGCGCCAATAATGTTACAAATAGTGAGCACAAGGAACGCAAAGGGCGGCCTTATCGCTAATGAGCGATCTCTTCCAGGCAACCTTAGGCAGGCAAATAACATCATTATTAAAGCTTGCAGGTCATTCCACCCATTGCAGTACATAAACCTCGCCCATTCTACGCTACATATCTCTATCTTGGTCAAGTCCTACCTACGCACTTAACTAAATCGTCAACCCATCTTTGTTATGGCCTTTCACAATTCCGATATCTCCCGTGGCCGCCATTCGGTCAGAGACCTAATACAATTGCCATCCCCACATCTTGCGATGTAGGTTGAAATATACAGGATTCGAAGTCTTCTACGTAGTTTTTTTTCTCTACAAATATTGTACATCTGACATAATGAAGTTCATAAAACATAGCAATACACGGAAGCCGAAATCTCGGATGATATATAATATATCCTCCCCTACACAATACTCCCCCCAAAAACGCGATACTTATCATAATACGCACATTCGCACACAAATGTGTTTGTTAAAACATTTTTATACAACCAACACCGACTCCACTGCTTTTGTTCTATTGATTCATTACTGGGGTACCTTAATGCCTTAAGTTGGCCAACTTGGTCCAACGTGCGCCAACATTGGCCAAAACATTCGACGTTTAGAATTGACGGGTGTGTGGTCCGTCATTAGACGTAAAACATATCATTTTTCGTTTGAAATATTCTAGTATCATGATTATTTATATCTATTAATAATTAAAATAATGTAAAAAGATTAAAACAAGCAAGTATGAACCTATTTTAAATAAGCAAAAATACAGCAAAAAAATAGCATAATATAATAAATACACTATTTACAACTGTGCCAAATCGCTGGCGTTCGGCAGGATGCCCAGAAGGCTGGCAGCGTCCCCGCGCTGAATAGCAATGCTAATCGTTTGCGCGAGAAACGTGCCAGCCCTCTGGTCACGTGTCGTGCCGTATTTTAATAGTTCCTCAAAGATGTGATGGGCACTTGAACCCCATGGACCCAAAGTCTCCACACCAAACGGCTCAAAGAAGCATCCTTTATCCAGGTTGCAGTATTTGCGCCATTTGCGGCACTCAGCAGAATTGCGGCGCTCCTAGCCATAATGACTGTCTCTGGAAGGTGCGACGGCGAAAGTATCGACAGATGTCGTGTCCCATTCCAGACGCCGTCCAATCTTCCAAGAAATAATTTATCATTCCATCGGGTCTCTTACCATCGTCACGCATAAGACCGTTTGGTTCTAAAACGGTAGGCACATTGGCGGTGGCAAAGGCCTGACGGATGACATCATGAATACTCTCAATTCAATAATATTAATGATTATTTTTACTTTATATTATAGGGTACGCTATTATATCTTAAACATCGTCACGCCTATATTCCCCAGAGGGGGTGGCAGAGGTGTACTGAGTACACCCACGTTTCGCCGACGATGTTAGGTCCCATGTAATAGGGGGCGAGCCTATTGCCATATACCGGGCACAGTTCCAGACTCCGGACTCATACTGGGAATTTTTCGTTAGAAAAACTACAATTGTCTGACCTAGGATTTGAACCCAGGACCTCGTGATCACAAAGCGATGCGCTTTGCCACCAGACCAACGAGGCAGTTATATCTTTTTTCGACTATTCGAGCTATTATATCTTTTTAATCAAAAAACAGTTAATCATCCAGGTTTACGTGATTTTTTTAATAATACAATGAAAATGATGACGAGCGGGACTAAACAGTTACATCTTTTCTATTTTTCTTTCTTTTTTTTTTATAAACGTAGCCCCACACTAGGATTTAATCCTGTATCGTGGGTGCGTTTACAAACATGAAAATTCACATGCACAAATACCCAGACCGGAACAAATAATTGTGGATCACACAAAGATTTGTCCCGTGCAGGACTCGAACCCGCGACTATTAGACGCAGTGGGCAGAGCGGCTTAAGCTCTTAACCACTGCGCTAAATCGTCGTAAACATAATACAGTTCTGTGAGATGAGAAGGGCTAAGGCAGTTGAGGAACGAGAGGTCTCTAAGGATAGAACCTGTTGGAACTCTACCTACCACGCAAGAGATCTGGCGTCATGATATATAAGCTGTAACATAATTATCACAAGACCTGAAAGTAGTTTGTTCTAAATCGGCAACTGAATCGATTCCAACTATTTTTAAAGTTAGATAGAATGAAAAAACAGATATACAATCCGAAAGTGGAAGGATCTAGGTACCGGGAAAGACCTAGACTATCTTACCACGACGAAATAGATCGAGTCTTATCTGAAGGACAAGTCAAGAGTCTTCGTAACCGGCAAGCGTGTATGAGACGAACTATGAGAGTGGAGGAAGCCAGAGAGTTATGTTAGAAAAGAACCTGTTGGGACTCTACTCTCTGCCTACCCCGCAAGGGATCTGGTGTGATGATATAGATAGATATATATTCTTTTTTTAATTTTTAAGAAATTCTGTAGCCGTTCTGTTTGCTGTATTAAATTTAATAATGATTCGAAGCATTACGGCTATTTTAAATGTATTTCTATTACAGACACCTCAATACGCATACAAAAGTTAATTCGTTATTAAATTTTATGGTTAATTTAGGTGCCAAAGGCCTTAAAAAAATGGTAGAAAACTCTTTAAAATTGGAAGTTTGATTTTCGTATTGAATTCGTAAAGCAATAATTTAATTGAGGTGTCGGTGGGGAGTGGGCTTGCGTTATTCAAGTTACACGTTGTATATATGATACTTTAATTATCTATGATTAACTTTACTCTCAGAATGAAAGAAATACAATTTAAGCATAGACACATGCGATTTAATAGGTATTTTTTTAACGTATCTCCACACTAGAATTTATTCCTGTGTCGCGGGTGCGTTTACAAACATGAAAACTCACATACACAAATACCCAGACCGAAACAAATATTTGTAGGTCACACAAAGATTTGTCCCGTTCGGGAATCGAACCCGCGACTATTAGACACGGTGGACGGAGCGGCTTAACCACTGCGCTTAATCGTCCGTCAAGTTACTTGTACAGGCCTAATCTTTACTTGACACCATTTTGGACAGTAATTTTTCGATAATAATAGGCATATTTTAAGAGCGCTTTTAAAGAGAGATTTAGAAGGTCTTAACCTCACTTCAGTCCTACCCTGATTATGAGATAAGTGCCTATAATGCACACGAAGCGCCGAGACCATAATTTATGAAAAAAGAAATATAATCTCTGCCTGACTGCCTCGTTTTGTCTAATGGCGACTAATACGCGTTGTGATCACGAGGTCCTGGGTTCATCCTAGGTCGGCAAAATTAAGATTTTCCATCGAAAATCACCTTGGCGCACTGGTTCTGTACTTGGACCGTCATCGTTGCGGCTTCAAAAAGACATCTCATCACCTCGATGTATCCGGAACGAAGTTATTCGTCAGAGAACCAAGGTTACCGACATAGCTCAGCGAATTAGCAAGCTGAAGTGGCAGTGGGCAGGTCACATATGCCGCAGAACCGATGGCCGTTGGGGCAGACTGGTCTTGAGTGGAGACTGCGTGTCGGCAAACGTAGTGTAGGGCGCCCTGCAGCTAGGTGGGGCGACGATATTCGTAAGGCAGCGGGCAGAGATTGGAGAAGGAGAGCTGAAGATCGAGCTCAATGGCGTGCCATGGGAGAGGCCTACGTCCAGCAGTGGACTGACACGGGCTGATGATGATGATCGAAAATCTGCCAATATCAATCCGGAGTCTGCAATTTTGCCTGGTATTTTGTTTTAAAACGTAGCCCTACACTAGCATTTATTTCTGTGTCGTAGGTGCGTTTACAAACATGCAAATACACAACACAAATACCCAGACCGGAACAAATAATTGTGGATCACACAAAGATTTGTCCCGTGCGGGAATCGAACCCGCGACTATTAGACACAGTGGGCGGAGCGGCTTAAGCTCTTAACCAATGCGCTAAATCGTCCGTCAAATCCGGTATATGCCAATAGGCTTTGCCCTTATTACATGGGACCTGACAACGTCGGCGAAAAGTGTTATTTTATATTTAATTACTATTGCCTGTGTTGTTTTTTTATTTTATCTATCTATCTATACCATCACGCCAGATCCCTTGCGGGGTAGGCAGAGAGTACATATTTCCAACAGGTTTTTTCCTTACGTACCTATCTGGCTTCCTCCACTCTCATATTTCGTCTCATACACGCTCGCCGGTTACGGAGTCTTTATTTTAATATAATTTCGTACTATCGATTAAAAAACAGCCCATGAAGAAACTACCAGCTTTAACACCAATCTTTCACCAACAAGCCAACATAGCACCCAGCTGCTGTAAGGAGGGGCACAAGAATTTACGACCTTATGCCTTAAAAGTTCACAGGAGCAGTTCAAGTTATTTACTTTAACTTAATAACAGGCTTACATGCCGTTATTTATGTCTGAGGGGCGAGGGGCGGTATTTTTCCAGTAACAACCGGATCTATCCGGTTTAAGATGTCACTGGCAATTTGAATTTATGAATTGTCGCCTTTTGCTAGTGTTGTGAATGCTCCTAGAGAAATCGTATAATTATAATATTGATCACATAGGATGGGTAGTGGCAGTTCTAAGTGCCAAACGAAATTAATATTTAATTCAATGGTGTTAATGCATAAAACCATAAGTGTAGTAACGCCATTGAATAAAGTATAATGGTCTTTGACACAACTGTCACAGTACCCACCTCTCATGAAAAATACTGTAATTAGCGATCAATAACCACTCATAGGACTGTAAGGAAAGAACCTTTTTGAACTCTGTACCTATTAGTTGAATCTCGTCGCCGCTTCGATCCTTGCACCTGACAAAGGTCTGACCCACAAATGTTCGATTCACTCTGGGTTTTGGCGTAAGACAATTTCATATTTGTTGACACACCCACGATACTGGAATCATTCCTAGTCAGGGACTATTTCGAAAAAAAACCATCAAACTGTTTAGCTACAAACCGTTTCAACATAAATATACTCAAAAATCAAGCTCGGTAACCTTGGGCAGTCAGGTCAGTCCCTTTAGGCATAAAAACAAATTCCTTGAGTCTAGATACACAATTTTTTAATAAATTAAATACCAAAAACAATTTATAGAGCGAAATACCCTGAGGGGCGTGTCATGTCTGAAAACTCAGAAGCTGAAAATTGAATGATGCTGCGTCTAATCCAAACCACGAGACAGCTTGGGATCAGCTGGTTCACTGTACACGTGTAACTACATTACTCATACTCAAATGATTTCTATCTACCTAAATCATCACGTCAGATTCAGAGTACAGAGTTCCAACAAGTTCTTTCTTTACATACCTCTCTGGCTTCCTCCACTCTCATAGGTCGTCTCATACACGCTCGCCGGTTACGGAGACACTTGACTTGCCCTTCAGATAAGACTCGGTCTATATGGTCATGGTAAGATAGTCTAGGTCTTCCCCGATCCTGCATCCTTCCACTCTCGCATTGTCAATCTGCATGAAATGATTTGTTTTGCATAAATTCCACAATTTACAAATTATTGTTATCTTATATTTTTTTAAATAAATGTAGACGGACGACTTAGCGCAGTGGTTAAGAGCTCAAGCCGCTCCGCCTACTGTGGTCGATTCCCGCACGAGACAAATCTTTGTGTGACCTATAATTATTTTATTCGATCTGGGTATTTGTGTATGTAAATTTTCATGTTTGTAAACGCACCCACGTTACAGAAATAAATCCTTGTGTGACGCTACGTTTTTAACTGAAAAAAAGAATAGAAAAATTACGTGTATGTGAATTTGATGTTTGTAAAAGCATCCAGCTTTTACAAACCACCACCCAGACAAAGGACGAATTTGTAAAAAAAAAAGCCGTCACGCCTATATTCCCCAAGCGGGGGTCGCAGAGGTGTACTGAGTACACCCACGTTTCACCGACGATGTTAGGTCCCATGTAATAGGTGGCGAGCCTATTGCCATATACGGGTACAATATCTGACTCCGGACTCGCACTGGGAAGTTTTCGTTAGAAAAACTACACTTGTCCGACCTAGGATTTGACCCCTCCTCCTCGGACCTCGTGATCACAAAGCGATGCGGTTTGCCACTAAACCATCTAGGCAGTCTAAAAAAACTTTAAATATGGTAATTTGGTTTTGGGAATTTGTGAATAAATTATCTGATCGGGGTGTCCGAGGTCTTCCGTTATTAACGATGTGTATACACCTTGTAGTCTTTCCGCTCAGAATACGGGCAACGACGACGACGTAGTAGTAGATCCCCTCCCATAGCCGGCGGTTGACCGGTGCACTTAGTAGTGCACCCGTCCCCCTACAGCGACTGTCCCAACCGAGGCGCCCTCGAGTATGTCGCCTCTTGCCCTTATGGCTGGCTAGAGCGTAGTGGTTGCACGCTCGCCTTTAAGTCCGGTGAAGCTGTAAAGGCCTCGCGGCCAACAGCGTACATCATTCACACACACACACACACACACACACACACCTTGTAGTGCACCAGCTGTTTTAATAAGCTCTCTTAACGGCTAGTTGAAAATATCCCCGGAGAACGCGAGATATTCATAGTTAATAAAAAATAACTTCTAGACAAGTAAAGGTATGTAAACTGTAGTAAAATTAAAACCGAAGTTAGTATCTTTAATTTATCTTTAATCATGTTTTAATTGGCAAGTTACGTTACCTCTATCTATATCATCACGCAAGCTCCTTTGCAGGGTAGGCAGAGAGTACAGAGTTCCAACAGGTTCTTTACTTACAAACCTCTCTGGCTTCCTCCACACTCATAGTTCGTCTCATACACGCTCGCCGGTTACGGAGACTCTTGACTTGCCCTTCAGATAAGACACGGTCTATTTGGTCATGGTAAGATAGTGTAGTTCTTCCCCGGTTCGTACATCCTTCCTCTTTCGCATTGTATATCTGTTTTGTCATTCTTTCTTCGGAAATTCTTTCTATATGCCGAACCAACGGAGCATACCCTTTCTCATCTTTACACGGATACTATCTTTCATCCCTATTTGCTTTCTTACTATACTGTTGCGAATACGGTCGGTCAGCGTCACTCCGCAAATCTTCATAGAAGATTCTTAATTAGTAATTATATGTCTAACGGAGGAAATAAATTCTCAGCGGTTAACTGAAAATACACTTTAACTTGTCTCGCAACTCATGATACACAATATAGTTCCTAGGCTTGAGGTTGACTGCTCCAGCTACGACCAGCAACGGAGTGATCACGAATGCAGTGATACCCGTTTTATCAGTTATCCCCCACCCACCTAGGCTCTGTATACATCAAATTGACATTTGTGTGTCGTTGAAAAACTGTACTCATGGACCGGATGCGACTTAAATATCTATAGCATCACGCCAGATCCCTTGCGGGATAGGCTGAGAGTACAGAAGATCGAACGATGAGGACTTATAGGTCCTTTTTGTTTGAAATTGTGTCATTTAGTGACACATAGTTTAGTCAGTTTTGACTCAATGCTCGCACGTCACTTGGGGCCCTCATTGAAAATCAGCGCTGTAGCTCGGCTACAAACGTGTTACAGCTTTTAGCTGAATGGAGAGCCCATTTTGATGACGACATGTGTCCATATTTATCTAATTTAGAATTTGATACTACACATGAAATAAAACTATTTTACGGATTTTATCGCGGTTTATTTTTTTTTATTTTTAGTTCCCGACGTTTCGAGTGCTTTGCAGCACCCATGGTCACGGGAGGGACTGAGGTGTTAGACGTCCAATAGGCATAGTTGTTCCGGGGTACCCTCAAACTTCTTAATTATTTTTGTTGTTGTTGGTCCGATCTACGCAGAATGAGCTCACGGTGTCTTGAGGTCTTGCAGTGTTATGCTTGGTTTTGGATTTGATTATATTAATTACCGGATCCCAAGACGATGGAAGCACCCAGCCATCTTCTCTATTGAAATTAGGATGTTTTTTAATTTCAATAGCCTCGCGAACCATCCTTGGTAGGAATTGGACGAAATTGTAGCGTGCGCGGGTGGAAGTTGGCTAGACAGAGCTAATGACAGAGAAGGATGGCATTCCTTGGGGGAGGCTTTTACCCGAACGGGGTCCATGCAATAAATAATAAGTTAGTTGATAAATAAATAAAGTAAATAATAATTAAAATAATTACAAAATAGAATTTATAATTAGAAATCAAATTCATCTAAGTGTAACAAATGTAATTGAATATTATAGGTTAATAAGTTACCAATTGTTATCGTTTAATATGTACTATGCATGGAATTAAATAAAGCTTTATTATTATTATTGTTGTTCCTTTGTTTTTGGACTATGTGGTTTATCAAAATAAATAAGTTTTCTTTCTTCTTCTATATACGGAACCTATAGAACGACCTATGATTGAAACCCCTGCTCCACCGTTGCTCAACAATCTCGTTTACTGACCTATCTGTCTCTGTCACCACGCCAGATCCCTTGCGGGGGAAGCAGAGAGTACTGAGTTCCAACAGGTTCTTTCTTTGCATACCTCTGGCTTCTCCACTCTCATTGATCAGTGATAAGTAGAAAGTCATTTATTGAGATTGCAAGCGAGTGAACCAATTTTGCGAAATATCAAGCCATAGGTCACGATGTGAAATTTATTTGAATGTCATGTGTGACGTAATCTTACTGCCACGCCCGCGTGAGGAATGAGGCGTGGCGTGGTTTTTTTGTATGAACGTTTCAATAGTTATATAGTACAATAGCTAGTTGTCCCTATGTCCTTCTGCCTGGAACGTAGTTGTGCGTGTGTGTGTGTGAGTGATGTACGCTGTTGGCCGCGAGGCCTTTACAGCTTCACCGGACTTAAGGGCGAGCGTGCAACCACTACTCTCGAGCCAGAAGGGCAAGGGGCGACATACTCGAGGGCGGCGCCTTGAAGAGGCGCACTCGTTTGGGACAGTTGCTGTGGGGGGACGGGGTGCACTACTAAGTGCACCGGTCAACCGCCGGCTATGGGATGGGATCTACGAGTACGTCGTCGTCGCCCGTATTCTGAGCGGAAAGAATGGATGACAAAGCATCGGGGGGATCGGAGAGAACATGTCGCGGCTGGCGGTGGCGGCAGGAGTCGGGGTGGGGGGGGGGGGCTGGAACGTAGTTTTTCCAGGCTCGCCCTCTTGCGCAGTGAAGCTGTAAAGACACCTCGGCATAACCTCGGCCTGCAGCGCAGTACACAACTAAACAATAGCTTAATTTGATAAGCATATTTTTCCAATGCCAAGTAAAATTTATATTCTCTTAACTTAAACGGAAAACACGTCTTCTCTAAGTCACGTTGTAGAAAACTTTTTTTACACTGACCTCGCTGGGTAGGTCGAAGAATCTCTTGCCCGTCGGCCGGTGCAGAGTACCCCAGCGAGACACCTAGTGTATGCCCTCCCCCATAGCGATAGCCCGAGCTGATGCCGTTCCTCCTTGAGGCGCCTTTGAGCTAGTTGCCCCCTTGCCCCTCTGGCTGGAGTGTAGTTGTTGCGCGCTTGTCCTTTTGCCCATTGAAAGTGTACAGACTTCACAGTATGCCCCCGGCCAACAGACATTTATTATCATCGTCATCAGACGAAAGTCTAATAACTTCAGGCCTAAGGTCTCCCCAAAGATCGCCAAGACAACCGGCCATGTGTTATACGTATCCAGTATCGGCGAGCTTCACCAGGTCATCAGTCCGCCTTGCTAGGAGCCACCCACTCACACGTCTTCCTATACAAGGTCGCCACTTTTCGCCTTCGACCGTCGCCTTTCTGCCCCAACGACCGTCAGTTCTAAGAATAATGTGCGCTGCCACTTAAGTTTGCCAATTCTGAAAGCTATATCGGTAACTAGTTCTCCTGATCTCCCTCATCATCTCACCTCATTTCTGTTTCGGTCTCGCAGGGAAACTGAGGATAGCTCTAGTAGTCATTCCCACATACACTAAACAATAGCTTCATTTTAATTAGCATATTTTGCCAATGTCAAGTAAAATATATATTTCCTTCATCTTAAAAAGAACGTCTTCCCGCTATAACTGCGGCCCGCTACCCCTTCGCTGTCACCACTAATTCCCGCGAAACCGTGCCGCCATTTATTGACGTCAAAACAAACGTTCAGAAATAAAAATTAAAAAGTCCCAAGCGGCTAAGAACGTCTAAAACGATGAACGTCGCATAAATAATCAGGCGGGAGTGCGTCCCGGCAAATTACCCAGAACGGGCGGGTTCGGAATTGATGGCAACACTGAAATAAGTGCTGCCATGTCAACTATGTTGGCTGTCGGCGCGTGCCTTTGCCTTTTACCTCTTATTATTTTTTATTTCAAATAATGATTCGAAATTCGAATGGCGCGTTCTAAATTTGTATTGTAATTCGTCTTTATTTTTTATTCTTGCCGTAATGACGTTAACGACCATTATTCCTTTACAAATCCTAGTATAGCGCGACAAGTATATTTTGGCCCGCGGATAACATTGACAAAGAGACTTTGGAGTGAAATTAGGGTTATCATTGCAAAATTATGCAATATACTGCAAAGTATTTAACGCGAATAGTGATCAAATTGACTTACATTTCGACTCTCTAGGCAAATTGAGTAAATCTGCATTGTAGCTTGTCTGACGTTTAGTCACTACTTATTTGGTTATTTTTTATATGTATAGCTTTTTTATTTTGTTTTTTCTCCTTACTTCTTATCTTGAATTTAATTATATCAACATTGGAGTTTAGCTATATTCTGTACCTATTATGTTTAAAAAAAAAAAAAAAACTTTCACGCCTATATTCCCCAGTGGCAGAGGTGTACTGGGTACACCCACTTTTCGCCGACGATGTTAGGTCCCATGTAATAGGGGGCGAGCCTATTGCCATATACCGGGCACAATTCCAGACTCCGGACTCATACTGGGAATTTTTCGTTAGAAAAACTACATTTGTCCGACCTAGGATTTGAACCCCAGGACCTCGTGATCACAAAGCGATGCGCATTGCCACCAGACCAACAAGGCAGTCATTATGTTTTACGAGGCATTATTTTTAATTACTTATTAGTTTGCCTATAAGTAATTGTTTCACTTAGTTCTTATTTAACACATGTTTTTTTCTACTGTCCCAATAGTGTAAACAATTGTTGGTGAATCTAATAAATAAAATAAAATCATTTAGTAAAGTTTTCTTATTTCCAGTCAAATATTCCGCACGGTTTCTAAATAAAAAAAGAACTTGGGTAAAAATTATAGAAAATGGCAACTCTGCGACTGTCATGAAGTGACATTTCACTTGATGACAGCGTTAGTTCCGATTTTGGCCGCGGGCCAGAAGAGCCTTGTATGACTGTACCATACTATTAATTATACAAACACCCAGATCAGAGACAAGAGTTGGGACTAAGTATTTTTTTTTTAAATTAAAACTTAGCCACTAGGATTTATTCCTGTGTCGTGGGTGCGTTTACAAACAAAATAAGTTACATACACAAATACTTACACCGGAACAAGTAATTGTGGATTACACAAAGATTTATCCCGTGCGGGAATCGAACCCGCGACTATTAGACACAGTGGGCGGAAACCACTGCGCTAAATCGTCGCATTTTTTTTTCTATCGAAAATTTTACACTGTCCTAATATCGTCGGCGATATATTGGTGTGCACAGTACACCTCTGCCACCCACATTTGGGAAATATAGCCGTGACAGTTTTTATCTTTAAGGTTTGGCGAAATAGCCGACGGAGCGCGACGGAGTGTTCGGCTGACGCTCAGCAGCGAGGCGCGCACGTGTCAGTACAGACACGACATCACGCCAGCGAAGCGGGCGCTTAACATTAGCGTCTCGGTCTCGAACCTATTCGCACCTATATTAAAAAGGCAACAACTCGACACTTCGCGAACGCATCTACCCATGCAAATCCTTTAATCGTAGCCGCCGCCGACTACGATCCCCCGGCCCCTGCCGCCCCCGCCACCGCCAGCCGCGACATGTTCTCACCGATCCCCCCGTTGCTTTGTTATCCCTTCTTTTCGCGGGCGACGACGACGACGAAGTCGTAGATACCCTCCCCTAGCCGGCGGTTGACCGGTGCACTTAGTAGTGCACCCGCCCACTCCGCAGCGACTGTCCCAACTGAAGCCGCCTCTTCAAGGCGCCCTCGAGTATGTCGCCTCTTGCCCTTCTGGCTCGAGCGTAGTGGTTGCCCGCTCGCCCTTAAGTCCGGTGAAGTTGTAAAGGGCCTCGCGGCCAACAGCGTACATCACTTACACACACACGCCAGTGAAGCGGGCGCTCACACACACACACACACAGGATCAGACACCGACCTCGCCGGCGAGCTCGAAGAATCCCTTGCCCGCCGGCGAGCTCGAAGAATCCCTTGCCCGCCGGCCGGTGCAGATCACCACGGCGAGACACCTAGTATACGCCCTCCCCCATAGCGACTGCCCAAGCCGAGGCCGTTCCTCCTTGAGGCGCCCTTTAGCTAGTTGCCCCCTTGCGCTTCTGGCTCGAGCGTAGTGGTTGCACGCTCGCCCTCTTGTCCGGTGAAGCTGTAAAGGCCCCGCGGCCAACAGCGTAGATCATTCACACACACACACACACACAGCGTTGGACGCGACGGCGGCTGGTCATGACGTTTGCTGTTGCGCCGAGCGTAACTGCGTCGCGTGGCGTCTCCTATACATTTCAGTAAATTACAATCCTTCAGGTCGAAAAGCAAATAGGTATGAAAGAGAGGATCGGTGTAAAGATGAGAAAGGGTATGCTCCGTTGGTTTGGGCATATAGAAAGAATGTCCGAAGAAAGAATGGCAAAACTGATACACAATGCGAAAGTGGAAGGATGTAGGTACCGGGGAAGACCTAGACTATCTTACCATGACCAAATAGACCGGATCTTATCTGAAGTACAAGTCAGGAGTCTCCGTAACCGGCGAGCGTGTATGAGACGAACTATGAGAGTAGAGGAAGCCAGAGAGGTATGTATGGAAAGAGCCTGTTGGAACTCTGTACTCACTCTACCCCGTAAGGGATCTGGCGTGATGATATAAGTTAGATGGAGATGTAAATTGTAACGGTTTGCGTTTTAGGGACTGACTTTTTAAAATGTACAAAATCGCTAGCCCATTTTTTTACGAATGTATTATTCTATGTATCTGACTGAAATATTTAGTATTCTCATGGTCTAGAAATTAATAAATAAACGTGGACGCGCTATCTTGACATATTAAAACAGAGAGTTTTATAATATTTTTAATAATATTACATTATTCTTACAAATGGCGTAAATAAATAATGAGAGTATTTTATTTTGTTCCTAAATTATTTTTGGTTGGTTGGTTGGAGACTCTACGGTCGAAGTTGTTGACGATTATAATATATACCTGGGATAAAGAATCCAATTAGGAAGGGCCAACTTCGAGAAAGAGGTCAATCGTCGAATCCAGCTCGGCAGGGCGGTGTTCGGGAGGCTACGTAACATCTTCTCGTCCAAAATTCCGCAGTGTCTCAAGACAAAAGTTTTTGACCAGTGTGTGTTGCCAGTGATGACTTACGGCTCTGAGACATGGTCGCTTACGATGGGCTTCATAGGAAGGCTCAAAGTCACCCAAAGGGTGATGGACAGAGCCATGCTCGGAGTTACCCTGCGGGATCGAATCAGAAACGAGGAGATCCGCAGGAGGACCAAAGTCACTGACATAGCACTCAGAATTGCTAAACTTAGTGGGCTCTATTAGTGGGCGGGGCATATCGCTCGTAGAACTGACGGCCGTTGGGGCAGAAAGGTTCTCGAGTGGCGACCACGTACCGGAAGACGTGGAATGGGTAGGCCACCTACAAGACGGACCGATGACCTGGTGAAGGTCGCGGATAAAAGTTGGATGTGTACTGCACAAAGCCGGTCGTTGCGGCGGTCTTTAGGGGAGGCCTTTGTCCTGCAGTGGACGTCTTTCGGCTGAAGAAGGAGAAGAAGAAATTATTTTTATTAATATCGATTCATTCTTCGATATAATATTTTTCGTTACGATATTCAATCGATTATATTTCACACTCACCACGTTTCTGGAAACGGCAAATTCTAAACGTCAGTTTAACCATGACTGGTGAAAAGGACTTTAATTAATAAGCATTTCTCGTTTAGATTACAAATATGTTGGCGATGGTTAAAAAAAAAAAAAAAAACGAATGAACGAACGTGTTTTTAAAACTAATTTATTTATGTAAGTTTCTCTAAAAACCTGATTACTTCTGACAATATAATAGAACGAAAAACCCAACAACACGTAACTACGCCAATTATTCGCTATTAGACCAACAAGGCAGAACTATTAAGGTTTCGCTACATAACCGACGGGAGCGCGACGGTGGCGCGACTGGGGAGTTGTAATGTACTGAAATGTACGGGAGACGCCACACAGCGCAGCGCCGCTCGGCGCGACGGCAAACGTCACGACCGAGCGTAGCCGAGCGTTTCCGTTGCGCTCCATCGGCTATTTGACCGAACATTTAGATTTTGTGTGTGTGTGAATGATCTACGCCGTTGGCCTCAGGGCCTTTCCAGCTTCACCGGACAAGAGCGAGCGTGCAACCACTAAGTTCGAGCCGGAAGGGCAAGGGGGTAACTAGCTCAAGGAGGAACGGCCTCGGCTTGGGCTGTCGCTATGAGGGAGGGCGTATACTAGGTGTCTTGCCGTGGTGCTCTGCACAGGCCGACGGGCAATGGATTCTTCGAGCTCGCCGGCGAGGTCGATGTCTGATGTGTGCGATATCTGTATACAAAAGAAGGGATGTAAGGGCATCGGGAGGTTCGGTGAGAACATGCCACGGACAGCGGTAGCAGCTGTTAGGAGGGGAGTTAGGTTCATAGTCGGCGGCAGCTACGATTAGCGGATTCCTATGATTGGACGCGTTCGCGAAATATTGGGTTGTCGCCAGATTTGAAGTAAGTTCTCTATTAGTTCTTCTATTAATGTTTTCTGTTATTTTCTTATTTATTATTTTATTTTAATTATTCAAAAGTTAACTGTTTAGAAAAGATAATAAGCCACTAAACAATGTAAGTTGCAGCGAAAACATTTAAATGGTACCTATTTCGGAAGGGCTGAATCATAATATTGTTTTATTTTTTTTAAGATACAATAATCTGTCTATCCCGCAAGGGATCTGGCGTGATGATAGAGATATAAATGTGGACAGATTTATGATACTCTTTGTTATCTAATTAAAATAAAAAAATAAAACCAACTTTTATAATTTACTTTTAAAAACCTCCATTTAAAATAAAATGGCCACTTTCATTCCTACATTTGAATAATATATTTAATTTGTTATCTGTGCTAATGCTGGAAACATGTATCGTAATGGCGTCCAATCTAATAGATAAGATAGCGACCGGTCAAGTGTGAGTCGAGCACGCGCATGGAGCGTTCCGTACAGAAATAAGTTAATTGTTTTTTGACATATCGATGTCGATGGCGAAAGATGCAACCAATATCCTATGGCAATTTCGCGCTTTGAAAGGCACGTTAAGACGTTGGTCCCGGTTGCCAGCTAATGTGGTGGTTTTTAAGCCGAATTGGATGGACTATAGGCGGTTTGATAAGTTTTAAGAGCAGGTTGCCACAAACCTATCTCGAACAATCCGCACTGGGTCCGCGTAGTGGAGTATGACCTGATCTCTCTCACCTCGATTTGTAAGAGGTCTTTGCCCAGCTGTGGGATAGTACAGACTGGTTTATTATTATGAAAGCCATTATAATACTGACTGACAAGTCAAAAGTCTCCGTAACCGGCGAGCGTGTATGAGACGAACTATAAGAGTGGAGTAAGCCAGAGAGGTATGTAAGGAAAGAACCTGTTGGAAATCTGTACTCTCTGCCTACCCCACAAGGGATCTGACGTGATGATATAGATAGATAATACTGACTCTTCAGTTATACTTAGCAGCTATTGACTTACTAAAAGTTAAATAACAATTTATAGATATTTATTTTGATCTAGATGTTTGAGCATTTGTGAAATTAAATTTCAGTATACATTTCCTATCTATTTTTTTCATTTCACTACAGTAAATATCTATACTTATATTATTATAGGCAAGATTTGTTTGTAATCGATAAAATATTGAAACGGTTTTAATAATTTTTTCACAATAAGAAAGCTACGTTATCCAAAAATAACATAGGCTATATTACAATATATTATGTACACACCGTCACGCCTATATTCCCCAAGTAGGGGTAGCAGAGGCGTACTGAGTACACCCACTTTTTGCCGACAATGTTGGGTCCCATGTAATAGGAGGCGAGGCTATTGCCATATACCGACACAGTTCCAGTCACCGGACTAATACTGGGATTTTTTTGTTAGAAAAGACATTTGTCTGACCTAGGATTTGAACTCAGGACCTCGTGATCACAAAGCGACGCGCTAGCTTAATGGTATTTCAGGAATAATAGTGTATCTATAAAGATATCACAAAATAAACGCGTGCGCAGCCGCGTATGACAGCTATACTACAATTTTGACTAGCCTTATGTCTTGCAGTGAAAACCACAATTTTCAGCTTTGATGTTGCTATATCATATTATACCACTACGAGAAATTCAATAGACCAGACCAAACAATGTTTCAACCTGTTTAAGTCCGGAACCCTAAAAATTGTTATCTTTTCAGAATACCGTGTTAATTAAATATGCATTTGGACTTAAGAGGACAATCGGATCTATTTCTAAATATCGTTATTCAGATCTTTTGATGTTGTACCGATATAGGGGCGGTATAATTGTTATTCTATCTATCTATGTATATCATCACGCCAGATCCCTTAGGGGTAGGCAGAGAGTACAGAGTTCCAACAGGCTCTTTCCTTACATACCTCTCTGGCTTCCTCTACTCTCTTAGTTCGTCTCATACACGCTCGCCGGTTACGGAGACTCCTGACTTGTCCTTCAGATAAGACCCGGTCTATTTGGTATATCATTTAATAATTATACGAATTGACCTGTTAAAGTTTCGTTACCTGGGCGCTCGTAGCGCTGAGCGATCGCGGTGCTGTTAGCGATCACCGAGGCCACGCCAACCCAAGTTGGAACCCTTCTTAACGGCTTGATAAGTTCCAACAGCAGCTGGCCACAAACCTATCTCCACCAATCCGCACTGGGTCCGCGTGGTGGAGTATGACCTAATCTCTCTCACCTCTATTTAGCATAATACACATGTACATAATACACATTTTTTTTATAAAACTTAGCCCCTAGGATTAATTCCTGTGTCGTGGGTGCGTTTACAAACATGAAAATTCACATACACAAATACCCAGACCGGAACAAATAATTGTGGATCACACAAAGATTTGTCCCGTGCGGGAATCGAACCCGCGACTATTAGACACAGTGGGCGGAGCGGGTTAAGTTCTTAACCACTACGCTAAATCGTCGGTCAATTCATTCGTTAACAGAAGCAAGTACGATCGTACTTAACACTAACTCTTAGGTCCTCTCATTACTCTCGGGTCAACGAGCACTGAACGCTCTCCTTGCCGGCAGTCCTGATTGTGATCTGTTAGCGGATGCATGGAGTGATGTTTTGTCTGAGTTTCTGAGGTATTGTGAGGGAATAGAATGAATGAGCTGGTATTGCACTTCCATACTTTTAATTATTCTCTTTGATTTTAACGTAAATGGTGTACCTGCCGTGTTAGTATGTAAATAAATAAATAAAATCTGAAGTAGACTCATAATCATCATCCGCCGAAAGACGTCCACTGCAGGACAAAGGCCTCCCCCAAAGATAGCCACAACGACCGATTTTGTGCTGTACGCACCCAGCTTCTACCTGCCACCTGCACCAGGTCATCGCTCCACCTTGTGGGGGGCCTGCCCACTCCACGTCTTCCGGTACGAGGTCGCTACTCGAGAATTTTTCTGCCCCAACGGCCGTCAGTTCTGCGAGCGATGTGCCCCGCCCACTACAACTAAAGTTTAGCAATTCTGAGAGCTATATCGGACTTTGGTTCTCCTGCGGATCTCCTCATTTCTGATTCGATCTCGCAGAGAAACGGAAGTAGACTTATCGACAATGAATCATGCAAGAAGGTCTATATACTAATTTTACCACCTCTGAGTAGCCCTATTCGACGGTTAAAGTAGCCATTTTTAATTGCCAATCACCTTACTCGTAGGTTAAGAGACCCTAAGCGAATTTGATATCATTGCCGGTGAAATTTCGTATGAAAACATCAGTATAATAAAATTATAATTTCATCAAATGAAAATGCATCAATAGAAGCAATCATTTCCTTCCATGCCCAGTTAGCATGAATCACGAGTGATTAGAATGAATATATTAGCCACTGAGTAGGAAACTATTAATGTTTCAGTGATATTTCCTGAAATGTTGCCGACACACCGTTTTGTGTGACGACATGTGTTGGCCATGTGTATGGAACAAAAGTTGGAGTGGAGTCGAGTTTCATTTTAAAACATAAACGCTCGCGGAATAGCGACAACTAAAAAGTAATGGCATAACAAATGGAGCTTTATACGTTTCAAATTAGTGTTAACACAAATCAAAAAAAAACATTATTATATTCTCCAAATGGGCGGTTACAGGATGGTATACCTACGTGTCGGTAACGATGTTAGGTTTCAATGTAATAGGGGAGAGCTTATCGCCTTATACTGGGCACAATTCCAGAATGTTACGGAATTGTTTCCATAGCAAACCATACTTTATTTTACTTAGGATTCGAATCCAGCACCTGATCATCCGATGAACTATGCAACACAATTAACCCGCCATTATACCTAAAGAAGAGATCAAATATTTACATATCTGTTTCCTGATGTCTTTCATTTACTGTCACTCGAATGAGCTGAATGGAAGCCAGTGGCACCTAGCAATATTAGTTTTATTGAGAGGCAACGTATCAAATCATATTCATTATCCCCCTAACGTCTATACAAAAATCAATCTTGCCCCAGCAGTACTTATTGTTCCCGCAAAATTATCCAAGTTATCACGTCATCCTTGCCCAGCAATAAGTTAAAAAATATGTTGTTATAAATCATATCGAACCCTTGTCAATATAAACATCAATTCAAAATGGCAGTCTTCGCCCTTCCAAGTTTTGACATGTTTCTATACAAATACTAAATAAAGCGCGTGTCTAGGTCCTGTACTCGTCGAAACACTAAGTGAAATGTCTTGTCAAATATATAAAATTGAAGAAAGGTGCTACTCCATTTATTTCTCACGTCAACCCGATGACATTTTTAAAGAGACGAATATCTTTAGGATGAGCACTTGGATTATAAAAAAGAAGGATAAGAAACCCATTCGTTGGTCAGTTTTTTAACTTTCTGTCAGTATTTATTTATTTAAAAGGGACGCCATCGACAATTCACAAATTTTACATGAATATATTATAGCCATTTATCATACTGTGTGAAGTATCTTTTTAGGCGTGTACAACACTCTAATGCGGGTACTCAAATTATAAAAATTATATAAAATCACAGCATAACTATAAAATTACGAGGATAACAAAATATTACATATTATAACAAGGTATTACTAAAAAAAAAAAAAATTATAAAATTAAATAATACAAAAAATGTATCAGAGTTACAGGGACATCAAAGAAAAAGTAGTAGATAATAGTAGTTATTTTAAGAACTTAGTTTTTGAAGAACTCTCTTTCGAAAGGCTGCGAGCGGACCGCTAAAGATGTCAACATCATTAACATCAACATATGCTTTTTGATGCGATTTAAAGGACAGTTAATCTTGGTTCGATAATAGGTTGGAGAAAAGTTCATTTTTAGTGCCAATCTGGGTATTCTTCTCGGAACCGATAAGTTTATTTGACCGGCTAGGTGTGGATTATCAATGTAACCATTAACACCTTTATTCCCTATGCGGGAGTAGCAGATATGAACTGTGATTTCGCCGAAGTGTTAGATATCAACGTAGTGAAGAAACCACATTTCGCCGAAATGTTGGATATCAACTTAGTGTGGGGCCGAGCCTGTTTTCATTATATCGGGTACGGCTTTTATAAAATCCCGATAGCGTTTTGTCTTATGTTGAATTTTAACCACCGTACCATGCAGCACAAAACTAACGGGATAGTTTATAATTCTGTTGGTTTTAAATAGCAACAAAATTGTTCGCCATTTCGATTCTAAAACCATAATTTTGGGATTTCGAAACTTAATGTATATTTTCATTCACTACCTACCACGGACTCAATGTTAAATGATTTACTGCGCTGTTACTGTTTCATATATGTACCAGTCTTTTTACTGTTTCCTGTATTTTACTGGTCAAATAAATCTTCTTTCATCCTTTCTTCTTTCTATTTATATCAGAAACTGCTTAAGTTTTATCAGACGCAGGAGTTGTCTCCCGTTGTTTTCTTTTACTTTTATAAAGCAAAAATCGCACATAATGTAGATTTGTAAAACTCAAAAGTTTTTTTTCAGGTTTATACCTCCCAATTACAGAGATTTAAAAAAAATGTTTGCGCCATCTTAACGTGCCAGCCCTGACTCCTATCCACCCGTTCCATAATCCAAGTTCTTAGTTTCAAACATCGCCGACTTCCAAAGTAAAAGTCAAAGATTTCTTTTTAAAGGAAAACTTGTATTATTGGAAACGAATCAGAACTTTACGCCCCAGGGAATAAGGGCTAGGATCGTCTATATATAATTTCAAAGGCTAAGTTTTTCGTTGATATAATATTTTTTGATGTTTGAACCTTTGAAGAACCCTTTCGTTGGGGTTTTTTTTTCGATTCAGATTTTAATTGGTTTGTAGGAAATGTCTTATTAAAGTGGAAGGAATATCCTTATGGATGTTATCCGGTGATTATATCATAGATGGATATAATCATTTGATTCATAGAACTTGAATGAAATTTTCTTTTTCTATAATAATATAATATTACCCCTGTTTAGAAACTGTCCCACCGTTGGGCACGGGCCTCCTCTCATACTGAGAGGGTTTAGGCCATAGTCCACCACCCTGGCCCAGTGCGGGTTGGCGAACTTCACACACCTTCGAGAACCTCTTGGGCATGCAGGTTTCCTCACGATGTTTTCCTTCACCGTTAAAGCAAGTGATAATTAATTTTTAATACGCACATGCTTTTAAAAAGACGGAGGTGCATGCCTGGGTTTGAACCCGAGACCTATGACTTTGCAGTCTAACCACTAGGCTAACACTGCTTGTTGTGTTTCAAGAGAGTTTATTGTTTAATAATATTCACGTTGAATTGGGAAAAAGATTGTTTTATCTATCTATTTATCTATATCATCACGCCAGATCTCTTGCGGGGTAGGCAGAGAGTACAGAGTTCCAACAGGTTCTTTCCTTACATACCTCTTTGGCTCCCTCCACTCCACAGTACCCCAACTAGACATCTTAAAGTCAATTACAGGTAAATTAAAGAGCTTTTCTGCCTACCCTGTGAGGGATCATATAGATACATAGAAATTACAGTTGCGAACGTTAGTAAAGATAGAAGCGAGAGACGCCTCCAGCTAAGTTATCGGCTGGGCACTCGATCACAACGCCACGGGGCCACGCCCAGCGCTGGGCGGCCGCCAAGACGCGCCAGACGATGTGGCCGCAAGTTTTTGTTGCAAAATGCACTTTGATATCGATAGCGTGGCGGTTTGAGTTGCATTATCCGATGTGCTACGATTAGAGACGGAAGTAACTGCGACCTTTATTTAATTATCTATCTATATATAGTGCAGTGAACCACTAGGCTTAGTGGTTAGACCATTGGACTGCAAAGTCAGAGGTCTCGGGTTCAAAACCAGTCACGCACCTCTCTGTTTAAGAAAGCATGTGCGTATTATTATTAATTGCATTAACGTCGCTGATAAAAACATCGTGTGGAAACCTGTATGCCCAAGAGTTTATCGAAAGTGTGTGAAGTTCGCCAACCCGCACTGGGTCAGCGTGGTGGACTATGGCCTAAGCCCTGTTTGTTTGAGCTGCGGCTCGTGCGCAACGGTGGGACAGTTTCTTAACAGGGGTTATTAATATTATTACCTATATCATCACGCCAGATCTCTTGCGGGGTAGGCAGAGGTTACAGAGTTCCAAGAGTTTCTTTCCTTACAGACCTCTGTGGCTTCCTCCATTCTCATAGTTGTCATACACGCTCGCCGGTTTCGAAGGCTCTTGACTTGTCCTTGATTGATAAGAATCAGTCTATTTGAACGTCGTAAGATAGTCTAGGAACCGGGGAAGCCCGGTACCATACATCATAACATTAAATAAGGTTTTTTATTCAATTAATTTTGTGTGTGTGTGTAAATGATCTACGCTGTTGGCCGCGGGGCCTTTACAGCTTCACCGGACAAGAGGGCGAGCGTGCAACCACTACGCTCGAGCCAGAAGGGCAAGGGGGCAACTAGCTCAAGGGCGCCTCAACGAGGAACGGCCTCGGCTTGGGCTGTCGCTATGGGGGAGGAGCTCGCCGTGGTGCTCTGCACCGGCCGGCGGGCAAGGGATTCTTCGAGCTCGCCGGCGAGGTCGGTGTCTGATCCTGTGTGCGGTATCTGTATCCGAAAAAAGGGATTAAATAGATAAATAATGGCTCTACAACTGGACTTAAGACTTTCTGTCTTATTTGCTTCTTTTTTAAATAAAACGTAGCCACACACTAGGATTTATTCCTGTGTTGTGGGTGCGTTTACAAACATGAAAATTCACATACACAAATACCCAGACCGGAACATATAATTGTGGGTCACACAAAGATTTGCGGGCCGTGCGGGAATCGAAACCGCGATTATTAGACACAGTGGGCGGAGCGGTTTAAGCTCTTAACCACTGCGCTAAATCGTCCGTCCGTAATGCTTGACGCCAAAGTATCTCCAGAAAGCCGAAGGATCAATAAACCAATAATCACAAACCGTGTAGATTCACTTACAATCCACTGCCTTATTTAATCACTAACATACACACAGACACAAACTTTAATGGCGCATATACGCACACACATAAATTCACCAAATCCAATTCCTAACGCTATCTCTTACAGGGGAAGTGTAAGATTGAGCGCACGTTATAGATTTGTCGGTGCGACTCTCTCGTTAAAACCAAACATTATTGTTTGGTTCTCTGCCTAAAACATATTTCTCAAAATGCACACACACAAGTTTCGTTGTTAATTGGGGGAAATTTGGTTTTCGTTTTGAATTTATGAAGCAATTCTCTAATCGGGGTGTACCTAATCTACCTATATATATGTATATAGAATGACTGCACAAGTATTCATACACGTAAACGGTAAAATCCTTTAGCTTATCATTCTTTAAAAATATTATTATTAGTCTTATATCTCAGTCAGAGGTATCACACTGGAGCTGAATCGAATGCATAGTTTTCTATAATATAAAAATGCATATTTATATAGAGAAAATAATAAATAAATATATTCATACAGTAAATTAGACAAAAAAGACTGCTGAGTTTCTTGCCGGATCTTCTTAGTGGACGCCGCGGTCCGATCCGGGGGTAGATTAGTTAGTAAAAAAATATGTAATTAGTACTCTTTGTAGGTGGGGTACCTGCAAAATAAATAATTTAAGGTTTGGGTTCGAGTTTTGAGTTTGAATACTCTGTATCTTACTGCAAAAGATTTACATTACAAACGAAAATCCATATTAAAACGAGTGGAGTGTGAATCAGAACGTAACTAAAATCTGTATTAACGTGACCAACGTGACAACAAAAACCAATAAACTCGATCTATCTATCAATATCATCACGCCAGACCCTTGCGGGGTAGGCAAAGCGTTCCAACAGGTTCTTTTCTTATATACCTCTCTAGCTTCTTCCACCCTCATAGTTCGTCTTATACACGCTCGCCGGTTACGGAGACTTGTCCTTCAGATAAGACTCGGTCTCTTTGGTCAAATTGATACGGTTGAAAAATCATTCATTGAACAAATTCAATTAATTTTGTTCTTTCAATGATTTCCTACGACTTTCCACTTTCGTATTGTATATCTGTTCTGTTATAATTTCTTCCGACGTTCTTTCTACACGCTCGACCTACCGGAGCTAGTTTTGGGCATGTTTCAATTGCAGGATCAATTAATTGAAATTAATCCGCCTGAGGTACTCCGGAAACAATGATTTTTGGACGTCAAACGCCAGTGCCTTCCGTGATCATGGGTGCTGTAGAGCACTCGAAACGTCGGCCACTTTAAAACCACAATTAAGCCACGACGAAATCCTAAATTTTAATTGCAACTTAATTTTTAACAATTAATCGGAACATACGATTTCTCGTCTTTACACCAACATACTTGATAGTGTTAAGCTTCAAAAATAAAATCGCCCTATTCCCACCCTCAGTCGTTCGTGCGCGCCTCAACTAAACAGTTTAATGTGGACATCTACCCTTGATTATGGAGGGGACAACACATTGTTTCATTAGTTTGTGTTTGGTCAGCGCCGCGTCGGTAATACGACTGGTCGTATCTCGACATTGCGGATTTATTTCCTGATTAGTCCACGCCTATACCTGTCTTTCTTTTCTTTTTCAATAATACATATGGATGGACTGCCTCGTTGGTCTGGTGGCAAAGCGCATCGCTTTGTGATCCCGAGGTCCTGGGTTCAAATCCTAGGTCGGACAAATGTAGTTTTTCTAACGAAAAATTCCCAGTATGAGTCCGGAGTCTGGAATTGTGCCCGGTATATGGCAATAGGCTCGCCCCCTATTTCATGGGACCTAACATCGTCGGCGAAACGTGGGTGTACTCAGTACACCTCTGCCACCCCCTCTGGGGGATATAGGCGTGACGGTGTTTTTTTTTTTACATATGTGTAACATAATTTTCTACACAATTAATTATACTTGTATCTATAATCGCGCCAAATCGCGGAGTACGTAGAGAGTACAGAGTTCCAACAGGTTCTTTCCTTACCGACTTCTCTAGCTTGCTCTACACTCATAGTCACCACGCTAAGCATCAGGTTTCGCCACATAGCCGACGCAGCGCGACGGAAGCGCGACGGTGGCGCGGCTTGGATAGTTGTAATGTACTGAAATGTAGGAGAGACGCCACACAGCGCGGCCACGCTCGGCGCAGCGGCGAACGTCACGACCAAACGTAGACGTAGGGCGCTTCTGTCACGCTCCCGTTGCGCTCCGTCGGCTATTTACATGTGTCGTGCATTATAATATCAGCCTATACTGCCCACTGCTGGACAAAGGCCTTCTCTCACAAATCGAGGTGAGAGAGATTAGGTCAAACTCCACCACGCGGACCCAGTGCGGATTGGTGGAGACAGGTTTGTGCCCTGCTTTTGGAAGTAAGTGGTACCACACTAAGTGGTAGCCGGGACCAACGGCTTAACGTGCCTTCCGAAGCACGGAGACGCTCGAATATGAAAATGCCACAAACGGTCACCCAACGGGCCAACCGAATCGAACGCTGCTTAACCTTGGTAATCCGTAAGAACACCGCGGTCGCACAGCGCTACGAGCGCGTTGTGCATTACAAACATGAAATTCACATGCGCAAACGCCCAGACCGAAACGAATATTTGTAGGGCACACAAAGATCACCAGACCATTGGACCAAGGCGTCCGTCGAAATTGCGACTTACGCGACTCCTCTCACCCTTCAGATAAGACACAGTCTGTTTACGGCCCGTTTCAATATTTAACTCAAGGATAAATTTGCCTACTACGGATAGAATTTTGACATGTTTTGTATGGAAACCAAACCCAGGCACGCACCGCTGTCTTTTCGAAAGCAAGTGCGTATTAAAAGTTAACTATCACTTGTTTTAACGGTGAAGGAAAACATCGTGAGGAAACCTGCATGCCTAAGAGTTTCTCGAAGGTGTGTGAAGTTCGCCAACCCGCACTTGGCCAGCGTGGTAGACTATGGCCCACTCCCACCACCCACCCAGTTTGTTTGCGAGGAGGCCCGTGTCCAACGGTGGGACAGTTTCTTAACTGGGCTAATATTATTATAATTATATTGTACTAGCGGCCCGTCCCGGCTTCGCACGGGTGGATATTGCGTCCGTTGCGTAGTAACGCGCGGCTACCTATTTCATAGATGTGCACGCCCATCTCCCGCAATTCGGTCCCCCCTCCCTCTCTCTGATTTTGGTTTTTTGTATTCCGAAGTTTTTTGTAGATATTGATATGTTCTTTAATATTGTAGAAGATTTTTTTGTTCTATCATCAATTGTTTCCGCAGTGCATGCGATGAAAGACATTTTATGGCTAGTTTTTTACACCTTGGATTACATTATTGAAGTTTTAGTAGGTTTCCCTAATTTTTTTCTAGTAATAAATATAGCCTTTGTTACTCAGGGATAATATAGCATTCTAATAGTGAAAGAATTTTTAAAGTCGGCCCAGTAGTTTTTGAGTTTATTCGTGTATGTATGTAACATACAAAAATACAAATCTTTCCTCTTTATAATATTAGTAACAAGTATAGATGGAAATTCTGTCCAAATTCTACTGACAGTAGGAAAATCTACCCTTAAGTTGAATATTCAAATCGGCCGTTGGTCATGGTAAGATGGTTTAAGGCTTCCTCGGTACGCAGAGCGGGCTATGCTTTACCCACTGCCACCATACACACACGCACACACACATTTATTCAATCGAAACTTCACGTCGTCGGCGAAATGTGGGCGGACTCAATACACCCCTGTTACCTAGCTTGGGGAATACAGGTTATATTAAATTCCCCGCCCCCAAACTTGTTGACAAGGGTGTTTTTATCTCACAGGGATGTTTCGTTAATTGCTACACGTTCGTTTCCATTTGCATATTTAAATGAGAGTTTACGAAAGGTGTGACAGGCTGGGCAAAAGGTCGACTTGTTATCCGAGGTAAAGGGTTCAAATCTCGGATCGAACATCTGGTTTTTCGAAACGGTATGTGAAAACCTTAGTTAAAGACTTCTTCTTCAGCCGAAAGACGTCCACTGCAGGACAAAGGCCTCCCCTAAAGACCGCCACAACGACCGGCTTTGTGCTGTACGCATCCAACTTCTACCCGCGACCTTCACCAGGTCATCGGTCCATCTTGTAGGGGGCCTACCCACTCCACGTCTTCCGGTACGTGGTCGCCATTCGAGAACCTTTCTGCCCCAACGGCCGTCAGTTCTACGAGCGATGTTCTAGTTAAAGACTAACAGCATTTATTTATACGCCAGTCTAAACAATCCTTGCGTCTCCATCTTGTATTTTGCGCTAATTGACGGACGATTTAGCGCAGTGGTTAACAGCTTAAGCCACTCCGCCCACTGTGTATAATAGTCGCGGGTTTGATTCCCGCACGGGACAAATCTTTGTGTGATCCAAATACTAGTGTGGGGCTAAGTTTAAAAAAAAAACAAGCAATTGTTTTTAGTTTTTAATACATATTGATCAGCTGATCGAGTGAACATGTATAGAAAAATATAAAAAATACACACACACACACATATATATATATATATATAATTATGACTCCTAATTAACACTACTTTTTCGGGCGGTAGTAAATAGTATTATTGTTACTTTTGATTAGGAAAATGAATAGTGAAATTTCACTGTCAATGATTTTAAATTTGCGAATAACTTGTTAATAAAAAATATTTTTAAATTAAAATTATATTATTTGGAGATACGGAAGATTTCTTAGACAAGTTAGGGATTGTTTTTATGGTTATATTCTAATGAGCTAGACTAAAACTTACTCTAATATCCATCTCGGAGTCTAGTATTTAACTGCGGCTCAATTATGTCGGAAGTTCAGAAACTAATTATGTGGGTAGTTTGTACGTTCACTGCATATTTGTTTCGAACTACCCACATTTTAACGCAAACCGTTTTCTGCACTTTTAGCTCACAAGTAATAAATATGTCGTATCCTATTATTTATTAAAAACACAATTCATGGAATGTCAATCAGTTATTTTCATTTTAGTAACCTTTTAATCTAGTCTTCAGACAATAATTGCTTGAGTGTGTTTAGTTGTAATGCGATGGCAGATGTCAGATGACGATCGACCGATGACAGATAGTCAATGTGAGATGTGTGTGTGTTTGAGTGATATACGCTGTTGGCCGTGAGGCCTTTACAGCTTCACCGGACTTAAGGGCGAGCCTGCAACCACTACGCTCGAGCCAGAAGAGCAAGGGGCGATATACTCGAGGGCGCCTCAAGGAGGAACGGCTTTGGTTTGGACAGTCGCTACGGGGGGAGGGGGTGTAATTAGTGCACCGGTCGGCGGGCTAGGGGATCTACGACTTCGTCGTCGTCGTCCGTATCCGGAGCGGAACGAATCGATGTCAAAGCATCGGGATCGGTGAGAACATGTCGCGGCCGGCGGTAGCGGCAGGGGTCGGGTTCGTAGTCGGCGGCGGCTAGGATTAGCGGATTCGCATGGGAAGATGCGTGTGTCGAATTGTCGCCTTTTTAATATAGGCGCGAATAGATTCGAGAGCGAGATCGGAGTGGAGGTCGACATTTCGTACGAACCACGGGGCTCCTACGGCTTTGCGGAGGAAGCGGGACTGAACCGCTTGAAGTCTATCGATGTGAGAGTGAGCTGCATGCCCGAACACCTCACATGCGTGACGATACCCATCATGACGTCATGATGGGTACAATGTGAGATGGCGGACGGCCCTACTTAGTGATTCGATTAGCGACAGGGCGAGTAGTCGGGTGTATTGCGGAGCTTACCTCACTGCATTCCATATTAATCTTAAATTATTGTGAAAATCCTCTGATGTTTTGCTACTAAAGTTAGAATATCAAGGAAGATCAGTGTATCGAACAAGAACCTAGTGTTATTTCAAGATTTCCTTCATGCTTGGCCATCATGCGGATTATGAAAACGAAGAAAAATCCTCCCTTCAGCGTTACCAGCATTGAAATGGCCATCCCACAAACCTAATCGCTTACAAAATATTACTTATGAGTTCCCGTTCCGTAATCAATATTACTAGTTATGCCAGAATCAAAATTTTAAAAATATACCTTTTTTTACGCCGTCACGCCTATATTCCCCAAGCGGGGGTGGCAGAGGTGTACTGAGTACACCCACGTTTCGCCGACGATGTTAGGTCCCATGTAATAGGCGGCAAGCCTATTGCCATATACCGGACACAATTCCAGACTCCCGACTCGTACTGGGAAATTTATCGTTAGAAAAACTACACTTGTCCGACCTAGGATTTGAACCCAGGACCTCGTGATCTCAAAGCCATGCGCTTTACCACTAGACCAACGAGGCAGTCCAACCTTTTTTTCTTTTAAAAAACGTAACCCCACTTTAGGAATTATTTCTGTCGTGGATGGGTTTACAACTATGAAATTCACATACACATGGGTCGATACCCAGACCGAAACAAATATTTGTAGGCCACACACAGATTTGTCCCGTACAGGGGTCGAACCCTCGACTACCCGATCCATGCGCGAAGTGGCTTAAGCTCCACTAGACCAAGCGGTCTGTAAGTTTCAATAAAAATAAGTAAATAAAGAACATTTCACGACGTTTTCCGGAAAAATTCAATTGCCAAAATTTTTACTAAACTTATAACAACGTGCGCATTTTTCCGGATAAGAGTCGGTTCACATAGATCTGCTTGGAGAGCAGAGCAAATTTTAAACCTTCTGCACACAGAAAACGTAATATTATGATATCGGTGCTTCTGCCGCTTTGTGACAGCGATTGGGCGTGATCTCGCGTGTTTTCACAACTAATGGAATAACTATCACTTTTCTACGTAGAACACCTCACAGTCCTTTCCATGACAATGGGTGCTGCAATGCACTCGAGTCCTTAAAAATCAAAAACAAAACCGCTATAAAATCCAAAAATAGCTGCATTTAATTTCTTATACTCGCGTAAATCTAAGGACTCAATATAAGATTTATTGTTTAGTGATAGCAGTGTGCCCTAGAATTGTCATAAAATTTTCATGTGATTTCTACAGGTGTTATCTGTGAACTTCTGAACAAGTAAGGAAACAAGCGTTTTCATGCTTTTATAGCCGGTCTATGTAATCTCACTTTTACACATACCCCAACGAACAAAAACGCACCGCGAACAATTCGGCTGAAGTCGGTTAGTTACCAGTTTTAATTGACACCAACCCGTTTCGTCTAGATCAAACCGGTTGAAACTAGACCGAACAGGTTTAGGTCAGCTTTGTCATTGTCTAGTAATAAGTTTTGGGCTAAGCGCCATAAGTTATAAGTTTGTTGTACGAGTGTGTTGTTGGAATTTGGGGGTGTTTAGAATATTTCAAAGGTGCTTAGAGGAACTTTGTATAGGTATGTTTGCGAGATGAAGGGTCGTATTATGACCGTAAAAAACCCATTCCGATCTCGGTCTCGAATCTATTCGCGCCTTTATTAAAAAGGCGACAACTCGATATTTCGCGAACGCGTCCAAACATAGAAATCCGCTAATCGTAGCCACCGCCGACTACGAATCCAACTCGTATCAGCCGCTACCGCCGTCCGCGGCATGTTCTCATCGACCTTCCCGATGCCCTTACATCCCTTCTTTCGGATACAGATACCGCACACAGAATCAGACACCGACGTCGCCGGCGAGGTCGAAGAATCCCTTGCCCACCGGCCGGTGCTGAGGACCACGGCGAGACTGCTAGTATACGCCCTTCCCCATAGCTACTGCTTAAGCTAAGGCCGTTCCTCCTTGAGGCGCCCTTGAGCTAGTTGCCCGCTTCCCCTCTGGCTCGAGCGTAGTGGATGCACGCTCGCCCTCTTGTCCGGTGAAGCTGTAAAGGCCCTGCGGCCAACAGCGTAGATCATTCACACACACACACACACGTAAAAAAATGCTGATTCAAAGTCTTTTAAGCTTTCTTTTAATTCTAATAATCTTTGCATCCGTCGTTTTCTAAATTATTTTTTGTATATCTATATCATCACGTCCGATCCCTTGCGGGGTAGGCAGGGGGCACTATCGAGTTCCAGGGTTCTTAAAAGTTTTTTTTTTTTTCTTTTTTAAAAACGTATCTCCACACTAGGATTTATTCCTGTGTCGTGGGTGCGTTTACAAACATAAAAATTCACAAACAAATACCCAGACCGGAACAAATAATTGTGGATCACACAAAGATTTGTCCCGTGCGGGAATCGAACCCGCGACTATTCGACACAGTGGGCGGAGCAGCTCAAGCTCTTAACCACTGCGCTAAATCGTCCGTCGAAAATGGCTTCTTCCACTCTCATAGTTCGTCACATACACGCTCGCCGGTTACGGAGACTCTTGACTTGCCCTTCAGATAAGACTCGGTCTATTTGGTTAGGGTAAGAGTCCGGTGAAGCCGTAAAGGCCCCACGGCCAACGAAGAAAATTAGATTCACGGTCTTTATATGGGCCTAAGGCTTGTCTAGCTAGACGGAACATTGCTAACAAAAATTGCGTCTGAAAGCAGCCTCAGTTAAGCACTATGTGTGCGTGAAGCCAGCTTTCGATTTTTTGAAAATTTGTTGAGAAACTGTCCATGTGGTCGTGCGCGTGCGAGTGTATAACGAATGAATAGCAATGTTGCCAGTCAAAAAAATAACATTTAAAAAGCCGTGTTATATCCGCTGCACCGTGACGTCGAATCCCAACTTCCCATTATTGAGACCAACACGATCCTTTTTAAATTCTGCCAGTATCCCCCCGAAATGGGATGAGAATATTAATTGGAGAAAAAACTCTACTGAAAACACAGAAACCGTACCAATCAAAAACTAGAAGTGAAATAGTCTTGTGTTTTCTTTAGATCTTCTCCATCCGAAGGTTGCCTGCAAGAGATCACTATTAGTGATCAGGCCGCCCATTGTTACACTATCTTTCAATTGAAATATTGTATTTTTTTATTTCCTTCTTGTATTTCTGGTGGAACAATAAAGTATTATCTATCTATCTATCTAGTGCATAATTTTTTTCGAAACCACTGGCTCCGTTTTGCCATACGTGTACAGTTAAATTAAAATAGGCACAGACTCGCATACACTCCCATCATAGTTAGGCAATAATTAATTGTGAAAAAATCAATATGCAAATGAAATATTTCAGATTCTATCGCGGTTTACTTTTGGTTTTTAATTTCCCGACGTTTCGAGTGCTTTACAGCACACATGGTCACGGAACGGACTGCGGCATTTGACATGCATAAGTTATTGCTTTCCGTATTATCTTAGGGGGAGTAGTTTAATAGTTATTAAAATTTTAATTGATTGATCTATCTATCTATCTATAACCTCACGCCAGATCCCTTGCGGGGTAGGCAGAGAGTACAGAGTTCCAACAGGTTCTTTCCTTACATACCTCTCTGGCTTCCTCCACTCTCATAGTTCGTCTCATACACGCTCGCCGGTTACGGAGACTCTTGACTTTTCCATCAGATAAGACTCGGTTTATTTGGTCGTGGTAAGATAGTCTAGGTCTTCCCCGGTACCTGCATCCTTCCACTTTCACATTGATTGATCCTTCCAGATAATAACTGCCCAACACTGACTATCATATATCCATCTATATCATAACGCCAGATCCCTTGCCTAGGTTAGGCAGAGAGTACAGAGTTCCAACAGGTTCTTTCCTTACACACCTCTCTGGCTTTCTCCACTCTCATAGTTCGACTCATACACGCGCGGTTACGGAGGCTCTTGACTTGCCTTTCAGATAAGACACGGTCTATTTGGTCATGGTAAGATAGTATAGTTGTTGTAAAAATGTTACTGACGAATTGTATAAATGTAACCCTATAATGAAAGTTCTGCCCCTGGTATACAAGGTGTAACATAATAAACGCAAGACCTGAAAGTAGTATGTTCTAAATCGGTAACTGAATTGATTCCAACAATTTTTAATGTATCTTATTGCATTTTTTAATTTGCATAAAATGCTTTTAGTTCTTCAGTGCGCTATAAAAAAGTAAATTTATTCTTGATTCATAGCAATAAGGAGATTTCAAATGCATTCCTAAATCGTATTTCTCAAAACGCACATACACATGTATAATGGTCAATTGAGGTATAAAAGTGCTTTAAAAAAGGGTAAAAATCTTTAAATTTGGAAATTTGGTTTTCGTTTTGAATTTATGAGGCAATTCTCTAATCGGGGTGTCTGAGGTCTTGCGTTTATTATGTTACACCTTGTATATGTACTTCGATGCTACTATTACGACACAATTAAAACATAGCTAATGTTTTACTCTTTTCAACCGACTTCAAAATAAGTAGAAGATTCTCAATTTAGTTATTTGAGGGGCTATCGCGTAAAAAAACTTTTTTTTTACTTCATGACTGCCTCGTTGGTCTAGTGGCAAAGCGCATCGCTTTGTGATCACGAGGTCCTGGGTTCAAATCCTAGGTCGGACAAATGTAGTTTTTCTAACGAAAAATTCCTAGTGTGAGTCCGGAGTCTGGAATTGTGCCCGGTATATGGCAATAGTCTTTCGTTAGTATGGCAATTTTTTCTTAGACTTTTTCACGAGACATGGGTACGGTGACGTTTGATCTTATTCCATTTCACGCATATTGTAGTTAAGAATATTGAAAACATAAAATTCAAAATATAAACAGGACTTAACTTAAAACTTAATAAAACTCTATTACTCAATTATGTAAATTGTAACGGTTTGCGTTTTAGCGACTGGCACAATGAAATCGTTAGAATCGATATTTTGATTTTTAGAATGTACAATATCAATCGCAGATTTTTTTACGCATACATATATAACACCGTCACGCCTATATTCCCCAAGCGGGGGTGGCAGAGGTGTACTGAGTACACCCACGTTTCGCCGACGATGTTAGGTCCCATGTAATAGGGGGCGAGCCTATTGCCATATACCGGGCACAATTCCAAACTCCGGACTCACACTGGGAATTTTTCGTTAGAAAAACTACATTTGTCCGACCTACCGCGCTTTGCCACCAGACCAACGAATATATTATTGTATGTATCTATTATATTTAGCATTCTCAAGGTCAATAAATTATTTATGAGGTTAAGAGGTAGACATAAGGTTTATAGATTTTCTAACAATAATGCACGTAAGCGACGAATCAAGCGACTTGTCTGAGCAAAGCTTGATTCTTAAATAAATAATGAGATTATTTTATTTTATATCTTTTTGTTACCCAATTATTTTTATTAATATCAATTCATTCTTTGTTATAAATTTTCTCAATACGATATTCAATCGAATCTATTTCACACTTACCACATTTCTAGAAACGTCAAATTCTAAATATCAGCGTACCCATGACTGGTAAAAAGGACTATAATACTCGTATTTTAAAATCTGTCAAAAGGAATACACGGTTAAACGAAATTTTCTCGATAGGGAAAAAAATCAAAGTCATCTCTATTACTTTACATTTTCTAATTCCAACACGAAACGCTTAAGAACCAGTCAATAGAATTTCCTTGAAAACATAGAGAATAATTGTAGCCAAGTTCTTGTAAAGCAGTTTCCTATTTCATGGTGTAGTTTTTGCAGAAAATGATAAATTTTGTTTTTGCATATATATCGTTTACTTCCGAGCGCGCGCTCACCATATCCGTCCCTCATTATTCTGTTACGTTTGCGGGGTAATTAAATGCCGAATAACGTGCGAAGTACTTTATTAGGCGCTGCACACACAAAACAGGACGTCGAATGCAAGAACACACGCGAACCAATCACACACTCGTACTACTCTTCTTAGTACCCAAATACTGCTTCCAAGTCGCTGAGTCATTCGTAGTATCCGTATATCGATGCTAAAGTCGCCGGTGTATTCTACTTAGATCGCTTGTTCTCCGATTTAATCACTATCGCTTCCGAGAGGAGACTGTGTCGTCCCCGCGCTCTGTTCCTTTTATACTTGTTTGAAAGTTCTAGAACGGACGCGAACCCTCTAAGTACATCGAACAATAGCCGGCGCGGCCCACAAAGCGGTATTATTATTACATACCTACTCGTATTTGCGCGTGAACAAATAGGTACTTGTATACCGCGACCGCGCGCCGGCGATAATTAAAGGGGTGGAACCTTCTAGACGTTTCGCCACTTTAGCGCGGATTCTAGATCTTTCTAGTCAGATCAACGGGGGACCTAAGGGTTTGCTATGCGTTTTAGAATCGACATCCCCCGATTAAGACTTTTTAAGATATCGGGGTATGTTCGGGTCGTAACAATTCATTTGTATTGCATCGCTGTCGCTTCCGGTTGATAAGTGGTCGATCGCGATAAGACCTTAATGAGCCTAAAATTATTTCCAGGTATAAATATTGTCTAGCCATCTCCGACATAGCCCTCAAGATTAGCAAGCTGAAGTGACAATGGGCGGGCCACATAGCGCGAAGATCAGACGGGCGTTGGGGCAGAAAAATTCTAGAGTAGAGACCACGTATTGGCAAGCGCAGCGTAGGACGACCGCCTGCCAGATGGACCGACGATCTTGTGAAAATCGCAGGAAGTCGTTAGATGCAGGTGGCGTCGGGCCGGTTACGCTGGAAAGCAATTGGGGAGGCCTATGTTCAGCAGTGGACAAGTATAGGCTGAGATAATGATGGTGATAAATATTGTATTCACGGGGTAAATAAGTGCCGAATAACGTGCAAAGTAATGCAAATACACACAAGCACTAAACACACACTAGTACTAGTCTTGTTAGTACCACAAATACTGCTTCCAAGTCGCTGAGTCACTCGTAGTATCCGTATATCGTTGCTAAGGTCGCCGGTGTATTCCACTTAGATTGCTTGTTGTCGATTTGATCGCTGTCGCTTCTGAAAAGAGACTATGTTCATCGCCGCGCTGAGTCTTCCTTTTATACACGTATGTAAGTTCAAGAAAGGACGCGACCCTCTAAATACATCGACTGAAAAGTACATCGAACAATAGCCGGTGTGCCCCACAACGCGGTATTATTATTACATACCTAGTTGCACATGAACAAGTAGGTACTTGTTTACCGCGACCGCGCGCCGGCGATAATTAAAGGGGAGGAACCTTCTAGACGGTTTCGCACTCAAGCGCAATTCTAGATTTTTCTTGAGGGGACCGATAGGGGACCTAAACGTTTTAGAATCGACATCCCCCGATAAAGGGTTTTCAAGATATCGGGGTATGTTTGGGTCCTAACAATATGCTTTGAGTTAGTAAACATAAGACAGGCTTCATTAATAAATTATTGCCTTAAGCACATCTTACTTGATTTCCAAGTGAATTTCCAATTTTGCTTAATGCTCTTGTACATGTAATGTTAACATTTCATTATGTGTTTAGAAGGTAAATACGTTTTGAATAATTCATGTTACGAGAAATACACCCTCAGGTGTATCTTAAATATAGTATAGCTTAAATATATTTGGAATGGCTTGACAGATAAAGCACGGCCTATATGGTCATTGTAAGATGGTCTAGGTCTTCCCCGTTCTCCCCCTGCGCCAACATCAGCAGGGGAGCCTTCGGACTCGTGGACGCAAGGGGCGGGGGCCCTGAACATACTTCACGAACGACCCTGAGGCGACTTGTGTACCTGCGTCGCCGTGAGCACCGCGTCGGTGCGGGGGTAGCGTGTTTTAAGTCTATAAGAGCGCGGCACAAAAGGGGCACCTGTGCGTTCCATACGGAGATCCCGGAGCCCCTGTGCTGACGTCGGCCACCCTAGGGTTTTTAGTCGGTAGGAATTCGACACGCCCCGCTGGCGTCCCCGGAGGCTTGCGAAAGTCTTAGGCAGGATTTTCCCCAGGTGAAAAAAGAAAGTCTGCTCCTGTATATCCTTCAACTTTCGCATTGTATATACTCAGTATATATTGTATCTAGAAAAAAATACGTGAAGATAAATACGAGAAATCTATCCATCTGAAATCATGTCAGATCTCTTACGGAGTAGGCAGAGAGTACAGAGTTCCAACAGGTGCTTTCCTTACAGACATCTCTGGCTCCCACACTGATAGTTCGGCTCATACACGCTCGCCGGTTACGCAGACTCTTGACTTGCCCTGTAGATAAGACACGGTCGATATGGTCATGGTAAGAGAGTCTAGATCTTCCCCGGTACCTACATCCTTCCATTTTCGCATTTTATATCTGTTTTGTATTTCTTTCTACCGACATTCTTTCTATATGGCCAAACCAACTGAGCATACCTTTTGTCATCTTTACACCGATACTATATTTCATACCTACACACTTTCTTACTACGCTTTTGTGAAAACGCATTTTCGCATTTCGACTGCATTCATCCTGCTTTCATTCTCCTTCTTACTCTCTTCTTTTTAGTTCTTTTTTGTGAATATATTTTTATGCCACTAGATATAATGGTATTAATTAAATTCAAACAAAGATGTCGCATTTCAAATTTAAAAATCATTATCTTTGCCTTTGTAAATACATAACGAATATTTCACTGTGACTTGACTGAAAAATTATAATTCCTTATTACTAAAACAGATGAAACGCGGCATTCCAAATTCGAATTAACATTTTCTTTTAAAAACAGCCGTTGGATTGGATTTATAAGAGGATAAAAAAAAAACGAAAACAAAATGGCCGAACACTCATTCGGAATTCAAATGATGGCATTTTGCTGATTGAAAATAAGAATTCGAGAATCAAAAATAATAAATTTTCGGTTATGAAGAAAAAAAATGGCAGTGTTTTTGTATTAGATTAATGCGAAGGTTTTATACATTCAATCTCGGAGTGTCATGTTTTATGGAAACATTTTCGATGAGCGAGGGATAGAGGAATCCAACTCAAGTATAGAAGAAATGTCGAAAATAATATATTTAGCATTTATTAAAAATGGGCTTGATTCCACCCTTATTTAAACGAAAACATAGGCCCACATTATGAATTATTCCCGTGTCATGGATGCGTTAAGAAACATGAAATCCACATACACCCAGACCGAATGTAATATTTCGTCGTTGTCAAATGAATGTCTGCTATGTGCACTTTTTGAAAATTTCGACATTTTGACGATTATGACTAGTATACTGACCAAATTTTTGTATAAAAAGACTGCTATGTGACGGCATTATATGATGAACTGTGGTGCGGCGTATACTAGGTGTCTCGCCGTGGTGCCCTGCATCGGCCGGCGGGCAAGGGATTCTTCGACCTCGCCGGGGAGGTCGGTGTCTGATCCTGTGTGCGGTATCTATATCTGAAAGAAGGGATTTAAGGGCATCGGGAGGGTCGGTGAGAACCTGCCGCGGACGGCGGTAGGGGCTGGATATCAATTTGTAGGGTCATGTATGAACCTTACTATGTTTAAGGTTATTTTAATTTTATTTTGAACTATTTTGAGGAAATATTTAGGTAAAAACTGACTTTCAAAAAAGTATAACGATTAATAACCCATTTTTGTCCACCAATTACGTTGTATCGATGAGGTCAAATTCTTGCAAATTCAAAAAAAAATACTCTTGGGCACATTTTCACATACACATAACTACTATAATACGCATACAAACACATCTTACTGTTTTAATTTTAACTTTTTTTTTTTAAAAAAACGTTGCGCCACACTAGGATGAACTCCTGTGTCGTGGGTGCGTTTACAAACATGAAAATTCACATACACAAATACCCAGACCGGAACAAATAATTGTGGATCACACAAAGATTTGTCCCGTGCGGGAATCGAACCCGCGACTATTAGACACAGTGGGCGGGGCGGACTAAGGCCTTAACCACTGCGCTAAATCGTTGCTTTGTTTATATCTCACATAAACAAAATCTAGGAATTCCTGTGTCATGGCTGCTTTTACAAACATCAATTTCATATATACAGCAAATCAGACCGAAACATTCAATCGGGAATCGAATCTGCGACTACTCGATCCAGTGAACTTACGCTCAAACAAAAACAATCCATGATAAAAATATATTGCTCTCCATTTTTTTAAAAGAATCCCAAGAAGGTCCGCCATTTTGATTTTTTCCCGCCACTGAAACCAACGGTCGTGTTGACACTCGCAATAATGAAATGCTAACTTTTCGCTCGGTAATTATAATTAGCTGGCAAATATTTGCCCTTTGTCCTGTCTTCCCCCATTTTTAACGGAGGCGTGATGTTTTCGAAAAAGTCCACTTATTATTTTTCTCTTTTTTCCAACATTTTTTCCAACACAAGTTGATTTTCTAGTTGTCAACGCTAATAGAAAAGAGAAAAAGTATTGGAATGAAATTTTATACAATTTTTTAAGTTCAATGGGTTCCGTGTGTGTGTGTGTGTGAATGATGTACGCTGTTGGCCGCGAGGCCTTTACAGCTTCACCGGACTTAAAGGCGAGCGTGCAACCACTACGCTCTAGCCAGCCAGAAGGGCAAGAGGCGACATACTCGAGGGCGCCTCTTCGAGGGCCTCTTCGAGGCGCCCTCGGTTGGGACAGTCGCTGTAGGGGGACGGGTGCACTACTAAGTGCACCGGTCAACCGCCGGCTATGGGAGGGGATCTACTACTACGTCGTCGTCGTCGCCCGTATTCTGAGCGGAAAGAAGGGATGACAAAGCATCGGGGGGGTCGGTGAGAACATGTCGCGGCCGGCGGTGGCGGCAGGGGTCGCGGGGGAGATCGTAGTCGGCGGTGGCTACGATTAACGGATTCGCATGGGTAGATGCGTTCGCGAAGTGACGTGTTGACGCCTTTTTAATAAAGGCGCGAATAGGTTCGAGACCTAGATCGGAGTGGAGGTCGACGTTCCGTACGAACCAGGGGGCTCCTACGGCTTTACGGAGGAAGCGGTTTTGAACCACTTGGAGTTTATCGATGTGAGAGGGGGCCGAATGCCCGAACACAACACACGCATAAGTCATGATGGGTCGAACGCAAGTTTTGTAGAGTGTCACCTTATTTCTAAGGGACATTTTACTCCGCTTGCAGATTAACGAATGGAGACGACCGAGCACAAATGATGCTCGGTGACGGACCCGCTTGATGTGCGGGCCGAAGGACATGGTACTGTTTAGGGTGACCCCTAGATATTTGAACTCTTTGACCCAGGGAATGGGTCGGTCGAACATGGTCACTTGGCCGAGATTACTTCTAGGGCGGCGCAGGGAGTGGCGCGGGGTGGCACCTCTGGAGAAGAACACCGCAGCGCTCTTGTCCGGGTTCACCCCAATACGCCACTTCCTGAACCAATTCCCTAGGGAATTGGCGGATGCCTGAAGGTGTCTGGTAATGAAACCCTTATTCCTATGCGAGACGTAGAGAGCGGTATCATCCGCGAATAGGGCTAGATGCGCCTTACTCGAACGAGGAATGTCGTTCGTGTAAAGGCTAAACAGGAGCGGAGAGAGAACTGAGCCCTGTGGGACTCCAGCACTGATGGAGTGGGAAGTGGAGCGCGTCATTTCGACGCGATAACGGAAGGCGCGATTCGACAAGAAGTCTCGTAAGATGAGCACGAGTCTGTCCGGCACACCCAATTGGTAGAGCTTGTAGATCAAGCCGTTGTGCCAGACTTTGTCGAATGCCTTCGCGACATCTAGGAAGAGGGCGCCCGTGTAGATGGGTTTGGGTCTATTGAGACCGGAGAGGATGTGCTCCGTGATGCGGTGCACTTGGTGGACGCAAGAGTGTTTGGCTCGAAAGCCAAACTGCTCGTCGATAAGGATACTCCTGGACGTTACGAAGTCTTTGAGCCTCGCCAGAAGTAGGCGCTCGTATATCTTGGCCAGGGAGTTGAGGAGACTGATAGGGCGGTAGCTCGCGGGGAGATTGCGAGGTTTGCCGGGCTTGGTCAATGGGTTCCGTCACATATAGGGTTAGTGGGAAATGAGGAGGCGGAACGGTTAGCGGGGAGGTCTACTTCGGATGGTGTTGAAATAAATATTAAACCTTGTTTTTCAGAAATGTTACCTAAGTATAAAAAGATTTGTCACAGGAATTGGAAAGAATACTTCGATGAAAGATCACTTGAAAAAAGGACTATCCAAAGTGAAACTCCACGTATTTCCTGGTTTGCCAATACTAATCTCAACAGGAGACTCGTAATAGCCCATAGACTTCGATCCGGGCACCTTCCACTCAACAAGTATCGTCATCTTATGGGGCGAAACCCCAGCCCAAATTGTACGGAATGCGGCACTGTGGAGGACGCCCATCACGTGTTGGTGGAATGTGCCAGGACAAAAGCTGAGAGAGAGGCGCTCATAAATATGTTACAAAATAATTTGATAGAAGTCGGTGTGTTTCAGAGTATTTTGTCTGAGCCCCTCTCTAATGCAGCCAAATATACGTATGAATTAATAGATAAGATTTAGTGTAATGTACTATATGATTAGGTTATGATAGGGCTGGCATGGTCAACGTGGACCGAAAAGCCCTGAAATAAAAAAAAAGTACTTTCATACCCCAATTAACAATGAAATGTGTGCGTATTGAGAAATTTAATTTAGAAATGCATTTGAAATCTCCATACCGCTTTGAATCAAACATAAATTTAGTTTGTTATAGCACACTGAAGGAGAAACAGCTAATTTTGCAAATTCAAAAAAAAAAACATTGAAAATTGTTGGAATCAATTCAGTTACCCATTTATAACAAACTACTTCACTACATGTAGGTACCGAGGAAGACCTAGACTATCTTACCATGACCAAATAGACTGAGTCTTATCTGAAGTAGGTAGTAGTAGTGGTTAGACTAAAGTCTATAACCAATGCGTCCTACCTGTTATGACTTACGGGGCTGAGACGTGGCCACTCACAGTAGGACTAGTCCACAAATTCAAAGTCGCACAGCGGGCTATGGAGCGAGCTATGCTCGGCGTCTCTTTGAAGGATAAAATTCGTAACGAGGTAATCCGACAAAGAACCAAAGTTACCGACATAGCTCGCAGACTCAGTAAGCTAAAGTGGCAATGGGCTGGTCACATCTGCAGAAGGACCGACGGCCGATGGAGCAAGCGTGTCCTAGAGTGGAGACCGCGACTTGGTAAGCGTAAGGTAGGACGGCCCCCAGCTAGATGGACCGACGACCTCAAAAAGGTCGCTGGGACAGACTGGATGCGGAAGGCGGAGGACCGTGTGCAATGGCGCGTGTTAGGAGAGGCCTATGTCCAGCAGTGGACTGCGATAGGCTGATTGATTGATATCTGAAGGTAAAGTCAAGAGTATCCGTAACCGGCGAGCGTGTATGAGACGAACTATGAGAGTCGAGAAAGCCAGAGAGGTATGTAAGGAAAGAACCTGTTGGAACTCTGTACTCTCTGCCTACCCCGCAAGGGATCTGGCGTGATGATATAGATAGATATATACTTTCAGGTCTTGCGTTAATGATGTTACAGGTTGTATATTTAGATATCCTGGATAACCTGTTTACGGACAGATATTGACATATCGAACACGGCGTCTATTTGTCCAATAATTAGTACACAACACTGCACACAAACAGATTGTTTGCTATTAATATAGTACCTCTGTACTACTCGAATCTATATCATCGCGCCAGATCCCTTGCGGGGTAGGCAGAGAGTACAGAGCTCCATCTCAGTATTTTCTTACAAACTTTTCTAGCTTTAACTTATATTTAACCAGGTTATTCTTTTCTTTTTAAAGAACGTAGCGTGTGTGTGAGTGATGTACGCTGTTGGCCGCGAGGCCTTTACAGCTTCACCGGACTTAAGGGCGAGCGTGCAACCACTACGCTCGAGCCAGAAGGGCAAGGGGCGACATACTCGAAGGCGCCCTCGGGTGAGACAGTTGCTGTGGGGGGACGGGGTGCACTACCTATGGGGGTACGGGGTGCACTACCTACAAAAAAAACGTAGCCCCACACTAGGATTTATTCCTGTATCGTGGGTGCGTTTACAAACATGCCAATTCACATACACAAATACCCAGACCGGGACAAATAATTGTGGATCACACAAAGATTTTTCCCGTGCGGGAATCGAACCCGCGGCTATTAGACACAGTAGGCGGAGTGGCTTAAGCTCTTAACCACTGCGCTAAATCGTCCGTCAAATTAATAATAATTTATTAATAACAATTTTTTTCCTTTAATTAGTAGAAGTTGCGAAGCAGTGATAGCCTAGTGGTTCGACCGTTGGACTGCAAAGTCAGAGGCCTCGAGTTCGAACCCGGGCACGCACCTCTGTCTTTTCGAAAGCATGTGCGTTTTAAAAAAGTTAACTATCACTTGCTTTAACGGTGAAGGAAAACATCGTGAGGAAACCTGCATGCCTAAAAGTATCTCGAAGGTGTGTGAAGTTCGCCAATCCGCACTTGGCGACCGTGGTGGACTATGGCCTAAACCCTCTCAGTTAGAGAGGAGGCCTGTTCCTTACGGTAGGACAGTTTCTTAACAGGGATTTTATTAATATAGTAGTAGTCCCCACTCTAGGAATTATCCCTGTGTCGTCGGTGCGCTTACAGACATGAAAATCACATACACAAATACCCAGACCTAAACAAATATTTGTGCGGCACAAAGATTGGTCCCGTGCGGGAATCGAACCCGCGACTCGATCCCAGTGGGCGGACTTGAATAATCCGTCCGTCTAATTTACAATCAACTGCAAATATTTTCGGTAGTGTAAAATCTGACGACTTCTAGCCGTCAGCGAGAAACAGACGTGCGCTGACGAGTCAATCGGTATAGTTTTACAAATTAACGGATTTTCTGATTTGATAAAGTCCGCGAAATTATATTTTATTCTGTATGGTCCGTATATGGGTGGCTCGTGTTTATGTCAGTAGAGTTTCTAATAAAATAGTATAGTTATCAATGTCATCAAACGACAAAATCAAATCTAAACTGTAATTTACACAAAAATCTTGGTTTTTGTATTTATTTTACATGATAACGGCGGCGCGGGTCAGGGCTTTTGGATGATACATATCATTCAACTTATCAGCGCACACTTCGTTTAATTTCAAGTAAGGGACACTTGCAAATTCACAATTTCACGGCGAGATGCAGGCAGATTGTGAAATAACATAAATCATCATCATCATCATCATCATCTCAGCCTATACTTGTCCACTGCTGAACATAGGCCTCCCCAATCGCTTTCCAGCGTAACCGGTCCGATGCCACCTGCATCCAACGACTTCCTGCGATTTTCACAAGATCGTCGGTCCATCTGGCAGGCGGTCGTCCCACGCTGCGCTTGCCAATACGTGGTCTCCACTCTAGAATCTTTCTGCCCCAACGCCCGTCCGATCTACGCGCTATGTGGCCCGCCCATTGCCACTTCAGCTTGCTAATCTTAACGGCTATGTCGGTGACCTTGGTTCTTCTACGAATCTCCTCATTCCTGATTCGATCGCGTAGAGAAACGCCGAGCATAGCTCTCTCCATAGCTCGCTGAGCAACTCTGAGCTTTTTTATGAGACCCATTGTAAGAGACCACGTCTCTGATCCATATATCATCACTGGTAACACACATTGACTAAAAACTTTAGTCTTAAGGCACTGAGGTATTTTGGATGAGAAGATGTTGCGCAGTTTCCCGAACGCTGCCCAGCCGAGTTGGATTCGTCGATTGACCTCTCTCTCAAAGTTGGACCTACCTAACCGGACTACCTGTCCCAGGTAAATGTATTCGTCGACAACTTCAAGAGTAGAGTTCCCAACGGTGAGTGCGGTGGGTACGACATGGACTTTAGACATTATTTTCGTTTTGTCCATGTTCATTTTAAGACCCACTTGTTGAGATACTCTGTTGAGGTCACCGAGCATTCGTCCTAGATCTTCCAGCGACTCCGCCACGACCACAATGTCGTCGGCAAATCGAAGGTGAGTGATGTATTCGCCATTGATGTTGATGCCAAGTCCTTGCCATTCCAAGAGCTTGAAGGCGTCCTCTAAGGTGGCCGTAAACAGTTTCGGAGAAATGACGTCTCCCTGCCTTACTCCTCTTTTTATGGGGATCGCCTTCGTGCACTGCCCCTGTACTCGGACTGACATGGTGGCGTTATTATACAAGCACTTCAACACTTCAATGTACCGATAGTCAATGCGGCATCGCTGGAGAGATCTAAGAACCGCCCAAGTCTCGATCGAATCGAAGGCTTTCTCATAGTCCACAAACGCCAAGCATAGTGGCCGATTATACTCCTCGGTCTTCTGTATAATCTGCCTCAGCGTATGTATGTGGTCTATGGTACTAAAGCCTTTCCGGAAACCGGCTTGTTCGGGAGGCTGGAAGTCATCAAGCCTGCGTTCGAGACGATTCGTGATGACTCTCGAAAACAACTTATAAACATGGCTCAGCAGTGTGATGGGCCTATAATTCTTCAGTAAAGTGTTATCACCTTTCTTGAAAAAGAGTACCACCACACCCCTGTTCCACGCTTCCGGCGTTTTTCCTTCGAGCAAGACGGAATTAAACAGCCTCTGAAGGACTTTAAGTACCGGCGATCCGCCCGCTTTCAGAAGCTCTGCGGTAATTCCGTCTTCACCCGGCGCTTTGTTGTTTTTAAGGTGTTTGAGAGCCATCCCAATCTCGTACAGGCTGATGTCCGGGATATCTTCAGTGTAGTGTCGGGTTAGCTTGGCTCTTGGGTCTTTTACCAAGTCAACAACAGGTTCAGCTACTGAGGTATACAACTGCCCATAGAACCTCTCTATCTCCCTGAGCACCTCTGACCTATTCGACGTTACGTTTCCGTCCTCCGTCTTCAGCTTCGTCAACTGGCTCTGCCCAATAGACGCGTCTCTTGCAAACACTTTGGAGCCCTTGTTCTGCTCTATGGTCTCCTCAATACGTCTTGTATTGAAGGACCGTAAATCGTGTCGCAAGGACTTCAATATCTGTCCATTGAGCTGCCTATAGGACTTAGCATCATCGGAGGTTTGGAGTGTCATGGTACGTCGCTCAGCCATAAGGTTTCGGGTGTAATCAGATAGCTTTTGAGGCCTATTTTTACGGTGGGGCTTAAAATGCTTGGACCCGACCGTATGGACAGTCTCTACCAACCTATTGTTGATTTCGTCCACTGATGCGCTGCTGTCTAGCAATTCGAAGCGGTTTGACAATTCGAGTTGAAAGTTCTCGGGGTTTTGGATATGTGCATTAGAAGGTCGGAGCGTAGACTTCATCAGACGCGATCTTTCCATTTTGACATTAATATTTAATGTGCCTCTGACCATTCGGTGATCACTGCCGGTTTTTACCCTGTGAATCACGGAGACATCATTAAATATTTGTCGCTTGGTGCTCATGATGAAGTCTATCTCATTTTTTGTGGAACCATCAGGGCTCATCCAGGTCCATTTCCTATGAGGCGGCTTCCGGAAGAAAGAGTTCATCATAAAGAGTCCCTCCTTCTCCAGATATTCGGCCAGCCTCTGACCCCTGGGGTTGCGTTGCCCATATCCAAATTGCCCCACTCTCAATTCATCATCGCCCCGTTTGCCCAGCCGCGCATTGAAGTCACCCATAACCACTGTAAAGTGTGCTTTGGAAGTATGTATGGCTCTACTAATGTCCTCATACATTACTTCGACGTCATCATCTGAGTATGCCGAGGTCGGTGCGTAGACCTGTATGACCTTCAGCGAATATCTTTTGGATATTCTGAGTATCAGGTACGCTACCCTGCTCGACACACTAGTGATGGACACAACGTTGTCTATGAGTGACTTGTGGACGATAAATCCGACACCACCTTGGGACTGCTGTTCGCCCTCCCGGTAGTAAAACAAGTTGCCGGATTTTAAGGTTATCGTGTCCTCGCCCTTTCTTCGGACCTCCGATAAACCAACAATATTCCACCGCAACTTGTTTATCTCTTCTTCCAGCTCAACAAGCTTCTCATCTGTCCTTAACGTGCGTGCGTTGTATGTCACCAGGGCCAATTTTCGGTGTTGGTGGTAGCCGAATCTCTGCCGGAGATTCTTAGCACCCCTTGTCCTGTCGTTACCATGGCTGCTACCGTGGCCAGGACGAACAGGACCGCCGGGGACTAGGGGCCTGGTTTTCTTACATTCTTCCATAATTGGGGGTGTTTGCCATACTCGCCACGCTTGGCAGGCGGGTTGGCGAGCGCAGTTATTGGTCGTCGAAGTGCTAAGGGAACGCTGCTGCCCATTCCCTAGTTTTCCCTTAGTCGCCTTGTACGACACCCAATGGGATGAGATGGGTTGGTCCTATTCTAAGCCGGGATAGATAGATAGATAAATAATAGCTTACTGTGTTGTTAGGGAGTAGACAGGCAGACAGGAGGGAACAAAGCGCACAAGGCACGGAACACATCGCATGCCTCAGGGCAACCTGCCAATGAGTACTGGTATTGATTTTCATAATACCCATAACACATGCAAGCCACGCTAGCGGATTTATCATCGAATGGTAATGAGATTGGTTCACTTATTAAGCACGTTGTCATTGCAATTAATTGAATGACGCAGCCCTATGAGAGTGGAACATTTCCTACAAAATATATGGGAAAATTTTATGCTATCTATCTATCTATCTATAACCTCACGCCAGATCCCTTGCGGGGTAGGCAGAGAGTACAGAGTTCCAACAGGTTCTTTCCTTACATACCTCTCTGGCTTCCTCGACTCTCATAGTTCGTCTCATACACACTCGCCGGTTACGGAGACTCTTGACTTTTCCATCAGATAAGACTCGGTTTATTTGGTCGTGGTAAGATAGTCTAGGTCTTCCCCGGTACCTGCATCCTTCCACTTTCACATTGTATATCTGTTTTGTCATTCTTTCCTCTGGCATTCTTTCTATATGCCCGAACCAACGGAGCATGCCCTTTCTCATCTTACACCGATACTATCTTTCATACCTACTCGCTGTCTTACTATGCTGTTGCTAATGCGGTCGGTCAGCTTCACTCCGCACATCTTCCGCAGAGCTCGCATTTCTACCGCATTTATCCTACTTTCATTCTCCTTCTTACATACCCAGCTCTCGCTACCATATAACAGCGTTGGGACAAGAACTCCGTTATGTATGGCCAGCTGCGCCTTATGGCTTAAGTGCCGGCTCTCGAGTAGCTTTCCCATCGCAACATTCACTCTGTTCCCTGCACTCACTCTTCTCTCTATGTCAGCGGTGTATTTCCCATCCTTACTGAAGGCGCATCCAAGATATACAAACTCATTCACTTGCTCCAGCACATCGTTACCAACCACAATCCTTACATTCGTTCTGGTTTCTTCCCTTTCAAAAACCATAATCTTGGTTTTCTTCACATTCAAGTGTAAGCCATTGATCATGCAGTCGTCTTTGAAACCTGTGACTAGTGTTTGCAGATCAGTGGCTGTTGGCGCTATTAAAACCGCGTCATCTGCATAAAGTAGATGGTTTACCACTAAGTCCCCCCTTTGTACACCTTCATTCATCGCTTTCAGTCTTTGAAGACTTTTGTCCAGATATATTATAAACAGTCTAGCGGACAACACGCAACCCTGCTTGACGCCGATTTTAACGTCAAACCAGGGTGACCTGTTACCACCCACCCGTACGCATGCCTTGCAGTCCACATAAGTGGACTGGACGGCTCGCAACAGAGTGCCATCTATACCATACTCTGGCAAAATGTCCCAAAGTCTCTTTCGCGCAACTCTGTCAAATGCCTTCTCCAGATCTACAAAACCGCAGAAAACCTTCCGCCCCACTGCCAGATGCTTCTCTACGATGTTGCGGAGTGAGAACACTTGATCCTAACATCCTCTTCCAGACCTGAAACTTGAATAAACAATAACAGATATATACTTAATTTCTAACATTGTTACAAAAACGGTCTCGAACTCAGCATAGTGCTGGGTTCGAGACCGTGCCTCATAATCATCCAGCGCTGGTCTTTAATCGGGCCGTTAGGTGACGTCACAAACGTTAACACAAAAGACGAGAAAAAGTTTTTGAGTAAATTGCACATTTTCTTGCCGACAATTCCCTTTTTTAAAATCTGAAAATATAGCACTAAATGTCGCAAAAAGTTAAGGGTAGTCCTAAGTCCTAAGACCGTTTTCCTGTAGCTACAACGGTAAAGGTAGCTTTACTGCCCCGTCTTAAAAATCCACCCCGAATTGAAGCTTCCCAGAACGCGGCCACTTCGATTGCAGTGTCAGAGGCAGCCATTGCTTAATGGCTGGTGCGTGCAGGTGGGGGGAAAGCACGATGTAAGGCGGAACATCGTTTGGGTAACACAAACACCCCATATTAATATTGTTTGAGAGTCTCCACCTTAATATGTTTTCCTTCCATTCCGATCTCGGTCTCGAACCTATTCGCGCCTTTATTAAAAAGGCGACAACCCGATATTTTGCGAACACATTTAATCATAGGAATCCGCCAATCGTAGTTGCCACCGACTACGAACTTAAATCCCCTCTTATCAGCCGCTACCGCCGTCCGCGGTATATTCTCACCGACCCTCCCGATGCCTTTCATCCCTTCTTTCATATACAGATACCGCACATAGAATGAGACACCGACCTCGCCGGTGAGGTCGAAGAATCCCTTACCCGCAGGCCGGTGCAGAGCGCCACGGCGAGACACCTAGTATACGCCCTCCCCCATAATGACTGCCCAAGCCCAGGCCGTTCCTCCTTGAGGCGCCCTTGAGCTAGTTGCGTTCTTGCCGTTCTGGCCGCCCTCTTGTCCGGTGAAACTGTAAATGCCCCGCGGCCAACAGCGTAGATCATTCACACACACAATATGTTTTCCTAGCTCTGACCTGAGTCTAAAGTCTATTTACAGACTTCCTAGCCCGCCATGCTCATTTATATCCAGGTCCAGGGAGACTCAGCAGGTGGCACAAAAGGATTCGGCAGGGACACTCCTACTCTCCAAAGATTTGACCTCGCTTTTGGTCGGTGCAAAGCAGGTTGGAAGCCACATTTGTTACAGTTTTTAATGCTTTCCATGCCTAACTGATAGAACATGGTTTAAGACCAACGATTAGACCGTAGAGGAAAGAATGACAAAACAGATATACAATGTGAAAGTGGAAGGATGCAGGTACCGGGGAAGACCTAGACTATCTTACCACGACCAAATAAACTGAGTCTTATCTGATGGAAAAGTCAAGAGTCTCCGTAACCGGCGAGCGTGTATGAGACGAACTATGAGAGTCGAGGAAGCCAGAGAGGTATGTAAGGAAAGAACCTGTTGGAACTCTGTACTCTCTGCCTACCCCGCAAGGGATCTGGCGTGAGGTTATAGATAAATAGATAGATAGATTAGACCGTAAGATCTCATTCTGAAACCAATATTCAAGGAAATAAATGATGTGAGTTAGAATAGAATTGACGGATGATTTAGCCCAGCGGTTAGGAGCTTAAGCCGCTCCGCCCACTGTGTCTAATAATCGCGGGTTCGATTCCCGCACGGGACAGATCTTTGTCAGACCCACATTTATTTATTTCTGTCTGGGTATTTGTCTTTGTAAATTTTCATGTTTGTTAACAGGAATACATCCTAGTGTGGGGCGTCTTTCTTTTAAATGAAAGTAAACAATGGTTATTAATTAACATACAGACATTGCGAGCCTATAAAAATATGCCTTCATGTGCACTGACATACTGTTTAGAAAATTCAAGAAGGAAGATTAATATCTTTGGAAACACAAACAGGCCGCGCGTGCCCCGCGGTCATCAAATTGCAAACCATTTATTGTTTGTAATAGCTTTTTTAGTACAATTGTTTTACGATTTTCATGACGGTGCTAAGTAACCGACAGACTCGCACCGACTTTTAAATTGCGAAACAATTGATGATTACATTATAAACAATTATTTCTTAGTTACATTACGGACAAATAAGTATGAAATTATCGTATAATCCATTTATTTTTTGATTTTAGTCAACTTAGGTGTGTGTTTATGGAAGTCGGTTGTTTTATTTATTTTGAAGTCGGTGTTTCTTTTTTTAAAGTAAATTATTATATAACTTTGGTTAGATCGTTGGACTGCAAAGTCAGAGATCTTGGGTTCAACCCCAGGTACGCACCTGTCTTTTCGAACGCATGTGTGTATTAAAAGTTCACTATCACTTGCTTTAACGGTGAAGGAAAACATCGTGAGGAAGCCTGCTTGCCTAAGAGTTTCGCGAAGGTGTGTGAGGTTCGTCAACCCGCACTGGGCCAGCATGGTGGACGCCTACGCCCTCTCAGTTTGAGAGGAGACTCGCGCCCAACGGTGGGACAGTGTCTTAACAGGACTAATATTATTATTATATCTATATATCATCACGCCAGATCCCTTGCGGGATAGGTAGAGAGTACAAAGTTTCAACAGGTTCTTTCCTTACATACCTCTCTGGCTTCCGCCACTCTCATAGTTCGTCTCATACACGCTCGCCGGTTACGGAGACTCCTGACTTGTCCTTCGGATAAGACCCGGTCTATTTCTATGGTCATGGTAAGATAGTCTAGGTCTTCCCCGGTACCTACATCCTTCCACTTTCGCATTGTACATCAGTTTTGTCATTCTTTCTTCGGACATTCTTTCTATATGCCCAAACCAACGGAGCATACCCTTTCTCATCTTTACACCGATATTATCTTTCATACCTACTCGCTTTCTTACTACGCTGACCGACCGTATTCGCAACAGCAACAATATTATTATTATATCATTTAACTTTATCGATTTACACAGGGCACGCCATGAAAGCTCTCAGAAGGTACAATGTTTTAAGAATTCATTGACAAATATCATCAAAATTCGACCAATATGCACTTCGTACGTGAATCAATCTATCTAATAACGAAAACCATATGTAATCTTCTTTCGAATCGGCTGGATTCAAGTAGATACTAGACTCCTAACCAGGCATAGTAAGGTTTCATAGATAAGACTTAAACAGTAACCAAATAGCACTGAACGCATTCTAGGGTGAAATATTATATCGAAGCCGGTCAAACTGGTTCTAGAGTCACTCGAGCATAAGTAACTGGGATACGACCACAAGTTTATGGCATTTCCATATTATGGATCGTTCTTTCTATCTCGATTCCATGGTTTGCCAAAATGCAGTATTTTACATTTGAGTTATTAAGTACCTACTAAAGAAGATATTTCCGCGGAGTTAGCGGGGTTGTTTACACCCTGCTAATATTATAAATGTGAAAGAGTTTGTATTGTTACGTCTCCAACATACCCCGATATCTTGAAAAGTCTTTATCTGGGGATGTAGATTCTAAAACGCATAACACACACTCACGTCCCCCGGTGATCTGACTAGAAAGATCTAGGAGCCGCGCTTAAGTGGTGAAACATCTAGAAGGTTCCATCCCCTTTAATTATGGCCGGTGAGCGGACGTGGTGTACAAATACCTATTTGTGCACGCACTAATAGGTATGTAATAATAATACCGCTTTGTGGGCCGCGCCGGCTATTGCTCGATGTACTTCTATCGATGTACTTAGGGGGTTCGCGTCCGTTCTAGAACTTTCATACGAGTATAAAAGGAACACAGGGCGCGGGGACGAACACAGTCTCTTCTCGGAAGCGATAGTGATCAAATCTGAGAACAAGCGACCTAAGTGGAATACACCAGCGACTTTAGCAACGATATACGGATACTACGAGTGACTCAGCGACTTGGAAGCAGTAATTGGGTACTAACGAGAGTAGTACTACTGTGTGATTAGTTCGTGTGTGTATTTGCATTCGACGTGCTGTTTTGTGCATGCAGCGCCTAATAAAGTACTTCGCACGTTATTCGGCATTTAATTACCCCGCAAACGTAACAATATGTTTAGACGGTAGGATATTTAGATGTTTGGATATTTGTTGCTCAATCACACAAAAACGGCTGAATGGATTTGGAAATTTGGCACACAGTCTATTACCTTGATTTTTTTTCCAAAACGTAACCCCACACTAGGGTTTATTCCTGTATCATGGGTGCGTTTACAAACAGGAAAATTCAAAAAATTGTGCGTCACACAAAGTTTTTTCCCGTGCAAGAATCGAACCCCCGACTGTTAGACACAGTGGGTGGAGCGGCTTAAGCCCTTAACCACGGCGCTAGATCGCTTAAACTAACACTCGAATGTGTCAGGTCGCTACAAAAATATAGTTCGCCGCCGCCGGGCGCGTAGCGGCACGCTGCCACTAGCAGGACGAGAGCAAAGAGCTCCTGCGAGAAAAGTTACTTTGTAACTCACACTTGGTAATCACTGAGCTCACAAAGATCCCTACAAAGCGACTGCTGCACTGCTGCCGGTGGCGAGTACTATAGCCCGCGATTGTACTATCCCACTGCTAAGGCCCAGCCTTCGTCGTTGTTTTAAAATCCTCATAGTTAGCAGTACCTAACTCAATCGTCGCAGTCTGGAGTCTGGAATTGGGCCCTGTATAAAAACAATAGCTTCGGTCCCTTTTGAAATGAGGCCTTACATAGGCGGTATATGGGTACACTAGTGTGTGATCGAATATTTAGCTTCAACTTCGGCCAGAACTTCGGCTATATGACTTACGAATGCGCGAGAGCGCGGCGGAAGAGGCAACGCGCAGGGGGCAGGGGTCAGATTGCGTTGCGCCGGCCGGCCGCCATTGCCAGTAAAAATCCAAATCAAAACAAAATAAGTTCGATTATACAGTCAACATAACTATTAAAAATTTTGCCAATCATGAATCAAAGGACATTGTTCTGCACCCATAAATGATTTGCCCCAGAACGAATAGAAATAAAAAAATACTGATATGATTTCAAATCAGCCATAAATTCTCTAAAAGCTTTTATTACTAGTATTAAACGGACAAGCGGGGGAATCGCAATATTGCACAAAAAGTATTAGATTTTGAGATTATAATTCAGTAGCCATTAATACATATGAAGCTATATTGTGTTGACATTTAGTAAAGATGTCAACGACTTCGATGTAAGTACTCACAATACTTTGAAATATTCGTTTTAGATTGCAAATTGTCCGTTAGATACAGATATTTGCCATTATTTTAATAAAATAGATAATTAATGATGGCATGGGTCAATTGTTTGTTGGTAATGGGGCAATTTTCGACTATGTCCTTTCTTAAGGTTATTAAACCTTCGGCTTCGGCCCACGGTTTCGGCGATGGCCTATTAATCGGCTTCGGTCAAAAATCGCCACTGGGTCGGTCACTAGTTTACACGTACACCTCTATCACCTTCGCTTAGGAAATATTTTTGGTAAAGTGAGTAAAGGCGATTATTATCGACACGCTCCATCAACGAAAATTATAACGATTGTAAAAATGTGGCAACACTGTTATATTTTCTATTAAAACTATTTCGGAATTCAATCTCAAACACATGTGTTAACTCAACACGACTACAGAGCGTTTAATATTCAATGAAAACAGAATTCCTTGTCATCAAAACATCCATTAACAACAATATTTATTCTTAAAACAAAACGCGGCCATCTTGTTGGGACGCCATTTCGAAAATAGCGCGCCATTACTCACGAGCTGTCAAATCGCTTCTTTTTTAATTGTTCGACAAAGGAAGGCGATGGAATTACCAAGTTTTTCTTGTCAAATCGTTCGAATATCTGGAGATTAGTAAGAATTTTTATCGTTTCCGAACGCAGTTAGCGATCGTTAAGTATTTCCGGAGGGTGTGAGCAACAGTTATTGGCACCTTAATTAATTATGTTTTTTTTTTGATTAATTAAGTAATTAATTAAGTGCTTATTATAGTTTCTATTAAGGTTTTATTGATCTTCGCTTGTATTATTACGACCGATTGCTGTTCAGATAAGTAAATTCTGAGATTTTTAATATTTTAATTTTATTGTTTCCTTGAGATGTTAAGGTAAACAAATAATTATGTATTGAGCATGTATATATCCTATAAAGAAAATTGTAAACTGGCCATGTCTTTAATTATTAGAGAGATGTCCACTGGGAAATAAAAGCCTCTTTCAAAGATCTTCAGGACCACCGTTTTTGTGCTGTCCAGCTTTTATCCTCTTCAAATCAATACATATATCTATCTATATCATCACGCCAGATCCCTTGCAGGGTAGGCAGAGACTACAGAGTTCCAACAGGTTCTTTTCTTACATACCTCTGTGGATTCCTCCACTCTCATAGTTCGTCTCATACACCCTCGCCGGTTACAGAGACTCTTTGACTTATCCTTCAGATAAGACACGGTCTATTTGGTCATGGTAAGATAGTCCAGGTCATCCCCGGTACCTACATCTTTCGACTTCCGCATTATATATCTGCTTTGTCATTCTTTCTTCTGACATTCTTTCTAAATGCCTGAACCAACGGAGCATCCCCTTTCTCATCTTTACACCGATACTGTCTTCCATTGCGGTATACGGTCGGTCAGCTTCACTCCGCACATCTTCCGCAGGGATCGCATTTATCATATTATACATACATCTGATATCCGAGTCTTATCTGATGGAAAAGTCAAGAGTCTCCGTAACCGGCGAGCGTGTATGAGACGAACTATGAGAGTCGAGGAAGCCAGAGAGGTATGTAAGGAAAGAACCTGTTGGAACTCTGTACTCTCTGCCTACCCCGCAAGGGATCTGGCGTGAGGTTATAGATAGATAGATAGATCTATAAATTAAATATAATAATGCCTCTTCAGAGGTCTATAAACACAAAACAACGTTTAAAAGACTGTCTGGCTGTTTGTTGTCATTGTTATTCGGAAGTACCTTTAAACTTTTTAATTACTTTTGTTGATCCAATCTCCGCATAATAAGCTCACGGTGTCTTGAGGTCTTGCTGTGTTATGCTTCGTTTTGGATTTAATTATATTAATTACAGGTTCCCAATTCAATGAAGTCATGCAGCGAACTTCCATTTTTTTTCTCTGTAACTGGGGGAACCTTGTAAATTCTTAAGAACAGTATAATATGGTTGATTTCACTTAGACGCACCTGCACTGTTTAAAATGTTAATGGAAACATTTTTACCGCTTATAATTTTATTTTATTTTAATAGCTTTTATAATTTTATTTTAATAGTTATATCTAGATTTAGGACTATTGTTCTGTTTGTTTCTCAAAAACACTTTTTTTATTAAAAACGTAGCCCCACACTAGGATTTACTCCTGTGTCGTGGGTGCGTTTACAAACATGAATATTCACATACAAATACCCAGACAAAACAAATAATTGTGGGTCACACAAAGCTTTGTCCCGTGCGGGAATTAAATCCGCGACTATTCGACCTCTGCTACTCCTCGTGGGGAAATTAGGCGTGACCGTGTTTATTTTACTTTAAATGTAGTGTTTGCCTCCTTGGTCTCGTGGCGGGTAATGATCACGAGGCACTAGCTGACAAAATATAAATTTTCGATGTAATTTCCTGTGTGTGTGTGTGTGAGTGATGTACGCTGTTGGCCGCGAGGCCTTTACAGCTTCACCGGACTTAAGGGCGAGCGTGCAACCACTACGCTTAAGCCAGAAGGGCAAGGGGCGAAATACTCGAGGGCGCCCCCGGTTGGGACAGTCACTGTGGGGGGACGGGGTGCACTACTAAGTGCACCGGTCAACCGCCGGCTATGGGAGGGGATCTACGACTACGTCGACATCGCCCGTATTCTCAACGGAAAGAATGGATGACAAAGCTTCGGGGGGATCGGTGAGAACATGTCGCGGCCGTAGTCGGCGTAGTCGGCGGCGGCTACGATTAACGGATTCGCATGGGTAGATGCGTTCGCGAAGTGTCGTGTTGTCGCCTTTTTAATATAGGCGCGAATAGGTTCGAGACCTAGATCGGAGTGGAGATCGACATTCCGTACGAACCAGGGAGCTCCTACGGCTTTACGGAGGAAGCGGTTTTGAACCACTTGGAGTTTATCGATCTGAGAGTGGGCCGAATGCCCCACACATGAACACAACACACGCATAAGTCATGATGGGTCGAACGCAAGTTTTGTAAAGCGTCACCTTATTTCTAAGGGACATTTTACTCCGCTTGCAGATTAACGAATGGAGACGACCGAGCACAAAGGCTGCTCGGTGACGGGCCCGCTTGATGTGCGGGCCGAAGGACATGGTGGAATTTCCTGTATCAGCTTCCGAGCAGATGAATACCAGACTCCGGTCTGGCATTGTGTCCAGTGTAATGGCAATAGGCTTATCATCATCATAATTACAGCCTATAGTTGTCGACTGCTAAATATAGGCCTCCAAATAATAATAAATATTAATTTATTAAACTACGAGGACAATCACGTCACTACTTATGAAAATTTATTATCTGAATACGGATTCCAAAAGTGCATTGAAGATGTTACGCGAAGAGAAATTTTATTAGGAAATGTAGTACAATCTTGTTTAGACCACATTTACGTTAGAGCAAGTAACACACGTATTCACTCAGCGGTAATAAAGCATAAATTATCTGACCATTATTTCGTCTCGGCTGTAGTAGAATGGAAACGAACTCCGTCGAAACAGCTGTCCCACTCCGATGCGACCCGACTTGTGCGTTCATCTGCGCCACAATTCGCTATTACGAAGCGAGTTCTAGACAATAGAATGGTCAGAGACAAATTATTAAATACAGACTTTGAGAGGTTCTTATCGATTAATTGCCCAACTGAATTATATAACTCCTTTACACAATTATTTAATGATATTTATAATGATTGTTATACAAATAAAACTGTCAATATTAGTAATAGAAATAACAAAGGATGGATAAACAATAGTTTGAAGAATATGGTAAGAGAAAAAGACAGACTTTTTGAATTATGGAGTAACGACCCAAAAAATATGATAAAGCGTCTTACTTACACTAAATACAGAAATAAGTGCCAGAAAGCTATTAATAAAAGTAAAAATGTTTATGATCAGAATAGCATATTAGAATGTCATAAGAATATTAAACAGGTATGGGAAAAAATTAACGAACTATTAGGAAATAACAAACAGACCATAGACGCACTTATTCTGTCAAATATGAAAACGCAAGGAAACGCCAGAGATATAACTAATAATTTTGCTACAACTTTTTCAGATGAAGTTAATAATATAATACATAAGTGTAAAGAAAATTGGTTACCTAGAGCAACTTATGTAAAACCTGTTGACGTAAGCATGAGATGGCAACCAGTGACGAGTTTAGATATTAAGAATACAATTAAAAACATGGATATTAACAAGTCACCGGGTAGCGATCTAGTGCGTATGTCCGATTTAAAACTTGTTTGTGATAAGATTAGCTCAGTCCTGGCTAGACTTGTAAATTTATCTGTGAAAAATTATGAGTTCCCTATGAAGTTAAAAGAGGCAATAGTTCGTCCAGTTCATAAAAAAGGTGACCCGAAAAATATATCCAACTACAGACCTATATCTATATTGTCAAGCATAGATAAAATATTTGAGCATTGTGTAGTTAAGCAGTTAGGGGACTATCTAAAGGCTAATAATGTATTAAACAAGTGTCAATACGGTTTTCAAAAGGGCAAAAGTACAAACACTTTATTGGCAAATTTCACAGATGAAATTAATAATTATTTAGGTGATAAAAAGTTTGTAGTAGCAACATTTTTTGATTATAAAAAAGCGTTTGACACTTTACAAACGGAAACCCTACTTAGTGCATTGGCTGAGTGCGGAGTGAGAGAGCCGCTTAATCATTGGTTCCGTGACTATCTCACAGCACGCTCTTATCGTGTGAAAGTGGGCGAGGCGTACAGTGACAGTAAGACAGTGCAGTGCGGCGTACCACAGGGATCGGGGTGTGGGCCTGTCTGCTACCTCATACACGTGAATAGCTTGTGCGGTGTACTAAGGCACTGCTCGGCATTCATGTACGCAGATGATCTTTGCGTGCTGCGCGCGGGCACTGACATCAATGACAGTTGCAGATTAGTGCAACAAGATATAGATGCAGTAGTAAAATGGTCGCATGACAATGGTATCGTGTTAAACGCAGACAAAACAAAATTAATGATTATACACTCACCTTATTTACACTTATCCTTAGAACCCCCCCTTTTATTCACTCACGACTATTCATGTATGCATAACAATCTAACCAATTGTAATTGTAAACCTATCGAACAGGTTAAATGTATTACTTATTTAGGTATGAAAATTGATGAAAACTTCTCTTGGTCTCAGCACGTAGACTATGTTTGCAATAAATTAAGAATATTACTAGGTAAATTTTACCATCTTAGTTACAGAGTTCCTATTAATACTCTAAGATGTTTATATATGTCTTTAGTTGATTCGATATTTAGTTACGCTCTCGATAGTTACGGTCTTACATTTAAAACAAACCTGGATAAATTAGAAACGCTTCAAATTAGATTTCTAAAACTACTTGTCAATAGAAAGATTAATAATAGCTGTAAGGATAACTATAGAAAGTTATTTCAAATTTGTAAAATTCTTCCAATCAGTTTAAAACACAAATTTCTTTTAATTGTAAACAATCGTGACCGTCGAGAGTTTTTAACTCCAGCAAGCAATGTGTACAGTACGCGCTTGGTGACCGACGGCAGATACAATGTACCAAGGGTAACCAACTACTTCGGTGACAGGGCGCTAAAAAAACGCATCCCATACATTTTGAATAGTCTGCCGGCGGCCATAAGGGGCGAGACAAATATAAAAAAATTTAAAAGGAATCTGAAAAAACATTACCTAAGTTTGTGTTAAGTTAGTGTTACCATTATATTAAGTTTGTAGATTCAACTGACCCCACAGTCAAACTGGTTGCACAGTTTTGTGGGGCGATGTTTTTTATGTTGTGCATTATGTTGTGATCGTAAATAAATAAATAAATAAAATAATAAAATCGCTTGCCAGCGTAACCGGTCTGATGTCACCTGCATCCAACGACTTCCTGCGATCTTCACAAGATCGACGGTCATCTGGTAGGCGGCCGTCCAACGCTGCGCTTGCCAATGCGTGGTCTCCACTCTAGAGTCTTACTGCTCCAACGCCCGTCCGATCTTCGCGCTATATGACCCGCGCATTGCTACTTTAGCTTGCTAATCCTACGTCAGTGACTTTGGTTCTTTGACGAAACTCTACATTCCTAATTCGATCACGTAGAGAAACGCCGAGCATAGCTCTTCCCATAGCTCGTTGAGGAACTGGGAGGTTTTTACTCGGGGGTTTAAGAGACCACATCTCTGATCCGGTATGCCACTATCACTGGCAACACACATTGACTAAACACTTAAGTATTAAGGCACTTAGGCATTTTGGATGAGAAGACGTTGCGCAGTTTCCCGAACGATGCCCAGCTGAGGCTCGCCTCCTATAAAAGTGGTAACCTACCCACCCGAATTAGGGAATAAATGAGTGACGATGTTCGTATGTCTGTCTCTTTCCGGTTCAAATCTTGTGATCCAGTTTTCAAGCACTTGCTGATTCTGATCCGATTGAGCTGAAATTTGGCATACATATGTAAGTTCGGTGACAATGTAATAATATGGTACCATGGAACTGGTCTGATGATGGAGCTGGAAAGAAGCCATAGGAACTCCTCAACTTAACAAGATATCGGCGTTGTGTTTGTTGTTTCTATTATCTAAAGATAATTCGATACTAATATTATAAATTCCAAAATAACTGAAGATGGTCAAGGTCCAAAATAAGATGGTCAAAGACCACTATCTCTCTGCTTGCTGATAAAATAAGATGCATCATAGTCAGTCCCTTTTTGTTATACTTTTCTGTAAGTATGTATGTAGTTAAATATGTTTTGTACTTATTTACGTATATATGTATTTGTTTATCTTTTACACATATTTAAATACTTGTATATACCAAAGATAGCGTACGCCACTAACTGCCCTGATTACTTTTTTTTCTAGTATTTTGTATTTAACCAGGTTGTCTGGAAGAAATTGCTCTTAGCAATAAGAGCGCCTATTGTATCAGTGTCTCATTTTACATGTTGTTTTATAATTTTGTTGGTGTACAATAAAGAGTATTCTATTCTAACTCGATCTGTTACTTTTTTACACCTAAACCGCTAAATAGATTTTGATAAAATTTATCAAGGAGATAGACCGCAACCTGTGTACGACATAAGTTATCTTCTGTCTCAAAAAATAACGCAGTGGAATAGCGGGTAACAACTAGTAACATTAGAAGAAAACTATTTTTAAAATTTGTCACATAAAAGTCTGCAGTCTTTGAAAAGGTTATAGATAGCTTTAGCCAAAACATTAGCCAATTAAGAGCTTAAGCCGCTTCGCCCACTATGTCTAATAGTGGCGGGTTCGATTCCTGCACGGGACAAATCTTTGTGTGATCCACAATTATTTGTTACGGTCTAGGTATTTGTGTATGTGAATTTTCATATTTGTAAACGCACGCACGACACAGGAATAAACAAGCGCTAGTGTGAGACTGTTTTTAAAAAAACAAAATTAGTCGGCCATTAATTGTGTACCGCACCCTATTCTAATTTACCCCATTTTGTTTACGTTGATTAGTTTTTTGTTCCCGTGTGGTTGCGGTCTAAAATTTATTTGTCAGTGAATTCGGAATTGTAATTCAGTTGTTTTTTATGTTGGTGATAAAATTCCAATACTTTAACGGCGGGGTCCGTTTCGAACTTAAATTACTTAGCTTTATTTTCTTTCAGGTATCAAGACCACAAACTATTTTTTTCTTTTAGGGCGTTATAAGCGAAATAATTTGTGAAGAATGTTATTTTGCAAAATTAATATTTCAATTTAAAAAGCCTTTTCAAAAACAAGCTTTATAGCAAAAACACAACGCTATTTTTCACAATCCGGACAAAATCCATCGACTTGGGATCCGGTTTTTAATATAATCAAATCCAAAACCAAGCATAACACTGCAAGGCCTCAAGACACAGTGACCACATTCTGTGTAGATCGGACCAACAAAAATAATAAAGAAGTTTGAAGATACCCCGGAACAACTATGCCTTTTGGACGTCTAACACCTCAGTCCTTCCCGTGACCATGGGTGCTGCAAAGCACTCGAAACGTCGAGAACTTAAAAATCAAAAATAAGCTGCGATAAAATCTGAAAAATAGTTTTACTTCATGCCCAGTCGCCAGTTCAGAGTCGCCAACTTTATCTGCCCACCAGTGCTGCCAACTACTCGATAATAATTTGTTCTTCTTCTTCTTCTTAAAGTTATGGCTTCACGCTAATTTTTAGTGTATTTTGCCAGTGTCCAGTGAAATATATAATCGTATTTGTTTAAATTAATTCGACTCCCCGATGAATTTGATGACAACGATGATAATGAACTTAATGAAGTACCCCACCCTAGACAGTATAGCGGTGGATACTTTACATACCAATTGCAACGGCCGTTTTGAAGGAAGTCGAAAAGGCACGTTTTATCACTTTGTTACAATTACCTTCACTCATGCACATATAAGAACACATAATGGTTAATATTCCACCAACATTACACATTATTCGTCGAAATAACACAAGTTTTGGAAATTAAAACAAATTGACAACATCACTCTTCGATTTCCCGCCAAAACTTCCAATAATTTGTTATATTGTTGTTATGCCCAAAGAACCACAGATGATAAAATAATTTTGTCATCATCATCATCATCATTTCAGCCTATACTTGTCCACTGCTGAACATAGGCCTCCCCAATCGCTTTCCAGCGTAACCGGTCCGATGCCACCTGCATCCAACGATTTCCTGCGATTTTCACAAGATCGTCGGTCCATCTGGCAGGCGGTCGTCCTACGCTGCGCTTGCCAATACGTGGTCTCCACTCTAGAATCTTTCTGCCCCAACGCCCGTCCAATCTTCGCGCTATGTGGCCAGCCCATTGCCACTTCAGCATGCTAATCCTGAGGGCTATGTCGGTGACCTTGGTTCTTCTACGAATCTCCTCATTCCTGATTCGATCGCGTAGAGAAACGCCGAGCATAGCTCTCTCCATAGCTCGCTGAGCAACTAATATAATAATTTTGTAATTAATTAAAAATAATATTTACACTTCCATCTTTACTAAACCGTTTCTTCGTACTACACAAATTATTTACTAAAATTTCTTAGTTTAACATTCGCTTTGATCATAACAACTTGCTGTCATATGTTTAAGCATGTTAAGTACGTAATATCAAGCTTAACCCCTCGTCGGGTGAGCAGGGCCCGGTAGACAAGGCCCCGAGCGGGCCCCTTGAAGTCGACGTTTGACGGGTTAAAAGAACCTTTGTGAGGTAAAGGGTTAACTGGGATGTGAAGGTCTTTTAACGTGTTTAAGGGGTCGACATAAGTGTTATGACAGATTTTATATATAAATAGTATGTAGCATATTATCGGTGTAAAGATGAGCTGTAAAGATGAGATGTATGGTCGGGTGGTTCGTATACAAGCTGTAACTCAAGACCTTAAAAGTAGTTTGTTCTAAATGCGTAACTGACTTGATTCCAACAATTTTTAATGAATCTCTCATTATTTATTAATTTTAAAAATATGCTGTTACTCCTTCAGTGCGCTACAACAATTTAAATTTATTCTTGATTCAAAGCAATACGGAAATTTTAAATGCATTTCTAAAACAAATTTCTCAATACACATACATGTACAAGTTTTATAGTTAATTGGAGTATAAAAGTTCTTAAAAAGGGGTAATAAACTTTAAACTTTTCTGAAATTGACGTATTTGCTTCCTCAATAAATCACTTCAGAAATGTTGTTATAGGCAAATTGTCAAAGATAGATGTCTAAATGCTATTTCATATTTCTCACTTATTTTATCCTGTCCTGTTGTTTTTCCTTTTCATCTTGTCATCCTAAAGCACATTGGTACGTTATTGATAGTATCAACCTTAATTACTACCTACTTTACAAAGGCGTATGTGCTACTTCCATTCATTAATTTGTTTTCTTTATGTGTAGTATCTGTGCCTTAACCGTGTGTGTGAATGATGTACGCTGTTGGCCGCGAGCCTTTACAGCTTCACCGGACTTAAAGGCGAGCGTGCAACCACTACGCTCTAGCCAGCCAGAAGGGCAAGAGGCGACATACTCGAGGGCGCCCTCGGTTGGGACAGTCGCTGTAGGGGGGCGGGTGCACTACTAAGTGCACCGGTCAACCGCCGGCTATGGGAGGGGATCTACTACTACGTCGTCGTCGTCGCCCGTATTCTGAGCGGAAAGAAGGGATGCCAAAGCATCAGGGGGGTCGGAGAGAACATGTCGCGGCCGGCGGTGGCGGCAGGGCTCGGGGGGGGAGATCGTAGTCGGCGGTGGCTACGATTAACGGATTCGCATGGGTAGATGCGTTCGCGAAGTGACGTGTTGACGCCTTTTTAATAAAGGCGCGAATAGGTCCGAGACCTAGATCGGAGTGGAGGTCGACGTTCCGTACGAACCAGGGTGCTCCTACGGCTTTACGGAGGAAGCGGTTTTGAACCACTTGGAGTTTATCGATGTGAGACGGGGCCGAATGCCCGAACACAACACACGCATAAGTCATGTTGGGTCGAACGCAAGTTTTGTAAAGTGTCACCTTATTTCTAAAGGACATTTTACTCCGCTTGCAGATTAACGAATGGAGACGACCGAGCACAAATGATGCTCGGCGACGGACCCGCTTGATGTGCGGGCCGAAGGACATGGTACTGTTTAGGGTGACCCCTAGATATTTGACGTGCCTTAACCTTATAAGTTCGGGCGTTGGGGCAGAAAGATTCTAGAGTGGAGACCACGTATTGGCAAGCGCAGTGTGGGACGACCGCCTGCCAGATGGACCGACGATCTTGTGAAAATCGCAGGAAGTCGTTGGATGCAGGTGGCATCGGACCGGTTACGCTGGAAAGCGATTGGGGAGGCCTATGTTCAGCAGTGGACAAGTATAGGCTGAGATGATGATGATGATGATGAACCTTATAAGTATATTTAGTGGATAATGGTGTTGGCTGTGTAATTACTTATTTGTTATAAGTCTGATATATTGTATGCGCTATTACATAGCTGTTTGTTAACCTAAGTAAAATAAAATAATACAATGAAAAGTAATAAAGCAGTGATAGCCTAGTGGTTAGACCGTTGGACTGCAAAGTCAAAGGTCTCGGGTTCAAACCCAGGCACGCACCTCTGTCTTTTCGAAAGCATGTCAATCAATCAATCAGCCTATCGTAGTCCACTGCTGGACATAGGCCTCTCCTAACACGCGCCATTGCACACGGTCCTCCGCCTTCCGCATCCAGTCTGTCCCAGCGACCTTTTTGAGGTCGTCGGTCCATCGAGCTGGGGGGTCGGTCTATCATCCATAAAGCATGTGCGTATTAAAAATTAATTATCACTTGCTTTAACGGTGAAGGAAAACATCGTGAGGAAACCTGCATGCCTAAGAGTTTCTCGAAGGTGTGTGAAGTTCGCCAACCCGCACTAGGCCAGCGTGGTGGACTATGGCGTAAACCCTCTCAGTTTGAGAGGAGGCCCGTGCCCAACAGTGGGAAAGTTTCTTAACAGGGCTAATATTATTATTATATGCAATGAAAAATCGAAAATGTCAGATACATCTATTTTTAACTATACCATGAGCACCTCTGCCTACCCGTTCGTACAAAAAAACAGGTGTGGCATAAATATAAATTATTAAAACCCTATATAACTTAATTAAGTCTTATGTTATCATTATTTATAGTTATTAAATATGACTCATTTCTCTTTTGTGTACTAAACTTAATTATGTTAGTTAATTTAGTCATCATGTTGAGCAAAATAGATTCATTTTACGAAATAGTAGGGTCTCCGAAAATAGCAAGGTCAAGTCACATATTCTGTCCCACTGTGTGGCAGAAGCCTCTCACAAATCGAGTTGAGAGAAAACGTCGCGTGGTGAAGCCACGTGGACCCACTGTGATACGATAGAGGCAGGTTTGCGGCCTCCTGCTGGTGGAACTTGTCTGTACAGTTATGGATTTTTTTTCTATAGAACTCTCCCACCTAGGATTCAACCTAAGGCCGGGAGATCAATAGTCGCACGTAATAATAATAATGTTAGCCTTGTTAAGTAACTTTCCCAGCGTTGGGCACTGGCCTCCTCTCAAAACTGAGAGGGTTTAGGCCATAGTCTTCACACACCTTCGAGAAACTCTTAGGCATGCAGGTTTCCTCACGTTGTTTTCCTTCACCGTTCAAGCTTAATACGCACATGCATGATAGTTAATGTTTAATACGCACATGCTTTTGAAAAGACAGAGGTGCGTGCCTGGGTTTGAACCCGAGACCTCTGACTTTGCAGTCCAATGGTCTAACCACTAGGCTATCGCTGCTGTTATATCGCAAGCCGCACATAATAAAGAAATGAATCTATATTTTTATCATGAGGTCGAGATTCCTTGCAAGGTAGGCATAGAGAGTACAGAGTTTCAACAGAAAAATTAGTAATACCTATTCTAATTCTGATTCTATGCTGGAAACCGCCTCGCATACCATAAGTCCACAAGGTATAAAAATGATATCACTAAGCCATTTCTAAGAATCTTATCAATATGATGAATAGCACATTGATAAGGAAACCAGTGTTAGTAATAGTGTTAACATACGTGAATCATGCCCATATCAGGTAACCATGTCACGGAACAACCATGTCACTGATTCGTATGATGGATTAAAGTAGATGAAAAATAGCACTGCACGCTGTTGGCCGCGGGACCTTTACCGTTTCACTGGGCAATAGGGCGAGCAACAACTATGCCCCAACCGAAATGGTAATGGGGGAACTAAGGCGCCTCAAAGAGGAACGGCCACGGCTTGGACAGTCGCTATGAGGAAGGGCATATACTAGGTGCCTCCCCGTGGTGCTCTGCATTAGCCGGCGAGCAAGGGCTTCTTCGACCGCGAGGTCGGTGTCTGATCTGTCTGTGATGTGCGGTATCTGTATTCGAAAGAAGGAAAGTAAGGGCATCGGGAGGGTCGGTGAGAATATGCCGCGGTAGGATGTAGCGACTGATAACGTGAAGGATCAGCTTTTATGTGTGTATGAATGATCTACGCTGTTGGCCGAGGGGCCTTTACAGGTTCACCGGGAAAGAGAGCAAGCAACATCTACAAGGCAATGGCGCAACTAGCTCGAGGCGCCTGAAAGAGGAACGGCCTCGGCTTGGGCTTTACACCACGATCTATTTATGGAGCCATTTAATGGATCTAAGTGGACTACGAGCATTTTGGCGGACGATTTAGCGCAGTGGTTAAGAGCTTGAGCGGCTCCGCCCACTGTGTCGAATAGTCGCGGGTTCGATTCCCGCACGGGACAAATCTTTGTGTGATCCACAATTATTTGTTCCGGTCTGGGTATTTGTTTGTGAATTTTCATGTTTGTAAACGCACCCACGACACAGGAATAAATCTTAGTGTGGGGCTACGTTTTTATAAAAAAAAAAATAGTTTTCCTCGTATCAGTCAAGTGGTTAAGAACTTTAGCTGTACCGCCTACTGGATCGAGCCGCTGGTTTGATCTCCGCATGGTACAATTCTTGGTGTCACCCACAAATATTTGTGACGATCTGGGTGTGCGAAGCATTAATTCCTGATGTGGAACTACGGTTTAAAAACCTTACTCCAAGCTGGTAGAATATTTTGGATAATATATTATCCAAAATATTCTATAAGCCTTGCAACAGAAAGATTCTAGAGTGGAGACCATGTATTGGCAAGCGCAGCGTGAGACAGACTTATCCGATGGACCGAGGATCTTGTGAAGATCGCTGGAAGTCGTTGGATGCAGGTAGCATCGGACCGGTTACGCTGGAAAGCGATTAGGGAGGCCTACATTCAGCAGAAGACAAATATAGGCTCAAATGATGATGATAAACCCTAACAACACTATATGACCATAGATTTGAACCAGAGACCACTTGATCACCACCTGCTTTATACTCCACTACACCAACAAGGCGCAGGGGATTATTCAAGAAAAATTTCAGTCAACGTAATTGAAATTGCTTTCGGGTTGGCTGAAACGTGACTGCATTATGATTCTGAAACTTGCGACGTTTTGAAGTCGAGTCATGTAAACCACTTTAACAGTTCAAATAGATGGATGGGGGCCCCCACTACTTTCTGGAGGGGATAAGTAGCATTCACGAGAAAGTAACAAGTCAAGAAAAATACTTGAATATTGTAAAGAATTTTGAAGTTATAAATTAATTAAAAAATATTTTTTTACTAACTTACGAAATCTTTTTTCTTCTTTACGCATACTGTTATGTTTGGGAATGCAATTAAACAACTACCTAGAATAGAGACAGGTAGTAACACATTTGTTACCGAAGGTCAATTCATGTAATTATAAGTATTAAAAATGCAGTCTCAATCTAACCTTAATATCATAAAGGTTTCGCCTCATAGCCGACGCAGCGCGACAGGAGCGCGACGGTAGCGCGGCTTGGGGTGTTGTATTGTACTGCAATGAACGGGAGAAGCCACGCCACGCCATCTATAACTTAGGTAGTCGCGACTCTTTAACAGAATTGTTTAAAGAACCCAATATTATGACGGTCCCATGTCAGTATATTTATGAAAACATAATGTACACACGGAAAAAATTAGATCTATTTAATCAGCTAGGTGATAGGCATTGCTATAACACGCGACACAGAAATAAATTGGATCAACCGCAATTTCGTCTGTCTAAAATTCACACGTCTTACATGGGGTCCTGTGTTAGATTTTATAATAAAATTCCACTTGACGTCACTCAACTTAGTGAAAGTAAATTCAAATCTTGTATTAAACGTACGCTCTGCAAGCGAGCTTAGTATACTCTAGATGATTATTTAAAAGATAAAAATGCTTGGATAGGTGTTCCAGCTCCACCAGAATGTTGATAACATTTTCAGCTATTATTATTTATTTTTCCTTCTCTTCCTTCTACGAGGAGGGATCAAAAAGTAGTGAGAATGAGATAGAATATAATGACTATTGATAACTTAATAATTTATTTTTCTACATAGTTTCCGAGTCTCTCTACACACCGAGTCCAGCGCTTTTCCGAGGCTTCAATCCCTTTCACAAAAAAAGTTTTGTCTTGATCCTGCAAAAAGCTCTCCACGGCATCCATCACCTCGTTATCGTCTTCGTACCTGTTTCCCCTTAAGTATTTTTTCGATTTGGGGAACAGATAAAAATCGCTAGCCGCCAGATCTGGTGAATAAGGGGGGTGGTCAACCAATTCGACGACCTTCGAAGTTTCCGTCTCCTTTTCTCTTTGATGGCATTCCTCAACTTGGGAATTAAAGCTGCATAATATTGGCCTGTAATATTGGTTCCACGCTCCAGGTAATCAATCAACAATATTCCTTCTGAGTCCCAAAATATTGAGGCCATAACCTTGTCAGCCGATGCCACGACACGCAACTTCTTTGGGGTCAGTGATGATGGCCGTTTCCATTGCGAAGATTGCTGTTTTGTCTCGGGATCAAAATGATGGACCCATGTTTCGTCCATTGTTACGAAACGAGACAAAAAGTTTTCAGAACCTTCTTGAAACTTGTCCAACAATATCTTCGAAATGTCAAGTCGATTTTGTTTCTGACTGTCGGTTAACATTCTCGGCACCCATCTTGCGGAGACTTTTCTCATATTCAAATATTGTTTCAATATGGATTGAATACTTCCATATGAAATGCCCGTTTCTTGATTTAAGTATCGGATGGTAACTCTTCGATCGCTCAATACAATTTTCTCGACTTTCGCAATATTTTCTTGGGTGACTGACGTCGATGGACGGCCGCAACGATGTTCGTCTTCCGTGCTCGTTCTCCCTACTCGAACTTGAGAAGCCCACCTTGCGACAGTGGAATACGGCGGAGCAGACTCTCCTAATGTTGCCTCCAAATCGCAATTAATCTCTTGCGTCGTTAACGTTTTTAAACAGAGGTATTTAATAACGGCTTGCACTTCGTTTTTCTCCATTTTCGAGAACACGTTCCGACACGAAGCAAACGAATGACTACATTCAGAAAAAAACAAAAGAGAATCGAAGATTTTTGTTTTTATTAATATTACAAATATGTATCTGAGCTATGCCTGCCAGCATTTTTTTTATTTTTTTACCAAGCAGTTTGTCGTTTTCACTACTTTTTGATCCCTCCTAGTAGTAGTTAAATAAAATTGATCATTTTTCATCCTCATATCTTTATCTGTAAATGAGAAAACCATGTAGCCATTCTCATGAATAGTGTAACTTGGTTAATTTAATTTACTCACCTGATACTACATTGTTCTCCCATACCCCACAACAAAATGTAGATGAAAATTTTTTAAAAATACTATTTTAAAAGAGTTACCGTGGAGTTTCTTGCCCGTCTTCTCCACAGGAATGAAGTGGTGGTAGAGTCTTTGTTCCTATTTTGACGATTCATAAATACTGTAATGGTTTACATGAATAAAAAATAATTTGATTCTGACACAGCGCAGCCCCGCTCGGTGCGACGGCAAGCGTCTCGACCGAATGTAGACGAGCGCTTCTGTTACGCTCCCGTCGCGCTCCGATAACTAATTAACCAAACCTTAAATTTCACACACTGACAGTGTGTTATATTATTCTTTTCCCCCTCCTATCAGTCACTACCGCCGTCTGCGGCATGTTCTCACCGACCCTCCCGATGCCCTTACTTCCCTTTTTTTGTATACAGATACCGCAAACAGGATCAGACACCGACCTCCCCGGCCAAGTCGAAAAATCCCTTGCACGCCGGGCGGTGCAGAGCACCACGGCGTAACACCTAGTATATGCCCTCCCTCATAGCGACTGCTCAAGCCGAGGCCGTTCTTCCTTGAGGCGCCCTTGGGCTAGTTGCCCCCTTGCCCTGGCTTAAGCGTAGTGTCTGCACGCTCACCCTCTTGTCCGGTGAAGATGTGAAGGCCCCGCGGCCAACAGTGTAGAGCATTCACACACAAAATTGTTCTTTTTAAAAAAGTCTAAATCCCCACTGTTATAAGTCATAGGTATTATGAAACTGCATGGCCTGCCTCCCCTACAATTCTCCTATAAAGCCCCCCACAGATTATGGGGGTAATACCCACCCTATGCACCAACTAAAGTTTTGATCCGAGGATACTCCGTAATTGATTTTAAACTTGCATGAAGCTAGGTGGTAATTTTTCGACTATCGTGGCTTAATAGTTTGAACAGATCCGAACATGGTTCCCTGGTGTTATAACTTGCTAATACTAGCAGTTTTAATAACTTTTAGTACAGAGGGACTAGGACTAAAAAAGTAGAATCAAATATACTCGGACTAGGATAAAAGAATGACCAAAGAACAAGATGGATTTCGGAACTCCGTAGTCATAAGTGAAGCGATAGGGTTATCGAACTATGTGTGCGTGACGTGAAAATAATGTATAACTACCAGATTACTTGTAATATTATGCACCTAAGTACTTGACATTTTTTAGATTATAGAATTTTTTTAACACCATTTTCATTTAACTCATTTACTACTAAATCACGCCCTTCTCTCCAATATCGTCGAAGGAAGTGATGGCTGTTCCAGCAGTCATACTCGTGAACGGGTGATGCTTGTGGGGACTGGTCCATCCGGAATCCTTTAGAAACTTTACAGATAACATCATTAGATTCCTATCTCGATAGTAAGGCATCGCACTGGAGCTAGATCGTAAACTATTTAATTGTAACTTAAACATTGTATCCGCACAATATGATTGAAAAAAAAGAAAAGAAAAAAAGAGATGGAGAAGTAAATAAAAGGACAAGCCCGCTGAGTTTTATCGCCGGATCTTCTCAGTGGAGGCCGCGTTCAAATCCGGTGGTAGATTAGTAGTACAATTAGATAAAAAAAAAATGTTAATTGGCTGTTTGTAAGCGCCCCAGCAGGGCTTATACAAAATAAATTATTTAAGTTTGAGTTCGTACGCACACGCACGCACCCAAGACCGGTTACAGTGTAGCCCCGCAAAATACTAATTTGACGGACGATTTAGCGCAGTGGTTAAGAGCTCAAGCCGCTCCGCACACTGTGTCTAATAGTCGCGGGTTCGATTCCCGCACGGGACAAATCTTTGTGTGATCCACAATTATTTGTTCCGGTCTGGGTATTTGTGTATGTGAATTTTCATGTTTGTAAACTCACCCACGATACAGGAATAAAGCCTAGTGTGGGGCTACGTTTTTAAAAGATAAGAAAAAAAAGGAAATATTTATTGACCATGACCATCAAATCAGTGCCTATGCCCTTTGGCGTGTGTGTGTGTGTGTGTGTATGAATGATCTACGCTGTTGGCCTCGAGGCCTCTACAGCTTCACCGGATTTTAACGGCGAGCGTGCAACCACTACGCTCCAGCCAGCCAGAAGGGCAAGAGGCGCCCTCGGTTGGGACAGTCGCTGTAGGGGGACGGGTGCACTACTAAGTGCACCGGTCAACCGCCGGCTATGGGAGGGGATCTACTACTACTACGTCGTCGTCGCCCGTATTCTGAGCGGAAAGAAGGGATGACAAAGCATCGGGGGGGTCGGTGAGAACATGTCGCGGCCGGCGGTGGCGGCAGGGGTCGGGAGGGAGATCGTAGTCGGCGGTGGCTACGATTAACGGATTCGCATGGGTAGATGCGTTCGCGAAGTGACGTTTTGACGCCTTTTTAATAAAGGCGCGAATAGGTTCAAGACCTAGATCGGAGTGGAGGGCCCTTTGGCTTTGGCTATCCTTTGCCTAATGCCGTAATAGCAAGCACACCTAGAATCACAAAACATCGCCAACATCACAATGCACCGACAAATCCTTTGTCGGTACGATTGATGTTTGTGCCGCAAAATTAAGGATTCGTTTGCACAAACATTTTCGAAATAATAAAGAATGACCATAAGTTGCTTTAATGTAATAAAATTGGGACGGCGTCGTCGAAAAGTGGTGTATAGTATACTATATTCCCTCAACCTCATACGTAAGGATATAGGCGTGAGACAGATCGTAGTGCATTTGATATTGACTCCCTTACAATTAATAAGATATAGGCGTGAAGGCGAGTGTGAGTAAATATTCAATTTAAAAAAATATATAAAACCGTTTGTTTCATAGTAGGTATCGCGCATACCCAAACCTTGAATCCGCTAATCGTAGCCGCCGCCGACTACGAACCCAACTCCCCTCCTATCAACCGCTACCGCCGTCCGCGGCATGTTTTTACCGACCCTCCCGATGCCCTTACATCCCTTCTTTTGGATACAGATACCGCACATAGGATCAGACACCGACCTCGCCGGCGAGCTCGAAGAATCCCTTGCCCACCGGCCGGTGCACAGCACCACGGCGAGACAGCTAGTATACGTCCTCCCTCATAGCGACTGCCCAAGCCGAGGCCGTTCCTCCTTGAGGCGCCCTTGAGCTAGTTGCCCCCTTGCCTTTCTGGCTCGAGCGTAGTGGTTGCACGCTCGCCGTCTTGTCCGGTGAAGCTGTAAAGGCCCCGCGGCCAACAGCGTAGATCATTCACACACACACACACACACCCAAAACTTGAGTCTACGAAAATTCGTATGTTTTGCTATCTATCACCGGGAAGACATTTTCTATTGATATTAGGTTCCCCTAACAAGTTCTAAATACATATATGAAATACAATCACATATTGAGTTCTTAGATTTACGCGAATATTACACATGAAATAAAACTATTTTACGGATTTTATCGCGGTTTATTTTTTTTATTTATTTTTAGATCCCGACGTTTCGAGTGCTTTGCAGCACCCATGGTCACGGGAGGGACTGAGGTGTTAGACGTCCAATAGGCATAGTTGTTCCGGGGTACCCTCAAACTTCTCAATCACATATTTAATTACCTATGATACGATACAATGAGTACAGGGTGTACGCTATAGTCACCACATAGTCGGACTTTGTAAAGGATTTATATTACCTATTTTATTTAATAATTTCATTTTCGGCTTCTCTTTTAATCTCTACTCTTTCGGCAAGTAACATCCCTCTGCGACCGCTCCGCCCCGCGGCGCCTTTGGCGGGTGTACACGGACAAATAACTACAACTTGCATAAGTACGAAGGACCCGCGCCTACATTTTTGTTATATTTAGGTATAATATAAACTGTGTGACTGCCTCGTTGGTCTAGTGGCAAAGCGCATCACTTGGTGATCACGAGGTCCTGGGTTAAAATCCTAGGTAGGACAAATTAAGTTTTTCTAACAAAAACTTCCCAATATGAGTCCAGAGTCTGCAATTGTGCCGGGTATGTGGCAGTAGGCTCCCACCCTATTTACATGGGACCTAAAATCGTCGGTGCAAAGTAGGTGTACACAGTACACTTCTGCTACCCCCGATTGGGGAATATAGGCGTGACGGTGTGTAACACCCTCTGTCCAGAAGCTTGCCATTAGCATATTACTGCACTAGTACTTGCCACAAGAGCTGCCCTTGGAAAAATCAGGCATTCATGCAAATACCAGCTTCGTGTAGGTCATTTTAAAGATACACCTTTTTTCATTTATCAAAATTGATGCAAAAATCATAGGTACTGGTGTTGGGTACGCCTCTGTTATATAGTTGCTTCGGCAGTATAAATTAATTTCGATTTTCGACCTTCAAAACAATCTATCTATCTATCTATATCATCACGCCAGCTCCCTCGCGGGGTAGGCAGAGAGTACAGAGTTCCAACAGGTTCTTTCCTTACATACCTCTCTGGCTTCCTCCACTCTCATAGTTCGGCTCATACACACTCGCCGGTTACGGAGACTCTTGACTTGCCCTTCAGCTAAGACACGGTCTATTTGGTCATGGTAAGATAGTCTAGGTCTTCCCCGGCACCTACATCCTTCCACTTTCGCATTGTATATCTGTTTTGTCATTCTTTCTTCTGGCATCCTTTCTATATGCCCGAACCAACGGAGCATACCCTTTCTCATCTTTACACCGATACTATCTTTCATACCTACTCGCTTTCTTACTACGCTGTTGCGAATACGGTCGGTCAGCGTGACTCCGCACATCTTCCGCAGAGATCGCATTTCGATCGCATTTATCCTGCTTTCGTTCTCCTTCTTACATACCCAACTCTCACTGCCATATAACAGCGTTGGGACAAGCACTCCGTTATGCATGGCCAGCTGCGCCTTTTGGCTTAAGTGCCGGCTCCCAAGTAGCCTTCCCATCGCACCATTCACTCTATTACCTGCATTCACTCTTCTCTCTATATCAGCGGTGTATTTCCCATCCTTACTGAAGGCGCATCCAAGATATACAAACCTTCAAAACAAAATAAATTATAACGCTTAAGCACGCAATTCGAGCGTCTTAGTCTTCAACGCTCCGTAAGCCTTCAACGCTCGAGTGTTTACCGCTTGAGTCTTAACCGCTCGTAAGCTTCGACTCAGTGCTCAACGCTCGACGCTCATTTTTACAACACGTACTTGGTTCTTCTACGAATCTCCTCACACCGAGCTTTTTTATAAGTCCTATTGTTAGAGACCACGTCTCTGATCCGTTATATCTACTAATAAATCGCTGTAAGTTCAACGCTTATCCCACAACATAACCTCTCCACATTTTAGTTTAATAAAGTATATTTTACATTTTATATTAGCAATTTTGTGCCACTAAGACATTTCGACTCCCAATGCCCTTATTCGCGTGACCAAACGTGCTACGTAACGATAACATTGTGAAATGATCATGTAATCTACACTAATATTATAAAGAGAAAGGATTTGTTCTTTTGTATGTTTGTAACGAATAAACTCAAAAACTAGAGGACCAAATTAAAAAAAAAAATTATCATTAGAATGCTTATCCCTGAGTAACATAGGCTATATTTATCTATCTATCTACATCTATATCATCACGCCAGTTCCCTCGCGGAGTAGGCAGAGAGTACAGAGTTCCAACAGGTTCTATCCTTGCATACCTCTCTAGCTTCTTCCACTCTCATAGTTGGTCTCATACACACTCGGTTACATACTATATTTATTACTAGAAAAAATCAAGAATCCCTACTAAAACTTTTTTCAAAAGATTTTATCCACCCGTGCGAAGCCGGGACGGGCCGCTAGTGGTATTATAGTGGTATTATAAAGAAAAATAAACATCATCACGCCTATATTCCCCAAGCGGGGGTGGCTGAGGTGTACTGAGTACACCCACTTTTCGCCGACAATGTTAGGCCTCATGGAATAGCGGGCGATCCATTGTCATATACCGGGCACAACTCCGGACTCATACCGTGATTTTTTCGTTAGAAAAACTACATTTGTCCGTCCTAGGATATAACCCAGGACCTCGTGTACACAAAGCGATGCGCTTTGCCACTAAACCAACGAGGCAGTCAAAAAAGTAATGGTTACATGCATCGATAATTATTTGCTTTAGGTTAGTTCGCGAAATTTCTCGAAAAATAACAGCAGAAGTATAGTTGGCGGTCTTATTATAAACAGTTTGATCCAACCATAGCCAATGTAAGGACCCATTAAATTGCTAACATAATGAAAAGATCTAAGGTCTATCTATCTATCTATATCATCACGCCAGATCCCTTACGGGGTAGGCAGAGAGTACAGAGTTCCAACAGGCTCTTTCCTTACATACCTCTCTGGCTTCCTCTACTCTCATAGTCCGTCTCATACACGCTCGCTGGATACGGAGACTCCTGACTTGTCCTTCAGATAAGACCCGGTTAAGATCTAAGGTAATTAATCATTTAAACCTTCTACAGTAGGTAGCTATGAGTAGGTATATATACGTAAGTATATCCAAACGAGGCCGTCTTTGGCTATCATTTTGATCGGGAACCGTAATCTGGCACGAATAATACTCCTCCTATCAGCCGCTACCGCCGCCCGCGGCGTATTATCACCGACCCTCCCGATGCCCTTACATCCCTTCTTTCGGATACAGATACCGCACACAGGATCAGACACCGACCTTGCCGGCGAGCTCGAAGAATCCCTTGCCCGCCGGCTGGTGCAGAGCACCACGGCGAGACACCTAGTATACGCCCTCCCCATAGCGACTGGCCAAGCCAAGGCCGTTCCTCCTTGAGGCGCCTTAAAGTTAGTTGCACCCATGCCCTTCTGGCCCGAGCGTAGTGGCTGCTCGCCCTCTTATCCAATGAAGCTGTAAAAGCCCCGCAGTCAACAGCGTAGATTGCTGACACACACAAAGTACAAATAATATATTGTTACGTGACATGGTAAATTAAATGCCGAATAACGTGCGAAGTACTTTATTAGGCGTTGTACACACAAAACATTATGTCGAATTCAATAACACACAAGCACAAAACGCACACTTGTACTACTCTTGTTAGTACCCAAATACTGCTTCCAAGTCGCTGAGTCACTCGTAGAATCCGTATATCGATGCTAAAGTCGCCGGTGTATTCCACTTAGATCGCTTGTTCTTTGATTTCATCACTATCGCGTCCTGACTGACTGTGTCGTCCCCGCGCTCTGTGTTCCTTTTATACTTGTTTGAAAGTTCTAGAACGGCCGCGAACCCTCCAAGTACATCGATAGAAGTACATCGAACAATAGCCGGCGCGGCCCACAAAGCGGTATTATTATTACATACCTACTCGTATTTGCGCGTGAACAAATAGGTACTTGTATACCGCGACCGCGCGCCGGCGATAATTAAAGGGGTGGAACCTTCTAGACGTTTCACCACTTAAGCGCGGATTCTAGATCTTTCTAGTCAGATCACCGGGGTACCTAACGGTGTGTTATGCGTTTTAGAATCGACATCCCCCGATAAAGACTTTTCAAGATATTGGGGTATGTTCGGGTAACAATATCGATGGTACTTTGTATGTCTGGAGTACCATTAAAGAACATTTCACGAAGTTATCGTAACGCGTAACGTTACGGTTTTAATTGGTCATAACGAATAACAGCAGTTGTCACAGCAAATAAGGCATTTTCCTTGTCTCCCTGTAATTTCCTTATTATTTGCCTAACCCAATTTCTAAGGCTTTCTAAGGCTTTGTACAGCGAGATGGGTCAGTTAATGAAAAGTGATCACTCTGGGAACATTGAGATTTCGTATACAAAAGGACCTTTATTTTAATAGGTAACATGTCTTTCTGAAGGGCAAGTTAAGAGTTTTCGTAACCGGCGAGCGTGTATGAGACGAACTATGGGAGTGGAGGAAGCCAGAGAGGTCTGTAAGGAAAGAACCTGTTGGAACTCTGCACTCTCTGCCTACCCCGCAAGGGAACTGGCGTGATAATATAGATAGATAGATGTCTAGTCTGTTTTTTATTAAGTGGCAAATTTTATGAACAAAGATTTTACGGTGAAGGAAAACACCTTGAGGAAGCCTAAGAATTTCTCGAAGGTGCGTGAAGTTAGCCAACCCGCACTGGGCCAGCGTGGTGGACTATGGCCTAACCCCTCTCAGTTCGAGAGGAGGCCCGTGCCCAACGGTGGGACTTAACAGGGCTATTGTTATTATTATTGTGTATGCTAAAGACTGAAAGACTGAAAGCGATGAATGAAGGTGTACAAATGGGTGACTTAGTGGTAAACCATCTACTTTATGCAGATGACGCGGTTTTAATAGCGCCAACAGCCACTGATCTGCAAACACTAGTCACAGTTATGAAAGACGACTGCATGATCAATGGCTTACACTTGAATGTGAAGAAAACCAAGATTATGGTTTTTGAAAGGGAAGGAACCAGAACAAATGTAAGGATTGTGGTTGGTAACGATGTGCTGGAGCAAGTGAATGAGTTTGTATATCTTGGATGCGCCTTCAGTAAGGATGGGAAATACACCGCTGACATAGAGAGAAGAGTGAGTGCAGGGAACAGAGTGAATGGTGCGATGGGAAAGCTACTCGGGAGCCGGCACTTAAGCCATAAGGCGCAGCTGGCCATACATAACGGAGTTCTTGTCCCAACGCTGTTATATGGTAGCGAGAGCTGGGTATGTAAGAAGGAGAATGAAAGTAGGATAAATGCGGTAGAAATGCGAGCTCTGCGGAAGATGTGCGGAGTGAAGCTGACCGACCGCATTAGCAACAGCATAGTAAGACAGCGAGTAGGTATGAAAGATAGTATCGGTGTAAAGATGAGAAAGGGCATGCTCCGTTGGTTCGGGCATATAGAAAGAATGACAAAACAGATATACAATGTGAAAGTGGAAGGATGCAGGTACCAGGAAAGACCTAGACTATCTTACCACCACCAAATAAACCGAGTCTTATCTGATGGAAAAGTCAAGAGTCTCCGTAACCGGCGAGCGTGTATGAGACGAACTATGAGAGTCGAGAAAGCCAGAGAGGTATGTAAGGAAAGAACCTGTTGGAACTCTGTACTCTCTGCCTACCCCGCAAAGGATCTGGCGTGAGGTTATAGATAGATAGATAGATATGCTAAAGACATTAAAATTGGTACGGTCGGGACAAAGAGCAAGGATTGGGAAATGAACAAATAAAGAAAATAAATGATTTTTGAATTGTATCAGATTATAATATTTTTCTTTTATTAGGGATGGGTAGTGACAGTTCTAATAGCCAAACAAAATTATACTTTATTCAATGGCAATAAGAGGCATGACCCGTTTCTATACTTATGGTTTTATGCCTTAATAATATCAGCCTATACTGCCCACTGGCCAAAGACTGCCTGGCCACTGACAAAGGCCTTCTCTCACAAATCGAGGTGAGAGAGATTAGGTCGTAATCCAACACGCGGACTCAGAGCGGATTGGCGGAGGCAGGTTTGTGGCTGTTGGAACTTATCAAGCCGCCTTTTAAGGCTTCGAACTCGGCTTAACGACTACCCGATTAAAAGGTAGCCGGGACCAACGGCTTAACGTGCCTTCCGAAGCACGGAGACGCTCGAATATGAAAATGCTACAAACGGTCACCCATCTCGGGCCGACCGAGTCGAACGCTGCTTAACCTTGGTAATCGGTAAGAATACCGCGATCGCACAGCGCTACGAGCGTTTTATGCCTTAACGCCATTAAATTAAATATTAATTTCGTTTGGCAATTGGAACTGTCACTACCCCATCCCATGTAAAAAATCCTGTAATTGTCTACACTTACCACGCAATATCAATACATATTATAAAACAAGTCCCCCCACCGCGTCAGTTTGTCTGAACGCGATAAACTTAATAACTACTGAACGGATTTTCATTCAGTTTTTACCGATGGAAGGAGTGATTCAAGAGGAAGGTATGTGTATAATTCACCCGTGCGAAGGCGGGGCGGGTCGCTTGTTAGATTATAAAATTGACCACTTAGAAAAAACAGATTAAATGTGTATATAGTCACCTCGTAAGGCGCTCGTATGGCTGTGCGACCGCGGTGTTCTTACCGATTACCAAGGTTGCCGTTGGTCCCGGTTACCACTTAATGTGGTAGTCGTTAAGCCGAGTTGGAAGCCTTCAAGGCGGCTTGATAAGTTCCAACAGCAGGTGGCCACAAACCTGCCTCCACCAATCCGCACTGGGTCCGCGTGGTGGAGTATGACCTAATCTCTCTCACCCCGATTTGTGAGAGAAGGCCTTTGCCCAGCAGTGGGCAGTATAGGCTGATATAAAAAAAAAATAGTCACCTTTGTCCGGTGTTAGGGAATGATGGCGTGACGGTGTTTTTTGTATTTTTATGGTAGACCTAAATTAACTCTTAAAAGACGCAAACGATGTCTCGCCTTTATTTTTCAAGGGAGGGTAGTAAAGGTGTGCTGTGTACACCCATTTATCGCCGATGTTTTTCGGTCTCATTGAACATTACGGACTGATATTGATTTTTTATGGAAATTATTGTTTACTTGCTTCTTTGTTACTTTGTGTGTGTGAATGATGTACGCTGTCGGCCGCGAGGCCTTTACAGCTTCACCGGACTTAAAGGCGAGCGTGCAACCACTACGCTCTAGCCAGCCAGAAGGGCAAGAGGCGACATACTCGAGGGCGCCCTCGGTTGGGACAGTCGCTGTAGGGGGACGGGTGCACTACTAAGTGCACCGGTCAACCGCCGGCTATGGGAGGGGATCTACTACTACGTCGTCGTCGTCGCCCGTATTCTGAGCGGACAGAAGGGATGACAAAGCATCGGGGGGGTCGGTGAGAACATGTCACGGCCGGCGGTGGCGGCAGGGGTCGGGGGGGAGATCGTAGTCGGCGGTGGCTACGATTAACGGATTCGCATGGGTAGATGCGTTCGCGAAGTGACGTGTTGACGCCTTTTTAATAAAGGCGCGAATAGGTTCGAGACGTAGATCGGAGTGGAAGCTACATAGCATGAGTAATTTTAAATAATAATTTCCCTAATATTTTTTCTCAGTTCATTGATTTTATAATATTTGCACACCACCAGTTGTTAATAATTCAGCGCACCTACTAAGGAAATCTCCTTCTGTAACATCTTACAAACCTGTGTTATGCAAATGAACGGATTTGATTTGGTACTTAGATGTTTTCTATTGAAATGTTTTTGCCAGACGTAGTTTTAGAACCCAAGACGTCGTGTCTTCCTCGTGCATTATGCACCGCTAGAACAAAGAAGCAGTGTTTTACTTATTATATTAAAAAAAATAACAGTGCTGTTATCGAACCCCAAACTATATCCTTACGGCATTTACAAAGAAAGCATTTAAAAGGAAAGAAAAATGTGAGAAAGAGGAAGGATAAGAAAAAGTCTCTTTGCCTACTCGTCGTAAGATCTAGCGAGATAATAAAGAAAGAAACAGATATACAATGTGAAAGTGGAAGGTGTAGGTACCAGGGAAGACCTGCACTATCTTACTATGACTAAAACAACCGAGTCTTATCTGAAGGGCAAGTCAAGAGTCTCCGTAACCAGCGAGCGTGTATGAGACGAACTATGAGCGTGGAGGAAACCAGAGAACCTGTTGGAACTCTCGTGATGATACAGATAGTTTGATAAAGAAATATGTCGCACTTTTTTATTACAGAAGTCCAATCAACATTAACCAAATTAAGATATCTATATAAATGCTCATGCCAGGTCCCTTGAGGGCCTGCATCTCCAAAGCTGGTTCTTCCATTCCAGTGTTATATCTACAACATTGTTAGAGAATACGAAATGTAAAACACACTTTATTAAGTAAAAACGTAGTGTGTGCAGGAGAGAAGGAAGGGCGGACTGAAAAAACGCCTTGGGTATACACTTATAGCGATTTTATCTTCACATGGTCTTTTGCTTCGACTAATTTGACAAAGGTGTTTTATACACCTAGTCACAGACACGGAACATTTAGTTTTTATGTATTATGTTCTAGAGAAGTTATTTCAAACAAAAAATTGAGTGCAACTTACTGGCCGCACGTGTTTGTGTTTTCATAGTAAACTTGCTTCCGGCGGCTCGGCCACCGGTTGACCAAAGAGCCACCTATCTGGTCAACATCAAGGCCAACCGTCCAGGTGACCTCTTTTTTCGTGGGGAAATCCTCATGGACTTCGCCAACCTCGGGGGAAGCTGGCGGGGCATATCGGACTTGGACCGACTAAAACCCCACGGTGGCCGGCACTGGCACGTGTCAGAGGGGCTCCGGGATCTCCGAGTGGAACACGCCGGTGCCCCCCTTGTGCCGCGCTCCGAAGAGCCCGCCTCGGGAGGGGAAACTTGTACTTGCTTCCCCCCCTGCACCGTCGCGGTGCTCACGGCGGCGTGGGCCACACCGCGCCGCCATCCTCCTCGGGGTCGCGCGTGAAGGACGCTTAGGGCCCCCGCCCCAGCGTCCCGCAACCCCAAAAAAATAAATACGAATACACGCACAACAGAATTTTATGTATAAAATCTATCTATCTGTATATATCATCACGCCAGATCCCTTGCGGGGTAGGCAGAGAGTACAGAGTTCCAACAGGTTCTTTCCTTACATACCTCTCTGTTTTTACCTGTATTAATATTTACAACTAATAGTCGCGGGTTTGATCCCCGCACGGGAGAAATGTTTGTGTGATCCACAATTATTTATTCCGGTCTAGGTATTTGTGTATATGAATTTGTATGTTTTAAAACGCACCTGTGACACAGGCATAAGTCTTAGTGTGCGGCTACGTTGCTGTTAAAAAAGCTAAAAGAATGCGCCACCCATAAGTCGCAGTAATGTTATAAATTGCGCCACCCCCTAATATAAGGAGTGGTAGTCAAAACACATCTGGGGAGGAGGAATTGTATTTTTTTCATGAAATTTGCGTTTAGAATATGAAATGAAGACCGAATGATGAGGCCCGCGCTTGTTTTATCTTCCTTATGATGAAATATTACGCTTACATTCTTCTGAGGTGGGCAGAGGACCAAGATTACTAATGAAATTCCGCATAACATGAATCTTATAGACATCGAACAAATGCGTTAAGCTATCTATCTATGTCATCACGCCAGATCCCTTGCGGGGCAAGCAGAGAGTACAGAGTTCCAATAGGTTCTTACCTTACATACCTCTCTGGCTTCCTACGCTCTTATAGTTCGTCTCATACACGCTCGCCGGTTACGGAGACTCTTGGCTTGTCCTTCAGATAAGATTCGTTCTATTTGGTCGTGGTAAGATAGTCTAGGTCTTCCCAGGTACCTACATCCTTTCACTTTCGTATTGTATATCTGTTGTGTCATTCTTTCTATATGCCCGAACCTTTCTCATCTTTACACCGATACTATCTTACATACCCAGTTAAGCATTTTCGTATAAACATCGTATGGAATTGCCGTAAGTGCCATTGTATATAGGCAATCAAGCAGTGCTTACCTATACCTTGAAATATTGCTACATAATGAAAATAATATCAATCGTTACACTTATGTGTACCTTCTTTGCGTTTCGACGACAAACATGCTATAGTTATATGGAAGCAGCTCAGAATGCGGCCACATCGACTGCATTATCGGAGGCAGCCATCAAATCCTGCTGTGTACCCGTGTTAGGGGATGCGGAACACGATATAAGGTGGGACATTCATTGGGTTACGCCGCGCAAACACCCTCAATTGGTACCGTCCGTGAATCCCCACCTGAACATGTGTTCCTTGCTGCGGTCGACCTGGGTCCGAAGTCTATTTAAAGATTTCCAGACCGACCATGGTAATTTATGTCCAGGAGGGAGACTATCAGCAAGTGAAACAAAGGGATTTGGTAGGAATATTTCTTCCTTCCAGGGATTGCATCTCGCTTTTCTGGCTCTAAGGGTAATGGTTCGACGCACTTTATAAAGCTCTTGCCGCTTTACCACGATGGCAAACTTGTATATATCTTATAATTAATAACGTATTATACTGAGGCAGGTACACCTTAGGGCGTAAAGGACATTTTGGCGAAGATGGATTTTAAGCATTAACATAATTACAATAATGTTCATATGCCAAAATGTCCTTTAGGCCTTTTGAAACTCGAGGTATCGATATGTAATGCACGCCATTAGTACACCTCTGCCACCACCGTTTGCGCAATATAGGCGTGACGGTGTGTGCAGTTCAATGACTACATTTTAAGATCGTGATATAGATTTTTTATGGAAGTGAGGGGAAACGAGCTTGCAGGTTCCCTGATGGCAAACAATCACCGGTTTGTTTTTCGTTCGTCCCACATAAAAAATTACGTTTTTATTTACAATTTAATATTTCATTAATCTGTTCTGGGTTCCAATTTTTTATGTGAACATTTTAACTTTATAAGTACAGATCGACTAAAATGCATTAAGAAATAAATAAAACATCATTTTGATTATAAATGTAAGTACTGCTGTTAGTGACTATTTGCATTTAACTCCGACAAACTGAACTGACCAAGTAGTTGTATAACCCGATCAAGCTGATAGTTCCAATCAAATTGGAAAAAATCCAAAAAAATCCAAATTGACTAATTTTAAAATAATAATAAATAATAATAATATTAGCCCTGTTAAGAAACTGTCCCACTGTTGGGCACGGGCCTCCTCTCAAACTGAGAGGGTTTAGGCCATAGTCCACCACGCTGGCCCAGTGCGGGTTGGCGAACTTCACACACCTTTGAGGAACTCTTAGGCATGCAGGTTTCCTCACGATGTTTTCCTTCACCGTTACAGCAAGTGATAATTAATTTTTAATACGCACATGCTTTCGAAAAGACAGAGGTGCGTGCCTGGGTTTGAACCCGAGACCTTTGACTTTGCAGTCCAATGGTCTAACCACTAGGCTATCACTGCGTTCTTAGTTTATTTAATATTAAATAATCAGGTTCCGTGGGTGAATCCAACCTCTTCCGTCCTCCTAGGGAGATAAAAATGTAAATAATGATTTCATAAATGTTTATTTATATATTTCTGTCATTACAAATCTTTAGTCAAAGTACCAGGGCATCATAACAGACTAGAAGTTCTTAGCTGTTATAGACGATAAAGGTACGGGAACAGATAGTGGGTAAGAGTACATTTGAGTAAAACCCCTATTCTAAGTACTAGGATATCATAGCAGTACAGAGGTGTTTAAGCCCATGTGGTGGAAGGTAATACAGCCAGTAGGAACTCGCCCATCTGTTTCGAGTTTCTCGCTCATAAGCTGTGTTGATTGCATATTATGTAAACAACTTTGCTAATTAATCTCTTTGTCTTTTTCCAGGTAAGCATTGATTGTTACTGCCTAATGAAGAAATAAGTTGGTGTAAGTATTTAAGCTTATTAAAAGTTAGCGAGTCGGCGCTCCTCGCCTGTTACTATTTGGCTTTGTTATTTGCACAACCCTATATGTATCTATGTACATATGTATTTTAATTAGTCTTTTTTTTTACCTGGGGAAAATCCTGCATAGGACTTCCGCGAGCCTCGGGGGACGCTCGCGGGGCGTGTCGGATTCCTACCGACTAAAAACCCCAGGGTGGCCGACATCAGCACTTTGGAGGGGCTCCAGGATCTCCGTATGGAACGCACCAGTGCCCCTCTTGTGCCACGCTCTGAAGAGCCCGCCTTCGAGGGAAGACTTAATGATACGCTCCCCCCCGCACCAACGCGGTGATCACGGCGATGTGGGCCACACCACGCCGCCGTCCTCCCCGGGGTCTCACGTGAAGAACGCTCGAGGCCCCTGCCCCTTGCGTCCGCGACCCCGAAGGCCCCCCTGCTGATTTTAATTAGTCTGATCCATAGCCAACGTGAGGATGCGTAATAATCATATTGTTTGCTAATGGTTTCGTCAAACAGCTGTCGGGAGCGTGTCGGTAGTGCTCGGCTACCCTTGGTCAGCAGTCGGCAGCGCGGCGCACACTTTACACTGCGGGAGCGACGTCACGCCGGCCGCCTCTCCATTCCGATCTCGGTCTCGAACCTATTCGCGCCTTTATTAAAAAGGCGACAACTCTATTCTTCGCGAACGCGTCCAATCATAGAAATCCGCTAATCGTAGCCGCCGCCGACTACGAACCTAAGTCCCCTCCTATCAGCCGTTACCGCAGTCCGCGGTATGTTCTCACCGACTCTGCCGCACGACGCTGTATCGCACACAGGATCAGACACCGACCTCCCCAGCGAGGTCGAAGAATCCCTTGCCCGCCGGCTGGTAGTGAGCACCACGGCGAGACACCTAGTATACGCTCTCCCCTATAGCGACTGCCCAAGCCGAGGCCGTTCCTCCATGAGGCGGCCTAGAGCTAGTTGCCCACTTGTCCTTCTGGCCTCCCTCTTGTCCGGTGAAGCTGTGAAGGCCCCGCGACCAACAGCGTAGATCATTTACACACACACACACACGCACGCTCGCACGCACGCACGAATGCGCGGGCGCGCGCTGGCCGGGCGGTCGCCTAACATAGCGTCCAGCTCGCACGCGTATTGGCGTCCTAAAAGGATATTTTGGCTCGCAGCCAAACTCGGAACTAACGCTGTCATCGAATGTAATGTCATTTCATGACAGTCGCAGAATTGCCGATTAGTGCAGTCGGTTACTTGGCACCGACTTCAATTTTTATTTTTTTTATAAGCCTGTTTACCTTTTCTTTTAAAATTTATTCTACAATTTTAAGTTACGAGTGAATTATTTACTAATATTTATATACCGATATTATATTATTTTGCTGAGTTGTACAGTAAGGTACGTACAGCATTAATATAATAACTATAATAACGGAATCTATACATTCGTGCTGTTCGCCGTTACGGAGTTCCCTGGTGTATTTTCAAAGTCCAAGGTCCAATACCAATAACATTAAAACAGGACCACCTCAAAACTATACTGAACCCAATGCAAAAAGAATCATCAAAATCGGTTGATAAGCAAAGGAGTTATAAAAAAAACAGACGAATAATGAACCTCCTCCTTTTTTGAAGTCGGCTAACATACTGCTTAGTTCTATAGTGGGGTACCTATAGGATTGACGTAATACCCATAATATCTCAATTTACACATTCCTATTGTTTGTCGTTAAGGAGTTCCCTGGTGTATCTTCTAAGTCCAAGGTCCAATGCCAATGCAATGGGACCACCTTGGAGCTATACTGAACCAAATGCAAAAAGAATTATCAAAATCGGTCCACAATTGACGGAAATATCGCTGAACATACATAACAAAAAAAAAAGCATACATACAACCGAACATAGAACCTCCTCCTTTTTGAAGGCGGTTAAAAAAGATATTTGTTGTACAATTTGAAGTAATAAATGAATTATGAATTCATTTTTTTATAATTAATTATATTATTATAGTTATTATATTATAGTTGTGCGAAAGAGACTTTGGGACATTTTGCCAGAGTATGGTATAGATGGCACTCTGTTGCGAGCCGTCCAGTCCACTTATGTGGACTGCAAGGCATGCGTACGGGTGGGTGGTAACAGGTCACCCTGGTTTGACGTTAAAATCGGCGTCAAGCAGGGTTGCGTGTTGTCCGCTAGACTGTTTATAATATATCTGGACAAAAGTCTTCAAAGACTGAAAGCGATGAATGAAGGTGTACAAATGGGTGACTTAGTGGTAAACCATCTACTTTATGCAGATGACGCGGTTTTAATAGCGCCAACAGCCACTGATCTGCAAACACTAGTCACAGTTATGAGAGACGACTGCATGATCAATGGCTTACACTTGAATGTGAAGAAAACCAAGATTATGGTTTTTGAAAGGGAAGAAACCAGAACGAATGTAAGGATTGTGGTTGGTAACGATGTGCTGGAGCAAGTGAATGAGTTTGTATATCTTGGATGCGCCTTCAGTAAGGATGGGAAATACACCGCTGACATAGAGAGAAGAGTGAGTGCAGGGAACAGAGTGAATGGTGCGATGGGAAAGCTACTCGGGAGCCGGCACTTAAGCCATAAGGCGCAGCTGGCCATACATAACGGAGTTCTTGTCCCAACGCTGTTATATGGTAGCGAGAGCTGGGTATGTAAGGAGGAGAATGAAAGTAGGATAAATGCGGTAGAAATGCGAGCTCTGCGGAAGATGTGCGGAGTGAAGCTGACCGACCGCATTAGCAACAGCTTAGTAAGACAGCGAGTAGGTATGAAAGATAGTATCGGTGTAAAGATGAGAAAGGGCATGCTCCGTTGGTTCGGGCATATAGAAAGAATGCCAGAGGAAAGAATGACAAAACAGATATACAATGTGAAAGTGGAAGGATGCAGGTACCGGGGAAGACCTAGACTATCTTACCACGACCAAATAAACCGAGTCTTATCTGATGGAAAAGTCAAGAGTCTCCGTAACCGGCGAGCGTGTATGAGACGAACTATGAGAGTCGAGGAAGCCAGAGAGGTATGTAAGGAAAGAACCTGTTGGAACTCTGTACTCTCTGCCTACCCCGCAAGGGATCTGGCGTGAGGTTATAGATAGATAGATAGATAGAATTATATTATTTTGCTTAGTTCTATAGTAAGGTACCTACAGTATTGATATAATACCTATAATAACGAAATCAGTGCATTAGTGCTGTTTGCCGTTAAGGGGTCCCCTGGTGTATCTTCAAAATTCAAGTTTCAATACCGATTTCATTAATATGGGACCAGTTCGGAACTGTACTAAACCCGACGCAAACAGAATCATCAAAATCAGTTCATAAACAAAGAGGTTATAAAAAAAACCACAGTCGAATTGTAAACTTCCTCCTTTTTTTAAGTCGGTTAATACTCTGATTAGTTCTATGGAGGGATACCTATAGGATTAACACCATACTTATAACTACATATTAATATTATTTGAGGTAAAGGATTTCCCTGGTGTATCTTCAAAGTCCAAGGCCCAATACTGATGAAATTGAAATGGGACCACCTTGGGACTGCACTGAACCCAATGCTAAAAGAATCATCAAAATCTGTCCTATGTTGACGGAAATATCGGTGAACATAAAAAATGCATACATACACACGAACATAAAACCTCTTCCTTTTTGAAGTCGGTTAAAAACAGGACGATTATTTCTATTAATTAAAAAAAAATATAAGGTTTTAGCACTAAAGATTACCCTTAGCGCGATGCTAGCGTGTTGATATGCCATCTTTGTCTATCTATCTATCTATCTATAATCTCACGCCAGATCCCTTGCGGGGTAGGCAGAGAGTACAGAGTTCCAACAGGTCCATCTTTGTCACACTTACTAAATAAACATGAATGTGACAGCACGCTAGTGTTATGCTTACGCCGATCTTTTCGTGCTAAGCCCTCTGATGTCTATTTTCATTAAGAACCATTCCTCGTAACGGATACGTTTAAATAAAACTGTTTATAATAACGGACTTAAACAAGGTTTGTTTACATTTAACTACGTATTACAAACGTGCGCGGCCGGGAGTCGAACCTACACCATATTTATGTTTCTTTTATACATAGATATGTTAGTTATTGGCAAGAGTAGCGTAGGACGACCGCCAGCCAGATGGACCGACGATCTTGTAAAATCGCTAGAAGTCGTGGATGCAGGTGGCGTCGGACCGGCTACGCTGGAAAGCGATTGGGGAGGCCTATGTTCAGCAGTGGACAAGTATAGGCTGAGATAATGATGAAGAAGACGATGCTAGTCAGAAAAACAATTGCCACTAACTTGGAATAAAATGAGCGGATTTGTTTTTCTGATCATCATCAGCCGAAAGACGTCCACTGCAGGACATAGGCCTACCGTAAAGACCGCCACAACTTCTACCCGCGACCTTCACCAGGTCATCGCTCCACCTTGTGGGGGGCCTGCCCATTCCACGGCTTCCGGTACGAGGTCGCCACTCGAGAACCTTTCTGCCCCAACGGCCGTCAGTTCTACGAGCGATGTGCCCCGCCCACGGCCACTTAAGTTTGGCAATTGTGAGAGCTATATCGGTGACTTTAGTTCTCCTGCTGATCTCCTCATTTCTGATTCGATCTCGCAGAGAAACTCCGAGCATAGCTCTTTCCATTCCATAGTTTATCTGATGCATCCTCCTAATATTATAAATGTGAAAATTTTTATGTTTTAATGTTGATTACTCAATCACACAAAACCGGTTGCACGTATTAAGCTGAAATTTGGCACACAGATAGTTTTTTACCTGAAGTAACACATAAAATACTTAGATCCCAGAAAAATGTAAGCTTCCTGTCTAAAGTCAACACAGACAAGTCGCGGGCAAAAACTTGTTATATAATAATATAAGCCCTGTTAAGAAACTGTACCACTGTTGGGCCTCCTCTCAAAATGAGAGGGTTTAGGCCATAGTCCACCACGCCGGCCCAGTCCGGGTTGGCGAACTTCACACACTTCCGAGAAACTCTCAGGCATGCAGGTTCCCTCACGATGTTTTCCTTCACCGTTACAGCAAGTGATTGTTAATTTATAATAAGCACATATTTTTGAGGACAGAGGTGCATGCCTGGATTTGAACCCGATACCTCTTTGCAGTGCAACGGTCTAACCACTAGGATATTACTGCTTTTCCAGAAACTAGTTATGTATAAAATATTAAAAGTGCTATGATTCAAGTTGTATCACCTTCTACTGAAGTTACATAATTATTTCTGTTTTGTTGTGGCGTTTACGAATATGTAAGCTACATACCCAAACACACAGAACAAAACAAATATGGAATAGGCTCACCCCCTATTACATGGGACCTAACATCGTCGGCGAAAAGTGGGTGTACACAGTACACCTACGCCACTCCCGCGTGCCATTCGCCACCTGTTTTCGCCCCTTGTTATTTAAAGACGTTTTTCGTCCCTTTTTACGTTGGCCCCTCGACACGGGCTGAACTTTTTTTTAATATTTATGAAATGCCTGTTCGCCCCTTGTTCAATAAAAGCATTATTTTTTCAAAATAAATGTGTATAATATTAGACACAGTGGGCGAAGCGGCTCAAGCTCTTAACCACTGCGCTAAATCTTCCGTCCCGATATTGCACCCATGACACAGGAATAGTTCTAAGAATTCCTTCTTAGAGTAGTGGACCTAGGTAGTGTACAGAGTCTGATTATGAAGCCTAAAGCCGTAGGCACTCTGCCCACTAAACAAAATATCTCGAACGCGTTGTGTTTAAAAAGGGACTTCATGTTCATTGCGTATAAAATTTCATCATATTGACAAGTATCATTACCTATTTCAGGTATGGCCTTTCCCTCACATCCTGTATATCGAAAGAGCAATAAAACATATTTATATCTATTTACCTTGTAATATATTCGCTCGCGCGCGCTACGTGTAATGGCGGCTCACGTCGAAATAAATAAACAATATCGCTAGTTTTGCGTGCCCAAATACATTTACATCACTGCCTACAGGGCTGTCACATGCCTCCAAAATACTTATACACAATATGTTATGTAACTACCACAAAATCGTCCGCAAAATTGGGGTCTACGTTGTACACTGCCTCGCTCGAAGAATCTAAATCCATAGATGTTTATTTTTTATGCACTTTTACTTGCAATGTTCATATGTCTGTCTGTCTATCTTTCCGGTTTAAACCTTGTGATCCATTTTACAAGCACTTGCGGGTATCCGATTGAGCTAAAACTTGGCATACGTATGTAAGTTCTGTCATGATGCAATAATATGGTACCATGGAGCCGGTCTGATGATGGAATCGGAAGGTGGCCATAGTAACATGTGAACTATACAACATAACTCTCTTGTGTTTAGGCTTATTAGATTGGTATTTACAAATACTATACAATCAGATTATGTTCAGGGTCTGATGATGAACGCGAAAGGTTGCCAATAGAACCACCTAACTACTAAATGTGACCCCGCCGTGTTCGGGCTCGTTGGATTTGTCTTTACGAGTACTTTAGACTTAGATGGTGTCCAGGGTCTGATGATAGAGCTTGAAGGTAGCCATAGGAACTCCTTAACTATGCAAGATATCTTCATTGTTTTTGCTATAAAACCTTGTTTTTAAAAGGTCCTTTTAAATTGAAATTGTTATGTATATTTTTATTAGCTGTACCTGCAACTTCGTTCGCGTTATTTTCAGGCGTGTATTTCACACATTTAAAGTTTTTTTAAGGCAAGGTAGCCTATGTCCTTGACAAATTTGATCAGAATCTATCCAGCGGTTCGGGCGTGAAGAGTTAACAGACAGAGCTACTTTCGAGTTTATAATATTAGTATGGATTGAGGGTGACTTATAAGAAGGCTCAAGGTCACCCAAAGGGCGATGGAGAGAGCTATGCTCGGAGTTACCCTGCGGGATCGAATCAGAAACGAGGAGATCCGCAGGAGGACCAAAGTCACAGACATAGCACTCAGAATTGCTAAACTTAAGTGGCATTGGGCGGGGCACATCGCTCATAGAACTGACGGCCGTTGGGGCAGTAAGGTTCTCGAATGGCGACCACGTACCGGAAGACGTGGAGTGGGTAGGCCCCCTACAAGATGGACCGATGACCTGGTGAAGGTCGCGGGTAGAAGTTGGATGCGTACAGCATAAAGCCGGTCGTTGTGGCGGTCTTTAGGGGAGGCCTTTGTCCTGCAGTGGACGTCTTTCGGCTGAAGAAGAAGAAGAAGATGGATTGAGGATTGTTCAGCAATTGATCCCTACCTCATGTGATGTCAATAAAAGATGTGGCTCACCGACTTAGCCTATTCACTCTGAAATAGGCTGAGGAGTCGAATGTTAGACTGAAATCGTTATATTTTTACAATCTTTAGTTAACTTCCAACGTTTGTTTGTTAAGATCAATCGTTGTAACCTGAATTAAAACCACTACCTCTAAAGGTTTGGTCAAATAGCCGAGAGAGCGCGACGGAGACGTGCGGCTGGCGCTCGGTCGGCGGTCGGCAGCGCGGCGCGCACGTCATACTGCAGGCGCCGCCTAGCATCCCGCTCGCACGTGTAATCGCGTCTCGATCTCGCCGTGTTCGTTTGTAATGGCGTCGGGCGCGACGGTGGCGGGCGACGTTTGCGATCGCGTCGATCATGACTTCGCTGTGTGGCGTCTCCTGTACATTTCAGTATCAGGTCCAGGTCGCGTCACCGTCGCGCTCCCATCACGCTGCATCGGCTATGTGGCGAAACCTTTATACTCCTTAGTACATACTTGTTGAACATTATGGTATATGTTGATTCAGTTCTGATGCATTTTTATGGAAAGCATGATCTGTTTTTATATCCAGGCTCCAGATAAAGTAACTCCTCAACGGCCAACAACAAAGACAAAAGTTTGATTGGCCGTTTTAAATTGCACCAGTAATTGGTTGCATAAAATCTTGTTTTAAATATACTTTTTCTTATACCTATAATTTATTTAGCAGAGAAGTCGAGAGACAACCCTAAGTGCGAAGTAAGACGCTCCAGTACTAAGTTATTTCATTACCAACGCGCGTGATCCCCTTCTAGTATACCGAGGTATCGGCACATGTAAACTGGGCAAATAAGGCAATACGAAACTTTGAAGATCACTATGCCAGTTTTCAATAGATTTTTGTGATAAATAAAGGTGTTTTGAAAGTAATTTTAAATTTAAATAGACATTTTAAAAACAAGCTTCTATAGCAAAAAACACAACGGAGATATCTAGCTTAATTTAGGAGTTCATATGGCTTCCTTCCGGCTCTATCAGACCAGACCTTGAATATTGTCCAGGTCTAAACAGTATTTGTGAAGGCAGGATTATGTTGAGTAGTTGGGTGGTTCCATTGGCCACCTTTCGGCTTCATCATCTGCTGGTTGTATAGTACTTGTCAATACCAATCTAACAAGGCTAAACACGATGAGGTTACGTTATATAGTTCACATGTTCTTATGGCCACCTTCGGACTCCATCGTCAGACCAGCTTCATGGTACCATATTATTGCAAAGTCACCGACTTTACATACGTATGCCAAATTTCAGCTTAATCGGATACCCAGTGCCTGTGCTTGAAAAATGGATCAAAAGACTTGAACTAGAAAGACATACAGACAGAGATACGAACATTGCAAGTTAAATAAAAGCTTGTAAGAAATCAGCCTATACTCTTCTAATGATCAGACTTTCTCTTCCAAATTCGACACCGTCACGCCTATATTCCCCAAGCGGGGGTGGCAGAGGTGTACTAGTACACCCACGTTGCGACGACGATGTTAGGTCCCATGTAATAGGGGGCGAGCCTATTGACATATATCGGCACAATTCCAGACTTGTACTGGGAAGTTTTTCTTTAGAAAAACTACACTTGTCCGACCTAGGATTTGAACCCAGGACCTCGTGATCACAAAGCGATGGGCTTTGCCACTAAACCAACGAGGCAGTCAATGGAGAAAAACCTTCAAATGGAGGTTAAAAATAGATCATACTCCACCACGCGGGCACTGCGGTGCGATGGAGGCAGGTATATGACCTGCTCTTTGAACTTATCAAGCCGCCTATACAAATTGGCTTAACGACTACCATCTTAATTAACCGGTACCAACGATTTAACATAGTCCGGTGAAACTGTAACGGTCCCGCAGCCAACAGCGAAGATCATGCACCCACTAACATCATGTTTCTCTCGAAGCACAGAAACGAAGAAATGTGGCAAACTGACACCAATCTCACACTGGCTTACCACAACGCTGCTAAACTTTATTGCTTTAGCTCTAGATGGTGTTCAGGATCTGAAGATAGAGTTGAAAGGTGGCCATGGGTACGCCTTAACTAAACAAGGTAGTGCCGTAGTGTTTGGAGTCGTTAGATTTGTCTTGACAAGTGCTCTAGATCTAGGTGGTGTCCAAGGTCTAAAGGTGGATCTTGGAATTAGGCAATAAAACTCCTCAACTAAATAAGGTAGGGCCGTCGTATTTAGACTCGTTACATTTAGTCTTAATAAGTGCTTTAGATATAGGTGGTGTCCCAGGCTCTGAAGATAGACTTGGAAGGTGGCCATAGGAACTCCTTAATTAACGCCAGTAGCGCCATCGTGTTTGGACTCGTTAGATTTGTAATGATAACTTCTATAACTCTGGGTGGTGTCCAGGGTCTAAGGATGAAGTTAGGAAGTGGCCATAGGAACTATCTAAATAATTTCGTACTTCGGTTATAAAATTTGGTTTATAAAAGATTCTGAATTCAGAAAATTATTCTGAGATGCGATTTTTTTAACCAAACCAATCCGGAGTACTTGAACTGTATTGAAATTCAAAAGCGGGCTACCTTAATTTGGACCCAAGGGCCCCCAGGGTCAGTAAGCCCCTCAATTACTTAGGCAAAGCCAGGGCAATAGCATATCACTTACTGCGTCCATCAAAATGTTATTTGCATGTATAATTTGATACAAGCCGGCTTTCGGAGGTTAAGTTTTGGCGGAAACATACGGAGTTTTAAAAAGGGCGGGCATGTGGCGTTATTATAATAGGTAATATAAAAAAAAGAAGAAAAGAACCTGTTGGAACTCCTAACTCTCTGCCTACCACACAAGAAATATGGCGTGAAGATATTGATAGATAGATAGACTATTCCTGAAATGAACGCGCAAACCGTACTTCAGTAGTAAATGTTGTAGTGATAGTGACGATCACAATTGAGATGCTCGACCCTCTTCCTTTCTCCTAACTTGCCCGATAGGGTCCATAATTGTACAAGTTTTATGTTTTTACCATCTATAAGTACTATGTAAAATATTAAACGACGACGAACGTTGAATTTGATAATGGCATTTGTTTTTACGAAGTCATCATAAAACGCCGTGTTGCATAGCGAATATGGGCTCTGTATGTTTCCATCTAAAAACGTTAGTAAACTTAGGGCTTCCCTTGGGTGGTGGACTGTAAGTCCGCACCTCTGCAGAGGTTAATTCGATTTCGTCAGGTCATCGGTTTCAGTTTTGGCAACTTTCCTTTCGATCGCAGTATCAAAATCCAGGGTAGTTTCAAGTTCAGTCACTGCAGCAAGTGTCCAAAATGCGAACAAGTCGCCGCGACTGGGGTTTGTATGTGAAAAAATAAACATTGTCACCCCTTTATTCTCCAAGCGGGGGTGGCAGTGGTGTACTGCGTACACTCACTTTGCCGACGATGTTAGGTCCCGTGTAATAGAGGACGAGCCCATTGCCATATATCGGGCACAATTCCAGACTCCGGACTGACATTGGAAAATTTGATAAATATACAATAGAAAAACTACCTTGTCTGCCAAGGATTTGAACTCCAGATCTCGTGATCGCAAAGCACATCTTTCGCCACTAGACCAATGAGAAAAATGGTTTGCATAAGTGCGGATGGAAGTGTTCAGACGCGGCATCGAACTTCCGACAAGCAACTTAATCGCCCCAAGTCAGAGCCTTTGCTCGTAACGCTGTCCGACCGTGGTTCTTATCATTTTTTTTAACATAGTCCCACACTAGGATGTAATCCTGTGTCGTGGGTGCGTTTACAAATATGAAAATTCACACACACAAATACCCAGACCAAAACAAATAAATGTGGGTCACACAAATTTTGTCCCGTGCGGGACTCGAACCCGCGACTATTAGACACAGTGGGCGGAGCGGATTAAGCTAGTAACCACTGCGCTAAATCGTCCGTCAACTTACCAACGTTAAGCAGCGTTCGGGCTCGGTCGGTCTGAGATGGGTGACCGTTTGTGACATTTCCGAGCACCTCCATGCTTCGGAAGGAACGCCTCGGTTACTAATGCGGTAGTCGTTAAGCCACGTTAGGAGCCTTAAAGGGTTGATAAGTTCCAACAGAAGTTGGCCACAAACCTGCCTCCGCACTGGGTCCGCTTAGTAGCGTCCCTAACAAATCAAAGTGAGAGAGATTATCTCTCACTTTGATTTGTTAGGGAAGGCTGAGACTGCCTCGCTGGTCTAGTAACAAAGCACATCGATTTGTGATCACGAGGTCCTGGGTTCAAATCCTAGGTCGGACAAATGTAGTCTTTCCAACGAAAAATTCCCAGTATGAGTCCGGAGTCCGGAATTGTGCCCGGTATATGACAATGGGCTCGCCCCCTATTACATGGGACCTAACATCGTTGGCGAAACGTGGGTGTACTCAGTACACTCTGTCACCCCCGCTTGGGGAATATAGGCGTGAAGTTGTTGTTGTATGTATGTATTTCTATGAGATTCCCGGATTTTACCCCGACCTTTGAAAGTGCATGGGGATATGGGTCCAACAAGTAGAAGCCCTTTGCGAGAAGTTAATGTTATGTAGGTCACCCGCTGAGAAACAGAAACAGGGAAGTGACCCCAGCAAGTGTGAAGACTATTGTAATATCCAATTTATACACTGCCCACTGCCGCGTGAAGCGAGGGAATGTAAGTCGTATAAACACGCTACTTACGCTCTACGTCCCTTCCCACGCAATCACTGCTCGGCGCTCCCTTCGTTGACGGTTTTTTTAACGGGATTCAAGACTGACAGGCCACGCCCACACAGTGTGTGAAGAACTTAGACTCATCTGATGACCAAACTACATTGTTCTCCCATTCCCCACTACAAAATGTAGATGAAAATGTTTGTAAAAACATTATTTTAAAAGAGTAACCGTGGAGTTTCTTGCCCTTCTTCTCCAAATGAATGACATTCCGAAGTCAAATTAAATCAAATCAAAAGTTTTTTTATTCATGTAGACCAAAAGGTACTTATGAATAGTCAAAAATATTGATTACTTATGACTCTACCACCCGTTGGGAAAGTCATTCCTGTGGAGAAGAAGGGCAAGAAACTCCACGGTTACTCTTTTTTAAAATGAGAGTTTTAGACTTCTTTTTGTATACATTGCATTCATGGGTATGGGAGAACAATGCAGAACGAGCTAAATAGATGTGCTTAAGTACATATGAATCATAAGTGTTCTTAGATTCATGGTATCGGTCAGTGTCTACATAGTCCTCTCATTTACAAAATAGAGGTTTTGTAAAGGTATATAATAAAAAGTATAATAATAGAAAAAAAATGGTTACCATCAAATATGGAAGGAGTGCGTACAAAATAATTGGTTATAGCTCCACTGTGATGCCGAACGAGACAAAATTCAACAGTACTACGGTACATGTTTATTCAGTCAAAGGATAGAGGACGGACCAGTCCCCACTAGCAGCACCCGTTCACGAGCATGACTTGAGAAGCAGCCATCAAGTGGCGGTAGTCTTTGTTACTTTTCTGAGGATTCATAAATACTGTAATGGTTTACATGAATAAAAAATATTCTGATTCTGATTCTTTTGCAATTATGAGGAAAAACAATTTTGGAAAAGAAAATAAGTATAAAAATCTCAAGAAATATATAATATACAAAAAAAATGTGAAGGTAGTGTATCAGAAAAACTCTGGGAAAACTGGTATAGAAACACTGCCTTGGGGAAACATTATCATATTGGCGAAAAGAAAACCTGATGTCGGGACTCTTTGCAAACATAAGTGAAACACAGAGCGATGCTTGAAGTGCGAAGGAAGTATCTGAACAGTCGACGCTGTCGCGGCACTGCTAATTGCTTTTGGCGGGAAGTGGGGGCAGTAGCAGTGTATAAACGGGGTATTAAGTAATGGAAAGAGAATATGGACTAAGTGAATGAGTTTTGATGGACAAAAATAGGTCTATTTGAAAGGGTACGGACATGTTACTATTGTTATTATTATTAAAGCATCTTTTCCTGGAGTGGTAGCCAGTATTCAGCGCCTTCGTCGAGGTTAATTCGATTACGTCAGGTCACCAGCTTTGGCTAAAGATATTTATGGCGGCCGCGATAACACGTCGCATTTTATCAACTAACTTTTTCAGATGAAAAACTTTGGAATTGGGTCAACTCTTTTCTTGGTTATCTGAAAGTTGACTTTGGACTATGGATGACGCGGTTAAAAAATACTTTTAGCATCAGAATATATTTTACTAAGGACCTGCCCCGGCTTCGCACGGGTGAATTACACACATAAACCTTTCTGTTGAATCACTCCGTCCATTGATGAAAAAACCGTATGAAAATTCATACGGTAGTTATTGAATTAATCACGTGCAGATAGACAGACGCAGCGGGGGCACTTAGTTTTATAATTTGTAGTGATCCCGTTATAATATTATGAATTGTCAAGAAAGTAACTTAAGGGTCTTATCTGAAGGACAAGTCAAGAGTCTCCGAAACAGGCAAGCGTGTATGAGACGAACTATGAGAGTGGAGGAAGCCAGAGAGGTATGTAAGAAAAGCACCTGTTGGAACTCTGTACTCTTTGCCTACTCCGCAAGGAAGCTGGCGTGATGATATAGATAGATAGAAGAAAGTAACAAAAACTACCAACACTTCGGAATGTCAATCCTTTTCTTCGCGCCTTTATTAAAAAGGCGACAACCCGATATTTCGCGAACGCATCCACTCATACGAGTAAGAATCCGTTAATCATATCCGCCGTCGACTACGAACCTAACTCCACTCCTATCAGCCGCTACCGCCGTCCGCGGCATGTTCTCACCGACCTTCGCGATACCCTTACATCCATTCTTTTGGATACAAATACCGCCTACAGGATCTGACACCGACCTCGCTGACGTGGCGGGAGAATCCCTTGCCCGCCGGCCGGTGCAGAGCACCACGGCGAGACACCTAGTATATGCCCTCCCCCATAGCGACTGCCCAAGCCGAGGCCGTTCCTCCTTGACGCGCCCTTGAGCTAGTTGCCCCCTTTCCCTTCTGGCTCGAGTGTAGTTGTTGCACGCTCGCCCTCTTGTCCGGTGACGCTGTAAAGACCCTGTAAAGACCACACATACACACAAAACATATTAATAATCCTTTTCTTTATAGAGGAATGGTCAACGATTGAACACTATCTCAAACTGATGGAAAGTGACTCACTGACTAATTAATTGCCTTTTCACTCTGAAATAAGCCGAGAAGACTCGAGGTAAGACTGATTTCCGAATCGGTATGATCGGGATGAACCTGCCTCCTCGTAAAGCAACTCCGCGCAACATACCGGAACACGAATGGGTCTCTTGGCGGCGTGACTTTGCTGGGAGGGTGGTGACCAGCCACGACTGTAGCCTACCATCGGTGAAGGTGTTGCTCGTTTAGCACTGCCCAGGAACCACGTGGAGGAAATAGAAAGTAAATCCTACAGACACGAGCAGCTTCAGCCCCTAAAAGGAGGGCAAGAAACTCCACCACACTAGGTCACTCACCTTCATTTGTGAGAGGAGGCTTTTGCCCAGCTTTGGGGCAGTCAAGGCTGATTTATAATTGTCTACGCGTACCTCTGCCTACGCTCGCTGTATATGTACCTATATCATCACGCCAGAACCCTTGCAGGGTAGGCAGGGAGTACAGAGTTCCAACAGGTTCGTTCCTTACATACGTCTCTGGCTTCCTCTACTCTCACAGTTGGTCTCATACACGCTTGCCGGTTACGGAGACTTGATTTGCCCTTCAGATAAGACTGTCTACGTTCGCTGTAATGGATTTTATTGTTCAGAACATATACCAAGTCCGCGGTAGATCTTGGCGTTAATTACAACGCATTGCATTCGCCATTGTGACTCTAATCTGCTAATTAACGGCGTTAATCATACAGTGAATCAACACGCTATAACATGAACTATACAAAGAAGGATAGAAGGTTAACTTGAACAAAAATTAATGGACAGGGAATTAAATTGAAAAAAGTTCTGGGTTTGAAATGCAAAGTACCTTTGAGGTCCAAATCTATCTATATCATCACGCCAGATCCCTTGCGAGGTAGGCAGAAAGTACAGAGTTCCAACAGGTATTTTCGCAGCACACAAAACAAATGCAATGCTGCTAACAAGGAAGCTGAAATACACCACTCCGGCAATCTACATGTCGGGAACAAAAATACAACTGGTTGACGAAATAAAGCTCCTAGGACTCACCATAGACAAAAGACTCACCTTCAAACCACACGTAGCCGCAATTAGTAAGAAAGCTGCGGATATATACAAACAGCTTGCGCGTGCGGCGAAGGTGACGTGGGGTCTAAACGGTGAGATAACTAGAACAATCTACGTCGCGGTAATAGAGCCAATTGTGCTGTACGCTGCGAGCGTGTGGTCCCAATCTACGGAACTGCAGATGATCCAAAACCGTCTGCAAGCAATCCAGAGGGGCTTTGCTCAAAAGATCTGCAAGGCGTATCGCACAGTGTCTCTTACATCGGCATTAGCTCTGTCAGGGCTGCTACCCCTGGATCTAAGGGTACAGGAGGCGGCGGCTCTTTACACAGCCAAGAGAGGGATCAGAAAAGACTATATACCACCAGGAAGAGAACTGGAGCACAGGGTGAGCTTCAGAGAACAGCCTCACCCCTCCAAACTCACAACAACAGAGTATGGGCTCCTGGAGAGCACGGACTCTCAAACCCTGGAAAGCCACAACATAGTCGGGCCACACATCTATACCGACGGCAGTAAAATACTCGGCAGAGTGGGAGCTGCAGTAACGTGGTGGGAGGGGGGAAGGGAGACCGGGTCCTCAACCTTCAGTCTTGACCCCCACTGCACTGTATTCCAGTCGGAACTTTATGCCCTCCATAGAGCGGTGCAAATGATAAAAGCCAGCGGGGTAAAAATAGCAAACGTAATGAGCGACTCGAGATCTTCGCTCGACCTGCTGGCCAATCCAAAAACAACGCACCCTCTAGCCAAAACCATAAAGGGGAGCATAAATGAGATCAGAGCAGCCGGGGGGGAAGTCCGCCTCTTTTGGCTCAAAGCGCACGTGGGGACCGCCGGTAATGAGCGCGCCGACCATCTGGCGAAATCGGCGGCCCAGGCATCTGCCACCCACACAGATTACAACAATATACCCCTGTCATATGTCAAGAAAACCATCAGGGAAGAGTCGGTCCGTAAATGGCAGGCCAGGTATGACTCATCGAGCACAGGGCTGGTCACAAAGACCTTCCTCCCCGATGTTGAGCGAGCTTACTCCATCGTAAGGAAAACAAGGTTGACAGCCAACCAAGTGCAAATCTTGACGGGACATGGAGGAATAGCGGAATACTTGCACCGATTCAGGCTAAAAGACAGCCCCGGGTGTGAGTGCGACCCCAACATCAGTGAGTCTGTGTGGCACGTAATCCTGGATTGCCCGCGCTTTGCGGCTGACAGATTGGACCTGCAACAGAGGTTAAACGAAAACCTCAGCAGGACCAAACTGGCGGCCATCATGGCAGACGACGATGCGAGACCGCACTTCCTGAAGTTTGCAGATAAGGTTATCCGCATCTGCCTCAGAAGGAACAGCACTCTGGCATCAAAAACTTCCCCAAGAGATACAAACACAGCCACCAACAACACTTACACACCAACACAAAACCCTACGTCACCTCTGGCAGTCGCCATTCCCAAAAGCATACATTTTCTTGGGAGAGGCGAACGTGGGAAGCCGGGTATTCAAATAAAATCAGTCGCCCTGTTTATGGACAATAATTCCGAGCGCATTGGCATCGGCTACTGCAACGCAAGCGGCCCCAAACGGGTAACAATTTCGCCCGGGCTTGCCTCCCTTCTTCATGGCAGCTCGTTTAAGAACACAATGAAGCGTAAGAAGTTCAACGAGCTGCAGAACGCGGGGATCGGAAACACAGCGTGCAGAATAGTGCAAACCAAGAACAAGACCGTGGCACTATTCCAAGCGGGCGAAAACACCTCCCAATTCGCCCAAGCATGCAGTTTTCTGATCAGCCTAGCGGGGAAGGGTGACAAGCCAACAAAAGTAAGCGTAGACGCTATGGTGGTGGAATTTGAGGAAGGTGAGGCCGCCGACCACATCGGGATAGTAGAAGCCTCAAAACACCACGAGGTAGTGGTCTATGAGGATAGAGGACAAAACCTCGACTTCCTACGGCCACGACAGCCAGAAAACCTCATCACAAAAACCCCAACTGACATCTGGGGACACCCCACAGCGACTCAAGACGGGCTCAGCGGGTCTGAACGCCTACAAATGAGGGCAGCTCTCGAGGAGAGCACAGCGAAGCAGAAGCCAAAGGACACTACAGGTGCCAAAAAACTCGCGTCTTTCACAACGGCGCTCGGGAAGGCGGTCCTCGGCATACCAAGTGTGCTGGGGAAAAAAATCAGGGGGAACCAACGGGCGGAGGGGGTGGCAGTCGCCGCCGAAGTGTTCTTGAGGGAGCCCCCTCCCAAAAGTCATAAGCAGCCGGAAAAGGCTCGAACAAGAGCCCAGATGGGGCTTGTCGATCCGCCGGAGCTCAGCGAGGCGACGGAGCCGCTGCAACACACAAAAAACGCGTTCCTCGAGTTCAAAGCAATCACCAAAGCAACAAGAGGGTCAATAGTGAGACCTGTAGATCCATCCTGCAAACCTATCACCTGGGCAATGAAGGATTGCTAGAGGTGAAGCTCGAGGAGGCAGAAGCGGCGGTGTACGACAACGACAACTCCACCACGTTAAGAGGAGAAATGTCGGGGAGGTACATGGCGGCCTATAGTGGAACCAGCGGTTTCGTCGAATACGATGAGGAGGGGTCCCGGCGGACCGGCAAACACAAGTTCAGAACCCCCCCTAACGACCCAATAGTGATTGCGGCGAAGTGTACGAGGGTGGTGCTCGACGACCGGATACTTGAGATGGCAGAAACTGTCTCAAGTGGCCGGGGTCGGGGGCCTGCAATCGAGCACTGGACCGTACCCAAAATAACATGGGTCAACGGGGTTCCTGGATGCGGAAAAACAACATGGATAATCGCAAATTACAACATCGAAAGCGATATCCTAATAACATCTACAACCGAGGCAGCGAATGACTTAAGGGAGAGACTCGCGCAAAAAGTTAAAACAAACACCAAGAGGAGGGTCCGCACTATGGCTTCAATGCTGGTCAACGGATTGAAAGAAGGTGAAGAGTGCACACGTATTATTATCGACGAGGCACTCATGAACCACTTTGGAGCCGTAGTGATGGCCATCAAGATAACTGGCGCGAGAGAGGCTCTTCTCGTCGGCGACTGCAACCAACTGCCGTTCATTGATAGGGAGAACCTGTTTCGACTGCGTTACAACCGCCCAGACTCCGTGGCGCGTGTCAACAGGGAGCTGCTCTGCACTCACAGAAACCCAATGGACGTAGCGTATGCCCTCAACGAGATACATGGGGGCATATACTCGTCCAAATCCCTCGTGAGGTCCTTGAGCCTCAGTAAGTACACGGGAGCGCAAATTCCGAAACACCAGGAGAACACCCTGTTTCTGGTGCACACCCAGGCCGAGAAGGAAATCCTCCTCGGCCAGGGCTATGCGTCGGGAAACGGGTCGCGTATCCTCACCGTGCATGAGTCTCAGGGACTAACGAGTGAAAACGTGGTGATAGTGCGAGCGGTCCCCAAGAGACTGAAGCTCCACGGAAGCTATCCACACGCGGTCGTAGCTATATCTCGCCACACTGGAAGTTGCGTCTACTACACAGACAGCTGTGAAGGGGACGCAACGGCTACACTAATAAGCAGGGCGAGGGCAGCTGCGACCAAAAAAATAAAAGAATACAACATAAAGATGGCTATTCGCAGTCGAGACATGGTAGTTGTTAAAAAGCTGCTGGAGGCGGAGGCCTAAAGGAAACCCTCACAAGCAGCCAAACACCTACACAACTGAGGCATTCTCGCTCAAAGGCAAGCCAAAACAGAAAGCCTCATCACTTACAAAATCATTAATATAAATTAAAAAAAAAAACCTCTACTGAAGTACCGCTACAAACAAATACCAAGCACTGTAACAATAAGCTAATAATAAGCGGCATGTACCATACAAGTGCATATAAAAGCAAATACTAACAACACATAAATTACACAAAAAAAGGTGCGGGACAAACCGGGCCCGCAGTGTCTAATTACAAATAAAAAAAAAAAAAAAAAAAAAAAAACAGGTATTTTCCTTACGGACCTCTCTGGCTTCCTCCACTCTCATAATTTATCAGTTCATCTCATTCACGCTCGCCGGTTACGGAGACGATAATATGTACCAACTAAAGTTTAACATACACTCGGTCTATAGGTCCAAATAATTCTTAATAACAGTCTGAAATCAGAAATTCGTTGGTCTAGTGACAAAGCGCATGGCATTGTGATCACGATCATTCATTTTCGGTTTCCCTTTTAACCTCTCTAATCTTTCGGCAAGTAACATCCCCACGACCGCTCTACCCCGTGGCGCCTTTGGCGGGTGTACACAGACAAATAACTACAACTTGCATAAGTACGAAGGACCCGCGCCTACATTTTTGTTATATTTAGGTTTAATATAAACTGTGTGACTGCGTCGTTGGTCTATTGGCAAAGCGTATCGCTTGATGGTCCTGAGTTCAAACCCTAGGTTGGACAAATGTAGTTTTTCTACGGAGAAACTTCCCAGCGTGAGTCCGGATTCTGGATTACTACCCGGTATATGACAATTACATGGGACCTAAAATCGTCGGCGAAAAGTGGGTGTACTTAGTACACCTTTGCCACCTCGCTTGGGGAATATAGGCGTGACGGTGTTTATAATGAGCTGCACTGATGAGCAAAGACCACAAATCGAGGTGAGAAAAGATGGGTCATACTCCACCATGCGGACCCAGCTTGGATTGATGGAGGCAAGTTTGTCGCCATTTGCCATTGCAACATATAAGGCTGCCAACTTGGCTTAACGACTACCACGTGAAGGGATAACCGGGACACATAGAGATGCTCGGAAATGGAAATATCACAAACCGTTACCCATCTCAGACTGACAAAGCTTTAAATTGCTTAATCTTCTTCTTCAGCCGAAAGATGTCCACTGCAGGACAAAGGCCTCCCCTAAATACCCCCACAACGACCGGCTTTGTGCTGTACTCATCCAACTTCTACCCGCGACCTTCACCAAGTCATCGGTCCATCTTGTAAGGGGCCTGCCCACTCCATGTCTTCGGATACGTGGTCGCCACTCAAGAACCTTCTGCCCCAAAGGCCGTCAGTTCTACGAGCGATGTGCCCCGCCCACTGCCACTTAAGTTTAGCAATTCTGAATGCTATGTCAGTGACTTTGGTCCTTAACCTTGATTGTAACAAACACACAGTACGCTAGAAGCGCCTCATATGACTAAAGAGTCTATGCTTGCAGTGGCTATTTGGTGCAGGTCACTTCCTTCCTTCTAATATGGTCGAGGGAGGTGATGGCTGCTCAAGTAGTTGTACTCGTGAACGGGTGCTGTTTGTGGAGACTGGTCCACCCAGAATCCTCTAGCTTTTCATTATAACATAAGTTTTAAAATAATATCATTAGTCTTATATCTCAGTCGTAAGGCATCACACTGAAGCTCGATGCCATAAATGATTTTGTATAATATAAAAATGTATGTAGCAATACAAAAAATATGAAAAAAAATAATGGAGGATTAGACAAAAAAGACAAGCCAAGTTTCTCGCCGGATCTTCTTAGTGGAAGCCGCGTTCCGATCCGGTGGTATATTAGTAAGTGAAAAAAAAAATTTAAATATGATCTTTTGTAAACACCCCCGCAGGTTTTATGCAAAATAAACGATGTGAGTTTGAGTTTATTGACGGGCGGCTTGGTCCAGTCGTTAAGAACTTAAGTCGTTCTGTCCACAGGATCCAGTGGTCGCGGGTTTGATCCCCGCGCGGAACAAATCTTTGTATGACCCACAAATATTTGTTTCGGTCTGGGTATTTGTCTATGTGCATTTCATGTTTGTAAACGAAACTATAACACAGGAGGAATTCCTATAACATTTTGGGTTATAAATTCATGCATTTTTCACATACGATGGCTACTGACATTTCTAAGTGCCAAACGAAATTAATATTTAATTCAATGTTATTAAGGTATAAAACTATAAGTATAGAAACGGGTCATGACTCTTATTGCCATTGAATAAAGTATAATTTTCTTAGACACAACTGTCATAGTACCCTTCCTTAATTTTTTCAAAGAGTTTGAAGTTACCTTCTGTGGTTGTATGTACAATGCGTAAGCGGATAGATCTCATTAGCGCTTGCATTTCCACACGATGCGCGCGCGCATCAAATTGGACACGCTAAAATATACTCAGCACTTCCTTCTATAGCCGATGACTCAGCCTGGGAGTGGATTAACTGTACTGTAGAATATACCTATTTGTTTACGCTATTTGCTCATTATTTCTGATATCCTGCTTCCATCAGAATCAGAATATGTTTTATTCATGTAAACCATTAGTATTTATGAATCGTCAAAATAGTATAAAAGACTCTACCACCACTTCGGAATGTCATTCCTGTGGACAAGAAGGGCAAGAAACTCCACGGTTACTCTTTTAAAATAGATTCTCTCTACATTTTGTTGTGGGGTATGGGAGAACAATGTAGTATTAGGTGAGTCTAAATTAAATTAACCAAGTTAAACTATTCATGTGAATGGCTACATGGTTCTCTCATTTACAGATGAAGAAATGAGGAAGAAAAATGATAAATTTTATTTAACTACTAGAAGGAAGGGTGGGAATAATATATAATAATAGCTGAACATGTTATCCACATTCTGGTGGAGCTGGAACGCACCTATCCAAGCATTTTTATCTTTTAAATAATCATCTAGAGTATAGTAAGCTCGCTTGCAGAGCGTACGTTTAATACAGGATTTAAATTTATTTTCACTAAGTTGAGTGACGTTAAATGGAATTTTATTAAAAAAACTATCACAGTACCCCATGAAAGACGTGAGAATTTTAGACAGACGAAATTGCGGTTGATCCAATTTATTTCTATGTCGCGTGTTATAGCAATGCCATCAGAGGACTTAGCACGAAAACATTGATGTTAGCGAGACGCTAGCGAGTAATCATGCTCTTGCGTTCATGTTTATTTAGTAAATTTGTAGTGTAATAAGAATGGCATGTCAATGGCGTCACACTGTTTTTAATGATTTCGTGTTCAGCATAAGCAATCCAAGCCTCAGGTGAGATAGGTGACTAGTCCTTATTAAATAAAGAAATATTGAGTATTTAAGCTTATTAAAAACTAGCTACTCGGCGCTGTTCTTACCGATTACCAAGGTTAAGCAGCGTTCGACTCGGTCGGCCCTAGATGGGTGACCGTTTGTGGCATTTTCATATTCGGGCGTCTCCGTGCTTCGGAAGGCACGTTAAACCGTTGGTCCCGGCTAACACTTAATGTGGTAGTCGTTAAGCCGAGTTGGGAGCCTTAAAGGCGGCTTGATAAGTTCCAACAGCAGGTGGCCACAAACCTGCCTCCGTCAATACGCACTGGGTCCGCGTGCTGGAGTATGACCTAATCTCTCTCAACTCGATTTGTGAGAGAAGTCCTTTGTCCAGCAGTGGGCAGTATAGGCTGATATTATTATTATTATTATGTATCTCGCTGAGATTCACGGGCTTTACCCGGACCTTTGAAAGGCTTGCATGGGGACATGGGTCCAACACGTAGACGCCCTTTGCGAGAAGTTAATGTTATGTAAGCCACCTGCTGAGATCACTTGCTGAAAATGAAGAAACATAACCAGCGAACTGACCACGGCAGGTGCAAGGACTATTGTAAATTATGGAAAGAAAACAAGGGCTATGTAAATGAGGTTTCATGGACAAAAACTGGACTATTTCAAAGGGGACGGACACCGGCCTTGCGAAGTAGGCAGAGAGTACAGCGTTCCAACATGATCTTTTCTCACAAACTTGGCTGGCTTCCTCCACTCTCATATTTCGTCATACTCGCCCTTGACTTACCCTTCAGATAAGAATCGGTCTATTTGGACATGGTAAGAAAGTCTAGGTCTGCTCCGGTGCCTACATTCTTCCATATTCCTTTGGCATTATTTGTCTGTTTTTCCTGTACGTACGGGGTACACCAACCACTCTGTTCACTGACGATGTTATGTTCCGATACGAAGCAAGTATAAAAATGAGATAGCATTATTAGAAATCATTACGACTATCTTGTGAGTCGGGGAAACCAGCTGTTGGGTTTTACTTTCAAATCGTCGAAACATTTTGAGCAACCCCAGACTTTAATCACTCTCTTTTGCAGTTTAATACGTAGCGTCCTCGAATATGCCGCAATTATATGGTCTCCCTTTTACACAGTTCACAACGACAGAATTGAAGAAATACAGCGCAAGTGTCTGAAAAGGAATTTGCACTCGACAGCTGTCATATAATTACTTACTTAATAAATTTAATCTATCGAGTCTCTTACTTCGGCGACAGCATAGTGATCTCCTATACTTGCATAAAATCCTGCATTCAGAAATCAATTCCCCTCATTTACTCTCATTGCTTCATATAAATACTCGTTATATCTCACGCAACCCACATACATTTTCGCTCCAAGTTTACAGGAACAACACCTCTTACTACAACCCTATTGTACGTATGTGTCGGTCTTACAATGAAGTCACCGCCAAACGCAAAATCGATCTCGACATCTTTGGATCAACTTACATTAGTTTCATGCGTAGCGTTAAATCTCAAATTAAATAAAGCACAATTAATTGAAACTCACCCTCCTTGTCTTGGTTGTCTTGGTTCTCATGTTCATATTAATATTTTTACTTTTAGGTGTTTAGTTGAATTAAGGTTTCTTTCTAAAATTTATTCTTTCTTATATCAATTATATTGTATAAAGTTAAAACTTTCCTCTTTGTAATATTAGTCTAGATTAATTATAAGTTAATGATGGCATGTTTTTCTTTTTGTGTACATTATTAAAGGTTACTTCCCAGAACTAAATTAAGATACTTATGTTTTATTTATTATTATTGGTTGTAATCTGTTTATGTACCTATTTAATAAATAAATAAATTAGATTTTCCAATACATTTGAGCGTGTTACTGCGCGTGGTGGCGCGAGATGAAGAGGACTTTAAACCCCGCTCACGTTTGTATATGCCATCTGCCTGAGAAGGACAGATTGACGTAAATCACATCCATCGTGATGGCATCAGGGCCTAGTTGGAAAACACAGTGCACAGTTGCATAGGTCGACTCCTCTTTGTATTTATTTTGTCCCAGTGTAATAGAGGCGAGCCTAATGCCATTATACTGGGCACAATACCAATCTCTGAACTCAAACTTAGATTTTTTCTAAGGAAATCCCTATTATTTTTTCCGATCTTTCAAACCTAGGATGTCGTAATCCCCAGCCGTACGATACACCACTAGACCACCGACACAATAGTAATAGTGCAGAACACCCATAATAACTATAAGACGCATTTTATTATGAAACTAACATGAAAACCCACAGTAAAACGCATTGTGTCGTTGCGAATGACACATAAAAATGAACTATAAGAGATGTATTAAAAAGATGGCCGACAGAAAAAGTGAATTTTATATCGTTCCATTAAAAGCTAAGCTAGTTGCTAGAGCTTTTCGTTCCTGCAATAATCTATATATATATATATATATATATATATATATATCTATCTATCTATAACCTCACGCCAGATCCCTTGCGGGGTAGGCAGAGAGTACAGAGTTCCAACAGGTTCTTTCCTTACATACTTCTCTGGCTTCCTCGACTCTCATAGTTCGTCTCATACACGCTCGCCGGTTACGGAGACTCTTGACTTTTCCATCAGATAAGACTCGGTTTATTTATATATATATCATTATTCGAAATCCGAAAAAATAGTAGACAGAGAGAACAAAGTTCCAACAGGTTCCTTACAGAGTTCTCTGGGTTTCTTTACCTTTATTTCGTGCTGCAATAATATGCCAGTGTATACTGGACCGCTAATAAACATAAGTGTTTTGCTCGAGGTGGGAGAGATTAGGTCTTACTCCACCAGGCGAAGCCAGTGGGGTGCAATGAAGGTATGTTCTCTGGCCATCTGTTGGAACTTATCAAGCCCAGTCCAACACCTAACCACTACCACAAGTGGCAGCGAGAACCTCTTAACGGATCATCTGAAACACGGAAACGTTCTGAAATGGAATTGCCACAGATGATCACCCATCTCAGATCGAACGAGCCTTACATTGCTTGGACGTGGTGATCGCTAAGAAACACCGCGGTACCGCAGAGTTTCCAGTGTCTATGTTGATTTGCTATATGTTAATAATGTAAATAAGAAATAATACTTACGTCTATCTATCTATCTATCTATAACCTCACGCCAGATCCCTTGCGGGGTAGGCAGAGAGTACAGAGTTCCAACAGGTTCTTTCCTTACATACCTCTCTGGCTTCCTCGACTCTCATAGTTCGTCTCATACACGCTCGCCGGTTACGGAGACTCTTGACTTTTCCATCAGATAAGACTCGGTTTATTAAAACTACTCGGTTCGGTTAATACTTACGTGCTGTAATAAAACGACATGGGAAGACTCCTTTCAAGAATTCTATTGTATTGACGTAATTGACGTAGTCTCGAATCATGGCCGACAATATTTCGTCCCGCTCTTGACGTGACGCTCGTTTCTTCCCTGAAGGGCAAGTCAAGAGGCGCTGCAACCGGCGAGCGTGAATGAGATGAGTATGAAAGCCAGAGAGATCTGTAAGGACAGACCCGGTTGGAACTGTACTTTCTGCACGCACAGGTCTGGCGCGATGATAAACATAGATTACGAGGTGTGTGTGTGTGTGTGAATGATGTACGTTGTTGGCCTCGAGGCCTCTACAGCTTCACCGGATTTTAACGGCGAGCGTGCAACCACTACGCTCCAGCCAGAAGATTACGAGGTATGGAGTGGGCAGGCCCCCACAAGGTGTACTGGTGACCAGGTAAGGGTCGCGGTTAGCTGGATGCGAGTAGCAGATATATAGATTTTATCCACTTTTCGTTTCATATCGCTTGTAGTGTACCCAAACCCTTGACTCATCTCCCTGTTACAATGTTCTTTGTGCTGGTTTTAAGTACAGTCATATAGTTTATGACATGGTCAGTTAATGGTCAGTTGTTTTTTAATACTTGACGATATGACTGACTCACATGGTAGTCAGAGGGTAAGCGGTACAAAACATTTTGTAGGTTATGTCTGTGGGTTTTGTGGTTGAATGTGCAATCAGAATTTTGATGGATGGCTTGGTCCAGTGTTGAAGCTTAAGTTGCTCCGGCTACTGGATCGAGCGGTCACGGGTTCGATCCCCGTACGGGACTAATTTTTGCGTGACCCATAAATGTTAGTTTCGGTCTGGGTGTGTTAATTTTTAACCGACTTCAAAAAGGAGGAGGTTCTATGTTCGGTTGTATGTATGTTTTGTTTTTTTTTTTTATGTATGTTCAGCGATATTTCCGTCAATTGTGGACCGATTTTGATAAATTTTTTTGCATTGGGTTCAGTATATCTCCAAGGTGGTCCCATATTAATTTTATTGACATTGGACTTAGAAGATACACCAGGGAATTCCTTAACGACAAACAATAGGCATGTGTAAATTGAAATATTATGGGTATTACGTCAATCCTATAGGTACCCTACTATAGAATATTTCACTGGTCACTTAAAATTGTAAAATAAAAATCTTTTATAAAAAAAGGTAAACCGACTTCAAAAAGCAAAAAAAATAATATCTGAAGTCGGTGCCAAGTAACCGACTGCACCAACCAGCACCGACTTCAAATATTTATGTTTTTGCTTTTTGAAGTCGGTTTACCTTTTTTTATAAAAGATTTTTTCGTGTTTATGAACGCACCAACTACACGGAAATATTCTCTAGTGTGGGGCTACGGTAGAACGGTACTCCGTAAGTTGTATTTTATAATTAATTATCAAGTGGTTAGACCGTCGGACTGCAATGTCAGTGGTCTGGGTCTAAACCCAGGCACGCACCTCTGTCTTTCCGAAAGCATGTGCGTATTAAAGATTAATTATCATTTGCTTTAACGGTAAAGGAAAACATCGTGAGGAAACCTACATGGCTAGAGTTTCTTGAAGGTGTGTAAAGTTCGCTAACCCGCACTGGGCCAGCGTGGTGGACTATGGCCTAAACCCTCTCAGTTTGAGAGGAGGCCCGTGCCCAACGGTAGGACAGTTTCTTAACAGGTTTCTTTTTTGTTCCGTAAATTATTTTTCTTTAGATTTTAAGTGCAAAAGTATGGACAAGCGAAGTGTATTAAATTAACTTAATGTGTTAATTTTTTTTACAGTAAGGGTAATTGAGGGTTATTTTTTCATTTTTTTTCAAAAGTTTTTTCCACCCATACCGTAGGTAGTTTTAGAAGCATGACTTTTAAAAGCAGAAACTATCTGGTCCAGAACAAATGTTTGTCGAGAAAAAAAATAGTACGTACGTATGTATTTCAGTTAGTACATATAATATAATATAAACCCTCACGCCTATATTCCCCAGAGAGGGTGGCAGAGGTGTACTGAGTACACCCACGTTTCTCCGACGATGTTTGATCCTATATAATAGGGGGCGAGCCTATTGCCATATACCGGGCACAATTCCAGACTCCGGACTCATACTGGGAAGTTTTTGTTAGAAAAACTACATTTGTCCGACCTAGGATTTGAACCCAGGACCTCGCGATCTCAAAGCGATGCGCTTTGCCACCAGACCAACGAGGCAGTCAAAATATAATATACATATAATATAATATTGTTGGCACATATAATATTGTTACATATAGTCTTTGTAACCGGCGAGCGTGTATGAGACAAATTACGAGAGTGGAGAAAGCCAAAGAAGTATGTAAAGAAAGAAACTGTTGGAAAACTTTGTACTCTCTGCCTACCCCGAAAGGAATCTGGCGTAACAATATAGGTAAATAGATACTTGAAAATTGTGTATTTATTTTAATTTTAACGTAAACATTTAACATGGTTTCTGATTCGAATTAGTTGAAAATAGTTTGGTGAAGCTGGTTATTTTTAAAATTAAATAATAATTGTTTAATTCGCGCCTAACCCTTTCACTTATTTTCTGAAAGAAGGTCGTTACCCACAAGTGGGCAGTTATAAACCCACCAAAAGAAACCGCCACCTATTCAATTCCAAAACTTTATATGCAACCCTTGCAAAATTTGAAACCGGCAAATCGAATTATAACAATATTTATGGTAAATATAATTATTCATGATGTATCGGTGGCAGCCCCACACCAATGTAATAATGGCGGACAATGCCGCGGATAAGGTTACTAGACTAACAAAAAACGAACAAGGGTAAGCAGCTCGCGTTTTGAGGGTTCTGTACAACTGCCACTAGATATTGTTACTATTTTAAATTTGAATTGAGGAAATATATAATTTTTTTTTCGTAATGTAATCTATACTTCCATACTAATATAATAGGCGCTCGTAGCGCTATGCGACCGCGGTGTTCTTACCGATCACCAAGGTTAAGCAGCGTTCGACTCGGTCGGCCTGAGATGGGTGACCGTTTGTGGCATTTCATATTCGAGCGTCTCCGTGCTTCGGAAGGCACGTTAAACCGTTGGTCCCGGTTACCACTTAATGTGGTTGTCGTTAAGCCGAGTTGGAAGCCTTAAAGGTGGCTTGATAAGTTCCAACAGCAGGTGGCCACAAACCTGCCTCCACCAATCCGCACTGGGTCCGCGTGGTGGAGTATGACCCAATCTCTCTCACCTCGATTTGTGAGAGAAGGCCTTTGCCCAGCAGTGGGCAGTATAGGCTGATATTATAATATTATAAAGAAAAAATAATTGTATTTTTGTATGTTTGTAACGAATAAACTCAAAAACTACTGGACTAATTACAAAAATTCTTTCACGATGAGAAAGCTACCTTATCCAGAAGTAACATAAGCTATATAATATAGACCCTGTAGGTGGCGCTGTTGTCGACCGGGCAAGAAGTCGCGGGAAACTGCTAGTTACAAATAAAAAAGGAAAACCGACTTCAAAAAGCAAAAAATAAATATTTGAAATTGGTGCCGTTGGCGCAGTCGGTTACTTGGCACGGACTTCAAATATTTATTTTTGCTTTATGAAGTCGGTTTTTTTTAATGATTTTATTTAAAAATTAAAATGATGGCTGAATTGACTATTTATATGTAACATCAATAGTACTCATAAGAAATGAATTTACACGTTCTTGCTGCTTGTCGTCAAGGAGTCCCGTGGTGTATTTTCAAAGTCCAAGGTCCAAAAACGACAAAATTAAAATGGAACCATCTCGGAGCTAATCTGAATCCAATGCAAAAAAAATATCAACATCAGTCCACAATTAACAGAAATATTGGTGAACATACCTAAAAAAAATTAAGTATACATGAAGACGAACATAGAAAAAGGAGGAGGCCTTTTTGAAGTTGGTTTAACAATTTTCGCCTTTTTTTCTTTATGTATACTATAGAACCTGCTAGCCAATTTCATGATTTTAGATCAACGAGAAGTCAAAGTCATAAATCTTTAATTTCATAGGCGAACAAGAGCTCTTACAAACGTCAAAATGTATTATAAATTAAAAAAAAAAAATCACCGTCGCGCCTATATTCCCTAAGAGGGGGTGGCAGAGGTGTACTTTGTACACCCACTTTTCGCCGACGATGTTAGGTACCATGTAATAGGTGGCGAGCCTGTTTCAATATACCGGGCACAATTCCAGACTTCGGATTCACTCTAGGAAGTTTTCGTTAGAAAACTACATTTGTCTCACCTAGGATTTGAACCCAGCACTGCATGATCCCAAAGCGATGCGTTTTGCCACTACACCAACGAGGCAGTCTAGCAAGGCTCAGCGGGCTAGGCTTTTAACTTGATTCGAAGAAGTATAAAAGAAGTACCCTAATCAAGCCAAGTTAAAAAAATATTTATTTGTTTAGGCCAATACAAAAGCACTTACAAACGTCAAAATTATTACATTTTTTACATCTACCACCGGATTGGAACGCGGCCTCCACTGAGATAAATACTAAATATATAGAGAGATAAACTCGGCGGGCTAGTCTTTTAAGTTAATTTGTTTAGCCTTTCTGATAACCATTTCTTTATTTTCACAATTGTAATATTGTTGTTGCTGATTGAGGTGCTCCCCAAACCCAATTTTGTAATGGCCTTTCTTGCAGTCTAGTTTTCATTGCCTTTTTAAACTTATTCATAGGCATGTTTCGGATATCTATGGGTAATTTGTTGTAGAAGCGTATACATTGCCCCATGAAAGAATTACTAATTCTGTGGAGACGAGTAGAATGTACAGTAAGATAATCTTTGGCCCGTGTATTAACATGATGACTGTCGCTATATTTTCAAAGTTACTGATATTCTTTAACACATAGAAGGTATAGGTTTTGATGAGTGAGTTTAAATGGCCATATCTTTTCATTCATCATCATGAGCCAAATCACGTCCACTGGCCTACAAAGGAATTCTTCAAAGATCGCCACGGCGACAGGGTTTGTACGAATGACCATTTTTTTTAATTACTTTGACTTGGAAGCTTCAACTTTTTACGCCACCTAAGGACCGTAGACCTTATTATGACAAATAAATTTCTATTTGGACCTCGCAAGGAATCTGGAGTCCGGCAGCAGCAAATAGCAATGATAGCCTTGTGAATAGACCGTTGGACTTCAAAGTCAGAGGTCTGGAGTTCAAACCTAGGCAAACACCTGTTGTCTTTTCGAAAGCATGTGCGTATTAAAAACTAACTATCACTTGCTTTAACGGTGAAGGAATAACATCGTGAGGAAACCTGCATGCCTAAGAATTTCTCGAAGGTGTGTGAAGTTCGCCAACCCGCACTGGGCCAGCGTGGTGGACTATGGCCTAAACCCTCTCAGTTTGAGAGGAGGCCCGTGCCCAAGGGTGGGGCAGTTTTTACTTGATACCTAGTTACTGAGAAAAAAGGATTTTAACCATCGGCATTGATTTGGATAGATTTTGACGATTAAGTTTGAATGGCTATATATTTTGATTGCATTGACTTACAATTTTTATGACACTTAGGGACCGCAGACCTTAGTATATGTCATAAATTTCAACTGGATACCTCTACCTATTCTTGAGAAAAAGTGTCTTAACAATCTGACTGAAAACCAGAGAGGTCTGTCAAGAAAGAACCTGTTAGAACTCTGTACTCCCTGCCTACCCGCAAGAGATCTAGTGTGATGGGATAGATAGATAGACGAACAAACAGACAACAAAGTGGTTCTATAAGGTTTAATTGATTGGGGTACGGAACCCTAAAAATAGGGGGCATAGTGTAACGTAAAACTTTAAGTGTATGGACACGTGTCTTTTATAATTCACTATGTGTCGGGTTTATGAGAAAAAGCGTGCAAGACTGATTAGTTTGACAGTTTTATTGGATTACATATTAATGATTGAGGTTGGAGAGGTAAGGAATTAAAATTATTCTGTACTAGTTTCTGCCCGCGACTTTGTCCGCGTTGACTTAAGACAGGAAGCTAACATTTTCCCGGGATAAAAGTACTTATAGTTCGTCTCATACACGCTCACCGGTTACGGAGACTCTTGATTTGTAAAATTTTATTTTGTAATTCAGTACTGTAACGGCGGCTGCGTGCGTTTTTACAAGCTTTGTTTACCTTGTAATGTTTATATGTCTGTCTGTCTGTCTTTCCGGTTCAAATCTTGTAATCCATTTTTCAAACACTTGCGGGTATCCGATTGAGCTGTAATTTGGCATACGTATGTAAATTCGATGACAAGGCAATAATATGGTACTATAGAGCTGGTCTGATGATGGAGTCGGAAGGTGGTCATAGGAACATGTGAACTATACAACGTAACCCCCTCGTGTTTAGGCTCGTTTGATTGGTATTGAGAACTACTATACAAACAGATAGTGTTTAAGGTCTGATGATGAAGCCAAAATGTGGCCAGTAGAACCAGACAAGTATTTAAAAACCTGCCGTGTTTGGGTAAGGAAGCCATCGGAACACTTCCAACTAAGGAAGATATCTTCGTTGTGTTTTTGTTTTAAGAGGTTGTTTTTTAATTAAGTACCCAATTTATTATTCTGATGTACAAGCCATTTTACTATAAAGTTTCTTTTGCATGAAAGAATAACAACCATACGTCGTATTGGGCATATGGAGATGGTTTTACAAACTTTTATTTAACCATCTTACCATGACCAAATAAATCGGGTCTTATCTGAAGGGCAAGTTAAGAGTCTCCGATAATACGATTTTGGGAATGGCTACTTCATACTTATTTGCAAATCGCCTATGTAAAAAAACAAATTAACTAACCACTGTTGAACTGTAACGTTGTGAGTCGAAAATCATTACCACTTCAGCTAGCTTCGATCGGTCAGTAATTAAGAGATTGCCCGGCGGGGTGGATAACGTAACTTCGATTTCCACTAGCAGCAATAAGTTTTTCTTTCTATGGAGACTCATCATTATAAGATCGTTATCTTTCAGAACACAATCTATCTATCTATATCATCACGCCAGCTCCCTCGCGGGGTAGGCAGAGAGTACAGAGTTCCAACAGGTTCTTTCCTTACATACCTCTCTGGCTTCCTCCACTCTCATAGTTCGTCTCATACACACTCGCCGGTTACGGAGACTCTTGGCTTGCCCTTCCCTTGCCTTTGCCTTCAGAACACAAAAAAATACTACAGTTCATATGGTGTGCTTACGTTCGTACGAAGATATATAAGTTGATTCATTCGATTCATTTTCATATTTCTTATAGTGATCAGAAGAAAGAATGACAAAACAGATATACAATGCGAAAGTGGAAGGATGTAGGTACCGGGAAGACCTAGACTATCTTACCATCACCAAAAAGAATGTGTATTATCTGAAGAACAAGTTAAGAGTCTCCGTAACCGGCGAGCGTGTGTAGATAGGTAGATAGATCATGTTTTTTTTAAATTCTTGACGTTTCGGGTGCTTTGCAGCACTCATCGTCACCGGAGGGACTGTGAGGTGTTTGACGTCCAAAAGGCGTAGTTAATCGGGGTGCCTACAAACTTTTTAATTATAGACACATCGTGAACGTAAAAATGAAAAATAAAACGCGATTTAAGCCGAAAAATAGTTTTCGTTTATTATTACATTGATGAGCACGTGTTCGGACCAGGCGACAATCATAATGTTATACATTCATACATCACTGGCTCTAAGTAATGGGTAGGATTACACAACATCGATAACTAGTGATGGGAATATATCGATAAAAGTGTTCGAGATTTTTTTTTTTAATTTTACAATGTTTTTTTTATTAGTACCATTAAACGACATCTCCCTCGGTGGTCTAATGGCGAATAGTGTGCTTTGCGGGCACGAAAATCCTCGCTTCAAAGCCTAGGTCGGACAAATGTCCTTTTTTCCTAGTATCGGTCTGGAATCTGGAATTGTGCTCGGTATATGGCAAAACCTAACAGCTTCGGTCATAATTGGGTACATACAGTACACCTCTGCCATCCCCGTTTGAGGAATATAGGCGTGACGGTGTGTATTTTTATTTCTTATGAAACATATCATACCTATATTGTACTGAAATAATTTCAAGGAAATGTTCCCTCACCGAATTGTATATAATTTGATTCGGCAACTTTGTTTCAAAGTCCTTATTTGCTATGACAACACATAACGCAACGCGTTACGATACCTTCGTGAAAAAACATAAACACAGTCATTTGTATTCCTCGCTTCTATTCCCCAAACGGGGCGCCAGAGGTGTTCTGTATACACCCAGTTTTAGCCGACGATGTTAGGTCCCATGTAATAGGCAGACACAATTCCAGATTCCCAACTAATGCTAGGATTTTTTTCCTGCAAACACTTCATTGACGGACAATTTACCGCAGTGGTTAAGAGCTTAAGCCGCTCCACCTGCTAGGTCTAATAGTTGCGGATTTGATTCCCGCACGGGACAAATCTTTGTGTTATCTACAATTATGTGTTTCGGTCTGGGTATTTGTGTGTGTGAATATTCATGCTTGTAAGCGCACACACAACACAGGAATAAATCCTAGTGTGGGGCTACGTTTTTGAAAAGAAAAAGAACAAAGAACCTCATGATAGCAATGCACATTTTCGCCAATATAGCAAAAACGCAGTCAACTTCTTGAAATGATCGTTTAACGGTCCTCCGATCACATACAGAACACTATTATGCTAGCCACATCAAATTTCCCGGGATACACCAAGGCTCAAACCTTGGTGTCATCTAAGGAGATCATTGTGGATCCTGGCTTATAGGTGTTACAATGGTGGGAATGGCGGCCTTAGTCCCAATAAAAAAATAACCTTTATAGCAGAAAGACGGTGTAAATATCTTGCTTACTCGAGAAGTATTTATGGCTTCTTTTCGTCTCCATCATAAGACATTGAACACCATCCGGGTCTCAAGTACTGATCAAGATAAATCCAATGAGCTCAAACACGGCGGGGTTATATTAAGTAGCCGGGTAGTTCCATTGGCCACATTTCGGCTTCATGGTCAGACCCTGAACACTATCTGGTTGTATAGTACTTGTTAATACCAATCTAACAAGCCTAAACACGAGGGGGTTACGTTGTTTAGTTCACATGTTTCTATGACCGCCTTCCGATTCCATCATCGGACCAGCTTCATGACTTTTAGCTCAATCGGATACCCGCAAGTGCTTGAAAATAGACCACAAGATTTATAGAATAGACCGGAATGTATAAAATAGACCGGAAAGACAGCCAAAACATTCTTTATCTATCTCTTATCATCCCTTGCGGGGTAGGTAGAGGGCACAGACCAACAGGTTCTTTCCTAACATACCTCTCTGCTTTCCTCCACTCTCATGGTTCTTCTCATACACGCTCGCCGGTACCGGAGACTCTTGACTTGTCCTTCAGATAAGACTTAGTCTTTTCAGTCATGGCAAGATAGTCTATGTCTTCCCCGGTACCTGCTTCCTATCACTTTCGCATTGTATATCAGTTTTATCATTCTCTCCACATTTACCCAGAACATTAAAAGTAAAATATAAATAACACCATGATCATTTCACAATTTTTTCGTATCGCGCCGCGTTTTTAAGTGAATAATCGTACAGTGAGAGGAACGTATGCTAAAATAACATTACTCGAACAAACTTTATAGATTTATTGTTTTTACAAGGCCATATAAGAAAATATGAACATTCTCCTACTTATTAAAAACATTCGTCTTGTTTTGAGAGGTTTTATTGGATACTGTGTTAAAAGAAACATTGTTTTAATGTTTAACAATCTATTTCATCTCGTCAGATCCCTTGCGGGGTCGGCTGAAAGTATAACCAACAGGTCTTCCCTTAGAGACCTTTCTCGCTATCACCAGTCTCATAGTTTGCCGGTTACAAAGACTCTTGACTTGCCCTTCAAAAAAGATACCTTATCGATCTATACATGACTCCAGATCATTTGCGGAGTGGCAGAGTACAGAGTTCCAGCAAGTTCTTTCCTTAAAGACCTCTCTGGCTTCCTCCACTCTCATCGTTCGTCTCTTACACGCTCGCTGGTTACGAAGACTCTTGACTTGCCCTTAAGATATGATTCTTTATACGCATGAAAAAATTAATAGAGATAATTCTTTTTTAAAAAAAAACGTAGTCCCACACTAGGATATGTCTTACTGTAAATTTTTTTAACGGACCGTAACAAATAATTATAGGTCACGCAAAGTGACCATCGAACCCGCGCCTAGTCGACCCAGTGGGCGGAGCGGCTAAAGCTCTTAACCACTGCTCCCAATCGTCCGTCATAGTTTACATATATTCATGTACTCTATCAGATGTCTTATCAAAATCTACATCCCTAAAACCAAATTATCGTAAAATCAATCACAATTTATCGATAACAGCCCAACCCTAGTCAGACCTATTATAATAGGCGTTTTGTTTACAATACCAACTGAAGGGGAATCTCCAATCTCCGTGCCACAAACGACTAAAATCACTTTACATTACCATACCAAAATCTACCGTAACGACATCGGAACAAAGTTAAAATTCCTTTGTACAACACCTTGCGTTGATCGTACGTCTTTCGACCCAATTTGCAGTAAGTGACACAATATTGCAATTTGAAATGAACCGTATTGTTCGCGTTATATAGTAGATATTTGTGCGGGTTATATGAGGATGTAAGTCGGTTAGTTCCGAATGTTGGCTGAACAAGGGATCAATAACGCAAAATTGAGTTTCCGTCACCTATTCGGGTAGTGGGTTCGGTTTTTTACTGTGTCGTATTGAAATAACGAGTTCGTTTTGTTTCTATTCAGATTTGCGGAAATATTTCTGTGTTTTTACGATTATATTTCTAAAAGAGTGGTCAAAAATTTGGTATTCCTTAGAATTTACTCTGAAGTAATGCAAGTTCTGCGGAAGATCTGCGGATTGCAACAGCGTAGACAGAAAGCGTGTAGGATTAGACTATGACTTCTCTCTCAACTTCTCTAGAGGGAGTATCGCTAATAAAAATGGCGTCTAAAAGCCGTCTCATAGAGTTGAAAAAAAACACGGAATTGAAAAAAACGGTTTTATATGTTTAAAACAATGTTTTATTTATTATTTTAATTTCGGAAACGTAGTTTTATATCGTATAATAAAAAAATGCCAATCATGATTATTTATATTTAGAGGAACGTCTGTAAGCCCCCTAAGAAAGAACTTGTTTCGTCGAGTGGGATTTACCAGTGGGTTCCATGTATAAAAAGATTTTTTACCATCCTATATTTTTTGATAAAGTTCGTTTTTGATATGAAAGCAATAAAAGGATAATAAATAAATAAAAGCATAGAAAATATTTCCTATACGTACGTCATTTGCAAATCCAGTGTTTAGTACACACACCTGTTTTACACACACCGTGTTTAAAACATGTTTTAAACACGGTGATTACAACAGTTTTTTTTTTTGCTGTGTGTAAATGATCTACGGCAGGAATCATCAAATGACGGACCGCGGTCCCGATCCGGACCGCTGGCGTATTTTGTGCGGACCTTAAGTAAACACTACAATATATAACAGAAATTTAATCTTATTCGATTAAGACTATTTAGATCGAGATAGATATTCATGAATGTGAAGAAAACCAAGATTATGGTTTTTGATAGGGAAGAAACCAGAACGAATGTAAGGATTGTGGTTGGTAACGATGTGCTGGAGCAAGTGAATGAGTTTGTATATCTTGGATGCGCCTTCAGTAAGGATGGGAAATACATCGCTGACATAGAGAGAAGAGTGAGTGCAGGGAACAGAGTGAATGGTGCGATAGGAAAGCTACTCGGGAGCCGGCACTTAAGCCATAAGGCGCAGATGGCCATACTTAACGGAGTTCTTGTCCCAACGCTGTTATATGGTAGCGAGAGCTGGGTATGTAAGAAGGAGAATGAAAGTAGGATAAATGCGGTAGAAATGCGAGCTCTGCGGAAGATGTGCGGAGTGAAGCTGACCGACCGCATTAGCAACAGCATAGTAAGACAGCGAGTAGGTATGAAAGATAGTATCGGTGTAAAGATGAGAAAGGGCATGCTCCGGTGGTTCGGGCATATAGAAAGAATGCCAGAGGAAAGAATGACAAAACAGATATACAATGTGAAAGTGGAAGGATGCAGGTACCGGGGAAGACCTAGACTATATGACCACGACCAAATAAACCGAGTCCTATCTGATGGAAAAGTCAAGAGTCTCCGTAACCGGCGAGCGTGTATGAGACGAACTATGAGAGTCGAGGAAGCCAGAGAGGTATGTAAGGAAAGAACCTGTTGGAACTCTGTACTCTCTGCCTACCCCGCAAGGGATCTGGCGTGAGGTTATAGATAGATAGATAGATAGATATTCACTATCAGAATATTAAGAATTGCCACAATAACATAATATCAAACATTGGAACAAAGTACAAATACATACAACTACCTACTTATGTTAATATTGACATGACGATTGGAATATACTATGAAACTTTATTGAAATTGTAGTCTATTATAATAACTAAATTATATTAATAACTTAATTATATTATTTCATTAATTTATGTCATACCTACTTAACATTTTTATTACAACTGTATTTGCAATGCCCGTAAACGGCCACTAAGTCATAAGCACTTTATAATATTAAGATCTCATATTATTGTACACTTAGTCCGCAAATAAATATTTGAATTTGAATTTAAGTTTCAATTATAAAATTAACTTGCATTACGTGGCATAAATTATTTAATAACGCACTCAGTAATTTAATAATTTATCGCGCGCTTTCTTTTTGCTGCTATCGATCGCACGAGCGACGCAACGAAAAGCGCAGAAGTACTGGACTTTCTTGTCAACAGTTTTGGATAATATTTGTGTGTGATAATAATACCCAGAACTAAAAAAATAGCCTTGAAACTTCTTACCATGTTTGTGAAGCAGTATTTTCCAAGATGAACATCATTAAAAATAAATTTCGATCTCTACTTGTAAAAACAGTAGAAACGGACCCCAAATGAAACTAATTGGTGATCCCTGATCTACGCTGTTGGCCGCGGGGCCTTTACAGCTTGAACGGACAAGAAGACGAGCGTGCAACCACCACGCTCGAGCCAGAAGGGCAAGGGGGCAACTAGCTCAAGGACGGCTCAAGGAGGAACGGCCTCGGCTTGGGCAGTCGCTATGGGGGAGAGCGTATACTAGGTGTCTCGCCGTGGTGCTCTGCACCGGCCGGCGGGCAAGGGATTCTTCGACCTCGCCGGCGAGGTCCAATTTCTTTTGTTACAACCTGTAATTCATCTAAGCCTGTAGGTATATAAGATAGTATCAGTGTAAAGATGAGAAAGGGTATGCTTCGGTGGTTTGGGCATAAAGAAAGACATACAAAAGACTAACAAAACAGATATACAATCCGAAAATGGAAAGATGTAGGTACCGTGTCTTATCTGAAGGGTGAGTCAAGAGTCTCCGTAACCGGCGAGCGTGTATGAGACGAACTATGAGAGAGAAGGAAGCAAGAGAGTTCTGTAAGGAAAGAACCTGTCAGATCTCTGCACTCTCCGCCTACCCAGCGAGGAATCTGGCGTGATGATATGGATAGATAGACTTAATCTGAAATAAAGACACAACATTATAGGTGTATTCGTAATAAAATGTATGAATACATACATATCATGTTATGTCTGTCTGCCTACCCGCCGTCTGGCGTCCCCCGAAACAATGCGATCTGAAACAAAGGGTCATTAACCGCACCAAATATCTTCTTTTTTTTTGCAAAAATTAAACCAACTCTTTTATGCAGAATGCACAGAGAAAGATATGGACAGAGGTTTAATTTGTAAAAAAATAAAGTAATGACTATAATCCCTAGAGAGTGGAAGAGGTGTTCTGTGTACACCTACATATCAGAAACAAAGGAAGAAGAAACATTTATTTGACCTACACACTACAGGAAAGAGTACATACGAGTAGATGGATATACAAGCTGTAACATAATAAACGCAAGACCTGAAAGTAGTTTGTTCTAAATCGATACTGAATTGATTCCAACTATTTTTAATGTTTATAACATTTTTATTAATTAACAAAAACTGCTGTTACTCCCTTAGTACGCTGTAATAAACTAAATTCATTCTTGATTCGAAGCAATACGGGGATAACAAATGCATTTCTAAAACGCATTTCTCAATTCGCACACATACACGTACCAGTTTAATTGTTGATTGGGGTATAAAAGTGCGTAAAGTGGTTAAAAATTTTAAATTTGGGAAATTGGTTTTCGTATGGAATTTGTGACGCAATTATCTAATCGGGGTGTCTGAGGTCTTGCGTTATTTACGATACACCTTGTATAAAGCAATGACAGCACAAGTTGAGTGGGGCCAAAAAAGACTCTGTCTCAGCATATACTATAATTAAAATGCAGCGCTGGTATTCTGGCAGAACCTTTAATAACGATTTTTTTAAACGTAGCCTCACACTAGGAATTATTCCTGTGTCGTCAGTTTACAAACACGAAATTCACAGATAAATAACCAGACCGAAACAAATATTTGTGGGTTACACCTAGACTTATCTCGTGCGGGGATCGAACCCGCGACTCGATCTGTGGGCGGATTTGTGTGTGTGTGAATGATCTACGCTGTTGGCCGCGGGGCTTTTACAGCTTCAAGACAATTAAGGACAAGAGGGCGAGCGTGCAACCACTACGCCAGAAAGGCAGGGGGCAACTAGCTCAAGGGCGCCTCAAGGAGGAACGGCATCGGCTTGGGCAGTCGCTATGGGGGAGGGCGTATACTCGGTGTCTCGCCGTGGTGCTCTGCACCGGCCGGCGGGCGTAGGGTTATTCGACCTCGCTGGCGATGTCGGTGTCTGATCCTGTGTGCGGTATCTGTATCCGAAAGAAGGGATGTAAAGGCATCTTGAGGGTCGTTGAGGTAGCGGCTAATAGGAGGGCAGTTAGGTTCGTAGTCGGCGGCAGCTACGATTACCGGATTTTTATGATTGAACGCGTTCGCGAAATATCGAGTTGTCGCCTTTTTAATAACAGCGCGAATAACTTCGAGACCGAGATCGGAATGGAGATCGACATTTTGTATGAACCACGGGGCTCCGACTGCTTTGCGGATGATACGGGATTGAACCGTTTGGAGTCTATCAATGTGGGAGCGGGCGGCGTGCCCGAACACCTCACAAGCGTACATCATGATGGGCCGTATACAATTTTTGTAAAGTGTCACCTTATTAAGGGACATTTTACTCCGCTTGCAGATCATCGCGTAACGACGACCGAGCACAAAGTCTGCTCGGTTACGGACTCGCTTAATGTGCAGTCCGAAGATCGTGGTATTGTTTCGGGTGACCCCCCCGTGGGCGGCTTAAGCTCTGTTAGGTCCTAAGGGCCTATGGCGAGCCTATTGCTGTAGTGCGCCTATATTATTCAACCGTTTTTTTTTTTATTTACTAGCTGTGCCCGAGACTTCGTCCGCGTGGAATGGTGTCTTTGGGTAGCATTTTCATATTTTCCCACCTATACCGCGCCGTACCACGTCGCGCTCCGACGCTGACGACACTTCCATACAACTATTCATCCCCCCTTTCAACCCGTTACAACCCTTTTTTTCGCACTAAAAAATAGCCTTTGTCCTTTCTCAAGCTCTAGACTATCTGTTTTCATTTAAATCGGTTCAGTAGTTTTGGCATGAAAGGGCGACAGACAGACAGACAGACAGAGTTACTTTCGCATTTATAATATTATAAATAAGGATTTATTCTTTATGCACTATTGGCACAAAGACGGATTTGATGATGCCTTAGGCATTTTCTGCCAGTCTACCTTAGGGTGATGCAGAAACTAGTGAAGCAGGTGCAAAGAGCCGAGTTAGGTGAGAAAAATAAATATTAAATCATACTATCTGAAGTAAAAATATATAAAGTCCTATAATTTGTGTGTGTGTGTGTGTGTAAGTGTACTGCGATCCATGACACAAATAGCCGATGTGGGCCAAAAAGCTGCCAAGCCGAAATGGAATTGGGCTGGTCATGTCTGTCGCACGCCTGACACATCTTAGGCAAAAATATTCACCAACTGGGTTCCTCCCAATTTTAAACGGCGTCGCGGCAGGCCCAGGAGGAGATAGCGGGACGAACTGGACTCCTTTAAAAACGATTAGCGCTCAATAGCCCTAAATGGAGTAGAGTGGAGGAGATGGAGGGAGGCCTTTGCCCAGCAGTGGGACACTGTAGGCTAACTAATAATAATAATAATATCCATAGTTACAAAGATAACCTGTTGTGGCAAAGGTGTACTGTGTATTATGTACTGTACACGCACATAATGCCGATCTTGTCCGTTAAGGCCCCGCGGCCAACAGCGTAGATCATTCACACACACACACACACACACACAATGCCGACGGTGTTTTGTCACAATGCATTACAGGCGACTCTATTGCCATTATACGAGGCATCATTTCAAACTCTGGAATGCAACTGACACTTCTTTGATAGAAAATTTCCATTTGTACGACCTAGGCTAGGTTTGAACCGAAGTCCTCGTGATCACTTCTTGCAATATGCGCCACTAAACCAACGAGGAAGGTTTAAATTTTTTTTTTAACGAAGTAGTGAAAAAAATATATTTCATTGCACTGTGTTTGAAAGTGCTGTTTTGTCACTTTTTGTTTGAATAAATAATATTGAGCTGTCAGAATTAAAATGTAATATAACCTCCAGTGTTAAGTTACTAATGGTGAAATGTTATTATGAGCCTTTTGTATTTATATTACTATTTTTGTTCAGTTTCTTATGGCTCATTTTGGGGAATTACGAAATATCTCTGTCTATCTACATCATCATGCCAGATACCTTGCGGAGTAGGCGGAGAGTACAGAGTTCCAACAGGTTCTTTCCTTACATACCTCACTGGCTTCCTCCACTCTCATAGTTCGTCTCGTACACGCTCGCCGGTTACGGAGACCTTTGACTTGTCCTTTAGATAAGAATCGGTCTATTTGGTCATGGTAAGATACGAGTAGTCTAGCTTTTCCCCGGTACCTACATCCTTTCACTTACGAAATATATTTTCTTAAACAAATAAACACTGCCATGCCTATATTCCCCAAGCGGGAGCTGCATGGGTGTACAGCGTACACCTTTACTCCCCACTTTTCGCCGAAAATGTTACTATACTCGGCAAAAATCTAGACTTTGTTACTGGGATTTTTTTGACAGATAAACTACATTTATCCGACCTAGATTTGAACCAAGGACCTCGTGATCGCAAAGCGAATTAGACCAACGAGGCAGTCGAACTTTTAACTCAGCCGAATCAAACTTATCTTCACTAAGCAGTTGCAAATGGACCTGCTTAAAATTGTTGTCGCCGTTTTAATTCGGAGTCGAAATTTTCGAAATCTTGAATCCGCCATGTTGGATGCTCGTGCGTTTTCGGCGGATTCTCGGTCACTTAACATGGCAAGGGTCTCACTATAGAGATTTGGTCATTTATATATGAAACAGTGTAAAGATTCGAATTCAATATGTATTATTTGGAACATTTGAATCAGCTAAAATCGAGCACAGTCGACCCACCAACCGATATCGTGTCACGTATTCGGTTCTGTGAGACGGCAAGTTTAGTGAATGTAAGATCGAGATTCAGTTTCATATTGGAATGAACTATGAAGCATTTTGTTTGTTCTGTAATATCAGCGCCTTTGTATACTGACTGGAGAATGTAAGATCGAGATTTAGTTTCATGTTAGAATGAACTATGAAGCATTTTGTTTGTTCTGCAAGATTAGCACCTTTATATACTGACTGGAGAATGTAAGATCGAGATTCAGTTTCATATTGGAATGAACTATGAAGCATTTTGTTTGTTCTGTAATATCAGCGCCTTTGTATACTTACTGGAGAATGTAAGATCGAGATTTAGTTTCATATTAGAATGAACTGTGAAGCATTTTGTTTGTTCTGCAAGATTAGCGCCTTTGTATACTGACTGGAGAATGTAAGATCGAGATTTAGTTTCATGTTAGAATGAACTATGAAGCATTTTGTTTGTTCTGTAATATCAGCGCCTTTGTATACTGACTGGAGAATGTAAGATCGAGATTTAGTTTCATGTTAGAATGAACTATGAAGCATTTTGTTTGTTCTGCAAGATTAGCACCTTTATATACTGACTGGAGAATGTAAGATCGAGATTCAGTTTCATATTGGAATGAACTATGAAGCATTTTCTTTGTTCTGTAATATCAGCGCCTTTGTATACTGACTGGAGAATGTAAGATCGAGATTTAGTTTCATATTAGAATGAACTGTGAAGCCTTTTGTTTGTTTTGTAAGATTAGCGCCTTTGTATACTGACTGGAGAATGTAAGATCGAGATTCAGATACAAATGAGGCGTTTTTTTCTGTACAACTATTTCGAATCTTGTAGTTCTCGTTCATGTTTCATATAACTTTATCGTACCAGTAAAGATCGACACATGTCTATAGTTGAAATAAAACTATTTTACCGATTTTATAGCGGTTTATTTTTGATTTTTAGTTCCCGACGTTTCGAGTGCTTTGCAGCACCCATGGTCACGGGAGGGACTGAGGTGTTTGACGTCCAAAAGGCATAGTTGTTCCGGGGTACCCTCAAACTTCTTAATTATTTTTGTTGGTCCGATCTACGCAGAATGAGCTCACGGTGTCTTGAGGTCTTGCAGTGTTATGCTTGGTTTTGGCAAAAAAAGCACTCGATACGTCGGGAACTAAAAATCAAAAATAAACCGCGATAAAAGCCGTAAAATAGTTTTATTTCATGTGTAATATTCGCGTAAATCTAAGAACTCAGTATGTCTATAGTTGTTGAAATGAATAAATAAATATAAGCATTTGCCTCGTGTATGCACAACAATATAAGTTAATATTAGTGGCGTTCTAACGCATTGTGTTTGATAACATCGATTACCTTATTGCGTTTGATAAGCAATTGTATATACTAATTACATGGCAATGGACGTGAGTCGCACATCTGTGTTGCGTAGCGCTAACTTCAATTCGGACAAGTTAATTCGCGCACTGTACGTACCTACGTGAAATGAAATCTCTGCCCACAGCCTAGTCTGTCGACGGGCCGCAGTTAAATCGAGTTTGAAATTGCCGTGGTCGAGGATAACTGGACTTTTGAATCATGTTTCAGTATACCATACATAGTGGACACAATGTGGAACTCTTTCATGGGAATCACATTAATATCTGGCGAACTATTGAAGCATGGAAATTATGAAGAAATTCTGTAATTTCCACATAATTTCAATCCTTCAATAGTCCCATCAGTTTTGAAACTCCGTCACGCCTATATTCCCCAAGCGGGGGTGGCAGAGGTGTACTAAGTACAAACACTTTTCGCCGACGATATAAGGCCCCATGTAATACGGGGCGATAACTGGAGCATTTACAGGCCACTATGGCACGAAAGAACATCTACACAAGGGGAACCTATGCGGCGACGTGGTATGCAGGAGCTGCTGTACAGACACTGAAACCATGAAACATATCCTGTCATTGCGACGCTCTGGTCGCGCGGCGAATGAAGCTACTGGGATTGGCCTATCCAAATCCAGAAGAACTACGGCTCTGCCCACCTGCTGGGATTTACAACCTGATACGGGAGTATTGGACACGGCAGGTACGTAAGAGCATTAGGGCAAGAACAGCACAAAAGATCCCATCGGGTCGAAGTGCACCAGAGGTTTCCTCGATCCAGTAAGCCAACAATAAGATAAGATAATAGAGGGCGAGCCTATTGCCATATACCGCGCACAGTGTCAGACACATACTCGGAAGTTTTCGTTAGTAAAACTTTATTTGTTCGACCTAGGATTTGAACCTAGGGACTGCCTCGTTGCCTCTAGTAGGGAATCACGAGGTCCTGGATTCGAATCCTAGGTCGGACAAAATGAAATTTTTCTATGGACAAATTCACAGTATCTGTCTAGACCCTGGATTTGTGCTCGGTATATCGCAATATTGTTGAACTCATAGCCGTTGGGGCTAAAAGGTTCTCGAGTGGCGACCTCGTACCTGAAGACGTGGAGTAGGCAGACCCCCCTCAATGTGGACCTGCTGAAGGTTACAGGTAAAAGCTAGCTGCGTACAGCACAGAGGTGGTCGTCGTAGCGATATTTGGGGGGGAGGCCTTTGTCCGACAGTGTATACCCACTTTTCGCCGACAATATTAGGTCTCATGTTATAGGAGGCGAGGCAATTATTCTTTCTTATAATAAACCTTGCTCCACACTGGGATTTATTCCTGTGTAGTGGGTGCGTTTACAAACATGAAAATCACATACACAAATACTTAGATCAGAACAAATAATTGTGGGTCACACAAAGATTTTTCCCGTGAGGGAATCGAATCCGCGACTATTAGACACAGCGGGCCGAGTGGGTTACGCTCTTAACCACTGCGCTTAATCGTCTATTTATATACTGCTATTATATTAATCACAGTCAGTGCGCAATGCCAGACTCCGGGCTGATAGCGAAAATTTACTCTCGAAAAATTACAGTTTGTCCAACCGTCGATTCGAGGATTCGACCACCGCGAGACACCCTCCCCTATAGCTACTGCCCAAGCCGAGGCCGTTCCTCCTTTAAGCGCCCTTGAGCTTGTTGCCTTTTTGCCCTCTGGCTCGAGCGTAGTGGTTGCACGCTCGCCCTCTTGCCCGGTGAAGCTATAAAGGACCCGCGGCCAACAGCGTAGATCATTCACACACATGATTCGAGGATTTGAACCCTCGTTATTACGTTACTACCATCTTGCTACGCGCATTGCAGGCTGTTCCCTTGCGAGATAGGCAGACCTACCTCGCAAGGGAACCGGCGTGATGATAAAGATAGATAGAGAGATTATCTAATATGCTGTGCTGAATAAATGAAGGCAGAGGCTGATTTAACATTATCATATACATCTCTCTGAGATTCAAGGCTAAAATTTAGATTTAATTTAACCTACCCCAGGTGTAATAAAACATTGACTACCCATATCACGTATATAGAAAGGTTACGAAATGGGTCTGGTCTAGCTCATACCAGGCCGGAGTGTCTCGCGCAAACAAAATTATCCTATAGGTGATTTGTGACTATGCCTCTCAAAGTTTCCAGCCTTTTGGGGTCAATGATTTTCAATGACATTTCATTTGAATTTCCATAATCTTTTTAATTTAACGTTTAATATTCGATCGAAAGATCTATAAAAAACCACAGTTTCAGTTCGGAGACTTATTGTGTCCGGAATAATACGATACGCTCGCCCACGATCTATTATTATTGGCGAAAAGTGGGTGTACACAGTACACCTTGGCCAGTATGCCTATACTAAGTAAGGGTATTTTTTCTTATCAGATTCAATAAAAATGTTCAATTAGAATTTTTATGAGAGTAAATGAAGCCAGAGGGGTCTTTAAAGATATAACCTGTTAAAACCCCGCAGGATCTGGTGTACTGATATAGATATATAGACATTTTGTACCTCAATAGAGTTTACAAGACACAAATTTATTTAGTTTTAGTTTAAAACTAGCTGTTACCCGCGGCTTTGTCTGTGTGGAATTTTACAAATTTTTTTTCTGATATTAAAGTAGCCTAAGTTAATCCTCATAATATCTATCCTCATAATCAGCTATCTGCCTATGGAAGTTCCGTCTTAATCGGTCTAGCCGTTTCGGAGATTATCCTGAACACACAGACAAAAATTTTAAAAATTGTTTCTTTTTCTTATAAGTAATTTCATAGGCATTTAGTAAAAAAGCTATTATTTTCACATTACAAAGAGACGCCTCAATTATATTTATTTGTGTAGATGTAAAGTATAAATATTATATTATCGTTCTAAGACCCCATTAAAATAAGTCAAGTTTGAGAAACACCGGCTCATATTCATAGGCAGTGCGGCGCGGGGTGAGGTGGCTGAGGCGTAGACGAGAGCTAGCGGGGGCGGAGGAGGGGGTGGAAATTATGAATTTGTGAATAATTCACGCGAAGTATCAAAATACTAATGTTAAGAGTTGGGTGGTTGAAGACACAATAAGATCTTGAGAGCTATATTTAAAAGGCGGTATGTCTTTTGCCTAAAAGTTAAAGATATTACTTTTTGAAATGTTTCAAAAGGTGTTCTCGAGTGGCGACCACGTACCGGGAGATGTGAAGTGGATCAAGCGAACGCCGCAGAAAGCTAGGTGCGTATAGCGGTCGTCGAGGTGATCTTTGAGTGTAGCCTTAATCGGCTGGAGAAGAAGAAACCCATGTCAGAGGAATAATTTCCAGAGTTACGTTAGGTAGGGTTTACGTTGCTCCAGTGCGTTCTTAGCCGAGATACCGTAGCCTCCCGAAGTGGCGATACCGACCACCATGGTAGCTGTAGTCAGTAGGAATCTGTCACGCCCCGCGAGCTTTCTCCCAAGCTCGCATAAATCCTATGCATGATTCATGCTACATCATCAAAGCCTTTCCCTAGTCTGTTTTCGGACTTATGGCCCCTCCAAAATCTTACAGATCACTATTCTGTGCCACTTGCATTTAATTTGCACGCGCACATTGTCAGATGCCGTTAACACGTCTTACAGGCGACCGGCCTCTAACTCGCGTGGTCGCTCTTGGTCTCCATTCTAGAACCTTTCTGGTCCATTGCTCTTAGTTCATTCGCGCAATGTGTCCGGCATATCTCCATTTGGGACTTTCGAATGTGGTTACCATGAAAAAAAGACATAAGTGGGAGGATGTATGATCTTCGGTGTTGGCCGAGAGGCCTTTATAGCTTCACCGGGCTATAAAAGTTGGGGTTACGTTATAGCGCAATTATATTCTAGAGGAAGCCAGCTGTTCTTATTTAAGCTGTACCGAAGTATCGACGAGCATTTAAGCGGTTGGAAACGATGCTTGTTCAATCACAAAGCAATTTCAGGAACATTTCAGTCAACTTACAATGTTCGGATGCTATCAACAACATAGTTGTGTTTGTTCGTCGATTCATCAGTATCTCACTATATTCATTGTTTGTGTTTGTAGTGAGTTATGACCGGTTTTCGAACCCTTGACAGGCTTACATGCTTTAACAACACGAAGGCCCTTTGCGAGGAGTTGCTGTTTTATGTAAGATACCTGGTTATATCAATAGATGGAAATTAAGAAACATAAACAGCGGACTGACTCCAGCAGGTGCAAAGACTATAACACGTTATGGAAAGAGAACAAGGACTCTTTGACATGATGGACAAAAACCGGTCGGTTTCATGAGACGGACACCGGCCATAATTAGTGAGACCTACTTACCCGTGGCCGGCGGTGACTCGCCGCTCACTAGATGGGCCCTCAAACGAGGGCAACACCGGTGTGATTGGTTCAGGGGTATCGAGAGGTGTGCTGTCTTTTCTCCAAAGTTTCTCTCGGAGTTATGCCCTCAAATACATCCACCCCTAGAGTATATACGAAAGCATTACCTTTCTACGCCGATATAGCTCTCACAGCTCCTTTCTGGACGGCCAATTAGCGCAAGCCAGAGCTAAGAGTCCTGCGGGCGCCCGTCGATTTCTCTGGAGGACTTAGGTCCGTGGTGTCGTTACTCACCAACAGCTCGCCGCAGCTGCTCTGCGGTTTCTAATTTTTATATCTCGATTCATGAGTTTTATCAGGACCTTTGAAAAACTTGCTTGGGGTCATAGGTCTAAAACGTAGAGGCCATTTGCGAGTTCATGTTTTGTAAGTCTGCTGAGATCAAATGCTGATAATGAAAAAAACACATGTTGTTATGAAAAGAAAACAAGGGCTGTGTGAATGGATTTAGATGGACATAAACTGGATTATTTGCTGACTGCCTCGTTGGTGTAGTCGCGAATAATTCGCTTTGTGATCACGAGGTCCTGGATTCAAATCCTGGGTCGGACAAATGTAGTTATTGTAACGAAAAATTCAGTCCAATCCAGTTACGTCCGGAGTCTCGAATTATGCCCGGTATATGGCAATAGGCTTGCTCCCTATTTTTTTTGTCATAGCGTATAAGAGGGTTCAGTGTATCTCAGTCCGAGTGTTCGGGAAATTAGTACTAATCGCTCTCCCAATATTAAAGTCGCCGTGTTTATTTATTGCTGCTTATACTCCGGGCCCGCCGTGATAATGAATAATTTGATGAAACTCCATCGTAATTAGCGAAGCATTTATCTAACGCCATCAATTAATGAACACGCGTAATTTTAAAATGAAAATAACAGGAGGCTTGGTTCAGTTGTTAAGAGTAAGCTCTTTACCAAGCTTTTCCTCTTTAAGCTGTTCCCCTACTGGTTGCCCGCTATAAATCTGTATATGTGATCTTTGCTATAATTTAAACACTAATAATATACTTATTACTTGAATAACATCACATAACAATTGTTGCAATTCGTCGCTCCGCCCATTGTGTCTAATAGGCGCGGGTTCGATCCCCGAACGGGACAAATCTTTGTGTGACCCACAATTATTTGTTCCGGTCTGGGTATTTGTGTATGTGAATTTATTATTTCTTATACGATACAGGAATAAATCGAAGTGTGGGGCTACGTCATAAAAAAAATGTGATCTCATAATGCACTTGCCTTCAAATCCTCTCTATTGTTTTCTGTAGTCTTTACTAGCTATACATTAATATAATATTTGAAACTAATTTAAGAGCCCAGTTTTGTATGAACATCTAATTATTTCTTCTGGTAACAAGTCTCGATGTTATCTAGTGGAGCATGGTACAACCATCATTGGTGTAATCAGATCAAATCATCATTTATAAAAAAAAAGGATAATAAAGTTTATTTTTGCAACAAGTAGATATTTTAACTAACAAACGTTAACAAAAGAAATATATAATTATATAACCTCGTCACTAAAAACGGTCTAAACTCAGCATAATGCTGGCTACTTAGCAACCAGCGCTGGTCTTCCGTTGGGTCGGTTGGTGACGTCACAGACGCAAACAAAACAAAAAACAACAGCAAAAAACAAACACAAAAAAAAACATAATAACATAAATAAAAACTAAATCGGGTAAATCAGAAATAGAAATAAAACAAAAACTTACTAAGAAGCTTTTTTTTCAGTGCTTAGTAAACATTTGCTTATAACTATATAAGCTAAGAAGGCATTATTAATACTAATAAGTATTAATAATGCCTTCTTGGTCTAGTGGCAAAGCGCATCGCTTGATTCAAATCCTAGGTCGGACAAATGAAGTTTTTCTAACGAAAACTTCCCAGTATGAGTCCGGAGTCTGGAATTGTGCCCGATATATGGCAATAGGCTCGCCCCGTATTACATGGGTCCTAACATCGTCGGCGAAACGTGGGTGTACTCAGTATACCTCTGCCACCACCGCTTGGGGAATATAGGCGTGACGGTGTTTTTTATGTTAGTAATTTTACATTATTTATTTATTTTTAAACATAACACCAATTGTCTCCTACACAGGTGCTCCATATGGCCTTCAGTTTTGCTGGCAACAACTCTCAGCGGACTGTTGTCACTGCCTCGGACTTGGATTAACAACGACCACATTCGTAGTAACCGGGACCAGCGGCTTAACGTGGCTTCCGAAGAACAGAGCCGCTTGAATATGTAATGCCTTAAATTGCCACCAATCTTGACCGACCAAGCCGGAAGCTTGTAACCTTTGTTATCGCTAAGAACACCACGGTTGCACAGCGCTACGAGCGCCTACGGTATAATAATACAAACAATATTAGCCATATTAAGGAACTGTCCCACCGTTGGCACGGGCCTCCTCTCAATCTGAGAGGGTTCAGCCAATGTCCACCACGCTGGCCCAGTGCGGGTTGGTGAACTTCACACACCTTTGAGAAACTCTTAAGCATGCAGGTTCCCTCACGATGTTTTCCTTCACCGTTAAAGCAAGTGATCATTAATTTTTAAAACGCACATGCTTTCTAAAACATAGAGGTGTGTGCCTCGGTTTGAACCCGGGACCTCTGACTTTGCAGTCCAACGGTCTAACCAGTAGGCTATCACTGCCGTTTTACGGTATAAACGCCTACGGCATAAATAACAAAATTAAAAAAGGGCATGTCAAGTCTCCGTAACAGGCGAGCGTGTATGAAACGAACTATGAGAGTGGAGGAAGCCAGAGAGGTCTGTAAGGAAAGAACCTGTTGAAACTCTGTACTCACTATAGGCAGAGGCCTACCCCGCAAGGGACCTGGCGTGATGGTATTGGTAAATGGAGTATTAAAAAAGTCTTATTTACCACATGTGCCCTCGTACTCGTGAAAAAATGATTGGATATATCAAAATGTTAAAATAATACTTATAGGGCAAGAAGACATATATTAACTTGATTTTTTTTTAAGAAAAGACATATCTCTCTGTAATTCTGTTATCATACCGACAGGGAAAAGGCAAAATTCATAAAACTTTTATTTTGAAATATATTTTTTTACAACACATATCCTATCTCGATTCGGAATGCCGTATCCCTATTTATTTTTATAGAATTTCATAAAAAAAAAGACCGAGTCTTATCTGAAGGATAATTCAGGAGTCTCCGTAACCGGCGAGCGTGTATGAGATGAACTATGAGGGTGAAGGAAGCCAGAGAGGTATGTAAGGAAAAAATCTGTTGGAACTCTGTACTCTCTGCCTACCCCGCAAGGGATCTGGCGTGATGATATAAAGAGATAGAGAGATATAACTTTACAATATACTTCTTGTTTTTGAAGTTTCTTGCCCTTCTTCAAAAGACACGGTATTTGATATTTGATGGTAAGATAGTCTAGGTCTTCCCCGGTTCCAGCCTAATAGCCTGGGGCTTTATAATACGGGCTAACTTGTGTCCCCTGCCGCAACATTTGGTGGGGGACACCCCTGCACCAACACTCGCAGGGAGGCCTTTGGGGTCGTGGGACGCTGGGGCGCGGGCCCTAAGCGTCCTTCACGCGCGATCCTGAGGAGGATGGCGGCGTAGTGTCGCCCACGCCGCCGTGAGCGACACCATGCCGCACACTGCGATGGTGCAGAGGGGGAAGCAAGCTTCAAGTTTCCCCGCCCGAGGTGGGCTCTTCGGAGCGCGGCACAAGGGGGGCGCCGGCGCGTTCCACTAGGAGATCCCGGAGCCCCTCTGACACGTGACAGTGCCGGCCTCCGTGGGATTTTAGTCGGTAAGAGTCCGACATGCCCCGCCATCTTCCCCCGAGGTTGGCGGAAATCCATGAGGATTTCACCACGAAAAAAAAAGGGTCTTCCCCGGTGTAAGCATCCCTCCTATTTTATATTGTAGTGTATCTGTTTTGTCATTCTTTTTACCGACATTTTTTATAGGCTCAGACCACCGGAGCATACCCTTTCCCATTTTTACAATCGATACTATCCTTCGACGACACAGGTGTGTAATATACACTTCAAATCCCCTTAAAAATTACATACCTATAATTCAATACACCATTTATTCCTACCGCGTTCTAGATCAAAAAGAAATATCGTTACGCAATACAAGAAATACCGTTATACTGATTCATTCCATGACGTAAGCATTATTGGGAGAGATTTCGGAAGCCCCCCTCCCTCTTTCCAAATGGGGGAGGGAAGGGGAAGTGGGTGTAAGAATAACTATATCGCACCAATAGGTGTGGCAATCAATCATAATACAGAATCAACCCTTGCCTCTCGTGTAGGTTGAATAGTTATTCAAGTGCTTTTGTGTGTAAATTAAGCCTATATCGCCCTTGTTCGTAAACAGAAAGTTAAGCACAAGTATCCGACCGAAGGTCGATTTTTGCCTAAAGCCGATTATTAGGCTATCGCCAAAACCTTCGGCCGAAATTGAAGCCGAATGTTTAATAACCCTAAGATACTTGGATCGTAAATGGCAAAATTTTTAAAAAGTTATGTTGACTGTATTAACTTAACGAGATTAATAAAATTAGTAACTGACTTAACATAATATACACTGAAATAATATTACTCCATATTAAAAAAAAAACACCGTCTCGCCTATATTCCCCTGAGGGGGTGGCAGAGATGTACTGAGTACACCCACGTTTCACCGACGATATTAGGTCCCATGTAATAGGGGGCGAGCCTATTGCTTTATACCGGGCACAATTCCAGACTCCGGACTCATACTGGGAATTACTACATTTGTCCGACCTAGGATTTGAACCCAGGACCATGTGATCACAAAGCGATGCGCTTTACCACCAGACCAACGAGGCATATTCTATATTATTACGCCAGATTCCTTGCGGGGTAGGCATAGAGTACAGAGTTCCAACAGGTTCTTTCCTAACATACCTCTCTGGCTTCCTCCACTCTCATAGTTCGTCTCATACGCGCGCGCCGGTTGCGGAGACTCTAGACTTGTCCATCAGATAAGACTCGGTCTATTTGGTCGTGGTATGATAGTTTAGGTCTTCCCCGGTACATACATCCTTTAACTTTCGCATTGTATATCTGTTTTGTCATTCTTTCATGGAATAATCATCATTATCATCATCTCAGCCTATACTTGTTCACTGCTGAACGGCCTCCCCAATCGCTTTCCAGCGTAACCGGTCCGACGCCACCTGCATTCAACGACTTCCTGCGATTTTCACAAGATCGTCGGTCCATCTGGCAGGCGGTCGTCCCACGCTGCGCTTGCAATACGTGGTCTCCACTCTAGAATCATTCTGCCCCAACGCCCGTCCGCCCATTGCCACTTCAGCTAGCTAATCTTAAGGGCTATGTCGGTAACCTTGGTTCTTCTACGAATCTCCTCCTTCCTGATTCGATCGCGTAGAGAAACCCCGAGCATAGCTCTCTCCATACCTCGCTGAGCAACTCTGAGCTTTTTTATAAGACCACGCTTTTTTTTTTGGTAAGAGACCACGTCTCCGATCCATATATCATCACTGGTCACACATTGACTAAAAACTTTAGTCTTAAGGCAAGGAGGTATTTTGGACGAGAAGATGTTGCGCAGTTTCCCGAACGCTGCTCAGCCGAGTATGAGCCATGAAATAATATTATTTACTTAAAAGTAAGTCATAAATCGAAAAAATATCATTTAATTTCCAATTTCGGTGCTTGCTGGATACATTCGGCTTCAGCGAAAACTTTGGCCCATTTTAGCCGAAGCCGTAGGATTGGCCGAATTATATTTTGGGCCGGAGGTTGTCCGAAGCTGAAACTTCGGTCGGACACTAGTTAGCACTAAAAGATTGACGTTAACTTACCGCTAGCGAGTTGATATGCCATCCTTGTCACACTACAACGAACATTGTCGAAAATAGCCCCAGAACAACAAACATTTGACCCATGTCATCATTATTTATCTATTTCATTAAAATAATGGCAAATATCCATATCTAACGGACAATTTGCAATCTAAAACGAATATTTCAAGTATTGTAAGTACTTATATCGAAGTGGCCGACATACACAATATAACCTCATATGTATTAATGGTTACTGAATTATAACCTCAAAATCTAATATTTTTTGTGCAATATTGCGATTCGCCCGCTTGTCCGTTTAATAATAAATGCCTTAGAGAATTTATGGGTGATTTGAAATCATACAAGTATTTTTTCATTGCTGTTGGTTCTGGGGCAAATCATGTATGGGCGCAGAACAATGTCCTTTACTGAATATTCATAAACGTGACAGCACTATTACTCGCTAGCGTTACGCTAACGTCAAATTTATGGTGCTAAGCCCTCTGATAAAATGGGTCTGAACGCAGACCACTCGGCATTCTTCGAGCTTGCCGGCGAGAACGGGGTCTGATCCTGTGTGCGGTATCTGTACCCGAAAGGAGAAAGGTTGGGGCACCGGAAGGGTCGGTGGAATACTCCATGATTCGTTCGTCGTCGAGAAAATAATTGACGTTTTACAACTGGAAGTTTTTGGATTTTGATTCATTTAAAAAAAACTAAATTGGGTGTCTGTGGTTTTCCGTTATTTCATTTACACGCACTTTTTTCATCTTTTTAAAAACGCAGCCCCACACTGGGATTTATTCCTGGATCGTGGGTGCGTTTACAAACTTGAAATTTCACATACACAAATACGCAGACCGAAATAAATAAATGTGGATCACACAAAGATTTGTCCCGTGCGGGAATCGAACCTGCGACTATTAGACACAGTAGGCGGAGCGGCTTAAGCTCTTAACCACTGCGCTAAATCGTTCGTCAAACATTATTACGAAATAAGCCTGTATAATCTTCTATCTATTTATCTATCTATATCATCACGCCAGTTCCCTCGCGGGGTAGATACAGAGTTCCAACAGGTAGTTCAGAAAGATATATAATCTTCTTTATAAATAAATATCAATTGCCGAATATATGTAAGCACATTACTTCAGAACGGTTGCACCTTGGCTAATTCCTTTTGTTGTGTGTTGTTTGTAATTGTTAGGACAAGGTTTATATGAAAGAAAATGTTAGAAAATTTGTACGGAAAAGTGAAAAAATTGAGTTAATAAATCTATGTAGATTTTTTAACTCAATTTTTTGTATAAAAAGTGGGTAATTGAGACAGAAGACAGCGCGGTAGAGAGATATTCAAAAATATTAACAGAACTCCGTAACCGGCGAGCGTGTATGAGACGAACTATGAGAGTCGAGGAAGCCAGAGAGGTATGTAAGGAAAGAACCTGTTGGAACTCTGTACTCTCTGCCTACCCCGCAAGGGATCTGGCGTGAGGTTATAAATAGATAGATAGATAGATTAACAGAATTGACAAATTATCTTTTGATGATGATTGATGAATTGTTCAGTTTCTTATATTGCATCTGTTACTTCCGACGAACTATGTGAGTGGAGGAAGCCGGAGAGGTATGTAAGGAAAGAACGTGTTGGAACTCTGTACTCTCTGCCTACCCCGCAAGGGATCTGGCGTGATGATATAGATAGATAGATTGTAAAAAAAAATCATTTCATCGTACTGTAAAGGGAAAATTTGGATCTCATTTCCTTCATTAGTACACCCGTGCGAAGCCGGGGCGGGCATTTAGTTACCAATAAATCCGGAATCCTTAGGTACTTACTCTTAAGAAATAACGTTATTAGTATGGGGCGCCACTTGCATCGATAATCCTTCCCGAATCAGTCGTTAGGGCTGGAGCAGCCGCTGTATCTGCCGAAGCCGTCAAACGGCGCAAGTATAGCAACCTCAATAGAGGTTATATATTTGAGCCATTTTGGGGTAATTTTTTTTGGGGTAATTTTTTGGGGTGGGTTTTGCGATGTTGGCAAGTTTCTGGTCGAAGTACCAGGTGCCCACAGGGCTGGCTCATACCTCGCACATAGGTTAAGCATTGCCATTCAACGTGGCAATGCTGTCAGCCTTCTGGGCACTCTGCCAACCGACAGCGATTTGGCACAAATTTATTTTGTTGTTTTATACCTAGCTTTTAAGTTGTAAATAATCTATCTAGATAGATAGATAGATAAATCATTTATTGCTTGAAACATGGTTTTATACAAGGTGTTTGTTATAATAATATTATTATTTCAGTGCTACATGTTTCGCCGAGAGCTTGGCATGCAAATTTGTCATATTCATAAAATCTCTAACATTAATCATAACAATTATAATATCATTATTATTATTACATTATTATTATTATTACATTATCAATATTGAATTATAATTATTATGAATGTCATACAATAATTTTGAGATTCTATCTATCTATCTATCTATAACCTCACGCCAGATCCCTTGCGGGGTAGGCAGAGAGTACAGGGTTCCAACAGGTTCTTTCCTTACATACCTCTCTGGCTTCCTCGACTCTCATAGTTCGTCTCATACACGCTCGCCGGTTACGGAGACTCTAAATGTAATGTAAGAACTGTAAATAATCTTTTACAAGTATTCTTTTTAGTTGTATAAAAACTTATCTTCTTGTAAATAAATGACATCTTTAGTCTCATATCTCTATTGTGAGGCATGGTATCACACTAGAGGTAGATTGTAAACTATTTAATTGTAACCCGGGCAGGCATTGTACCCACACAATATAATTTAAATTAAATTAAAGGAGAAATAAAGAAAGAGAATTAGAAAAACGCGTTCCGATCCAATACATTAATGTTAAAAACGTTGTGCCTGACGAGCTTGGGGTATTGCTGCTTTGTAGACACAATGTGGCTACGGTCTTTGGGGTTCTGGTTTGGTCATGCTCACTATGATGTCTTTGCTTGCGGTGACTGTCGGACGCAGGTCACTGCCTTCCCTCCAATATGGTCGAGGAGAGTGATGGATGTTCCAGTAGCCATACTCGTGAACAGGTGCTGCATGTGGGGACTAGTCCATCTGGAATCCTTTAGACACTTTATAAATAACATCTTTGTCTTATATCTCGGTCGTACGGCGTCACAATGGAGCTAGATCGTAAACTATTTAATAGTAACCTAAACATTGTATCTACACAATATGATAAAAAACACACCACACCCTCACGCATAATTCCCCAAGCGAGGGTGGCAGAGGTGTACTGAGTACACCCACTTTTAGCCGAAGATGTTAGATCCCATGTAATAGCGAGCCTATTGCCATATACCGGGCACAATTTCAGACTCCGGACTCATACTGGGAAATTTTCGTTAGAAAAACTACATTTGTCCGACCTAGGATTTGAACCCAGGACCTCGTGATCACAAAGCAATGCGCTTTGCCACTAGACCAACGAGGCATTCATAAAAAACCGGAAAGGAAAAAAGAGAAAGAGAATTAAAGAAAAAAAGACAAGCCCGCTGAGTTTCTTCGCGGGATCTTCTCAGTGGAGGCCGCGTTCGGATCTGGTGGTAGAATTTAAGTTAAATTAGATATTAAAAAAATGTAAATTAACTATTTGTAAGCGCTCCCGCAGGGCTTATACAACATGAATTATTTGAGTTTTAGTAAGGTGGATTAGATATAAAAAAGTAAAATGATAATTTGTAAGTGGTCCCGCAGAGTTTATACAAAATAAATTATTTGAGTTGAAAATAACCTTGGTATTTCTAGCTGGGTACACACAGCATCCATATCGGAATGTATAGTTCTGCTCACCCCCGCGACAAGTGCGTGAGAGTCCGCCATTACACACCATACGAATTCCCACGAGCATTCCCAAAATGTTTTAGGGGGAGCGAAAAAATTACAATTACTGTTTACACCGAATCCAGTGGCAACATAATAGTTCAAATCTCGCTGGCCGAATGTAATACTCGTAATATATCTTATCTTATCTTGTTATTGACTTATCGGACCGAGGAGACCTCAAGCGTGCTTCGACCCGATGGGATCTTTTGTGCTGTCTTTGCCCCGATGCTCTTACGTACCTGAGGAACCAAATACTCCCTGTACTAGGCTCTAGATTCCAGCAGGGGGTAAGAGCCAAAATTCCTCCGGATTTGGATAGGCCACTCCCAGTAGCTTCATTCGCCGCGCCGCCAGAGCGTCGCAGTGGCAGAGGACGTGCTTCATGGTTTCAGTCTCTGTACCACAGTTCCTGCATACCACTTCGCTGCAGAGGTTCATCTTGTGTAGATGTTCTTTTATTCCATAGTGCCCTTTATATGCTCCAATTAACTAAATGCCTTAATTGCAGTCTAGTCTCTTGCTGTCGCTGTCACTCTATGTGGAAAGAAATTCCTTGGAGTGTCTCAGCCCTGTATTTGTATGTAATATTATAAGTCAGCTTCTGTCCCAGTGCTGGGCAAAAGCCTTCTCTCACAAATCGAGGTGAGGGAGATTAGGTCATACTCCACCACGCGGACCCAGTGTAGGGCAGTGGAAACTGATTGGTGATCACCTGCTGTTGTAACTTATCAAGCCATCTACAAAGCTTCCAAGTAGACATGGCAAATGTATGTCACTGTTCAGATTCAATCATGTGTATCTGAATCAGTGGAAAGATTCGACTCCCAATATGTATCATTTGAAACATTTGAATCGGGTAAATTCAAGCACAGTCGGTCACCGGCAACAAGTTTGAACTTTTAAATTAGCCGAATCAAACTTAACTTCACTAAGCAGTTGCAGGTGAACCTCTGATAATTTGTAGTCACCAAAGTCGGAATCGAAATTTACAAATTCTTAAATCCGCCATGTTGGTTTCTCGTGTGTTGTCGACGACGAGACGAGACGAAACGAAAACCAAATTTTCAAATTTAAAGGTTTTTACCCTTTTTTAAAGCACTTTTATACCCCAATTAACAATGAAACTTGTACGTGTATGTGTGCGTTTTGAGAAATACGTTTTAGGAATGCGTTTAGAATTTTCTTCTTGCTATGAATCAAGAATAAATTTAATTTTTTATAGCGCACTGAAGGAGTAAAAGCATTTTTTTGCAAATTTAAACAAATGGTAAAATACATTAACAATTGTTGGAATCGATTCAGTTACCGATTTAGAACAAACTACTTTCAGGTCTTGCGTTTATTATGTTACAGCTTGTATACTGATTTGATCATTTATATATGAAACAGTGCAAAGATTCAAATTTAATATGTCTCTTTTGGAACATTTGAATCAGCTAAAGTCAAGGACAGTCGACTCACCAACCGACATCGTGTCAAGTATTCGATTCTGTGAGACGACAAGTTTAGTGAATGCAAGATCGAGATTCAGTTTCAGATTGGAATGAACTATGAAGAATTTTGCTTGTTTTGTCAGATTAGCGCCTTTGTATACTGACTGTTGAATTTAAGATCGAGATTCAGATACAAATGATTTTTTTCTGTACAACTGATTCAAATCTTATAGTTCTCGTTCATGTTTCATTTCGACACATATCTACTTCCAAGTTGGCTTAACGATAACCTCATTACGTGTTAACCGGGGACAACGGCTTAACCACAATCGGTCACCCATCTTAGACTGTCCGAGGCGAACGCTGCTTAACCTTGGTGATCGCTAAAAACACCGCAGAGCAACGACCGCCTTTTGCGAATTATTTTATTATTATCATAAAAGTGTATCATAGGTCGGACAAATAAACTACATTTGTCACACGAGGTCCTGGGTTCAAATCCTAGGTTCGACAAATGTGGTTTTTCTAACTAAAAATTCCCAGTATGAGTCCGGAGTCTGGAATTGTGCCCGGTATATGGCAATAGGTCCCCCTATTACACGGGACCTAACATTGTCGGCGAAAAGTGTGTGTACTCAGTATTCCTCTGCAACCCCCGCTTGGGGAATATAGGCCTGACGATTTTTATTTATACATTTTTTATTAATTTACGAAAGTAATTGACATTGCAACATTACTTCCGTACTTACTTAGCGTTTTTACATCACTCTTACGGGACCCTACCAGCTACCGTGTCCACCGCCAATATGTCGCCACACCATATTATTTCGAACCCTACGACTCTGCCCACCCCTCCGACACGTGATTAATGATACTCTATCGACCGCCGAAATGCGATTAAACATTAATATTATTGCATTAATGCTTACTATGTTTATTGATGAATACACTTACAAGAATAGTAACTATATAATAAAAAATGATAGCCTAGTGGTTAGAACGTTGGACTACAAAGATGTCTCGGATTCAAACCTAGCCACCTCTGTCTTTTCGAGCGCATGTGCGTATTAAAATTAACTATTGCTTGCTTTAACGGTGAAGGAAAACATCGTGAGGAAACCTGCATGCCTGAGTTTCTCGAAGGTGTGTGAAGTTCGCTAACCCGCACTGGACCAGCGTGGTGGACTATGGCCTAAGCCCTCTCAGTTTGAGAGGAGGCCCGGGTCCAACGATGGGACAGTTTCTTAACAAGGCTAATATTATTATGATACTAACTATCTTACTATACTAGACTATCTTACCATGAGCAAATAGACTGAGTCTTATCTGAAGGGGAAGTCAAGAGTCTCCGTAACCGACGAGCGTGTATGAGACGAACTATGAGAGTGAAGGAAGCCAGAGAGGTCTGTAAGGAAAGAACCTGTTGGAACTATGTACTCTCTGACTACCCCGCAATAACACTGGCGTGATGATATAGATAGATAGAGATACTAACTATGAAAGTAGAGGATGCGAGAGAGATCTCGAAGGAAAAAACGTGTTGGAATTCTGTATTCTCTGTTTAACCTGCATGATTTTAGATAAAAATAACTGATTGGGTTGTTAATCTAGTGGCTTATGGTCTAGCTGGCGATCATGATGATCTGGGTTCGACTATTAGACCGGACAGAATGTAGTATTTTGATAAAAAAGTCCAGTATAAGTTAGGAGTCTGGCATTAGGGTCTGTAAAATGACAATCGGTTCGCCCCTATTAATTTACTTAATAAATAAATAAATACATTTATTATAATACCTTTTCTATCACGACACTCCCCCGCCGCGTCTGTCTGTCTAATCGCGATAAACTCAATAACTACTGAACGGGCTTTCATACGGTTATCACCAATGGACGGAACGATTCAAGAGGAAGGTATATAGGTACATTCGGAGCAGGAGCTGGCCGGTAGTATTAAATAAATTACATGGGACCTAACATCGTAGGTGAAAAAAATGGTGTACTTAGTATACCTCTGCCACCCCCGTTTAAATATAAATGTAACGGTGCTTTTTCATCTTTACATAATGAGACTCACCCTTATATTGTTAAGCAGTCTGCTTTTCAATTATTGAGTATTGTCATCCCTCGTCGTCTATACGACGACGTCACAACTCCACTATCATATTTCATGTACGAATTTTCCGCCACTTTTAACAATAACGCGGCCAACAGCCGTGAAATGTTGCCAATTAACATATTTATTAATACGAAAAGCATTCGTCCTAGGTCTCTGGTAGGGTGGCCATTTGTTTGTTTTATTTATTTATTTAGGACAACCAGTAATTGTTACATTTGAAACTTATAAATATAATAATAATTAAATAAAAATAAAACTAAATGTACAATTTTTAAGGTGTCACAGCATGCATAAAACATTAATGTATTGCTTAGCAAAGAATGAAATTAAATGGTAATGTTCTTTTTATACAAAACTAAGACAAACCAGGTGTAAATATTAAGAAAATACAAGGAAAAAACTAACAAAATATCAACAAATAAAAGAACAGCAAAAACAATTAACAAAAATATTAACCAACACTATTTTTTTTTTTTAATTAATTACGTTAAGACAGATGTTGCGGTAGAAAACAAAGAAAAAAAAAATCACCCTACGAGAATCACCTAAGTGACTCCAAGACCAGTCTTCGAAATGTATATAGTGAATCATAAAATATGTCCACTTCACCACCAATCGAGTTAAACGTTTTAGATAATCTGGATATAAGGGAGAAATGTTTGAGATTAGTTCTTGCAGGGGCTTGATGCAAAATGGATAACACGCGTGATGCGCGGATTGGCAGTCGGCATGGAACGCGTAAGTTGAAACTTTGCAATAGTGCTGGGCAGTCAATTTTATTTCTTAGTATTTTATAAAGAAACAGCATGTCGAGAAGCTTCCTGCGGACGGTTAAACTGTCCATTTTAAAGTGGTTCAATTTATCAGCATATGTGGGAAGTTGTTTGTGTAAACTACAGGCAAGATGCCTCAAAAATTGTTTTTGGATACGTTCTATCCGTAGTTGATGAACATTATAGTTAGGTGACCAGACGACGCTACAATACTCAAGAACACTTCTAACATATGCATTGTAAATGGTTATTTTTGTCGATTGGTTGCGAAAAAATTTACCGTTTCGAATTATAAACCCTAACATTTTATATGATTTATTCAAAGCGTAGTCTACATGTGGTATGAAAGTGAGTTTGGTATCGAATAAAACACCTAGATCCCTGAGTACCGGTTCCTCGGATAACTTTATATCATTCACATAAAACTGTGTTCGAATTATATTATGATTGCGGGTAAACATAATAACATTACATTTTCTAGCATTCAGTGACATGTTGTTCCTATTACACCAATCGCAAATGGCATTAATATCTACTTGCGTAAATTGCGGAGTAAATTGCAGTCAGATAAGTCCCTAATTTTCCTGCATATTTTTAGGTCATCGGCAATAAGATAAGCACTACTATGCCTGATGCACGAAACGATGTCGTTTATATATAAATTAAATAGCCATGGTCCCAAATGAGAGCCCTGGGGTACTCCAGATGTACTGCTGTAGGTATCAGAATTGAAACCCTTTACAACCACATACTGAGATCTGCCATGTAAGTATGATTTGAACCAATCCAGAATAGAACCAAAGACTCCAGATAATGCTAGTTTTTCGAATAAGATAGAATGATCAACTCTATCAAATGCTTTAGCCAAGTCCATGTAGATAGAATTCACTTGGATGCCTGGATGAAATGAATCTCAAGAATTATTGTGCAATTTTTTATCAATAAAAGATAAAAATAATACCTATGCTCCAAAAAATCTAAATTCCGGACACAAGTTTCTTGCTGGAAAGGAAAAATATTTTATTTTTATAGACCGCTTACAAACGTCAAAAAATTTTACGGTTTTTATAACTTTCACCGGTATAATCATTTTTGACGTTTGTAAGTGCCCTTATTGGACACATAGAATATTTTTACTTTGACTTTGATTCCAGACTCTGAATAGAAATATTACATTTTATACATCTAAGATTTGAGCTCAGGACCTCTCGATCGCTACGCGCAATATCCGCCATTAGATCGACGTGGCAATCTAAAAAAAGTGATTGTAATAACAATAAGATAAAAAAAACAACTTATATAAACATGAAATAAAAGTGTTTTTCGGATTTTATCGCGGTTTATTTTAGATTTTCACGGTCACGGGCGGGACCTTCCTGTGACCATGAGTGCTGCAAAGCACTCGAAACGTCGGGAACTTAAAAATCTAAAATAAACCGCGATAAAATCCGAAAAATAGTTTTATTTCATGTGTAATATTCGCGTAAATCTAAGAACTCAACTTATTTAAAACTTGTAATGAGTGCAGAAAAATACATAGTTCCAGTGTACTAAAAATACTAGTATTAATTAAAGATGGTCACCCCAACTGCACCGTACCATCGCAATGATTAATGCATGATCGCCCCGGGTCGCATCGAATTGTAACCGCCAATTTGACAATGGCAGCATAAACTAATTAAATATGGTCAGCTCTCGTTCCTTTGCAGTTGGTTAGGTACAATAAAGCACTTCATTCTGTGATATTATTTGTACTAATATGAAGAAAACAGTCCGGATATACGGGCCAAAAATAATATCACAAGTACGGGTGTGGTCATATTTCAAATTAGTGCAAACCAACCCTAGCTAAAGCTAATTAATTGCTACAATTATACAATGCGGAGTGGAAGTGGAAGGATGTAGGTACCGGGGAAGCCCCCTGCACCAACATCAGGGGGGCTTTCGGGGTCGCGGACGCAAGGGGCGGGGGCCTCGAGCGTTCTTCACGAGCGACCTCGAGCAGGACGGCGGCGTGGTGTGGCCCACGTCGCCGTAAGCACCGCGTTGGTGCGGGGGGGAGCGTATCATTAAGTCTCCCCTCGAAGGCTGGCTCTTCAGAGCGTGGCACAAGAGGGGCACCGGTTCGTTCCATACGAAGATACCGGAGCCCCTCCAAAGTGCTGATGTTTTGTGCCCTGGGGTTTTTATTCGGTAGGAATCCGACACGCCTCGCGAGCGTCTCCCGAGGCTCGCGGAAGTCCTATGCAGGATTTTTTTTTACCTTGACGAAACAGACCATGTCTTATCCGAACGGCAACTGTGTGTGTGAATGATTTACGCTGTTGGCTGCGGGGCCTTTATTTTACCAGACAAGAGGGCGAGCGTGTAACCACTACTTTCGAGCTAGAAGGGCAAGGGGACAACTAGCTCAAGGGCGCCTTAAGGAGGAACGGCCTTGGCTCGGGCAGACGCTATTGGGGAGGATGTTTATTAAGTGTCTCGCCGTGGTGCTCTGCACCGGCCGGCGGGCAAGGGATTCCTCGACCTCGCCGGCGAGGTCGGTGTCTGATCCTGTGTGCGGGATCTGTATACAAAAGAAGGGATGGCAGGTCGGTGAGTACATGCCACGGACGACGGTAGCGGCTGATGGAAGGGTAATCCGAAGGGCAAGTCAAGAGTCTCCGTAACCAGCGAGCGAATATGAGACGAACTATGAGAGTAGAGGAAGCCAGAGAGGTCTGTAAGGAAAGAACCTGTTGGAACTTTGTACTCTCTGCATATCCTGGTAGGGTCTGGCGTGATGATATAGATAGAGAGGTAAATAGTTTCTACAGTTGCAAGCTACGAGTAGGTATAGAATCGTATACATGTGGCTGTTTTAACCACATTTTTTTATCGTTATCTAGTAAAGAATAATATATATCTACCAGTCATGGTTCAGAGACCACCAAAACGTATTTTAATCTAAACAAACCGAACCCAATCAATTAACTGACGCGGTTAAATATGCAGTACCGCTCAGATGAATCGCTACACGAGACATATGGCGCTGACTAGCTTGTGTACGCACTAAACCAAACGCGCGCGACGATCGAAATCACATTAAAAGAGACAAATAAACAGTGACGTTTTTATAGCGATTACCAAAGTTAAGCAGCGTTTGACTTGGTCAGTCTGAAATGTTTAAACTGCTGTATATACCTGTCAATTTACTTTTTCCTCTGGTGTGTTGATCAAATAAATGGTTTTTCTTTATTTGTGAATTTTTCATAATCTAACGACTTATAGATTCGAAAGATACGTTAAGCCCTTAGTCCCGATAACCAGATATTGTTTTCCTAAATCCGAGTTGGATGCTTTAAAGGTGATTTGATTATTTCTAATGGCAAATAGCTGTGCCTCTACCGCACCGCACTGGATCTGCGCGGTAGATTATGCCCTATTCTCTTTCGCGTCGATTTGTGAAGAAGGTTTTTGCCAGTAGTGAAATGGTATAAGCTAGTTTATACAGCAATAGATTAGTCTGTTGTATACTGTATCGTATTAGAAAGGCAAGTCAAGAGTCTCCGTAATCGAAGAGTGTGTATGAGACGAACTATGAGAGCGGAAGGAGCGAGATAAGTTTGTCTGATACACAAATGTTTGATTAGGTTTGCGTGTTTCTGTATTTAAAGGACAATGGCAAGATCCCATACATGGTTTTGCCTGCTATCGATTTGAAGCGTCAATGTATGGAAAAATAGGAAAACAATAAGGTTTCCATTACTTAAACATAAACACCGAGAATTTTTATTTAAGAGACCGAAAATAAATAGATGTTAACTTTTTAAGCTTTACAGTTATGTCGAAAATTATCAACTATTTTCGACACAAATGACAGTGTTACCAAGTATTGTCATTACATTTTTTCAATCAGTTCCATAAACTATTTAAAATATATTGTGTGTAATCTATTTTTTTTAATTATTTAGAAATTATGGTAATTATCTGAATGTAAAACATTACGACAGTTTTTATAAATCAATAGCTTATTACTATTGACATTTCTTTTTTCAAATGGGGCAATTACGGTGATTCAAATAAAATTAATGATGGATGAATATGAATATAATCAAATGAAGTACTTTAATTTTGAAAATATTATCCTGCGAGTCAACATACAAAATTAATTTTGTGTAAAACCCGACCGAATTATATTACTAATATTACCACACGTCGTATTTTTAGACACTTCATAAAACATTCAGGTAGAATCTCGCCATTGCTCTTTGTGTTTTTAAAGGCACCTAGGACGCAAGAATAACTACTAGTTTATTAAAAAAATTAATCTATTGTGAAGTTGCTCAGCGAGCTATGGAAAGAGCTATGCTCGGCGTTTCTCTACGTGATCGAATCAGGAATGAGGAGATTCGTAGAAGAACCAAGGTCACCGACATAGCCCTCAGGATTAGCATGCTGAAGTGGCAATGGGCTGGCCACATAGCGCGAAGATCGGACGGGCGTTGGGGCAGAAAGATTCTAGAGTGGAGACCACGTATTAACAAGCGCAGCGTAGGACGACCGCCTGCCAGATGGACCGACGATCTTGTGAAAATCGCAGCAAGTCGTTGGATGCAGGTGGCATCGGACCGGTTACGCTGGAAAGCGATTGGGGAGGCCTATGTTCAGCAGTGGACAAGTATAGGCTGAAATGATGATGATGATGATTGTGACGATAAAGATAAGTTTGTCAGTGTTTTATTGGCCTATACCAATAAATATTTTTTGACTAAGAATCGTCGCGAGGTTCCAACCCAGTGCGTAAACAAACGGACTTTAATAACGTTTTCAAATAGAAGAAAAGGGGTCAAAAATGCAAAGTCACAACAGTTACCCGGGTAATTGATTGAGTCGTATGCTATTGTGTGATTTTTGGCGGCATGGGGTCGATTTGACCTCGGCCCTGTAAGACCCCGGTCTTCATTGTGGGGCTTGCATCAATCACGACGGCGGGACAGTTAGGAGGTATTGTCGAAGTAGCCATGTTGGAATATAAACATCGAGTTAATTATAATGAACAAACTGAACGAATATTCGGCACCCCTGCCGAACGGTACTGTTAGGCACCGTTGTAAATAATAGTAATATTGACGGACGATATGGCGCAGTGGTTAAGAGCTTAAGCAGCTCCGCCCAGTGTTTTTAATAGTCGCAGGTTCGATTCCCGCACGGGACAAATCTTTGTGTGACCCACAATTATTTGTTTCGGTCTGGGTATTTATGTATGTGAATTTTCATGTTTGTAAACGCACCCACGATACAGGATTAAATCCTAGTGTGGGGCTACGTATTATTAAAAAGTTAAAGTGCCTACTTTGGATTGACAAATAATTTTATTTTAAAACGACCTTAAGAACATACTTTTATAGCAAAAACAATGCAGATATCTTTTTTATTTATTTTATCATGCTTAATTGAGGAGTTCCTGAGGCTTCTTTCCAGCATCAGACCGGTTCATATTATTGCATTGTCACCGAACTTACATGTGTATGCCACATGAAATAAAACTATTTTTCGGATTTTATCGCGGTTAATTTTGATTTTTAAGTTCCCGACGTTTCGAATTTCAATGGCCTCGCGAACCATTGGTAGGAATCGGTGTTCTTTCACGAGGATTTGTGGTCTATCAAATCTGATGTTATGGCGGGTGCGGTCAAGGACATGTTCACAGACTGCAGACTTCTTTGAGCGACGGTGTTTTAGGTCAGCTATGTGTTGTTTATGTATGCCAAATTTAAGCTCAATCGGATCGGAATCGGCAAGTGCTTGAAAACTGGATCACAAGATTTGGACCGGAAAGACAGACAGACATACGAACATCGTCACGCCTATATTCCCCAAGCGAGGGTGGCAGAGGTGTACTGAGTACACCCACTTTTCGCTGACGATGTTGGGTCCTATGTAATAGAGGGCGAGCCTATTGTCATATATCGGGCACAATTCCAATCTTCGGATTCCTACTGGGAAGTTTTCACTTTTTTTTGTCCGACCTAGGATTTGAACCCAGGACCTCGTAATCACCAAGCAATGCGCTTTGCCACTAGACCAATAAGGCAGTCATAAATAAAAGCTTTTAATAAAAATAAACACCGTCACGCCTATATTCCCCAAGCGGGGGTGGCAGAGGTGTACTAATTCTTCTATTGAAAAATTACAATTTTGTCCGACCTACGATCCGATCCCGGAACCTCGTGATCGCTACGCGCATTATTTGCCACTAAACCATCGAGGCAGTCTAAAATTAAATATTGCTAAAATGATTTACATTCGCGGCCACCTCAAAGCGTTGCCGTGAAACTCATAAATTCGCTTTTACGCAAAACGTCCCGTTCGTTTTAATTACCCGTGCGAAAGGGTATTTGTTTTGTTGGAGACAATTTATTTTTAAAATTTCATTTTATGCTAGACTTTTGTCAGTTTATATGGCTTGTTTGGGCTTTTCGACTTTTAGGTCTGGTTAGAACTTTATAACCCTAAAGAAGTTCCGAATTTTCCCGCAATGGATCTGGCGTGGAGACAGATAAAGATAGCTTTGTTTTAAAACTAATAACTGTACCCGTAACTTCGTTCGCTTTATTTTTAGGCATGAAACACTTTTTTTTTGAGAGCATATGTAGCCTATGTCCTTTGAATAAAATCAATATATAAATACACCGTCATGCCGGTGCGTGTGCTGAGAACACCCACTTTTCGCCGACGATATTAGGTGCCATGTAATAGAGGGCGAGCTTATTGCCATATACCGGACACAATTCCAGATTCCGGACTCATACTGGGACTTTTTCGTTAGAAAATCTTCATTTGTCCGGCCTAGGATTTGAACCCGAGGACCTCGTGATCACAAAGTGATGCGCTTTGCCACTAGACCAACGAGGCATTCAAGTTCGTTTCGTAAAACTATGTAAAAGTAGCTGGTTCCACAACTTTATTCGCGCTATTTGCAGGCGTGTGTTTGACGTCTTTAAGTATTTTTGAGACAAAAGGAACCCTTGCCAAATTCGACCAAGATCTGTTCAGCGGTTTGTGCTTAAAAGGTAACAGACAAATAGACAGGCAGACAGAGTTACTTTCAAATTTATAATATAAGTATAGATTATGTAGTGATTTAATAACACAACGAGAGTATCTATATCATCACGCCGGATCCCTTGCGGGGTAGGCAAAGAGTAAAGAGTTCCAACAGGTTCCTTCCTAACATACCTCTTTGGCTTCCTCCACTCTCATAGTTCGTCTCATACACGCTCGCCGGTTACATAACGAGAGTAATACGCGTAAGTACTATATTTTCTTCCGTTATCTAGTAATAATGTACGATAAGTATGTAAATAATGTACGTCACCAATTGCCCTCTATTTTTTGTTGTATTCCTTTCGACTTGGTTGTCTGGAAGAAATTGCTATAAGCAATAAGACCGCCAATTGTACCATATGTAATTTTTCAATAACGTTTTTGTAATGCACTTGTTGTACAATAAAGAGTATTCTATCTATCTCTCTATCAAGTGGGATGAAGTGTGCCGCGATCATGAAGTTCAAATCCTAGGTCAGTATTTTTTAAAGCATTTCTATCAAAAACTCCTAATAGTCTGGAGTCTAGAATTGTGCCACGACTCCTACCCCACCGAAGCCAATCGGGCCCGGATGCGCGCTTTACAACGAGAGGTAAAGCGTCGTGTCGCGGAGGTCCGGGAGGAACGGTGGGGTGACTTCCTAGAGGGCATCGCGCCATCGCATCTGGCCTACTGGCAGCTGGCGCGTAGCCTCAAGTCCGACTCCACGACTGACATGCCCCCGCTGTCCCGCCCTTCAGGCGCACCCCCAGCCTTCGACGACGACGAAAAGGCCGAGCTTCTCGCCGACTCCCTCGAGAGCCAGTGCGCCCCCAGCTCTCAGTCCGTCGACCAGTCCCACGTCGACGCGGTCGACAGGGAAGTCGAGCGCAGGGCATCCCTCCCCCCCGTCGATTCCTTACCTCCTATCACCCAAACGGAGGTCGAAGATCTAATTATGGGTCTCAAAACTAAAAAAGCCCCCGGCTCTGACGGCATTTCGAATCGCGTTCTGAAATGCCTGCCCGCCCAACTCATCTGCCTCTTAGTGGCCATATTGAACGCCGCCATGGCGAACTGCACCTTCCCCGCTAAGTGGAAGGAGGCGGACGTCATAGGCATTCCCAAGCCCGGCAAACCTCGCAATCTCCCCGCGAGCTACCGCCCTATCAGTCTCCTCAACTCCCTGGCCAAGATATACGAGCGCCTACTTCTGGCGAGGCTCAAAGACTTCGTAACGTCCAGGGGTATCCTTATCGACGAGCAGTTTGGCTTTCGAGCCAAACACTCTTGCGTCCACCAAGTGCACCGCATCACGGAGCACATCCTCTCCGGTCTCAATAGACCCAAACCCATCTACACGGGCGCCCTCTTCCTAGATGTCGCGAAGGCATTCGACAAAGTCTGGCACAACGGCTTGATCTACAAGCTCTACCAATTGGGTGTGCCGGACAGACTCGTGCTCATCTTACGAGACTTCTTGTCGAATCGCGCCTTCCGTTATCGCGTCGAAATGACGCGCTCCACTTCCCACTCCATCAGTGCTGGAGTCCCACAGGGCTCAGTTCTCTCTCCGCTCCTGTTTAGCCTTTACACGAACGACATTCCTCGTTCGAGTAAGGCGCATCTAGCCCTATTCGCGGATGATACCGCTCTCTACGTCTCGCATAGGAATAAGGGTTTCATTACCAGACACCTTCAGGCATCCGCCAATTCCCTAGGGAATTGGTTCAGGAAGTGGCGTATTGAGGTGAACCCGGACAAGAGCGCTGCGGTGTTCTTCTCCAGAGGTGCCACCCCGCGCCACTCCCTGCGCCGCCCTAGAAGTAATCTCGGCCAAGTGACCATGTTCGACCGACCCATTCCCTGGGTCAAAGAGGTCAAATATCTAGGGATCACCCTAAACAGTACCATGTCCTTCGGCCCGCACATCAAGCGGGTCCGTCACCGAGCATCATTTGTGCTCGGTCGTCTCCATTCGTTAATCTGCAAGCGGAGTAAAATGTCCCTTAGAAATAAGGTGACACTTTACAAAACTTGCGTTCGACCCATCATGACTTATGCGTGTGTTGTGTTCGGGCATTCGGCCCCCTCTCACATCGATAAACTCCAAGTGGTTCAAAACCGCTTCCTCCGTAAAGCCGTAGGAGCCCCCTGGTTCGTACGGAACGTCGACCTCCACTCCGATCTAGGTCTCGAACCTATTCGCGCCTTTATTAAAAAGGCGTCAACACGTCACTTCGCGAACGCATCTACCCATGCGAATCCGTTAATCGTAGCCACCGCCGACTACGATCTCCCCCCCGACCCCTGCCGCCACCGCCGGCCGCGACATGTTCTCACCGACCCCCCCGATGCTTTGTCATCCCTTCTTTCCGCTCAGAATACGGGCGACGACGACGACGTGGTAGTAGTAGATCCCCTCCCATAGCCGGCAGTTGACCGGTGCACTTAGTAGTGCACCCGTCCCCCTACAGCGACTGTCCCAACCGAGGCGCCCTCGAGTATGTCGCCTCTTGCCCTTCTGGCTGGCTAGAGCGTAGTGGTTGCACGCTCGCCTTTAAGTCCGGTGAAGCTGTAAAGGCCTCGCGGCCAACAGCGTACATCATTCACACACACACACACACACAGCAATAGACATACATACACTCACGCCTTCATCCCACTGGGGTTGGCAGAGACTACAGTTTGCCACATACTACGACTCTGATACACCTCTTCCGCTTCATCTACGTTATACATCACTTCATACATTTTCGTCGATTAAGAGTGCTACGCACTTGACCCTTTTCCAAGAGACTATTAATTTGGTCGTGGTTAGTTTCCAGCTTCCACTCACATTTGCTCGATATATTCCTTTCCTTAGCCGCCTGTCACACATCCTCTCCACATGCCTATACTAATTCAAAATACCTCTTTCAAACTTAGTCACCACGTCATCCTTCAACCCGTCACCACGTCGTCATTCGGTCAGCAAGGCTGACTCCACATATACTCCGTAAACAGCGCATTTCCACAGCATTCACTCTACTTTCATGCTTCTTTTGTCATACCCAACATTCACTGGCATACATAAGCGTAGTTACTAACACACCATTGTTAATAGTCAGTTGAGTCTTGTTGAGATAGACTGACTACTCACCACTCACTCACGCGATCACTCTTCTTTTAATATCGCCATCGTAACTTCCATTTCTATAATAGCAATAGACTTGCCCTTTAATACATTGAGACGTAACATCGTAGTACACGCCGTGTACACATTCTGCTTCGCAGAAGTGTGTACCGTGTACTACGGTGTCCTAGTCATAGAAACCTTAATAATACTAATTCCGACCTATAATGTAAACCCAGTGCCTCATAATCGCCAGCCATGTCACTAAACCAACGAAGCACCCGAATAATAATGGACCATATATCATCATAAATATCAAAGCGCAATGATTCATTTCACGTGCCCACTTCAAAGCGAATGTCGCATTCAAACTCATAAATCGGTCTTTACGCGAAACGTCCGTCCCGGACTTTTAATGTCCGCGATCGCTGCTCGTGACGGTACACCGAGGCTTAGTGATGGACAACCCCGGAGAAATATGGACACAGTACATCCGGGGGACAGTTTTAATTACAATCGTATTTTATGTTGTTCCATTTGCGTTTAAATTCATTTACCGGGAGTAGACTTCTAGCGTTTATGGGATTAGGAGAGTGAAAAAATTGAGTGGAGGAAGCCAGAGAAGGTTGTAAGGAAAGAAACTGTTGGGACTCTGTACTCTCTGCCTTATGAGGAGAGAGAATTGATTTGTAACAGACTGGTCTTAGGCTTAATAATTCTGCTACTCCAATCTCGTTAGTTTAGTGGCAAATAATGCGCATAGCGATCACAAGTCCTGGATTTCAATCCTCGGTTAAACAAAACGTAATTTTCCGATGGAAAAATTTCCAATATCAGTCCGGAGACTGGCATTGTGCCCGGTAAAATGACGATGCCTCGCGCCTTAATACATGTGACCTAACACAGTCGGCGAAATGTAAGTGTACACAGTACACCTCTGCTAACCCCGCTTAGGGTATATAGGCGTGACGGAGTGTGGGAGTAAGCTCCTCTAACCAAGTTTGTCAACGCTTATAGAAAACAGAAAAATGTATAGGAATGACATTTTTCAAGAAAAAGTCATATAGTTAGATCAAGACGCTATCGATTGTGATAAGAGAATAGATACAATAACCTTAGAACTCGGCAAGGCTTTCTGTACTTCTAGTCTGAGAAGATTAAGTAACGATATTCATACTTTTATTTACTTTTCGTATAATAAATCGGTTTATTCCACTCTTCATAAAAGGAAGGAAAGATCATAAAGGCAGATTTGTAGCAGTTGCTTTTGGAACATCAAGCCGCCCACTATCTATCAAGTGTGATCCCACCATCGGGAGTGCGATCCCGCCATTCTCCCTCTCCCTTCAGCGAGGTGGTGTTCATGGCGACGGTGACTCCACCCACTCCTCTTCATTCCACTCAACCCGTCTTTGTACGGTTGACGATCCATTGGTATCCTAAGTCAGTGGTTGGGGTTTATTCAACAAGCGAGGTGAGGTCTGTGTCTGATCCTGTAGGCGCTATTTGTATCCGAAAGAAGGGATGTAAGGGCATCGAGAGGGTCGGTGAGAACATGCCGCAGACGTCAGCAGCGGCTGATAGGATAGGAGGGAAGTTAGGTTCGGAGTCGGCGGCGGCTGCTTATTTCAGTTGTAGGTGCACTCATAAACATGAGTGTCACCGACAAAGACGCAGACCGAAAGAAATATTTGTGGGTCCCACAAAAAATTGTCTCGCACGGAGATCGTTCCTTCAACTGCTTGATTCATTGGGAGGAGCTACTCTCAACCACTGGAGCAAGCCATCTGTCACTTTGTCTTTGGAACCCTTTTTTACCTCGAGAAAATCTTACAAAGGACTTGTAAAAAAACTAAAGCAAATAAAAGAAAATATTATTGCAGCACAGCACACATATGAACATCAGAAAATACATGTACTGTTACAAAAAGGAAAAAGGGAGAAAAAATAAGTTGCTACTCCGCGAGCCTCGGGACAAGCTTGCGAGGCAATACGATCTTTTTTCTTTTTTAACATGGAGAAAATCTTTTAAAAACTAGCCCCTCGTCTGACATCGTAGACAGATAGAGAAGTGTTACAATCTGCGTGCCGCGCACAGTGGGGCGGCATGAGCAAACCGGCCAAAAGCTCCACGGTGTTCTTTTCCGCCTTATTGGAAGGCTACGGGCCCCAAAGATTCCTTCCGCGGCCTTCCGGTGGTTGTCCATTGCTGGACCCACTTAATCCAACAACGTAGATAAAATATAGCGCACAAAGTACACCCCTACCACCCCACTTGGGTAGTAAGCATGACAATGTATATTTGTACTTTCAATTACCATGGGAATGACTTTGGACTTTTAATAAAACGTAACGAATCGATTCGCTCGTTGGTTGGCGACAGATGCTGGTCAATGTTGTCGACTCATCAACTTTTATTGTTGTTTCTGTTGCCTCATCTCGACCGCTGTTGTGATTCGAGTGGTCCAAAGAGTTTTTCTTTTGATTGCAATTGCTTTTTAGACCTTTTAGCTGGGGAAAATTCAACATAGGACTTCCGCGCGTTAAGAGCTTAAGCCGCGGGTTGGATTTCCGCACGGGACAAATCTTTGTGTGATCAACAATTATTTGTGTCCGTCTGTGTATTTGTGTATGTGAATTTTCTTGTTTTTAAACGCACCTACGACACAGGACTTCATCCTTATGGGTCAAGCTTATTTCAATAAAAAAATGTGATAGTTTGTACGTTTGGATATTTGTTTGTTACTCAAACACGAAAAAACGGCTGTAGGGATTTGGACGAAATTTGACACACATAGTTCATTCCCTGAATTAACACATAGAATACTTTTGATGCGAGAAAAATGTTAGGTTCTTGTCAAAAATTAACGCGGACGAAGTCACTGATAGAAGTTAGTCCATACTAATATTATTTTTAATTTATTTATTTAATACCAATAAATTGTTACACGCTGGACGCTAAAAGTTAGGCGCTCGTAGCGCTGTGCGACCGCGGTGTTCTTACCGATCACCAAGGTTAAGCAGCGTTCGACTTGGTCGGTCTGAGATGGGTGACCGTTTGTGGCATTTTCATATTCGAGCGTCTCCGTGCTTCGGAAGGCACGTTAAGCCCATGGTCCCGGTTACCACTTAATGTGGTAGTCGTTAAGCCGAGTTGGAAGCCTTAAAGGCGGCTTGATAAGTTCCAACAACAGGTGGCCACAAAACCTACCTCCACCGCACCGCGATGGGTCCGCGTGGTAGAGTATGACCTAATCTCTTTCACCTCGATTTATGAGAGAAGGCCTTTGCCCAGCAGTGGGCAGTATAGGCTGATATTATTTTATTTATGTATCTCGCTGAGATTCACGGGCTTTACCCGGACCTTTGAAAGGCTTGCATGGGGGCATGGGTCCAACACGTAGAGGCCCTTTGCGAGAAGTTAATGTTATGTAAGCCACCTGCTGAGATCACTTGCTGAAAATGAAGAAACATAACCAGCGAACTGACCTCGGCAGGTGCAAGGACTATTGTAAACTATGGAAAGAACACAAGGCCTATGTAAATGAGGTTTGATGCACAAAAACTGGACTATTTCAAAGGGGCGGACACCGGCCATAATTAGTGATACCTAATTACCCGTGGCCGGCGGTGACTCGCCGCTTACTAGATGGGCCCTCAAACGGTCGTCCTAGGGCAACTGAAGGCAACACCGGTGTGAGCGGCTCAGGGGTGTAGAGAGGTGTGCTGCGCTTTCTCCGAAGTTACTCGCGGCGTTATGCCCTTTAACACTTCCACCCTTGGAGTACATCGACGTAGGCACGCATTATCTTCCTACGTCGATATGGCTCTCACGGCTCCTCTCTGGACGGCCAATTAAGGCTAGCCAGAGCCGAGAGTCCGAAGACACGCCGAGTTGGGGGCCCTGACCGACTCTCTGAAGCACTCGGGTCCGTGGTGTCGTTACTCACCAACAGCTCGCCACAAGAGGCCCTGCGGACTATTATTATTATGTATATATTTATTCAGTATAATTTCTTATAAAATCTATCTATCTATCTATAACCTCACGCCAGATCCCTTGCGGGGTAGGCAGAGAGTACAGAGTTCCAACAGGTTCTTTCCTTGCATACATACCTCTCTGGCTTCCTCGACTCTCATAGTTCGTCTCATACACGCTCGCCGGTTACGGAGACTCTTGACTTTTACATCAGATAAGACTCGGTTTATTTGGTCGTGGTAAGATAGTCTAGGTCTTCCCCGGTACCTGCATCCTTCCACTTTCACATTGTATATCTGTTTTGTCATTCTTTCCTCTGGCATTCTTTCTATATGCCCGAACCAACGGAGCATGCCCTTTCTTATCTTTACACCGATACTATCTTTCATACCTACTCGCTGTCTTACTATGCTGTTGCTAATGCGGTCGGTCAGCTTCACTCCGCACATCTTCCGCAGAGCTCGAATTTCTACCGCATTTATCCTACTTTCATTCTCCTTCTTACATACCCAGCTCTCGCTACCATATAACAGCGTTGGGACAAGAACTCCGTTATGTATGGCCAGCTGCGCCTTATGGCTTAAGTGCCGGCTCCCGAGTAGCTTTCCCATCGCACCATTCACTCTGTTCCCTGCACTCACTCTTCTCTCTATGTTAGCGGTGTATTTCCCATCCTTACTGAAGGCGCATCCAAGATATACAAACTCATTCACTTGCGCTGCCCTGCGGGCTTATTTTAATTATTATTATAAATAGTTACAAATACAATAATATACAAGGTCGCCAAACTGCACGACGCAGTTGCGAAGGAGACTTTTTGTCCACAATGCAGCTTGTACACTTAATTATTATTTAAACGATAACAACTATCACTTTTTTAGTAGTAGAAGCATAGAAGGAGAATGAAAGTAGGATAAATGCGGTAGAAATGCGAGCTCTGCGGAAGATGTGCGGAGTGAAGCTGACCGACCGCATTAGCAACAGCGTAGTAAGAAAGCGAGTAGTTATGAAAGATAGTATCGGTGTAAAGATGAGAAAGGGCATGCTCCGTTGGTTCGGCCATATAGAAAGAATGCCAGATGAAAGAATGACAAAACAGATATACTATGTGAATGTGGAAGGATGCAGGTACCGGGGAAGACTTAGACTGTCTTACCACGACCAAATAAACCGAGTCTTATCTGGAGGAAAAGTCGAGAGTCTCCGTAACCAGCGAGCGTGTATGAGACGAACTATGAGAGTGGAGGAAGCCAGAGAGGTATGTAAGGAGAGAACCTGTTGGAACTGTTTACTCTCTGCCTACCCCGCAAGGGATCTGGCGTGATGATATAGATAAAAGCATATTATTTTAAAGGTTTTTCTTTAATGTTGCAATTGATATATTTTTTTAAGCCTCTCAACAAATTCCTGTTATTATAGATCACTGGTGTTAGGTAACGCCGTGTTCTCTATCCATAATAATTTTTACCTGATGGTATTATGAATTTTCCTTGTTTACCTGCCCCTGCGTTGTCGTTCCTTTATAATCTTATTTAAAATATTGTTCATACTACTACTACTACTATAACCTCACGCCAGATCCCTTGCGGGGTAGGCAGAGAGTACAGAGTTCCAACAGGGTCTTTCCTTACATACCTCTCTGGCTTCCTCGACTCTCATAGTTCGTCTCATACCATCAGATAAGACTCATATTGTTCATAGCCATGAGATATTCTACTTCAAGATGTAACGGAAGTATTTTACAAATATAAAATAGCTTTTCATAATCAGGCTTGCATTGTTGTTTAACTTTTTTATGAACTAAGTATTTTAAGGGTTTAATTTGTAATTATAAATTCGAAAGTAACTGTCTGATTGTCTGTTACCTTTATCGACTAAACCGATGAACAGATTTTGATCATATTCGGCAAGGAAATAGATTTTATGCAGGGTAAGGTTACCTTTTTTCTCAAAAAAACTTAAGGCTGTAAATTTCACGCCGGAAAATAACGCGAGCGAAGTTGCGAGTAGAACTAGTATTATAAAAAGAGGACTTTAGTCGCAGATTCACAGGTAACAACCCACAACTGTTTTTTTTAAACGTGGGGCTACCCACACTAGGCTTTATTTCTGTGTTGTGGGTGCGTTAATAAACGTGAAAATTCACAAATACTCAGACCGAAATAAATAATTGTGGATCACACAAAGATTTGCCCGTGCGGGAATCGAACCCGCGACTATTAGACACAGTGGGCGGAGCGGCTTAAGCTCTTAACCACTGGTCTAAATAATCCGTCAAATAACGGTTTGATTCAGTCTGGATGATTGTGTATATAAAACTCGTCTAAGTACATCTAAGAAATATTCTCCAAAGTGGGATTACTTTAAAAAGTGGAAAGCCACCACTTTAAATTGGCGATCAGATGCACTGGGCCCAGGTGGGCACATTCGACCCAGTTCTGTCAGACACCGGGCAGGACAATTTCGTCCCAAGTTTATTCACTACGGTATTAGTATTGAAGTAAAATATATTTAAAATTGACCGTATAGTGGAAGTTAATACTCACTAGCGACCCGCCCTGGTTTCGTACGAATACCAGTAGGTATCTACAGGCAACTTTTATTTAGAATTGTTTAAGAGAAACCATTCCATCATATATAATTTCATTGATTGACGTAAGCCACGCTATTGAAGTTCTCAGAAAGTACGTTTTTGGCAAGTTAATCGATAACACTCGTCTCCACAGAATTAGTAATTCTTTCATGGGGCAATGTATACGCTTCTACAACAATTTACCTATAGATATCCGAAACATGCCTATTGATAAGTTTAAAAAGGCAATTAAAACTAGACTCTGTGAGAAAGGGTATTACAAAATTTCAGATTATCTTGACGATAAAACAGACTGGGTGTGAGCAGCTCCTCAATCAGCAACAATTATGAAAAACAAAAAAAATGGTTATCAGAAAGGCCAAATAAATTAAATTTACAAGACTAGCCCGCTGAGTTTCTCGCCGGATCTTCTCAGTGGAGGCCGCGTTTCGATCCGGTGGTACATGTAAAAAATGTAATAATTTTGACGTTTTTGAGTGCTATTGTGTTGGCCTATGCAAATAAATGATTTTTGACTTTGACAGTTCAGTCAATTCGAAAGAATTACTGTATATATATACTCAACCTTTACTCGGGAATCAGTGTATCCATTGATGAAAATCAAATGATAATCTGTGTAGAAGTTTTAGAGAAAAGACTTGGCGCGGGGGGATTTTTTTGTCAGCCATAAAGACGAAAGAAACTGATTGGGTCCTTATTGGCTCCCATTTAACAGGTAATGCGGCATGTTTCAATAAAGTCGTACAATTCACGTTTAACCCTCTAGTGTCATACAGAATAACAAAAATATTTAATATTAGCCCTGTTAAGAAACTGTCCCACCGTTGGGCACGGGCCTCCTCTCCAACTGAGAGGGTATAGGCATAGTTCACCACGCTGGTCCAGTGCGGGTTGGCGAACTTCACACACCTTCGAGAATTTCTGCAGGTTTCCTCACGAGGTTTTCCTTCACCGTTAAAGCAAGTAATAGTTTTGTTTTTAATACGCCCATGCTTTCAAAAAGACAGAGGTGCGGGCCTGGTTTTGAACCCAAGACCTCTGACTTTGCAGACCAGCGGTCGAACCACTTACAGACAGAATAACATTAGACGAATATTTCGCAAACATATCGAAACACGCGGCGTTTGGTCATAAGTTAATTCCTGTTTGTAAACGCATCCACGACACTAAAGTAATTCTTACAGTAGGATATTGTTTTACAAAAGAAAAGTGTATGCCTTTGTCTCATGTTACAAATTGCACTCGCCATTTTGTCCCGGTGACGTCACGCCGCGGTAAAACTCGTAAAGCGGGCAAACTGCGAAACGTCCAATACGAATTGACGTAAATTATAATATATTCACTTGCAGGGTTGTCACACCGTCATGCCAATGTTCCCCAAAGTTTTTCCCCTTTTCGGCGACGAGATTAGGTCCCATGGGTATGAGATAATTGTCATATACCGAGCACAATTCCAGACTCCGAATCGATACTGGACATTTATCGATAGAAAAACTACATTTGTTCAAACCTAACCTAAAATTTTCCATAGAATTTCTAGTACCCGTCCGGAGTTTGGCATTGTGTCCGGTTACGGTTTATTGGCATTAGGCTCGCCCCCTATGAAAGTAGACCTAACATCGTCGGTGATATGTATGTAAAAAAAGTCCATCTCTGCCATGTTACAGTTACAAAACGTACTCGTAACTGGTTTTTTTTTGTCTGCTAAAGCTGCTCGCGTTTACGAACGCGTTCATCACGTCGTCCTTGGCCATTGCTTAGCGGGAGCAGCATCTTCACCGGTGGTAGGCTACGACCGTGGCTGGTCACCACCCTCCCAGCAAAGTCGTGCCGCCAAGCGACCCAGTCATGTTACGCGGAGTTGTCTTACGAGGAGCCAGCCCGATTATACTGTAACTCAGTCTAACTTCCGCCTAATTTACTCCTCTCCCTCTTATTTACCTCGGCAAGTTATAAATTACATAAGATAATGTCGTTGTAAAGATGAGAAAAGAAATGTTCCGGTGGTTCGGGCATATAATAAAAATGTCGGAAGAAATAAGGACAAAACAGATATACAATGCGAAAGTGGAAGGATGTAGGTACCGGGGAAGACCTAGACTGTCTTACTATGACCAAATGTACCGTTTTTTATCTGAAAGGCAAGTCAAGTGGCTCTGTAACCGGCAAGCTTGTGATACGAACTATGAGAGTAGAGTAAGAGTGGTCTGTAAGGAAAGAACCTGTTGGAAGTCTGTACTCTCTGGATCAAGCGTGATGGAGATGGATAGCAGTCATAAATTCAGGGTATCTAGGCTACTTCTGAGTGAGCAAGCCACATCTTCGGCGCCATCGTCAATTTTCTGATGAGATAGACCTGACTGTTTCTCAATAGGTATATATTTGTAGTCAAAAACGATTATTCATAAGGCGACAACCCTACATCGTAAACTTGTTTTTTATGTCCTTTGTACAAGCCTAGTAATACTTCTAAGTGACCGACAAATATTATTGATATATGCGACATTACTTTATGGTTCTGGGGTAAGCAGGTATCAATATCACTTAACAAGAACCCCTAAATTGAAAGTAATATTTAATAAGTTCTTATTTGTATTTGTATGTAGCGACTTCTTAGACTTTCTTAAAGGTACCTATCAAAGTTAGCCAAAAATAATTGTGATAACATTAATGTAACATTGTGAAGTATGCGCGCAAGAAGTCCTCATATTTTCTGAGGGTAGAGAAACTGAACTCGCAAAACAATGCGGCTTTTAATTCCTTTGTTGTGCGAGTTCCCACTGCCAAGCTGGAGACCTTCATGGGCGAGGAGTTCTGGCCGAGGGGTGTCGTATTCAGAACATTTCGTGGGAGACTGCGAGACACCGTGTACAGCCCAAAATGTCGCCAGCAACACAAGTTTCTTAGTTTATAAGTTTTTATATATTATATGTATGTTAGAGTGATAGATATACAATGCGAAAGTGGAAGGAGGTAGGTACCGGGGAAGACCTAGACTATCTTACCATGACCAAATGGACCGGGTCTTATCTGAAGGACAAGTCAAGAGTCTCCATAACCGGCGAGCGTGTATGAGACGTACTATGAGAGTGGAGAAAGCCAGAGAGGTATGTAAGGAAATAACCTGTTGGAACTCTGTACTCTTTGCCTACCCCGCAAGGGATCTGGCGTGATGATATCGATAGATAGATATGAATGTTAGTCTGTAAGGTATATATTCTATGGGCCTGTAACTTCCATATTTCATTTGCCTGAATTAAATTACTTATTTATAAATTGCAATTGAAATATTTAGTATTTTATCGCCGTTTATTTTAGATTATGAATACCCGACGTTTTGAGTGCTATACGGCACCCATGGTCACGGGAGGGACTGAGGCGTTTGACGTCCAAAAGTCTTTGTTAATCCGGAGTACCTCAGGGGGATCAATTTAACTGTAACTGAAATTTTAACTGATTGATCTTGGTGGATAGTGCATTGCGCGCTGTGGTGAGCAGTCAGTCTGTTCAACCAAGGCTCGACTGACTATTTACAACGGTGTGTTGGTACCTACGCTTATGTATGCCAGTGAATGTTGGGTATGGCAAAAGAAGCATGAAAGTAGAGAGTCTTTACGGAGTAAATGTGGAGTCAACTCTAGTGCTAACCGAATGAAGAATAGTGTCATTAAAAACCGATGTAAGTTGAAGGATGACGTGGTGACAAGGACATCCAAGGTGGAGAAAATGTGTGACAGGCGGCTAACGAAAGGAATATATCGAGCTTTCACTCACAGAAAGCGTTGGAAGAGGTCGCCTAAGGAAAACCTATCACTACCAAATTAATAGTCTTTTGAAAAAGGTCAAGTGCATAACACTCTTAATCGACGGAAATGTATGAAAAGATGTATGAACGTAGATGAAGCGAAAGAGATGTGTCAGAATTGTAGTATGTGGCAAACTGTATTCTCTGCCTACCCCAGTGGGATGAGGGCGTGAGTGTGTATGTATGTATGTATGAACCCACAATTAAGAAATTGGTTGAATAATGCCCGACACTGGTATCTTACTGCTACAGTTAAAGGCGTGCTGTTGAGTCAGACGGCCATATTTCTCGTGGCGTCTCGCTGCCTTGTGCATTTCTAGTGTAATCGTTTTAAGAGCTTGTCGCACTTCTAACTGTATATGTTAGACTGGAAACGGTGTCTGGGGCTGGTATTTAAACGAATACAACTCGATGTAATATACAACATGTCGTTCTCGTCATACTGCTAGTCTTTATTTATTTATACTTTATGGACAGTTAGTACACAAGCAGCTTAATGCCTTAGGCATTTTCTGCCAGTCTACCTTAGGGTGATACAAAAAGATAGGAATAGCGAAAAATAAATATTAAACCATACTATCTGAAGTAAAAATATATATGGCCCTATAATATAATACTTCATCATCATCTCAGCCTATATTTGTCCACTGCTGAACATAGGCCTCCCCAATCGCTTTCCAGCGTAACCGGCCATCTGCATCCAACGACTTCCTGCGATTTTCACAAGATCGTCGGTCCATCTGGCAGGCCACTCTAGAAGCTATCTGCCCCAACGCCCGTCCGATCTTGGCGCTATGTGGCCCGCCCATTGCCACTTCAGCTTGCTAATCTTAAGGGCTATGTCGGTGACCTTGGTTCTTTTATGAATGTAATATAATACTTACATATCCATAATTATATAAATATATAAACATAAAATATATACGAATAGCTATATATACATATATTAGATATATAAAAATACAATACTTATACTATATTAACGTTGAGATGATTCTGCCAATGTTTTGTGCAGATAATTCTGTACTTTTGTTTTCAAATAAAACCGATCGTTTGCCATCCTGACATCCAGTGGTAGTGCATTCCATAGCAAAATAGACTGAACATAGAAAGAAGAGTGAACAAAGTCCGAACGGTGAGAAGAACATTGAAGGAGACGATTATTTAGGGCTTTATGATTTCTTTGAGCGACGGTGTTTTCTGAAGAAGTCTGCAGTCTGTGAACATGTCCTTGACCGCACCCGCCATAACATCAGATTTGATAGACCACAAATCCTCGTGAAAGAACACCGATTCCTACCAAGGATGGTTCGCGAGGCTATTGAAATTAAAAAACATCCTAATTTCAATAGAGAAGATGGCTGGGTGCTTCCATCGTCTTGGGATCCGGTAATTAATATAATCAAATCCAAAACCAAGCACAACACTGCAATACCTCAAGACACCGTGAGCTCATTCTGCGTAGATCGGACCAACAACAACAAAAATAATTAAGAAGTTCGAGGGTACCCCGGAACAACTATGCCTATTGGACGTCTAACACCTCAGTCCCTCCCGTGACCATGGGTGCTGCAAAGCACTCGAAACGTCGGGAACTAAAAAAAAAAAAAAAAAAAAACCGCGATAAAATCCGTAAAATAGTTTTATTTCATGTGTAATATTCGCGTAAATCTAAGAACTCAATATTGTATGTAGTTTTAGGATAATGTATATATGTAGTGATTTCGTATATTTTTGTGCAATTGCCCTCACATCCACAAAACTGATCTGTCTACACTCAAAGGTTAACTGGTAGATAAGTCAAATTGAGTTAAGTTCGCCTTTGTACATCATCTGTATAAATATACTAACAAATTTATATTTCTTTTGTAAAATAAAGTATAAATAATAATATTAGCCCTGTTAAGAAATTGTCCCACCGTTAGGCACGGGCCTCCTCTCAAACTGAGAGGGTTTAGGCCATAGCCCACCACGCTGGCCCAGTGCGGGTTGGCGAACTTCACATACCTTCGAGAAACTCTTAGGCAGGTTTCCTCACGATGTCCAACGGATGAAAGAATAAATATATAAAATAAATACAAGCTGTAACATAATAAACGCGAGACCTGAAAGTAGGGTGTTCTAAATCGGTAACTGAATTGATTCCAACAATTTTAATGACTCTTACAATTGTTGTAATTTGCAAATTGTGCTGTTAATCCTTCAGTGCGTTATAACAAACTAAATTTATTCTTGATTCCAAGCAATACGGAGATTTCAAATGCATTTTTAAAACGTATTTCTCAATACACACACATTCACATAAAACTTGTATGTGACAACTAATTGTTAATTGGAGTATAAAAGTGCTCAGAAAGGGGTGAAATTTGGAAATTTGATTTTTGTATTGAATTTGTAAAGCAATTATCTAATTGGGGTGTCTGAGGTCTTGCATTATTTACAATACACCTTGTATATGAAGTATACTCAATTCTTTATTATAGATACAGAAACTATGACAAAATATATACAAAATAAGTACAAAGGCGACTTACCTCAAAATTCAGTACTCTGACAGCTACCTTTGAGAGACAGAGAGACAAATCATTAAAATAAGGATAGAAATATCGATAAAATAGAATGTATAACTCCAATGGACTGTGTCTTCATCACGCCAGATCATTTGTGGGGTAGGCAGAGTGCCCGGAAATCCAACAGGTTACTTTATTCCTCAGACCTTCCCGTGACCATGTGTGCTGTAAAGCACTCGAAACGTCGTGAACTTAAAAATCAAAAGTAAACCGCGATAAAATCCGGTAACTAGTTTTATTTAATGTGCAATATTCGCGTAAATAGAACTCAGCTTATCAATAATTATGTTCAATATACAATGATAACTACTCCCCTAATTTTCATTTTCTCTTGTCTCATCACTACCACCGTTTACATTCTCGCGTTCCAGAACCACTTCTCTACTCACTGTCGTGCGACCGCGCTAAATCTAATCAAAGCGTTTCATTCCAACTCACCAACAAACAAACCAAGTCTTATAGTGCGGTCGATACGAGTCCCGGATCCCGGGATTAGGGGGATTAAACCCGGGACCGCGTCGATACAATCTGCCCACAATGCCGGTCCAAGTGCGTTTGTGATCAACAACAATGAGTGTCTTAAATAAATACCCGGTTTTCGTAAGATCATGGTATATATTTTGGGGGTAAAAAACGTAGGCAATACCACAGACTATTTTGAATGCATAGACTTGGAATGTCCTGCAAAATATTCATTACTCGCTTTCACCACGTTATATTTCATAAACACATAGTGGTTACCTATATGTTATTTCGATAAACATACATAAAATGATGCTGATTATCACAGTCAAAATCAAATTTTATGTGTTTTTGTTTAGAATTAAGATAAATTAAAGCAACAAAATAAACACGGGTCATGCATACATTTCCCTTGAAAGGACTAAGAGGAAGGGACATACCGAAGCCGTTTACCATTATACAAAGCATAATTCCAGACTCCGCTGCGCGTAATAGAAATTTTGAGATAGAATAATTACAATCCGTCTGACTTAGGAATTGAATCCAGGTTTTACTATACGCTATTAGACACTAGATATTTGACACGTATAAAAAAACACAATAACTTTTTTTTTTATAAAATTTCAAATATTGAAAAAAATCTAGATCATTTTCAGTGCTTTTTTACTGTAAAAGTTATTAAAATTTCCTTTTTTTAATGGCCGTTATGAAAGCTACCAAGGTATGAACCAGTACTATCTATGCACAATACAGAACGATTTCGAGATTTTGAGCTTTTTACCGGCTGCAATTTGATCTATAGGTAGCTATAGTCAGTCTAATCAGTCTAATCATTTTTACTGGTCTGAGGTAATACGGAAGTTTGGAAGACATCATTGGGATAATTCGGGCTGTAATAATCTTATTTTACCCGAAGTTAAGTAGGCTTTGAAATGACGGGATTTCGACGCTTCGCTTACAAGATTCAGCAAGATGGCGGTTTTTTTTATTTCACTCGTATTGTGGATTTTGTGTTCCGTCGAAGTTGTAGAACGGTGACTTTCTGGTAATGTACCTACCGTTCTAAAACACGATCTTTTTGCGGTTAAAATTAAAAATATCTATTAAATGTCTGAGTAGTTATTTCAAAAGTAGACGTTGTAGTTTGAAGACGACAAATGAACAGTTCCTAAAAAGTCCACTTCTTGAAATGACTACCACTTTGTTGCAAAACCGTTTCATGAAAAGACCGTACAGATTAATTAATTCTTAAAATGACCATTCCTCAATATAACTATTTGTTAAATATTGACCACTTCTTGTAATGATGATTTTAACATGTATGTATAATTTATCTACTTGCCTTAATTATCATTTTTACCAAACGAATTTTATTTATTTTATACGTTTTTAAAAAGAGAAGCTAGATATTTATACCTGTCTCGTGGGTGCTTCTACAAACATGAAAATTCACATACAAAAATACCCAGACCGGAACAAATAATTGTGGGTAACACAAAGATTTGTCTCGTGCGGGAATCGAACCCATGACTATCTGACACAGTGGGCGGAGCAGCTGAAGCTCTTAACCACTGCGCTAAATGGTCCGTCAAATCATTACATGGTAATTTTACGAAGTCGTTTTTGGTCTTAGCGAATAAGCTTTTATCCCCTAATAAATTTTTACCTAACATTGGCGGCCGGATAAATTAATAATAATAAATGAATCGTATATTTATAGGCAGGTTTGTGGCCACCTGCTGTTGGAACTTATCAAGCCGCCTTTAAGGCTTCCAACTCGGCTTAACGACAACTACATTAAGTGGTATCCGGGACCAACGGCTTAACATGCCTTCCGAAGCACGGAGACGCTCGAATATGAAAATGCCACGAACGGTCACCCATCTCAGGCCGACCGAGTCTAACGCTCCTTAACCTTGGTGATTGGTAAGAACACCGCAGTCGCACGGCGCTACGAGTGCCTCAGACATAACGTATTTTTATTTATTAAGGACAACAAACAATTGTATAATAGAACATAATACAATCACAGAGTTAAAATTGAACTAAATAATTATACAACCAGCACCCTTATCCACTATATAATATTAAATACTTATTATATGGCACAGAGTATAAACTCATTACGTTTACACATTACATTTAAAGGGTTCTAACATTAATTTAAAAATAACAAAAAGCAAATCTTAATCAAGTATGACATAAAACTATTTTTCGGATTTTATCGCGGTTTATTTTGATTTTTATGTACCCGACGTTTCGAGTGCTTTGCAGCAGCCATGGTCACGGGAAGGACTGACGTTTTAGACGTCCAAAAGGCATAGTTGTTCCGGAGTACCCTCAAACTTCTTAATTATTTTTGTTGGTCCGATCTACGCAGAATGAGCTCACGGTGTCTGAGGCCTTAATCAAGTAACCAGGGAGAAACAAAATCCACAAAGACAAAAATACAACTAATCAAATGGCGATGTTTAGCAGCTTATCATTAATAGCTTTTCTAAATTCAGTTGGTGACAAGGCAAGTAAGTCTATATCGGAAAAATTGTTATTATAAGCTTTCATAATCCAGCGCAATGGGTATATATTTGAATAAGTATATTTGATTGATAAGATGATTACAGTCGAACTTATTGTGACAGACTTTATACAGAAACAGCAAGTCAAACATTAGTCGTCTTTTTTTAGTGTGGGCGAAGAAAATTTAATTTGGAGCACCGAGCATGATAGCATCTGTAGTTAACAGAGCGAAAGTACTTTTTTTGAATAGACTCTAGTTCTATCTATCTATCTATCTATATAATCACGCCAGATCCCTTACGGGGTAGGCAGAGAGAACAGAGTTCCAACAGGTTCTTTCCTTACATACCTCTCTAGCTTTCTGTACTCTCATAGTTCGTCTCATACACGCTCGTCGGTTACGGAGACTCCTGACTTGTCCTTCAGATAAGACCCGGTCTATTTGGTCATGGTCATAGACTCTAGATGTTCGCTATATTTTTGATAGAATGGATTCCATACTTGCGTGGCATATTCTAGCTGAGGTCTTATGAGGGAATTGAAAAGTAACAGATAAGTATTTGATCTTTTAAATGACTTGGAATGAACGTAAGGACGACAATTTCAGTAAAATAGTAAGAGCTGTGTATATTCAGGTCACTTTTGCCACCCCCGCTTGGGGAATGTAGGTGTGAAGGTATTTTCGGTATCTAAATTAGGACTATAATAATCATTAAATATGTTTTTCCATTATATAGTGTTGTGTGTGAAGTTACGTAAGCAGTCGCCGATTTTAATGAATATAAGTAGGATGTTGATGTGATGTCTGGAATTTAAATATGAAAGAAAACGTGATATTTATATCTACGTGGGATGTACCTAATTTCTGAGTAAAGTTCGAAAAGGTATTCCTGAAAATACGCTTGTTTTGTCGAAATGAGGATGTACAAATCAATGTTTATATTTGTGTATGTTTTTTTTATTACCAATTCAAATGCCTATATTTTGCTGGTAACTTTGTCTTTTACCATATCATATCTAAACCACAATTTTTTCAGAGCAGACAACGACAAAAAGAATTCAGTTACGGTATAAGGGGTTGAAAACATAAATGGATAGGAATATATAAACATTTATAATGTCGTGTTTTGTACATAATACGATGTCGTATTACTACACCGCAAGGGATATTACTGTTGCAAATCTGTGCTCCGACTGCCTCGTTGGTCTGGTGCCAAAGCACATCACACTTTGTGATCACGAGGTCCTGGGTTCATATCCTAGGTCGGACAAATGTAGTTTTTCTAACGAAAAATTATGGCAATATGTAAGTATGAGTCCGGAGTCTGGAATTGTGCCCGGTATATGGCAATAGGGCGATGTTAGGCCCCTATTACACGGGACCTAACATCGTGGGCGAAACGTGGGTGTACTCAGTACACCTCTGCAACCCTCGCTTGGGGAATATAGGCGTGACGGTGTCTTAAATCTGTAATCTATGCTTACCCGGCAGGGGACCTGACGTGACAATAGGTATAGATAGGCTATGGACATAATATATAATAGTTTTAGACATCGATATACTATTCGTACTAAATTACGGATAGCGACTGTAGAATCGGCGAGCGTGTATGAGATGAACTATGAAAGTGGAGGAACCCAGAGAGGCATATAAGGAAAGAACCTGTTGTAACTCTGTACTCTCTGCCTACCCCGCAAGGGATCTGGCGTGATGATAAGGATAGATAGATATGGAACTGTAGAAATACGTTTTATTGTTTTTATCTTTGCGCTATAGTAGTTATAGCAAAAAATAGCATTTAACGCATCCTCACGTTGGCTATGTCTAAATCAAAATAATTCTAAAAAAGTAATTCTCTCTTAAAAAAATACACTATCAAAACATAAACAAAATACGCAAACGATACAGCTATCTAATTCGCAAATTAAACACAGATATCTGAACCGGCGGAACACAAACACTAATTTGTTTCGAAAGATAACCGAATCCCGCGGCGGGCGCACTAGCGCCCTCTAATCCCGGCGCGGTGCGTGGGCGCGCGTATAATCCCGCGATTATATCGGTAAATGTCCCCGCACTAGTCGTAAATGAATTTGGTACGTCTATGTTAGATATGGAACGTCTATGGTTGCTATTTATAATTCATTATCATTAATTGATGAAAATATGATTTAATTTTTGCTGTTTAAATTTATTTTCATATAAAATTATAAATTTACTAGGAACCTACCCTGGCTTGGCAGTTCCTATGAGTATCTATCTGTGTTATCACGGCTGAACCGTTGCTGTGTGGGCAGAGAGTACAAATTTCTAACGTGTTCTTTCCTTACATAACTCTCATAGTTTGTCTAACACACGCCCGTCGGTTACGGATACCCTTGACTTGCCATTCAGATAAGCTCTATTTGCTTATGGTAAGGATGTTCTTGGTCCTCCCCGGTACCTACTGTGCTATGCCTAGCCGGCGGGCTAGGGATTCTTCGACCTCGCCAGCGAGGTCAGTGTCTGACCCTAAAATGAAGGAAGCCAGAGAGGTTTGTAAAGAAAGAACCTGTTGGAACTCTCTGCTCTCTGCCTATACTACACGGGCGTGATGATATAGATAGAGAATTCTTTATAGAAAATTCTTAGCAACACTGTCCTAACTAGGATTCGGATCCAAGATCTGATCACATTGCACCACTCGACCAACGAAATAATAAAACTATTTTCTAGATCACCAAAGTCATTAGTTGAAGGATGGTTTGAAATATTACTTTGAAAACTGATTACTTTTTAATCTGTAGTTCGTGAGATGCCGGAGATATCCCATAATCCTTAGCTTAGATGTTTATTGAAAATAACACGTCTTCGGATGGAGTGGTTAAGGATTCAGTGATATTAAAAGAACACCGTTATACCTATACTTACTGTGTACCAGAGTTGGGCAAAAATTAAGTATGAAAATTGAAATTGCTATTAAAATATTTCATTTTTAATAAGTTTGTGACGTTTCGAATACTCTAAAGCACCCATGTCCAAAAGTCATTTTTATGCCGGAGTACCTCAGGGGGATTAATTTAATTGAAATTTCAATTGATTCAGAATCAGAATCAGATTTCTTTTATTTATAAAAACCATTATAGTATTTATGAATAATCAGAAAACTAACAAAAACTCTACCACCGCTTTGGAATGTCATTCCTGCGGAGAAGAAGGGCAAGAAACTCCACGGTTACTCTTTTAAAATAATAATTTTACAAAATTTTTCTATATACTAGTATCTTGTTTTGGGGTATTTGAATAATGTAGGTTGGTAATCAGGGGGGTCTTACTTAAATGCAAATTATACTATTTATGAGAAGGGCTACATGGATACAAAAAAAAAATCATTATGTTAAATTAACAGATCAGATTGACCCTGTAATTAAAAATTGGTTGGATAATTCCCAATACTGCTGTCTGCACCTTTTGTGTGTGAGTGATCTAGGCTCGCCGGTTACGAAGAACCTTGACCTTCAGATAAGACTCGGTCTATTTTAAGATAGTCTAGGTCTTCCCCGGTACCTACATCCTTCCACTTTCGCATTGTATATCTGTTTGTCATTCTTTCTTCTGACATTCTTTCTATATGCCCGAACCAACGGAGCATACCATTTCTCATGCACAATGTACCAATGATATTATCATGTTGTGATCTCACTGTTTAAGCATTATTTGTATGTGCAAGAAATATTTCCATTTTTTTGCAGCAATAGTGGTTGTTGGCTGGTCTTGAAAAACATTTACCTTACCGATAAAATTCACACAGGTTTTCTATTCATACTACAATTTTTTGTAAATTCAGGACTAAATTTACATAAATGTATGTATTTGTACTCAAAAATACTCAAGTATTCATGACAAGCGTGTACCGGGCCGGGTCCGCAGCGGGGCCATTTTAAGCGACCCATTACTGGAGAGGGACGTCTTAGACATCTTGCGGAGACTACACACCAGATACGTTAACGCTGCGACATTTTTAAAATTAGAGAATCTCTATATCTTTATATATAAAATTGCGGTGTGTGTTCGTAATTCTTCTCCTCCTAACCGCCTGGATCGATGTTGTTGATTTTTTTTTGTACTTATGGGGTCATCTGGTTAGTTGTTAGCTATAATGGGATCCGCTGGGGGCGTCGCTTGTCCACCACCGATGCGAAGCACCGGGTAACTGTTAGTGATAAATAAAATAAACACCGTCATTTCTATATTTCTAGATAGTATCGGTGTAACGATGAGAAAGGGTGTGCTCCGTTGGTTCGGGCATATACAAAGAATGTCAGAAGAACGAATGACAAAACAGATATACAATGCGAAAGTGAAAGGATGTAGACTATCTTACCATGACCAAATAGACCGGGTCTTATCTGAAGGACAAGTCAGGAGTCTCCGTAACCGGCGAGCGTGTATGAGCCGAACTATGAGAGTGGAGGAAGCCAGAGAGGTATGTAAGGAAAGAACCTGTTGGAACTCTGTACTCTCTGCCTACCTACGTTTTGCGCCGACGATGTTATGTCGATTGATGTAATTGTTGGTCACGTCAAATTATTTTTCGTGTGGGATTAGACCCTCGAATACTTGATCTAGTGATATGAGTGGACTAAGCACTAGCACCCTAATTACTAAACGGGTAAAAATATTTCCTTGGAAAGTTGTCAGCAGCAAATCTAGATTTTATGCATCTGAGTATCCTAGGATATCCTGTAATCTATCCATTCGTCTTCTTCGTATTTCCCGGCTTCGGATTTCAGTGCCGCCCCGTTTTACGACGACTGCATCGAACACTGATGTAAACTTGATGACGTATTTGGAAATAGCTGAATTTACGATTTTCATGGAAAATGGTTGACGCTGTTGCGCCTATATTCCTAAAGCGAGGGTGGTAAAGGTGTAATGTTTGTATATACATTTTACTAACAACGTACGGTTCGATTGTAATAGAAAGCTAGCCTATTGCTATAATACCAAAATTCTGTTTGTCATGTTATGATTCTGTCATTTTGCAACACCGATGTTTTGCGTTTGTCGTTTTGCGAATTGACATTTCACGTTTTCGCCATTTTGCGTCTCTGTTATTCTGCTTTTCTGACTTTCTATTCTCAAACCACGCCCTACGGATAAGTTTTTTTTTTTTTTTTTTTTTTTTCTTAAAAAACGTAGCCCCACACTAGGATTTATTCCTGTATCGTGGGGGCGTTTACAAACATGAACATTCACATACACAAATACCCAGACCGGAACAAATAACTGTGGATCACACAAAGATTTGTCCTGTGCGGGAATCGAACCTCCGACTATTAGACGCAGTGGGCAGAGCGGCTTAAGCTCTTAAGCTCTCGTCCGTCAAAGTTGTCGATAAGATCCGCAATAACACTGTCAGACCAAGAATAACCTCAGTAGGCCTTGTCCGTCCTAGAAAACGAACTCAGGACTTTGCAATCGCTGGCCGCACCATTCGTTTTTAGGCACTCTGAAGCCAAAATTGTGAAAAAGCAACCATTTTCCAATGAATGGTACATTGTTTGTTGCTTGGTTTTGCAAGGTATAATATCAATTGGGTTTCGCCAGACACTAAAACACTGTCCTAGGCATCTTTGAAATTTAGACAAATCCAGGCTAACCCGTTTAGATGGGAACCGTAATTGATTAAAATCATGGTCAAATAGTTTATTACACTACGGGGGCACCTGTATATTGTAAAATATTACAAATTTACTCTTTCTACTATTTACCAGAGTTGGACACTTTTCAATGGTAGAATCAATCAATTTGAATTTCATTTGCAATTAAAGTAATCCCCCTGAGGTATGGTATAACTATGACTTTTTGACGTCAAACGCTTCAATCCCTCCCGTGATCATGGGTGCTGTAGAACACTAGAAACGACGGGCATACTACAAATAAACCGCGACGAAATCGAAAATATTTTATTTGCAACTTATTTTTTTCCCAATTAATTTTTGCCCAACTCTGCTATTTACCAACGGATTATAACGCGGACTCGACTAGGAAGTACAACGAGACACTCATCGGCCTTGTCTTTTTTACTCTCTTTCTATTTTTTTTTGACAGAAACTGTGTGTACTTAAAAATGTAAAGATTACAACATTAATTTTACATCTAGCTCTAATGTGATTGTCTTACGACTCAGTTATAAGGCTAATGATAATATTTATAAGAAGTAAAAATCTTAAGAGATTCTAGGTAAAAGCGACAAATTCAGGCTTGCATATCTTATATAGCATGCCCTGTCAATCTTCTGACTACCACTCATATCTTTACCCATTCATAAATATAATACAGAAAGAAAAATAAAAAAAATATCACTAAAAACATTTTTATTTTTTTTCCTCCAGTTTTTACGAGTCGCGGCGACCGTTCAGACAGTGTAAGGTCTCCTTAAAGAAGGCCATAGCGCGTAACTGTCGCGAAACATTTTCTGAATATAATTCATGCATTTTTAAACGCATCCGACTGGGCCGTTATTCGGTATAACGAAACGCGACGTGCTACGATAATTTCGTGAAATGATCATGTAATGTAGTCCTCCACGATCGCCCAGTGCGGGTTGGCAAACTTCACACACCTTTGAGAAACTCTTAGGTTGTTTTTTAGCATTCCTTAAAATCCTACATAATTATTATTATTAATTAATTTTGTGGCATTGCACTGATGACGCGATGAGTCTTCAGATAATGCGTATTTTAATTTAATAAAATGGGATATATAATATAAAAGTGCTTAAAAAGGGGAAACACATTTAAATTGGGAAATTTCGTTTTCGAGTTACGTTACGAGTTACTGATATCGAATAAGGCTCTGGTCGTCTAGACGTTAGCGCGTTTTATAGTTATTGGAGACGATGCGACTGCGTTTCCATTCCTGTAAGTGCCTTTAATATAAACATGTGAAGTTAGGGGAAGTTCTACAAAATACAGGGCTGAGACACTCCAAGGAATTTCTCTCCACATGGTGTGACAGCGACAGCAAGAGACTACTAAAACACAGTAGACTACAATAAAGGTAACTGATTCGAGAATATACAGGCCACTAAGGCACAAAAGAACATCTACACCAGATGTACCTCTGCAGCGACTTGGTATGCAGGAATTGTGGTACAGAGACTGAAACCATGAAGCACGTCCTCTGCCACTGCGACGCTCTGGCGGCGCGGCGAATGAAGCTACTGGGAGTGGCCCATCCAAATCCAGAGGAACTTCGGCTCTGTCCTCCTGCTGGAATCTACAGCCTGGTACAGGGAGTATTTGGTTCTTCAGGTACGTAAGAGCATTAAGGCAAGGACAGCACAAAAGATCCCATCGGGTCGAAGTGCGCTTGAGGTCTTCTCGGTCCGATTAGCCAATAACAAGATAAGATAAGGTAGGGGAAGTTCTTTGCTGTTTATCTATATATAACATAATAAACGCAAGACCTCAGACACCCCGATTAGAGAATTGCTTCATCAATTCAAAACAATAACCACATATCCAAAATTATTACCCCTTTTTTAAGCATTTTTGTACCCCAATTATCAATGAAACTTGCACGTGTATGTGTACGGTTTGAGAAATTCGTTTTAGGAATGCATTTGAAATCTCGTTATTGCTCTGAATCAAGAATAAGTTTATTTTTTTATAGCGCACTGAAGGAGTAAAAGCATTGTTTGCAAATTTAAAAAAGTTTAAGATACATTAAAAATTGTTGGAATCAATTCAGTTAACGATGTAGAACAAACTACGATTTAGCGCAGTGGTTTAGAGCTTAAGCCGCCCCGCCCACTGTGTCTAATAATCGCGGGTTCGATTCCCGCACGGGACAAATCTTTGTGTGATCCACAATTATTTGTTCCGGTCTGGGTATTTGTGTATGTGAATTTTCATGTTTGTAAACGCACCCGCACAGTTATAAATCCTAGTGTGGGGCTACGTTTAAAAAAAAACCATCACCACCTGTTTTATGCTGTACGCATCCAACAAATTACTACATGAAAGAACTAGTTCAGTCTCTAAGTACTATTAGAACAATGAGGTACTAAAAGTACCTACTAAAAGACCGAACTAGTCCTTTCATGTTTCATTTCTTACTTTTTTTTTACGGTTCCTGTGCGTTTTAGGGCGATGTTCAATAGCCTTAAACCTTCCTTAAGAATTGAGTTAAACTACAAAAATATTTTTTCCGATCCGACTGGTCGTTCCAGCGATTACCGCGTTCAAACAATAAAAAACACAAGTTCTTTAGCTTTGTAACATTATTATAGAGTAGCGATTAGTATAGACTAGTATACTCATGTAATTTTAACATCCACTGTAACCCATTTTCGCAAATAAACTGATTTGATTTGAAATGTTTGTATGATGTATACACCTTAACATGATTCTAATTCAAATCAATCCCACAATAATTAAACAAAGGTACTAGCTGTGACAATCAAATTTAACTTCAACAATCAACGAATAAAGTTCAATTTGCTGTTGACCAGTCACGAAAATTTCACTCACCAACATTTCCGACAGAATTAGTTACAATAGGCACCGATAGATGTCGCTATAACGGACGCACACTCGCGGTATTAAAATTTATCCTCAGGCAGATAAAGTCCGGTGTATTGTGCGCGAACAAATTGAACTGTCAACATCCTATATGCCGAGGGCGTTATGAATGGTATTATATTAAAACACTGGATGGACGAGTAATACCTGCAATAGAGTAGGGTGGCCATGAGACCGAAACAGTGGTGGTGCATATAAATAAATTATATTTGCTTGGTCACTAAAAAGAACACTGCAAGTACAACAAGGAAGAACTAGTTCGGTCTTTGAGAACTATTAGTACCTCATTGTAGACATGAAGAAAGCCTCTCTTCTTCTTCTTCAAGTTATGGCTTCACACTAATTATAAGTGTATTTTGCCAGTGTCCAGTGAGATATATAATCGTGTATGTTTCAATTAATTCGACTCCCCGACGAATTTGATGACAATGATGATAATGAAATTAATGAAGTACCTCACCCTGGATAGTAAAGCGGTGGAAACTTAAAACATACCAATTGCAACGGCCGTTTTAAGAGAAGTCGAAAAGGCACATTTTATCACTTTGTTACAATTACCTTCACTCATGTACATATAAGAACACATAATGGTTAATATTCCACCAATATTACACATTATTCGTCGAAATAACACATGTTTTGGAAATTAAAACAAATTGACAACATCACACTTCGACTTCCCGCCAAAAAAAACAGCGTCTCATTGTTCAGTTTCGATCATTTGTATCTGAAACAGTGCAATATGTCTCATTTGAAACATTTGAATTAGCTAAATTAAAGCACAGTCGGCGCACCGACCGACATCGCGTCATGTATTCGTTTGTGCTGTGAGACGGCAACGGAGATCCCGCACGGAAAAAATCTTTGTGTGATCCACAATTATTTGTTTCGGTCTGGGTATTTGTGTATGTGAATTTTCATGTTTGTAAACGCACCCACGACACAGGAATATAATATAATACTACTGTGGGCCTACGTTTAAAAAAAAAAAAAAAAACCAATTCACATTCAAGGACAACTATCGAGATAATGAATAGGTACTATTTACAAAAAGTGGCAGGCGAGTTCGAGTGTCTACTAAATGTATTATGTACAGAAACTATTAAAAACCGTCTTTTTCAGTCTTGCACTAGATTATAAATCTCACTAAAATCTCGTCAGAACCTAATTATACTAAATAATATTGCACCATATAAATTCACAATTCATAGCTAGGTTTTATTAGTCTAGTTCTTAGCAATCATCGAGGTTAAGAGGAATTTATAAATTATGTGACGAATTTCATGATTTTCGAGGCACTCCCCTGTCCTTGTTACTTCCCCTGGAGTGACGTTACTTATTCCTATAATTTAAAATTTAAAAATTATTAAATTAAATCAGCAACAGCATAGTAAGACAGCGAGTAGGTATGAAAGATAGTATCGGTGTAAAGATGAGAAAGGGCATGCTCCGTTGGTTCGGCCATATAGAAAGAATGCCAGAGGAAAGAATGACAAAACAAATATACAATGTGAAAGTGGAAGGATGCAGGTACCGGGGAAGACCTAGACCATCTTACCACGACCAAATAAACCGAGTCTTATCTGATGGAAAAGTCAAGAGTCTCCGTAACCGGCGAGCGTGTATGAGACGAACTATGAGAGTCGAGGAAGCCAGAGAGGTATGTAAGGAAAGAACCTGTTGGAACTCTGTACTCTCTGCCTACCCGGCAAGGGATCTGGCGTGAGGTTATAGATAGATAGATAGAAATCAGCACCATTATAATTACTCTTGGATAATAACTTCTTAAGAAAAATAATTTCTACCAAACCAAACACTTGCAATTTTGCTTTATGCCACTACTTGAACCGCCCTTGAGCTCACTCCCTTGCACTTCCGGTTAGAACGGTTAAGTCTGTCCCGTTAAAACTCAGTGATCTGGTCACCCTAACATAGCTGCATAGACAGACTATACAAAATAATCGTCAAACGTTTGATCCGGCTGGACAAATTGATTTAGGATTAAAAATGTTTTCATCTGAATTTAAGGTATTAAGTTTTTTGGTAGGTATTTCATTTATTATATATACCAGGTGTAACATACTAAACGCAAGACCTGAAAGTTTGTTCTAAATCTATAACGGAATTGATTTCAATTTAGCGGTCTCAAGTTTCGTGACGGATGATTTAGCGCAGTGGTTAAGAGCTTAAGCCGCTCCGCCCACTGTGTCTAATTGTCGCGGGTTCGATTCCCGTACGGGGCAAATCTTTGTGTGATCCACAATTATTTATTCCGGTCTGGGTGTTTGTGTATGTGAATTTTCATGTTTGTAAACGCACCCACGATACAGGAATAAATCCTAGTGTGCGGCTACGTTTAAAAAAAAATAAAAAAAAATTATATATTTTTTAAATTCGCAAAAAGGCTGTTACTCCCTTATAATAAACTAAGTTTATTCTTGATTCAAAGCAATACGGAAATTTTTAATGCATTTCTAAAACGTATTTCTCAATTTGCACACATACACGTAGAAGTTTCACTGTTAATTGGGGTATAAAAGTACCTAAAAAGGGGATTAAACATTTTGAATTTGGAAAATTGGTTTTCGTATGGAATTTGTGAAGCAATCATCTGATCGGGGTGTCTGAGGTCTTGCGTTTTTTACGAAACACCTTGAGAAGAAATCTTAAAAAACCATGAATATACAAATATTAATGATTTTTTTAAGATTTCTTCATTGATTCAAATAACATTTTTTCCGATATAGAATTCGAACCGACAACCTCGTGACCACCATTCGAAGTACGCACTCACGCACGTCAATCAAAAATTGCAAAAAACATGACACAAATACAAAAATTAAATTCAATTGTTATAATATAAAATAATTCAACTACCCTCATTTTATATTTTGTTGTTCTACCCTCCCCTCAGCCTCAGACTATTGTGTTTTAGCTCGCCGTAAGAATTATTCGAAATCACTCGCGCGTTATTTCATTAAGCCTCTATTATTGTTAAAAATAATAGGGGGATGGGTTTTATTAACCGATTCCACAGAGTTATTATAGTATTGTGGTATTATTTGCCGTGAGCGAGATGGAACAAATTTGTCTTTGTTAGAAGTATTAACGATATCCTTCTATATCTATATCATCACGCCAGATCCCTTGCGGGGTAGGCAAAGAGTATAGAGCTCCAACAGGTTCTTTCCTTACATACCTCTCTGACTTCCTCCACTCTCATAGTTCGTCTCATACACGCCCGCTGGTTACGGAGCCTCCTCACTTGTCCTTCAGATGATATCCTTCTAATACTATAAATGTGAAAAACAAAACAGGCAAAAACGGCTGAACGGATTTGGAAATGAAATTTGGCACACGAACTGGATCAACACACAGGATACTATTTATCCCGGAAAAATGTTTAGTTCTTGTCTAAAGTCAACGCGGCGAAGTCGCCGGCACAAACTATCCATCGATATCATCACGCCAGAGTCCTTGCGGGGTAGGCAGAGAGTACAGAGTTTCAACAGGTTCTTTCCTTACATACCTCTCTGGCTTCCTCCTCTCTCATAGTTCGTTTCATACACGCTCTCATAACCGGCAGAAACTAGTGATTGATAAATTTAAAAAATCTTGTACCTTTGCCCAACGTGTGTGACAACCAGCCCACGTGGTCGGGCCTAGGAAAGAATGCAATATTATCTACTTATCTGGGTTTACTCAGTACACCTCTGCCACCCCCGCTTGGGGAATATAGGCGTGTTTTATTTGCCATGTGGAACATTAGTATTAGTAAAAATTAGACATCGCCAAAGTTCCTCACTTTTCAGATTCGATCATTTGTATCTGAAACTGCAAAGATTCGAATCTCAATATGCCTCAATTGGAAAATTTATATCCCTGATTCTGCATAATCGTCGCGTATTCGGTCGTTCTGCGAGACGCCTAGACAGTAAATTAAGCATATGTAAAATCGAGATTCAGATTGGAATGAGCCATGAAGCATTTTGTTTTTTTTCTCTAAGATTACCGCCTTTGTATACCGACTGATAAATGTAAGAACGAGATTGAGATACAAATGAGGCATATTTTTACAACTGTTTCAAATGTATTTCTCATTCATGTGTCATATCACTGTAACGTTTCAGTAAAGATCGAAATAAGTCTCGTAAAAATGAGTATTAATAAAATATGAACTATGAACAAACATAGCAAGTTTTAAGTAGTGTAGTATTATTAAGTTTTTATAGGTAAGATACTCCGTCTATTGTGCATACTATAAAACCCCAGGACTACAAAACTACATCTTGAATTGTTATTCTATTTATATCTTTTTATGTATTTATTCTTTGTTGTACACATATATACCCAATTAACCATTGCATAGGATTTTTCAAGTACTATGGTGTGCTTAACTCAAAATTGAGTTTTACAGCCAACCTGTGCGATAGTGAGATGAAAAGTAGAGGGGACAGTAACAAGTGTACAATGGAATAAAATATATACATAACTACACAACACATTACATACACATATAAATCAACAAAATAATATAAATTAACATACCTATTTATCCATATATATTATATATCAACAATTATATATAATGGTATATACATACATATATAAATATATAATTCATGATGAAAGGAAATGCTGCTTAATTTTTCTTTTGAATACGTCCAGTGAGACGCTATTGCGTATAGAGTGTGGAAGCGAATTCAACAGCTGCACTGCGCGAACAGTGAAAGAACCATTATAAAGGCTAGAAGTGTGACGGGGAGTACGGAGAAGAAGAGAAGATGTGCGGCAGGGCTTACCCCTGGGGACTAAATATTTAAAGCGTTCCCTTAGATAAAATGGTGAATTAAGATTGTGAAGAAGAGAATAGAGGAGTGAAAGAATATGAGTATCTCGACGACGTCGAATAGGCAGCCACTTTAACTGCGCCCGAAATTCAAACACATGATCGTACTTTCGGAGCCCGAAAATAAAGCGGATGTACAAATTCTGAAGTCATTCGAGTTTATTGAGATGCTCCGCCGTTGCGTCCAAGACACAGACATCAGTATAGTCCAGAACGGGAAGGAGAAGAGATTGAGCAAGAGTTATTTTAGTATGAAAGGGCAGGAACTTTTGGAGTCGCTACAGGGACTGGAAGGAGCGATAAATCCTTCTGTTTACTTCTGCAATGTGAACATTCCACGAAAGATGGCAGTCGATATAGACACCTTAATTTTTAACACTTGTGGGATAGGCTGTAGGAACTGAGGTATTTAATCAAGATTTTAGGTATTTAATCAAGATTTTAGGTATTTAATCAAGATTTTAGGTATTTAATCAAGATTTTTTCCAAATTAGCGTAATATTTCCTAAAAGAACAATTGACGTGGACGCCTACTATTTTCTCTCGTCTGTATGCTCGTATTTTAGGCTGAAAATGTAATTTTATAAGCTTATAAATCAAATTGAATTATATTCAAATAAAACACAGCATTATCATAGATCTGTTTTCGACGGACGATTTAGCGCAGTGGTTAAGAGCTTAAGCCGCTCCGCCCACTGCGTCTAATAGTCGCGGGTTCGATTCCCGCACGGGACAAATCTTTGTGTGATCCACAATTATTTGTTTCGGTCTGGGCATTTGTGTATGTGAATTTTCATGTTTGTAAACGGGAATCCACACAGGAATAAATCCTAGTGTGGGGCTAAGCTTAAAAAAAATGTTTACTTTTTAACTCAAGTCAACATTGAGTAGTTTTTGACTTAGCGTCGTTTTTGGCAAACCTCTGCAAATTTTAGGCGCGCCGCTTATGGTACATGGTACTTACTGGTATGTTACGTCGCGCTCTGAGACTAAGCGTTAAAATTATTGAAAAATAAATCGACAATTATCATGTAAATACACGCAACTAAGATGATCTTATTGTACATTTTACTCGTCTCCACAGAAATAATAATTCTTTCATGGGGCAATGTATACGCTTCTACAACAAATTACCCATAGATAACCGAATCATGCCTATCAATAAGTTTAAAAAGGCAATCAAAACTAGACACTGCAAGAAAAGATATTACAAAATTTCGGATTATCTTGACGATAAAACAAATTGGGTTTGAGCAGCTCAATCAGCAACATTACTCAATGATGTATAATACGATTGTGAAAAAGGAAAAGAATGGTTATCAGAAAGGCCAAAAAAATTAAATTAAAAGACTAGTTGTTACCTTAACACTGTATCCACACAAGATGATAAAAAAATTGAAAGGAAAAGAGAATCAAATAAAAAAAGACAAGCCCGCAGAGTTTCTTGCCGGATCTTTCAGTGGAGGCCGCGTTCCGATCCAGTAGTAGATGTAAAAAATGTAATAATTTTGACGTTTGTGAGTGCTATTGCTTATACAAATAAATAACTTTTGACTTTGAATACAGATAACAGTGTTGGTAGAAATAGCTTTCAATAAATAATAACAATATTCTCTAGAAACTAAAATATGCAATTTAACCTATCTAAAGCTCTCAAAGATAACTCAAGAGAAACTAATAAATTGTAAACGTTTGTTTATTTTCCAAATCCGACATCCGTTGTTGGGATTTGGCAGACGTACCCGAAGTAAATAACTCGTATATATTATACACTACTTCATTTTATTGTGCTTGGGCTCAGTTGAATAAACATTATTTACCTCTTCTAAGGGGTAGTACAGAGTCCCAACAGCATCTGTCCTTACTCACTTTGCTTCCTCCACTCTCATAACTCGTTACTTACACGCTCGCCGGTTACGGAGACTCTTGACTTGCCGATAAGGGCGGTCAATTATTTCGAAATATTTTTCTATCTATCAATATTATCACGTGAGGTCCCTTGGGGGTAGGTTACAGTACAGAGCTCTAACAGCTTACGAAATTTTTATAAGCTTTTATTTAACTTGCAATGTTCGTATGTCTGTCTGTCCGGTTCAAATCTTGAGCTCCTTTTTCAAGCACTTGCGGGTATTCGATTGAGCTGAGCGGACATTGTCGAAAGTTGCCCCATAACCAACAAAGATTTTTCCCATGCCATCATTATTTATCTATTTTACTAAAATAATGGCAAATATGCGTATCTAACGGACAATTTGCAATCTAAAACGAATATTTCAAAGTATTGTGTGTATATCGAAGTCGCCGACATCTTTACTGAATGTCAGCACACAATATAACCTCGTACGCCTTAATGGCTACTAAATTATAACCTTAAAATCTAATATTTTTTGTGCATAATTGCCAATTCCCCCGCTTGTCCGCCGAATAATAAATGCCTTAAGAGAATTTATGGGTGATTTGAAATCATACAAGTATTTTTTTATTGCTGTTGGTTCTGGGGCTAATCATGTATGGGCGCAGAACAATCCTTTGTCGTGCGTGTGTAAGTTTGGTGACAATGCAATATGGTACCATGGAGCTGCTCTGATGATGGACTCGGAAGGTGGCTATAGGAACATATGCAATATACAACGTGACCCCCGCGTGTTTAGGCTTGTTAGATTGGTATTGACAAGTACTATACAACCAGATGGTGTTCAGGGTCTGATGATAAAGCCAAAAAAAGGTGGCCAATGGAACCACCCACCTACTCAATATAACCCCGCCGTGTTTGGGCTCGTTAGATGTCTTGATGAGTACTTTAGACCCGAATGGTGACCTGGGTCTGATGATGGAGCCGGAAAGAAACCAGAGGAACTCTTAACTAAACAAGATATCTTCGTCGTATTTTTGTTATAAAAACTGGTTTTAAATTAAAATCATTTTTAAATAGCACTATGAACGTGTTTTTTCTTAAAGCTACGATATATTGTGGCTTAAATATTTTCACCACCAAGATTGTGTTGTGTATTTCAAGATAACTGTCCTTAACTTAGGTCTAGCTTCAGCTAACTTAGGCTTAACTTCATTTTATCTGCGAACATGATCCGGTTTCCGAACTCAAATTATTAGCCAGTATGTTCGCTTGGTAGCGTTAAAATCAATTTCAACTAGTATATTAAGGCTTTTGCTTTCTCGGTCACTGAACAGAGCTCACCGATTTAGTTACATTTATTTAAGGGAATTAACAGATTTCTACGAAGTATAAAAGTAGAGGAACCCAAGGAGGTCATGGAAAGGACTGAGGTGTTTGACGTCAAAAAAGCTCAGAATCAGAATTTTTTTATTCATGTAAACCATTACAGTATTTATGAATCGTCAGAAAAGTCTCTACCGCCACTTCAGAATGTCATTCCTGTGAAGAAGAAGGGCAAAAAACTCCACGGTTACAATTTTAAAATAAACATTTTACAAACTTTTTCATCTACATTTTGTTATGGGGTATGGGAGGACCATGTAGGTTGATTATCAGGTGAGTCTAAGTTAAAAAAGCAAATTATACTATTTATGTGAATGGCTACATGGTTCCTAGATTTACAAAAAAAAAATCACAAAAAAATGACATTATGTTAATTTTTTTTTTTTTTTTTTGTTTTTTGCCCCACACTAGGATTAATTCCTGTGTCGTGGGTGCGTTTACAAACATGAAAATTCACATACACAAATACCCAGACCAGAACAAATAATTGTGGATCACACAAAGATTTGTCCCGTGTGGGAATCGAACCCGCGACTATAAGACACAATGGGCGGGGCGGGCTAAGCCCCTAACCACTGCGCTAAATCGTCCGTAAATTAATAGAAGGAAGAGAGTAAATGTTAACTAATGACAGTTGAATAATTTATTTTTAATTATTTTTGTTGGTCCGGTCTACGCAGAATGAGCTCACGGTGTCTTGAGGTCTTGCAGTGTTATTATGCTATAAATAAATAATATCAGCCTATACTGCCCACTACTGGGCAAAGGCCTTCTCTCACAAATCGAGGTGAGAGAGATTAGGTCATACTCCACCACGCGGACCCAGTGCGGATTGGTGGAGGCAGGTTTGTGGCCACCTGCTGTTGGAACTTATCAAGCCGCCTTTAAGGCTTCTAACTCGGCTTAACGACTACCACATTAAGTGGCGGTGGGACCAACGGCTTAACGTGCCTTCCGAAGCACGGAGACGCTCGAATATGAAAATGCCACAAACGGTCACCCATCTCAGGCCGACCGAGTCGAACGCTGCTTAACCTTGGTGATCGGTAAGAACACCGCGGTCGCACAGCGCTACGAGCGCCTCCCGTTATTATGCTAGGTATAACTATTTCATCAATATCAGATTTAAACGCTCTATCATATGACTCTTTTATATGTACTGTATTGAAAGAGTTAAAGAGTGTGCTTCTCCTCAAATTGTCGATTAACTAAAAAGGAACCAAGAACTAAAAGTTAACGACTCACAAACACAAACAAAACCAATCGATCCGAATGATCGATGTGTCGCAATTGAATTAGAAACGTATTTCTCGATTGGCGGGATCCGACGGCATTCGATTATCTCGCTCGGCCAGCGCGGGGTAAGCAGAGTGAAAAATTCTGTCGCTCTAAACTTATTAAGGAGGGTTGATGTGTGTGCGCGTTGCGGACGAGTATTTGATACTGATATTTGGTTGATGTTTTATTTAGACATCATTAACTTTAAATAAAAGGAAATCGACTTCAACAAGTGTAAGGGTGACATAAATAGAATAATATCAGCCTATACTGCCCACTGCTGAGCAAAGGCCTTCTCACACAAATCGAGGTGAGAGAGATTAGGTCACACCCCACCACGCGGACCCAGTGCGGATTGGTGGAGGCAGGTTTGTGGCCACCTGCTGTTGGAACTTATCAAGCCGCCTTTAAGGCTTCTAACTCGGCTTAACGACTACCACATTAAGCGGTAACCGGGACCAACGGCTTAACGTGCCTTCCGAAGCACGGAGACGCTCGATATGAAAATGCCACAAACGGTCACCCATCTCAGGCCGACCGAGTCGAACGCTGCTTAACCTTGGTGATCGGTAAGAACACCACGGTCGCACAGCGCTACGAGCGCCTCAAGGGTGACATACCTAAGTTTATTATTATTAACCTAATGTATCCCACTGCTGGGAAAAGGTCTCCCCCTCTTTTCTCTAACGATCTCTACCTCCTGTCTATAATGACCATTCTTTTCGATACGCGTCGAGGTCTTCGCGCCAACGCTTCCTGGGCCTGCCTCGGCGACGATGACCATGTTGTGGGACCCATTCGGTACACAGTTTGGTCCACCTCTTTGCGTCCATTCGGTTCAGGTGACCAGCCCAATTCTTCTTTATACCTAAGTATAAAAATAAATGTTTTAAATTCGGTGCCAGTCTGTCGGTGTGGTTGGTCAAAAGAGGAATCCTATTGTAATATGTGTCTATCTATCTATATCATTACGCCAGATCCCTTGCGGGGTAGGCAGAGAGTACCGAGTTCCAACAGGTTCTTTCCTTACATACCTCTCTGCCTTCCCCCACTCTCATAGTTCATCTCATACACGCTCGCCGGTTACGGTGACTCTTCAGAATCAGAATCAGAATCAGAATATTTTTTATTCATGTAAACCATTACAGTATTTATGAATCGTCAGAAAAGTAACAAAGACTCTACCGCCACTTCGGAATGTCATTCCTGTGGAGAAGAAGGGCAAGAAACTCCACGGTTACTCTTTTAAAATAAGAAATTACAAACTTTTTCATCTACATTCTGTTGTGGGGTATGGGAGAACAATGTAGGTTGGTCATCAGGTGAGTCTAAGTTAAAAAAGCGAATAATACTATTTATGAGAATGGCTACATGGTTCCCTCATTTACAAAAAAAAAGTACATATTGTGTTAAATTAATAGAAGGAAGAGAGGTAATGTTAACTAACAACAGTTGAATAGGTTGTTATGACTCAAGTGAAGCTGGAATAGCATCTATCCAAGCATTTTTATCTTTTAAATAATCTTCTATTGAATAATAAGCTTGCTTACAAAGTGTTCGTTTTACACAAGCTTTGAACTTATTTTCACTAAGTTTAGTGACGTCAATGGGAATTTTGTTATAAAATCTAACACAGTGCCCCATGAAAGACGTGTGAATTTTTGACAGACGAAACTGCGGTTGGTCTAATTTATTTCTATGTCGTGTGTTATAGCAATGTCTATCACCTAGCTGATTAAAAAGATCTAAATTTTTTCTAGTATACATAATGTTTTCATAGATATGTTGACATGGGACCGTCATGATATTAGCTACTTTGAACAGTTCTCTTAAAGAGTCGCGACTACTCAAGTTATAGATGGCCCTAATAGCCCTTTTTTGCAAGATAAAAACAGACTCAATGTCCGCTGCTCTACCCCACAATAATATACCGTAAGACATGACACTATGAAAGTAGCTAAAATAGACTATCCTCGCGGTGTCCACATCAGTTAGTTGTCTGATCTTCCTTACGGCATAGGCAGCGGAGCTAAGCCGCTTACCTAAATTCTCAATATGAGGACCCCATTGTAACTTGGAGTCAAGCGTAATCCCTAAAAAAGATGTATCATTTATGAACTCAAGTTTCTCATTGTTCAGTATAATATCATGTACAGTACTTTTTACATTTGGCAAAGAAAACCTTATACATTTAGTTTTCTTGTTATTGAGCACTAAATTGTTGGATGTAAACCAGTTATGTAGTTGAAGAATAGCGTCATTTACTTCGTCAAAGTTATTAACATGTCTACCTACTTTAAAAATCAAAGAGGTATCGTCAGCAAATAACACTATCTTCGCTCGATTTTTAATTACTTCAGGTAGATCATTTATGTAAACTAAGAATAGGAACGGACCCAGTATCGATCCCTGTGGAACGCCCATTTTAACTAAAGAGCCTAGAGATTTAGTTTGATTTATTTGAACACACTGTTGTCTGTCCTCTAGGTAAGATTTTAAAAGATTAAGTGCTTTACCATGGATACCATAGTGCTCCAATTTAAGCAGCAGTGTTATCATAATTTATCTTGACTTTTCCTTTAGATAAGACTCGGTTTATTTGGTCGTGGTAAGATAGTCAAGGTCTTCCCCGGTACCTACATCCTTCCACTTTCACATTGTATATCTGTTTTGTCATTCGTTCATTTGTCATTCTTTCTATATGTCCGAACTAACGGAGCATGCCCTTTCTCATCTTTACACCGATACTATCTTTCATACCTACTCGCTTTCTTAAAACTCGGCCCTTATTTCATAGGACCTAACAACGTCGACGAAAAGTGAATGTATATAGTCAGTACCTTTGAAGCAGTCGTAGTGTTGTAAAAACGCTTGAGTCGGCGCTTAAAACGCTCGCGTCTTCTACGTAGTTCAACGCTCGTAAGCGTTGACTCAGCGCTAAACGCTCGACTTCAGCGCTCATTTTTATAACACTACGCAGTCGTCCACGCAAGGCGGTCGGGTGGCATATTCTCTGTGAAGCATGTAGAACGTCTGCGTACTTAAGCTGCTACACGAACACATGGGTCAGACACTGACCTCGCTGGCGAGGTCAAAGAATCCCGCCGGCCACTTGGTATATGCCCTCCCCCAGCGAAAGCCCTAGCCGAGGCCGTTTCGCTTTGAGGTGCCCTTGAGCTAGTTGCCCCCTTGTCCTTCTGACTGGAAAATAGTTCTTGCACGTTCGCCCTCTTGCCTAGTGAAAATATAAAGACTCTTCGGCCTTACAGCATGAATCATTAACACACACAAACGTCATGATCGGCGCAGAGTCCTTCTTTTCCCTAGTCCCTGTATAGAACGTATAAATCTTAGCCAGAAAAACTCAAAATAATATTCTCATTACATAAAAACTGCAATTAATATGAAGCACAAATTATTATTATTGATTCGAGCCAGTTTTCTCTCATTCCCGAATGGGGTCGAATCACCTGAGCGTGCTGCGAGCGCCGCCTGAAGTAACCCCAGTCTATCTTCGAGTGTTGCAATATTTTAATTTATCCGAGATGAAGTCCACATTTTGAAATTAAAAACTTGGGACAATTTTTTCAAAAAAAAATATAGTCATGCAACGGATATAAATTCATATGCGCCGAGTAACGGTCTATATTTCTATATTATCGCGTCAGATTGCTTGCAGAGTAGTAAGAGTACAAAGTTCCAACAAGTTCTCGCCTTACAGACCTCTGCCTTTTTCCATTCTCATAGGCCATCTCATACATGCTCGTCGGTCACGGAGTCTTTTGAACTGTACTTCAGATAAAGACATTATTAATTTGAACATAGAAATATAGTATAGGTCTTCCCCGGTACCTACATCACTCCACTTTCGCGTTGCGAGTTTTGGTCATGGTTTCCTCCAGCATTCTTTTATATAGAAAACCTTCAGCACCATCTGAACATACCATTTCTCATTTTCAGCGGTAAATATATATTAAAATAATATACTGTTAAAAATCTGTAGAAAAGAAAATGGATACTAAACACCACGAGTCAAAGACATAATTTTAGTTGAACGTAGGTAACGTTATGGTTTCGTGACATAGCCGATGCAGCGTGACGGGAGCAGGACGGTGGCGCGGCTTGGATTGTAATGTACTGAAATATACGGGAGCGCAGCCCCGCTTGGCGCTTCGGCAAACGTCACGACTGAACGTAGCCGACCGCGCTCCCGTCGCGCTCCGTCGGCTATTTGACCAAACCTTTAGGTTTGTATAGCAAAAAAACCCTATATACCGTCATTAATTATTGTATGTGCAGACAAGAATTTCACCTACAATTTTTTTTCTTAAAACCAGGACTTGTCCTTGTCTGGTCAAATAAATGGCTAGCCTACTCACAAATCGAACCCCACCGAGTCAACTAGCAATGTTATTTTCCAATTTCATTACGCTACGTGTACTCGGTTATTAGCAGGGTTCGTGGGACTGTGAGATTGTTTATTTGCTATTAATAGTGTTAGCTACTTAATATCAGCATGTGCCGTCTTACTGCTGGGCAAAGGCCTCTCACAAACCGAAGTAAGAGATGTCTCTGTGTGTGTCAATGACATTTGCTTAGCCGCAGGCTCTTTACAGCTTCACTAACCGAGAGGGCGAGCTTGCAGCCACTAAGCTTGAGCCGGAACGGGCGCGTAGCGTGTTATGCCTGACGAGCTCAGGGTATTGCTACTTTGTAGACACGATCTGGCTTACCGTCTTTGCGGTTCTGGTATGGTCATGTTCACTATAATGTCTTTTCTTGCGGTGGCTGTCTGGCGCGGCTCGCTCCCTTCCCTCCAATATGGTCGAAGGGAGTGATGGCTGTTCCAGCAGTCATACTCGTGGACGGGTGCTGCTTGTGGGGACTGGTCCATCTGGAATCCTTTAAACACTCTTTTACTCGATTGAACAATCGATACAGATAACATCATTAGATTTATATCTCGATCGTACGGCATCACACTGGAGCTAGATAGTAAACTATTTAATTGTAATCTAAACATTGTATCCACACAATATGATTGAAAAATAAATAAAAGAAAAAAGAGAAAAATATGTAAGTAAAAATGACAAGTTCGCTGAGTTTCTTCGCCGGATCTTCACAGGGGAGGCCGCGTTTCAATCCGGTGGTAGATTAGTAGATATAATAGATTAGAAAAACTAAGTTTGCGCCACAAGGCGAAACGGTCTCGGCTTGGTCTATAAGTCTATAACTCCCCCATGCGGAGCCAGTGCAGTACGCTGGAGGCATATTTGTGGGCAAATGGCCTGCTGTTAGAACTTATCAGCCCGCCCACATCCAACTTGCTACCTCATTAAGGCCCACTTGCTTGAATCAAGGTTAGCGTTACCTAATTTGAGGTTATACCGTCACTAATTTGAGGTTATAACTTTCAAGTTAAAGGCAACTTAACATTATAACCACCAATTAGACGATAACCCTGGTCCGTGCAAGTGGGCCTATGTAGTAACCGCCTTCCGAATCACGTAGTAAATAATGTATCCATGTGTATACCCCTTGCGGGGTAAGCAGAAAGTAAGAGTTCCAACAGGTTCTTTCCTTATAGACTTTTCTGGTTTCCCCCACTCTCATAGTTCGCCTCATACACGCTCGCCGGTTGCGGAGACTCTTGACTTACCTCTTTTGACATTGGCTTGTTGTAAAATTGAGCGCTGAAGTCGAGCGTTTAGCGCTTAGTCGACGCAAACGAACGTTAAAACATGTAAAAGACTCGAGCGTTTTTACAACACTACATTGGCTTGCTTCAGATACAACACATGTTATAGTCTAGGCCGGTGTGGGAGCAGGTCCATAGGCTAATAAGGGCAAGCTCTTCGGAGCCCGATACAAAGGGGCACCGGTGCGTTCCTAACGGAGATCCCGGTGTACCTCCCCGAAGTGTTGATGCTGGCCACCGTGGGGTTCTAGTCGGTAAGAGTCGGATATGCCCCGCCAGCTTCCCCTGAGGCTGGCGGAAGTCCATGAGGATTTCCCCACGTTAAAAAAAAGTCTTCCCCAGTACCTAAATCCTTCCATTTTCGCATTGTATACTGATTTGTCATTCTTTCTTCAGACATTTTTTCTATATGCTCAAATCATCGTGGTCTTTAAAAATATTATTTATTTGTATTATCTTTATGAAACTATAACATGAACCATTTTTGTAAAATTTATTGCATCTACTGATTTCGCAATTTAAAGATAATTTAAAAATAATATTACAATGCACCTGTATCAATTTCCCGATCGTATTGCTATAATGGCGGCCGGAAATGGTCTCTCGGATGACGTCATTGCACTTCCTGCGCAGACTGCAGTCAGCCTGCGTTTGATATTGTTCAGTTTCCAATTGAAATTATATTGGTTGTGAAATTGACTTATTATTGGACTTATATTGTTATAGATATATACTATTTATTGTTAACTTTGTATACTATTCAAGGTGTTATATTGTTAAGACAGGCGTAAGAAACATATACAGTCCGACAAGGATCTTTTGGCCCGCGGCCAAAATCGCCACTAACGCTGTCATCAAGTGAAATGTCACTACATGACAGTTGCAAAGTTGCCGTTTGCCATGAAATGTACCCAAGCCCTTTTTTAATTAGCAACCGGGCGGACACCTGTTGAAATATCTCTTTGGAAGTAGAACAATTTTACTAAATGTTGGCCCTAATTTTACACCCCCGTGAATGTCATCCATGAGCCAATAGATCCTAGTCGGGTCTACTTTCTGAAGTAAATTGTTTATTAATTCCGAAAAGTAACTATAATATTAGCCCTGTAAAGAAACTGTCCCACTGTTGGGCACGTGCCTCCTCTCAAACTGAGAGGGTTTAGGCCATAGTCCACCACGCTGGCCCAGTGCGGGTTGGCGAACTTCACACACCTTCGAGAAACTCTTAGGCATGCAGGTTTCCTCACGATGTTTTCCTTCACGGTGAAGGAAAACTAACTCAAATAATTTATTTTGTATAAGCCCTGCTTACAAATAGTCAGTGTACATTTTTTTAATCTAATTTATCGACTTATCTACCACCGGATCGGAACGCGGCCTCCACTGGGAAGATCCGGCAAAGAAACTCAACTTGTCTTTTTTTTATTTAATTCTCTTTCTCTTTTTTATTTTTTTATCATCTTCCATGGATACAATGTTCAAGCCACAAACAAATAGTTTACGATCTAGCTTCAGTGTGATGCCTCACTACCGAGATATGAGACTAATGGTGTTATTTATAAAGAGTGTCTAAAGGATTCCAGATAGACCAGTCCACGCAAGCAGCACGTTTACGAGTATGACCATATTGGACTAATTTAAATTTAATATATATACTCACATACATACACTCACGCCTTTATCCCACTGGGGTAGGCAGAGACTACAGTTTGCCACATACTACGATTCTGACACACCTCTTTCGCTTCATCTACGTTCATACATCACTTCATACATTTCCGTCGATTGAGAGTGCTACGCACTTGACCCTTTTAATTAAATTTAACTTACTTCATAATATATTTTTAAATTCACACTGAGAGAAATTATATTTGTGTATGTGAATAAATCCTAGTGTCACAACTAGTTTTCTTAAAAATACCTTGTCCAAATTACGTATTTAGGCCTCAATCTATCATCACGCCAGATCCCTTGCGGGGTAGGCAGAACTTAATTCCTTTTCCTTTGTCCTACAGTGGACTTTCTTCGTCTGACGATGATTCTTGTAATATGACGTTCGTTTTTTTTACTGTTACAGGTAAGTTCCAGAAGAAGGCTTGTAGAAAGATCTGAAAATGAAAATTGAAGGAATACTGAACTCACTTCCGATTACGAATCAACGTTGAATAAAGGTATTTTAAAACGAAACATTAAATAATTTCGAGTTGGAATCAAAACATTGCCTACGATGTTACGTCCCATGTAATAGGGGGCGCACCTATTGCCATCCACCGGGCACCATTCCAGACTCCGGACTCATACTGGGAAGTTTTCGTTAGAAAAACTACATTTGTCCGACCTAGGATTTGAATCCAGGACCTGATCACAAAGCGATGCGCTATGCCACTAAACCAACGAGGCAGTCTGTATACATACATAAAAAAGGTCGTTGTCTTGTGATATCTGCAAAATATTTATACAAACAGAGATTTGTCAGTTAGAATTAGCAGTCTAAGTAGGTAAGACAATCATTATAGCAATGTTATTATAACCTTAGACCGAGCCATACAATGTTTATATCCACGTCTCTTTCCCACTGAAAAGTAACATTGTAGTAAGCACCTGATCATAGCCCAAGTAGTCGACCATTTCTTGGAGTAAAAATCGAAAAGGTCACAAACATGGCGTTTCAAGAACCTTATACAGAGTGTAATTTAATGACACAGAAACAGCCTCTCAATCCTTCGATCCCTCACAATCTCCATATAATACTCTAGCCATAAGTTGCTCACATAGATATACTGTGTCTTACCTGAAAGGCAAGTCAAGATTCTTCGTAACCGGCGAGCTCGTATAAGACGAATTACACCTATATAGATGTCTTATTTGAAGGGCAAATCAAGATTCTCGTATATGAGACGAACTATGAGAGTGGAGGAATCAAGAGAGGTCTAAGAGGAGAACCTGTTGGAACTCTGTACTAGACCTGCCCTGTAAGGCATCTCGTGTGAGGATACAGATAGATGGAACGTTGTAGATGAATAAAAGTCTCATAAATATCTAGCCGAAATGGTGGACCACTTTTCGGGGTAAGAATCGAAAAGGCTGCAGAATTGGCCGATGTCAGAAATATGGCGTTTATAAATTCTGGGAAGAGGCGAGAACCTGATACCGAGTGTGAATTAATGAGACAGTCCCAAGGGCCCTGCCAGTCTCTATATAATACACTACCCATAAGCAGCTCGCATATACTGCGTCTTATCTGAAAGGCAAGTCAAGATTCTCCGTAACCGGCGAGCTCGTATAAGACGAATTCCAGCCAAATATACCATGTCTTATCTAAAGTGCGAGTCAAGATTCTTGTATATGAGATCATAAATGAGAGTGCAGGAAACAAGGGAGGTCTAAGAAAAGATCCTGTTGGAACTCTGTGCTCTCTACCTGCTCTACAAGGAATCTGGCGTGACGATATATATATATATATTTACATATATATTTACAGTCTGACTCACAAATATAATAGGTAAGAATCGAAAAGGCCGCAGATTTGGCCGATGTCAGAAACATGGCGTTCGGAAAGCCCGGGAAGAGGCGAGAACCTTACCCGAGTGTGATTTATCGCTCGCCAAGTGTGCCAAGTCGCCGGCTGGTTAGGGTTGCCGTCCAATGTATTGTAACCAATGTCCAATGGTTATAATAAAAATTTACTCCATATGAGAAAATTCTACATCAATCAGTCTATCTAAATCATTACACCTCGTGATAAAATCTATCTGTATATGTCACTACGCCAAATCCCTCTCGACGTAGGCTAAATGACGTGTTTCAACAGGTTATTTTCTTATGGAGCTTTCTTGCTTCCTCCACTATTCCTATACTCCTCCGCAGTTCGTCTCACATTAGTTACGGAGACTCTTGACTTGAACAAATAGAAAACTATTTGTTCCTGTAGGCAAAATCAATTATTTTCTATGATCGGTAACGCCAATATTCAACGAAAAAATATACGGGTACGACATTTTACAAGGAAAAGTCACATGACCAGAACGATGTGCTGTCGATTAATAATAATAATATATAATATCGGCCTATACTGCCCACTGCTGGGCAAAGGCTTTCTCTCACAAATCGAGGTAGAGAGATTAGGTCATACTCCACCACGCAAACCCAGTATGGATTGGTGGAGGCAGGTTTGGGGCAACCTGCTGCTGGAACTTATCAAGCCACCTACAGGGCTTACAACGGCTTAACGTCTACCACATTAAGTGGTAACCGGGACCAACAGTTTCACGTGCCTTCCGAAGCACGGAGACGCTCGAATATAAAAATTCCACAAACGGTCACCCATCTTAGGCCGACCGAGTTGAACACTTCTTAACCTTGGTGATCGGTAAAAACACCGCGGTCGCACAGCGCTACGAGCGCCTCCGATTATGGCAAAAGAATAAAAACAATACGTTTGCCACTAATACCATACCAACCATTCGTTAAGCCTTCAGAGAAGACACTGATTATTTGATTATGGTGACTCTATATTTCTAATATTCGATTTGTGTGTGTGTGTGTTTGAGTGATATACGCTGTTGGCCGTGAGGCCTTTACAGCTTCACCGGACTTAAGGGCGAGCGTGCAACCACTACGCTCGAGCCAGAAGGGCAAGGGGTGACATACTCGAGGGCGCCTCAAGGAGGAACGGCCTCGGTTTGGACAGTCGCTACGGGGGGAGGGGGTAATTAGTGCACCGGTCGGCGGGCTAGGGGATCTACCTTCACCGTCACCTTATTTCTAAGGGACATTTTACTCCGCTTGCAGATTAGTGGATGGCGACGGCCGAGCACAAAGGAAAGCCGAAATTCGATTTGTATATTCATCGGTTTATTTACTTTATATATATATATATATATATATATATATATATATATATATATATACGTTTTTGTTATTTACGGTTTGTATTAACTTACAATGTTCGTATGTCTGCCTGTCTGTCTTTCTGGTTCAAATCTTGTGATCCGTTTTCAAAGTATTTGCGAATATCCGATTGAGTTAAAATTTGGCATACCTGTGTAAATTTGGTGACTGCAATAATATGGTACCATGAAGCTGGTCTGACGATGGAGTCCGAAGGTGGCCATAAGAACATGTGAACTGTATAACGTAGCCTCCCCGTGTTTAGGCTTGTTAGATTGGTATTGACAAGTACTATACAACCAGATGGTGTTCAAGGTCTAATGATTAAGCCGAAAGGCCAATGGAACCACCCAACTACTCGATATAATCCCGCCGTGTTTGGGCTCGTTGGATTTTTCTTAACGAGTAATTTAAATACGGATGGTGTCCAAGGTCTAACGATGTAGCCGGAAGAAAGCCATCGGAAATGCTCAACTAAAGTATATCATCGTTGTGTTTTTGTTTTAAAAGCTTAATTTTAAAAAGGTCTTATTAAATCAAAATTATAGTAATCCCATGGGTTAGTGAGTAGAATGTTTAATTTGTAATTGTTAGGTAGTGTACGGTTATTTGATGGGATTCGGGCAGGCCTGCGCTTTTTAAAAAAATAATTTTTTCTTGTACAACGTATCGCCTCACTAGGATTTATTCCTGTGTCGTAGGTGCGTTTACAAACATGAAAATTCACATACACAAATAAATTGTAGGATAAAGGCTTCCACAACGATCGCTATGACGACCGGCTTTCCAAGGGAATGGTAGGAAGTAGTGATGCAGAAACTACAAGTTAGTAAATACGACGTAGGGGCTTTTATAAGGGTTTTGTCTAAGCCTATATCCGATGCAGCAAAATATCTTTATGATATGGTACGATACGCAGCACTACCTCGTTCTCCATCACAATAACTTCAGTTGTTTGTGTAATAGTGTTATATATATTAGATTAGGGTATGATGGGGCTGACATACCTTGTAGGGTAAAAGCCTCTAAATAAATAAGATTAAAAAATAAAAAAAAGGGAATGGTACGCATCAGTGTATCGAACCTTATCTTTTATGAATGTTATCGTTCGTTCTAGTATTTATCACGAACCTAGTCTACTCGTGAAGCTATTGTTAGCGTAGTAGATTTTTTTGGTCAATGTTGAAAAACAAATCGTTTTTTTACAAGCTTTTAATTATCTTTGCAATGTCTGTTAGGTTGTTCGTTTAGGTCAAATCTTTGAATTGAATTATAAGAAAGAAAGAAAAAATCATTTATTTGACCATCACACTACAATACAGAGTAAACAGGCAGTTATGTAAAGTAAGGCACAATTGTTTGGGGCCAAACAGGACTCTATCTATAACCTCACGCCAGATCCCTTGCGGGGTAGGCAGAGTGTACAGAGTACAAACAGGACTCTGCCTCAGCATATTGCTGCACCATAGTTATAATGCAGCGCTGGTATTCTGGCAGAACCTTTGTAAGTGGCGTCACGGGTACATATATATATATATATAAGATATATATAAAATATAAAGATAGTAAAATAATAAGTATGCAGAAAAAACTGACATATATAAGATAGCACTCAATAAGCGCAGAAACAATATTAAATAATGCACGTAATACAATTCAAATAAATTTATAAATAAAATACAATTATATGAGGCGCTCGTAGCGCTGTGCAACCGCGGTGTTCTTACCGATCACCAAGGTTAAGCAGCGTTCGACTCGGTCGGCCTGAGATGGGTGACCGTTTGTGGCATTTTCATATTCGAGCGTCTCCGTGCTTCGGAAGGCACGTTAAGACGTTGGTCCTGGTTACCACTTAATGTGGTAGTCGTTAAGCCGAGTAGAAGCATTAAAGGCGGCTTGATAAGTTCCAACAGCAGGTGGCCACAAACCTGCCTCCACCAATCCGCACTGGGTCCGCGTGGTGGAGTATGACCTAATCTCTTTCACCTCGATTTGTGAGAGAAGGCCTTTACCCAGCAGTGGGCAGTATAGGCTGACATTATTATATTATTATATTTATAGTTAAATCAACATGTCACATTTCACCTCTACAGGATATAACCACTTTTTATCTTGTGGAGGTGAAATTTGACATGTTGATTTAGTTCCGATTATTTTTTTTTATTCTATGACGTCATGGTTCCTACATCACTAGCCGTCTTTACTGTTGTGTGACGTCACTATACCCGTCAATTGTGATATAGCGAGGGTTTTAGAGAGGTAACATTATTTTGAGGGAGGTATAACATGACCTCATGGTTCTTACGTCACAAGCCGTCAAACCGTCCCGTAACGTTATTACACCAGTCAATTGTGACATAGTAAGGATTTTGGAGAGCTTACACTTTATTTTGAGTTATAATATGACGTCACGAGTCCTACGTCTCGAGCCGTTAACCGTCCCGTGACGTCACTATATCCGTCAATTGTGTAGTAGTGAGGTGTCTACGAGTGGAGCGCACATTATCCTCCCAGACCGCTCAGTTCCCGCAGGATTGTTAATTTGTTTTCTCGTGAGCCACGGATCGATAGCGGGCACGTGGTGTGCTTTTCTCCATTGTTACGTACGACACAATATCTTCATTAAACGGAAGACCTGCAAGTTGTTTCAAACCACCAACTAAATCAGTTGCTAGTTGTTTTAGATCTGTTTTATTTCGTAATGCGGGTAGTCGTCGCCACTGTTAAGTACGGGAGCAGAGGATACCAGTTAAACGCCCAACAGTCTGTAACGTATTGGTTTATTTGTTACGTCGTAAGCATATACAAGGGAATGAGTTTGTATATAGTGGATGGGCCTTCAGAAAAGATGGGAAATACACCGCTGATATAGAGAGAAGAGTGAGTGTAGGGAACAGAGTGAATGGTGCAATGGGAAAGCTACTTGGGAGCCGACACATAAGCCAAAAGCGCATCTGGCCATACATAACGGAGTGTTTGTTCCAGCGTTGATATATGGCAGCGAGAGCTGGGTATGTAAGAAGGAAAATGAAAGCAGGATAAATGCGGTCGAAATGCGAGCTCTGTGGAAGATGTGCGGAGTCAAGCTAACCGACCGTATTCGTAACAGCGTGTTAAGACAGCGAGTAGGTATGAAAGATAGTATCGGTGTAATGATGAGAAAGGGTATGCTCCGTTAGTGCGAGCATAAATAAAGAATGCCAGAAGAAAGAATCACAAAACAGATATACAATGACCTAGACTATCTTACACCTGTATGAGACGAACTATGAGAGTAGAGGAAGCCAGAGAGGTATGTAAGGAAAGAACCTATTGGAACTCTGTACCAAGGGAACAATCAGCTCAAGGGCACCCCAAGGAGGAACAGCCTTGACTTGAGCAGTCGCTATGGGTCAGGGCGTATACTAGATGTCTTGTCGTAATTTTTCAACCTCGCCCGCTAGGTCGGTGTCTGATCCTGTGTGTGGTTTCTGAATCCGAAAGAAGGGATGTGAGGGCAGCGGAAGCGTCGGTGAGAATATGCCACGGAAGGCGGTAGTGGCTGATAGGAGGGGAGTTAGGTTCGTAGTCGGCGGCGGCTACGATTAGCAGATTCCTATGATTGGACGCGTTCGCAAAATATCGGGTTGTCGCCTTTTTAATAAAGGCGCGAATAGGTTCGAGACTGAGATCGGAATGGATTCCACGTTATGGTTGGATTGAGCTAATTCGAAATAAGACCACACGATTCCTTGTGCTATTTTTTTTCAGACGGATTTTTGGGCAGTCCTCATTTAATGTAGTACAAATAATTTATCGATGAGCGGTCACTACAAACCTATATATTAATTACCTAAATGACGTACCGTATCGCACAATAGACACGCACCCCCTCGTAGCGTGTCTACGTGTCCTTAACCCTACGTCGCTTGTAATTCAGTGTGGCGTGCGCAATTGTGTTACTGGCGACTGTTTCATCCACTGCGGAACCCTTATTGCCACTTACGCCCGTTAGGGTTCCGTACGAAGATCTGCGAATGATTATATGTACTGTGGAGTATTTTTTGAGGGTTAAGAGTGCGTGGGGAGAGTTGTATATTTTTTTTTGTTTCCTTTTCATTGATAAGTATTTTCTTATTTTGGGATGGTTTAGCGAGTGTGTTTTTTTTAAGTTTTTCGTTTCTTTCGGAGTTTCCCCCAATATGTGTTGGGGACCTTGTTGTGTATATTGTCTTCCTACGACTTATTGTTTCCTATTAGTTTGGTAAGTTTAAATATTCTATCTATCTATATTATACCGCCACCCCATGCGGGGTAGGCAGAGAGTATAGAGTTTCAACAGGTTCTTTCCTAACATACCTGTCTGGCTTCCTCCACTCTAATTCGTCTCATACACGCTCGCTTGTTACGGAGATCTAGACTATCTTACCATGCCCAAATAGACCGAGTCTTATCTGAAGGACAAGCCAAGAGTTTAAATATTAATTTTGACTATTGTCCAAATATCATTCAATCAATCAGCCTATCGCAGTCCACTGCTGGACATAGGCCTCTCCTAACACGCGCCATTGCACACGGTCCTCCGCCTTTCGCATCCAGTTTGTCCCAGCGACTTTTTTGAGGTCGTCGGTCCATCTAGCTGGGGGCCGTTCTACCTTACGCTTACCAAGTCGCGGTCTCCACTCTAGGACATGCATGTTCCATCGGCCGTCGGTCCCTCTGCAGATGTGACCAGCCCATTGCCACTTTAGCTTACTGAGTCTGCGAGCTATGTCGGTAACTTTGGTTCTTTGTCGGATTACCTCGTTACGAATTTTATCCTTCAAAGAGACGCCGAGCATAGCTCGCTCCATAGCCCGATGTGCAACTTTGAATATTATTATTAATAGAAGATTATTTAAAAGATAAAAATGCTTGGATAGCTGCTATTCCAGCTCCACTTGAATCATGACAACCTATTCAATTGTTGTTAGTTAACATTCCCTCTCTTCCTTCTATTAATTTAACGTAATGTTTATTTTGTAAATGAGGGAATCATGTAGCCATTCTCATAAATAGTATTATTAGCTTTTTTAACTTAGACTCACCTGATGACCAATCTACATTGTTCTCCCATACCCCACAACAAAATGTAGATGAAAAAGTTTGTAATTTTTATTTTAAAAGAGTAACCGTGGAGTTTCTTGCCCTTCTTCTCCACAGGAATGACATTCCGAAGTGGAGGTAGAGTCTTTTTTACTTTTCTGACAATCCATAAATACTGTAATGGTTACATGAATAAAAAATATTCTGATTCTGATTCTAAATTCTTGGACTAGTCCAACTGTGAGTGGCCACGTCTCGGCCCCGTAAGTCATAATAGTCATGTCCAAATATACGATTTCTTAATTTTGACGTCTTCATGTTTTAATTTTATATGTATACGTTAGTTAAAGATTTGGCTTATTCTTGTTAATTTTACACACACACACCGTCACGTCTATATTCCTCAGAGGGGGTGGCAGAGGTGTACTGAGTACACCCACGTTTCGCCGACGATGTTAGGTCCCATGTAATAGGGGGCGAGCCTATTGCCATATACCGGGCACAATTCCAAACTCCGGACTCGTACTGGGAATTTTTCGTTAGAAAAACTACATTTGTCCGACCTAGGATTTGAACCCAGGACCTCGTACTCACAAAGCGATGCGCTTTGCCACCAGACCAACGAGGCAGAATTATCGGCTTAATTTTACTTTCTACTTTTTCCTTGATATCTCTATTTGAGACTAAGGATGAGGTTTAGAGTTGTTAGATTGTAGACCGCTCTGCTTACTGGTGTAGCCTGTGTGACTGCGACTTAGTGATCACTTAGGTTAAGTAGCGTTCGGCTCGGTCGGCCTGAAATGGATTGCGTTTGTGGCATTTTGAAATCTTATTTTAAAAAAAATAACGTAGCCTCACACTAGGATTTATTCCTGTGTCGTGGGTGCGTTTGCAGTTATGAAAATATACATAAACAAATACCCAGATCGAAAAAAATAATTGTGGACTACACAAAGATCTGTCCCGTGTAAATTGTCCGTCAAACGTTTCCGAAGCAACTGACCATTAGGGTTCAGACTTCTATCTATCTTCTTTTCTTTTCTTTCTTTTTTTAAAAACGTAGGCCCACACTAGGATTTATTCCTGTATCGTGGGTGCGTTTACAAACATGAAAATTCACAAACAAATACCCAGACCGGAACAAATAATTGTGGATCACACAAAGATTTGTCCCGTGCGGGAATCGAACCCGCGACTATTAGACACAGTGGGCGGAACGGCTTATACTCTTAACCACTGCGCTAAATCGCTAGTCGCTAAATCTATCTATCTATAACCTCCAGATCCCTTGCGGGGTAGGCAGAGAGTACAGAGTTCCAACAGGTTCTTTCCTTACATACATTCAGACTTAAAACTGCAATACCCGTTTTCCATGCTTCTTTTGTAGTATAAATTAAAATAACGTCATGAGTTTATCTATTCATATAATTACGACGAACCCCTTGCGGGGCAAGCAGTGACTACAGAGTTTCAACAGGTATTTTTTTCTAACAGATGCCTTTGGCTTACTCTATTGTCATAATTTGTGTTATTCACTTGAGTAATAATATCAGCATATACTGCCTACTGCTGGACAAAGGCCTTCTCTCACAAATCGGGGTGAGAGATTAGGTCATACTCCACCACGCGGACCCAGTGCGGATTGGTGGAGGCAGGTTTATGGCCACCTGCTGTTAGAACTTATCAAGCCGCCTTTAAGGCTTCCAACTCGGCTTAACGACTACCACAATAAGTGGTAGCCGGGACCAAAGGCTTAACGTGCCTTCCGAAGCACGGAGACGCTCGAATATGAAAATGCCACAAACGGTCGCCCATCTCGGGCCGACCGAGTCGAACGCTGCTTAACCTTGGTAATCGGTGAGAACACCGCGATCGCACAGCGCTACGAGCGCCTCACTTCACTTTAGTAATTTCCTTAAAAGTACTTGCAGAGTGCTATGATGGTTGTATTCCGAAAATATATAAGAGAGTTACCCATAGGATTCATACTAAAAACCGCAAAACCTTTTGTCTGATCCACATCACTGGATCGTCAGAGAGCGTGTAGCGTAAATAATCGACATCTGTAGGGTAAGGGGATATTGGAGTGGCTTTTGTGTCAAATCGTTTTACTTTTTATTGTCCTTGTATTATTTACGTTGCGATAAAAACTCTTTTAAACGGTTCTCGCAGACTATTTGTTATGAAATATATGAGGGCGATATGGTTTGCATGAGGGCGATTTGGTTCAAATGAGGGGGTCGGTATTAATGTGGCAGGTCTTGCTCCGAATATTTAAGTGTGTTGAAAAAATGACTACTAGGCTATAATAACTTTTTTTTAAATATCGATCTATTATCATCACACCATATCCTTGCGGGATAGGCAGTGACCACAGAGTTTTGAGAGGTTATTTCCTTAGATGTCTCTAGACTATCTTACCATGACCAAATAGACCGGGTCTTATCTGAAGGACAAGTCAGAAGTCTCCGTAACCGGCGAGGGTGTATGAGATGAACTATGAGAGTAGAGGAAGCCAGAGAGGTGTGTAAGGAAAGAGCCTGTTGGAACTCTGTACTCTCTGCCTACCCCGTAAGGGATCTGGCGTGATGATATAAATAGATAGATAGATGTCTCTAGCTTCCTTCACTGTTATACTTCGTCGAATTCATATTAGTAATTCCCTTAAAACACTTGCAGAGCGCTATGATGGTGGTCTTTCGTGGATATCAGGAAGAGAGGTACCTCTAGGATTCATACTAAAAAGCGAAAAACCTTTTGTTTGATCACCTTGGTTTGTCAGAGAGCGTATACCGTAAAAATCGACATCTGCTAAAAAGGGGAGAGTGGTTTGTATGAAATCCTTTGCTTTTTTATTGTCTTTGTTTTATTTGCGGCTGGCTAATTGTAATTGAATATATGGACACAAATATTCAATAATGTGTCATACATTAATAATGTGCTTTAGAAAATTAAATTTTGTTTTTATATAATTCGAGTATTAATTTAAATGCGACGTTGCTTTTTGTTGACCTCATATGTGATTAGTAGCATCATAAAAAAGAAACACTTATTTGTGTTTATATAAGGTCTGGTTTGGATGAGAGCGATATGGTTCAAATGAGGGGGTCGGTGTTATTTAGGCAGGTTTTGCTCTGGTTGGTTGGGGGTGTGTAGGGAAAATAAAATTATATAGTAATGAATTATTGAGATAGGAGAACAAGTCAAGAGTCTTCATAATCGGCACGCGTGTATGGAACAAACTATGAGAGTAAGAAAGCCAGAGAGGTCTGTAAGGTGAGAACCTGTTAAAAGCAGCCAAGCAGCGAAGCAGTTTTAAATATATTTTAATTCAGTAGCCAGACTTTAGTGAATAAACTTGGGACAAAATTGTTCAGTCCGGTGTCTGACAGAACTGGGTCGAACGTAACCCCACCTGGGCCCAGTACATCTGTTGGCCATTTTATATTGCCTAGAATTTCAATGACTGTTTGGTTAAAAAGAAAAGCAGAGTATTTGTCTCGAGTTTACGTCAAATCTAGAAAATTACTGTGACTTTTTATACCTAGTATGTGTGTTATTTATCGTCGTGGAATTTGTTTTTTTTTAATACTCTATGCTTGATAGCCTAGTGGTTAGATCGTTGGACTGCAAAGTCAGAGGTCTCGGGTTCAAACACATCTCTGTCTATTCGAAAGCATGTGCATTTGCTTTAACTATCTATCTATCTATCTATAACCTCACGCCAGATCCCTTGCGGGGTAGGCAGAGAGTACAGAGTTCCAACAGGTTCTTTCCTTACATACCTCTCTGGCTTCCTCGACTCTCATAGTTCGTCTCATACACGCTCGCCGGTTACGGAGACTCTTGACTTTTCCATCAGATAAGACTCGGTTTATTTGGTCATGGTAAGATAGTCTAGGTCTTCCATTTGCTTTAACGGTGAAGCAAAATATCGGGAGGAAACCTGCATGCCTTAGAGTTTCCTGAAGGTGTGTGAAGTTCGCCAACCCGCACTGGGCCAGCGTGGTGGACTATGGCCCAAACCCTCAGTTTGAGAGGAGGTTTGTGCCTAACAGTGGGACAGTTTCTTAACAGGTCTAATATTATTAATACTCTATGCTTTGTTAGTACAAAGCCTATTAATAAGTAAAAGTATGCCTATCAATATGTTTAAAAAGGCAATCAAAACTAGACTGTGTAAGAAAGGGTATTACAACATTTCGGATTATCTTGACGATAACACAGATTGGATATGAGCAGCTCCTCAATCAGCAAAATTAAACAATGCTGCTTAATACAATTTTGAAAAAAATAAACCTGGTTATCAGAAAGGCCAAACAAATAAAATAAAAGACTAGCCCGCTGAGTTTCTCACCGGATCTTTTCAGTGGAGGCCGCGTTCCGATCCGGTGATAGATGTAAAAAAAATAGTTTAGACGTTAGTAAGCGCGCTTGTATTGTCCTAACAAATAAATATTTTTTGACTAACTTTGAAAGCTGGATTTAATATTTTAGGCCTATTCTACTAGTCTACCTTAGGGTCAAAAGTGAAACAGGTGCAAAAACCACTAGTAGCAAATAAAAAAAAGGTGACCGAATTCATACCTACGTACATATGTATATACTTTAGACCCCTTATACACTTCAATACTTCATGAATAGAATAGAATAGAATAGAATAGATTTTTATTTTGCTGAAAACATGGTGTACAATAATTATTACGGTTTTAGTTATATAGAGATGATCTACATGTTTTACCATTGTCTGGCATGCAAAATTCATAGTATCATTAAATTTCTCAACTAAAATAACTATCTCTTTCTTGAAAATATTAATTTTAAATCGGCTCAGAAGTTGAGAATCTAGTGATACTACACACAAACATTATCAAAATGTATACACTAAGCCAAGTTATGTCATAATTAATTAAATAGCATCCGTATGTCTTTGTTATTAAAATTGGCTATCATGATTAATAAAGTCATAAAGTAGAATGCGAGAATTGATAAAATAATAATAATGTCATAATATAATTATTTAATACAATGTCAATAAAGAAATATTTAAAGTTAGATTTTATCTTCGAGGAATTCTGCTATGGTATAATATGCTTTGGTCTTTAGAAGTTTCAATAAATTATCTTTTAAAAAATGGGAATTATGTTCTCTCCAGGCTTTTGGGAGTTTATTATAAATTACTGGAGCCATGCAGAAAATTCTTTTTCGCATGAGCATGGTTTTTGAGCTGTGCAGGCAAACTGTACTATTATCACGTCTGTTCCTTTTTATGACATCCGCTAGACGTGGAAATAAGCTAGGATTAGAATGCACAAACATAGCAGTTTCGAAAATATACAACGAGGCAAGTGTTAGTAACTTGTACTTAATAAAATATGGCTTACAGCTATCTATCATATCTAAGCCGAACATTGTCCTGATACATCTCTTTTGGGCATTAAATACAATTTTTGTGTCCGTTGAATTGCCCCAAAATATTATACCGTATCTAAGATTACTGGAAATCAAACCATGATATGCAGTAAGCAATGCGTCAATATTGAGTAGGGGAGCTAATTTATATAATGCATATGCGGAAGAATTTATCCTTTTTGTTAATAAGTCTATATGTGCTTTCCAGTTAAGTTTGCTATCTATAGTTACTCCGAGAAATTTTGCATTATTGACTTTGTTAATATTTTGATTATTGTAGCGTATTCCAATATTAGCTGGTCTTGATATTCGTTGACTGAAGTGCATAACATTAGTTTTACTTAAATTTATTTTTAGGTTATTGTTCATTAGCCACTTTATTGCCGATTTTAGGGAATTATTAATGTCTGACTCATATTCATTATTTTTCTTGAATGGGATTGTAATTGTACTGTCATCAGCAAATAGTGTTACTGACTGATCAATACTTCTCGGTAAGTCATTTATATACAGTATAAACAGGAGTGGGCCTAAAACGCTGCCTTGTGGTACGCCGTATTTGACTACACGCTCAGGTGACAGATATATTTCTTCATGGTTAGTCACTTTATTTATTGAGCTTATTTCTGTTTTTTGTTTTCTATCAGATATGTAGGATTTAATCAGTCTTAGAATATTCCCTCTTATTCCGTATGCCTCTAATTTGTCTAGAAGTATGTCATGACGAACATAGTCAAAAGCCTGTGTCATGTCACAAAATATTGTACAAACTGGTTTTTTTTTATCTATATTTATTATAACATTATGTAAAAAGTCATATATAGCCATTGTAACTGATTTCTTTTCCCGGAAGCCTTTTTGTTCATTACTTAATATATAATTTTTTTCAGCATAATTGTACAGTTCCTTATATATGTGTTTTTCGAATATTTTTGAAAAAATGCTAATAAGTGTGATCGGTCTATAGGACTCTAAGGATTCTTTTTCCCCCTTTTTAAATAATGGCCTTACAATTGAAGTCTTAAGTACTTCTGGATAAATGCCTGTGCTTATACAGAGATTTATGATATAGCTTAAGTGTACACTAATTTCTTGAGCAACTAGTTTAATCACTTTTGTTGTAATCCCATCATAGCCCACACTGTTGGTATTTTTTAAAGATTTAATTATTTTGATAATGTCCTGGGGTAAACAAGGAAACATAAAGATGGAGTTACTTCTTTTTTTAATATATAAAGTGACGTTATCTCCTGAACCTAAATTGGTTTAACTTTGTCAACAAAATAATTGTTGAAGTTATTGGCTATATCAATTGGATTAGTTATAGTCTCATTATTACTCGTAATTTTAGATATGAAGCTTCTAGAATTATTATTTTTTGATTCATTGATAATTTTCCAATAGGTTTTTGATTTATTTTCTGCAATTTTTATAGAATAATTATTTTGTGCCCGTTGTGTAAGTTTAATGATTTTTTTAAATAGTTTAGAGTAATTGACGAATTTCAATTTATTGGATACCGTTGGTTTATGTCTGTATTGCCATAACAGCTGTCGTTTTCTTTTACTGCATAATTTTATGCCGTTGGATATCCATTTCGGCTTATTATTTGTATTTACAGTGATTGTTTTATTCGGGAAACATAGTACGTAAAAAAGAGTGAATAAGTCTATGAATGCTGAGTATGCTACATTTGGGTCATTAGTGTTATATACTTCGGAAAAAGAAAGATTATGTATACAATTTGTAAATTTCATTAGATTTTCTTTACTGAAATCACGTCTGTTTATGCGCCATTGTTTAATCGAGCTAACTCTACGAACCGGAAGTTTAATAATCTGTGCTGTATGGTCCGATAATGCTAATTCCAGCACATGCGCTTCACACTTTTTATTAAAGTTGTGTGCAAAATTATCTATGCATGTTTGGCTTGTTAGTCTAGTAGGCTGTTTTAGAGCCAATTTTAGGTTAAAATTTAGAAGTAGACATTCAAAGTCGATAGATTGGTAGTTTCTTTTTAAAATATCTATGTTAAAGTCCCCTGCTATTATTATATTCTTGTATTATGGATAGTATATTATTTTGTTTGTCTTTCAAGCAGTGATAGCCTAGTGGTTAGACCGTTAGACTGCAAAGTCAGAGGTCTCGGGTTCAAACCCAGGCACGCACCTTTGTCTTTTCGAAAGCCAGTGCGCATTAAAAATTAACTATCACTTTCTTTAACGGTGAAGGAAAACATCGTAAGGAAACCTGCATGCCTAAGAGTTTCTCGAAGGTGTGTGAAGTTCGCCAACCCGCACTAGGCCAGCATGGTGGACTATGGCCTAAACCCTCTCAGTTTGAGAGGAGGCCCGTGCCCAACGGTGGGACAGTTTCTTAACTATCTATCTATCTATCTATAACCTCACGCCAGATCCCTTGCGGGGTAGGCAGAGAGTACAGAGTTCCAACAGGTTCTTTCCTTACATACCTCTCTGGCTTCCTCGACTCTCATAGTTCGTCTCATACACGCTCGCTGGTTACGGAGACTCTTGACTTTTCCATCAGATAAGACTCGGTTTATTTGGTCGTGGTAAGAGAGTCTAGGTCTTCCCCGGTACCTTTGCATCCTTCAACTTTCACATGGTATATCTGTTTTGTCATTCTTTCCTCTGGCATTCTTTCTATATGCCCGAACCAGCGGAGCATGCCCTTTCTCATCTTTACACCGATACTATCTTTCATACCTACTCGCTGTCTTACTATGCTGTTGCTAATGCGGTCGGTCAGCTTCACTCCGCACATCTTCCGCAGAGCTCGCATTTCTACCGCATTTATCCTACTTTCATTCTCCTTCTTACATACCCAGCTCTCGCTACCATATAACAGCGTTGGGACAAGAACTCCGTTATGTATGGCCAGCTGCGCCTTATGGCTTAAGTGCCGGCTCCCGAGTAGCTTTCCCATCGCACCATTCACTCTGTTCCCTGCACTCACTCTTCTCTCTATGTCAGCAGTGTATTTCCCATCCTTACTGAAGGCGCTCTAAGATATACAAACTCATTCACTTGCTCTAGCACATCGTTACCAACCACAATCCTTACATTCGTTCTGGTTTCTTCCCTTTCAAAAACCATAATCTTGGTTTTCTTCACATTCAAGTGCAAGTTTCTTAACAGGGCTGATATTATTATTATTATAGTCTTCCACGAGACTTGGGTACGGCGACGTTTGATCATGTTCCATTTCACGCATATTTTATTTAAAAATATAGTAGAATTCAATAAAAATAAACAGGATAAGGATAAAGAGGATAAAAATAAATCAAAAATTTACTTTACTTTCCATTTAAATCATATACTGTTCGGAAATTTGCGTAATTATTTAAAAAAACTTAATAAAATTATGACTCAATTATGTACATTGTAACGGCTTGCGTTTTAGGGACTGACACAATGAAATCGTTGTGTTGTTTTTTTAAATGTACAAAATCGATTTTCTATTTTTTACCAATATATTATTCTATGCATCTGACTGATATATTTAGTATTCTCATGGTCAATAAATTAATAAATAAACGTTGATGCGCTATCTTGATATATTAAAACAGAGTTTTATAGGTTTTTTAATAATAATACACGTAAGCGACGAATCAAGTGATCTATCAGTCGATTTTTCTGACCAATGGCTTCATTCGTAAATAAATAATGTGATTATTTTATTTGTTCTCTTCTTCTTCTTTAAGTTATGGCTTCACACTAATTTTAAGTGTATTTTGCCAGCGTCCAGTGAGATATATAATCGTGTTTGTTTAAATTAATTCAACTCCCCGATGAACTTGATGACAACGATGATAATGAAATTAATGAAGTACCCCACCCTGGATAGTAAAGCGGTGGATACTTTATATACCTATTGCGCCGGCCGTTTTGAGGAAAGTCAAAAAGGCACGTTTTATCACTTTGTTACAATTACCTTCACTCATGCACATATAAGAACACATAATGGTTAATATTCCACCAACATTACACATTATTAGTCGAAATAACACAAGTTTTAGAAATTAAAACAAATTGACAACATCACTCTTCGACTTCCCGCCAAAACTCCATTATTTGTTCTCTTTTTGTTACTAAATTATTTTTATTAATATCGATTCATTCTTCGTTATAAATTTTCTCGATACAATATTTAATCGATGCTATTTCACACTCACCACGTTTCTAGAAACGTCAAAGTCTAAACGTCAGCTTACACATGACTGGTGAAAAGGACTATAGTGCGGTGGTTTGTGTACTGTGTTATTAGGGCGAGTGCACACAACCGGGTATTTACACCGCGGGGCGATCGCCGCGCCCTCTGCCCGAGCGGTGACTTCACTCTGTGCTGACGTATGTTGAGTATGTGACGTAAAAGGGGCATGTCTTAGAAAAGCGATTCGGGTTTTTTTTCTATACTTATCAATCATTTTTAATAAAATACAATTTATCGCACACTATGGACAGTAAAACACTCCACACTGGGATAGATCTGTCTCATGGATTTCTTCTATGTGTGTGTGTGTGTGTGTGTGTTGTGTGTGTGTGTGTGTGTGTGTGTGTGTGTGTGTGTGTGAATGATCTACGCTGTTGGCCGCGAGGCCTTTACAGCTTCACCGGGCAAGAGGGCTAGCGTGCAACCACTACGCTCAAGCCAGAAGGGCAAGGGGGCAACTAACTCAAGGAGGAACGGCCTCGGCTTGGGCAGTCGCTATGGGGGAGAGCGTATACTAGGTGTCTCGCCGTAGTGCTCTGCACCGGCCGGCGGGCAAGGGATTATTCGACCTCGCCGGCCAGGTCGGTGTCTGATCCTGTGTGCGGTATCTGTATCCGAAAGAAGGGATGTAAGGGCATCGGGAGGGTCGGTGAGAACCTGTCTCATGGAGTATGATACCTTAACTACATTCATTTACGATACCTTAACTTTGCACTTTGAATGTAAGGATTGTGGTTGGTAACGATGTGCTGGAGCAAGTGAATGAGTTTGTATATCTTGGATGCGCCTTCAGTAAGGATGGGAAATACACCGCTGACATAGAGAGAAGAGTGAGTGCAGGGAACAGAGTGAATGGTGCGATGGGAAAGCTACTCGGGAGCCGGCACTTAAGCCATAAGGCGCAGCTGGCCATACATAACGGAGTTCTTGTCCCAACGCTGTTATATGGTAGCGAGAGCTGGGTATGTAAGAAGGAGAATGAAAGTAGGATAAATGCGGTAGAAATGCGAGCTCTGCGGAAGATGTGCGGAGTGAAGCTGACCGACCGCATTAGCAATAGCATAGTAAGACAGCGAGTAGGTATGAAAGATAGTATCGGTGTAAAGATGAGAAAGGGCATGCTCCGTTGGTTCGGGCATATAGAAAGAATGCCAGAGGAAAGAATGACAAAACAGATATACAATGTGAAAGTGGAAGGATGCAGGTACCGGGGAAGACCTAGACTATCTTACCACGACCAAATAAACCGAGTCTTGTCAGATGGAAAAGTCAAGAGTCTCCGTAACCGGCGAGCGTGTATGAGACGAACTATGAGAGTCGAGGAAGCCAGAGAGGTATGTAAGGAAAGAACCTGTTGGAACTCTGTACTCTCTGCCTACCCCGCAAGGGATCTGGCGTGAGGTTATAGATAGATAGATAGATAGATTAACTTTGCACGATAAATGATTTTTTTCTCGTATGCATTTAAAACACCTCCTACGGCCGGTTCCAATATTCAACTCAAAGATAGATTTGTCTACTACGGATAGAATTTTGACATGTATGAAAAATCTGTCAAAATTCTATTCAAGCAAATCTATTCTTGAGTTGAATATTGGAAGCGGCCTTTAGTTGTATACTAAAAGACAAATAATGAAAAAAGTTGTAATTATCAACATTTTAAAGAACAGCTTGGTTTAGTGGTTTGAGTGATATCACTAGATCGAGTAGTCGAGAATTCGATCCTACACACTCCATTATGTGCAGAATAGATGGATAGTGTAAATTTTCCGCTATTGGTGCGGTGTTTGTGTATTGTGTTATTAGGGCGAGTGCTCACGGCCGGGGATGCGGCGGGGCGATCGCCGCGCCCTCTGACGTGACGTCACTCTGTACCGACGTGTTATATGTGAAGTGATACCTTGTTATATGAGCGTATACATAACTTTGGTACCTATACATTGGGTTTCTATTTACTTTTCACTCTAATGATTAATTAATTTGCTCGCTCCTCTCTTTAAGGAACTCTTGCTTTGTATAATATCTCGAGGTCTCCCGCGATACAGGTACGCCTAGTGCGGGAACCATTGCTACTTGTGTTTGTCTCTTTTGATTTGAATAGACTGATTTTATTATTATGTATCTCGCTGAGATTCACGGGCCTTACCCGGACCTTTGAAAGGCTTGCATGGGGACATGGGTCCAACACGTAGAGGCCCTTTGCGAGAAGTTAATATTTAGAAGTCACCTGCTGAGATCACTTGCTGAAAATGAAGAAACATAACCAGCGAACTGACCCCGGCAGGTGCAAGGACTATTGTAAATTATGGAAAGAAAACAAGGGCTATATAAATGAGGTTTGATGGACAAAAACTGGACTATTTCAAAGGGGACGGACACCGGCCATAATTAGTGATACCTAATTACCCGTGGCCGGCGGTGACTCGCCGTTTACTAGATGGGCCCTCAAACGGTCGTCCTAGGACAACTGAGGGCAACACCGGTGTGAGCGGCTCAGGGGTGTAGAGAGGTGTGCTGCGCTTTCTCCGAAGTTACTCGCAACGTTATGACCTTCAACACTTCCACCCCTGGAGTACATCGACGTAGGGCCGCATTATCTTCCTACGTCGATATAGCTCTCACGGCTCCTCTCTGGACGGTCAATTAAGGCTAGCCAGAGCCGAGAGCCGGTTTCCACTCGACCGAAGAAGACACGCCGAGTTGGGGGCCCTGAGCGACTCTCTGAAGCACTCGGGTCCGTGGTGTCGTTACTCACCAACAGCTCGCCACAAGCGGCCCTGCGGACTATTATTATACTATACACATTAAGTAGGTAAATTTAATAATAATCAATGCTAATGCAATGATACGAGCGTACGAGAATGAATATGGTGCCTACCCTAATAAATTAACTATCACAAAATATGATTATGGGTATAAGATTTCGGACACAGCTTAAGAATATACTTAAAAAACATTTTTTATCACTCAAAACTCAAATCGTTTGTTTTGCATAGACCCTGCGGGGGTGCTTACATATTTTTTTTAACTTACTAATCTACCACCGTATCGGCACGCGGCTTCCACTGAGAAGATCCGGCGAGAAACTCAGCGGGCTTGTCTTTTTTGTTTAATTCTCCATTCATTTTTTTTTCATCATTTTTTTAATAGATACATTCATTTTTATATTATACAAATTCATTAATGCGATCCAGCTCCAGTGTGATGCCTTACGACTGAGATAGAGGACTATTTTTAAATATATGGTACAATTAAAAGCTGGAGGATTCTGGGTGGACCAGTCTCCACAAGCAGCACCCGTTCACGAGTACGACTACTGGAGCAGCCATCAACTCCCTCGACCATATTAGAGGGAAGGAAGTGACCCGCACCAAATAGACACTGCAAGCATAGACTTTTTAGTGAGCATGACCAATCCCAGACCCCAGAGTGCAGTCAGAAAAAGTCTACGAAAGGAGCAGTACTTCGAGCTCGTTTGGCACGACACGCCCACACTATGCCCCTAATCAGAATCAGAATCAGAATCAGAATATTTTTTATTCATGTAAACCATTACAGTATTTATGAATCGTCAAAAAAGTAACAAAGACTCTACCGCCACTTCGGAATGTCATTCCTGTGGAGAAGAAGGGCAAGAAACTCCACGGTTACTCTTTTAAAATAAGAAATTACAAACTTTTTCATCTACATTCTGTTGTGGGGTATGGGAGAACAATGTAGGTTGGTCATCAGGTGAGTCTAAGTTAAAAAAGCGAATAATACTATTTATGAGAATGGCTACATGGTTCCCTCATTTACAAAAAAAAGTACATATTGTGTTAAATTAATAGAAGGAAGAGAGGTAATGTTAACTAACAACAGTTGAATAGGTTGTTATGACTCAAGTGGAGCTGGAATAGCATCTATCCAAGCATTTTTATCTTTTAAATAATCTTCTATTAAATAATAAGCTTGCTTACAAAGTGTTCGTTTTACACAAGCTTTGAACTTATTTTCACTAAGTTTAGTGACGTCAATGGGAATTTTGTTATAAAATTTAACACAGTGCCCCATGAAAGACGTGTGAATTTTTGACAGACGAAACTGATCAGATTCCATCTATGGGTACCATCTACTATGCTATGTTTAATGTCTGTATAAGCTATAGAAGCGAAAATTGAAGTTATGTTATCTATGTTAACATTGTAACATGAGAATGACTGCAGAGAAACTACTCAGTAGTTTGGCAGATTGTAATGTATGTTTAAATGCAGATTTCGTAAAATGAATGAAAAAAAAGTATAAGAAAAAGATACAAAAAAAAGTTTTTGATGAACGTCTTGGTCCAGTGGTTAAGAGCCATAGCTCCCCATTGGGTAGTCAGTGGTTCGATTCCCGCACAAGTGTGACCCACAAATATTTGTTTCCATTTAGATCGAATTGAGGACTATTTAGCGCAGTGGTTAAGAGCTTGAGAAGCTCCGCCCACTGTGTCCAATAGTCGCAGGTTCGATTCTCGCACGGGACAAATCTTTGTGATCCACAATTATTTGTTTCGGTCTGGGTATTTGTGTATGTGAATTTTCATGTTTGTAAACGCACCCACGACACAGGAATAAATCCTAGAGTAGGGGTACGTTTAAAAAAAAATGTGTGTGTATGTGAATATCATTTTTGTAAACGCAACGACTTCTTGTCGATTCAGTGCGGAGCGGCTTACGCTCTAATAACTGGAACAAGCCGTGATCTTCTTATCAGTCTCATAACTCGGACATAAGTGTTAGTTCGACCGTCGTAACACTAATAATATTCATATCAGAACATATAGTGTCCACATCTTCTGTCCATCTTTGGACACTACTAAGCAACGATATCATTACAGATAAAACCCACCCACCCATAACTCAGAAAATACCGCCGGGCAGTCCACATACTGCTCACAGCGATGCCTCCCGTTTGACAACTCAACAAGGAATGAGCTAAAATGGCGCTACGGCGCTCTTTTATAACTTTTATGACGGAAGTCAATTGATCAACCGTCAAAAACAAATCAGTGGCGGCATTTCAGCACATGTCTTTAGTGAAATATTTTATCGATCTATTTGGCGAATTGTACTAAATAATTAACGATACTCGTAGCTGACTTAAGCATCACGCTGAAGCTAGATCCTAAACAGCGGACGACCTTTGACGGACGGTTTAGCGCAGTGGTTAAGAGCTTAAGCCGCTCTGCCCACTGCGTCTAATAGTCGCGGGTTCGAGTCCCGCACGGGACAAATCTTTGTGTGATCCACAATTATTTGTTCTGGTCTGGGTATTTGTGTATGTGAATTTTCATGTTTGTAAACGCACCCACGACACAGGAATAAATCCTAGTGTAAGGCTAAGTTTTTTTAAATAAAAAAAAACACAAATTTTATTTGCGTCTTTATTACATTCGGCCAGCATATATTATTATAATGTGTGTTCATTATTATGTTATTCCAATCCACATATAACAATAAAACACGAGTATCGCGCATTTACCTCGATAACTAAATTACCGCATAAAGGCAATCGCCGGTCCCACGGTGCGGGAATATTAAGCGTGGTACTAATCACGCCGTTGTGTACGTGCCTTTATAGCTCTTGTAATTGGTTTTTGAGGACGTGTCTCGTAAGGGTTTGCGGGTATTCGCAAATTGGTCTTGTGTAGTTTCAAACTGTTATGTTTAATTGTTAAAGCATTCACGTGCGGCTTGAGACATACTCGAGAGCGGGCGCTTCTTATGGGGGACTGGACCGCTCGGATTCCTTTAGACTTTTACTAAATACAAAAGAAAAAATTAACACCGTAACGCCTATATTCCCCAAGCGGAGGTGAGCTGTGTAAATTATTATTTATTTATTTTTTAAAATAAGGGACAAAAAACAGTTACATGTTCTGTGTTACTTAAAAAATAACGGGTAGATTGATATTGGATAAACATATAACCCACGGCTTTCTCCACGGAGTAAACTAAAATGCTGTTAAAAAGAATAATCATGTGCGCTGGCCGACCAGCATGTATTAGCATGAAAAAAAAAATCAACAACTAGAGATTGCCACTTCTAGACGAGCTAAGTTTATTATTGATCATCTTTTTAAATTGATACTCCGAGTGGGCAAAGATGTCAACATCAGGAAAGTGCGTGTTATATGTTTCCAAGAGCCGACGTAGCGGGACCCGCACACCAGCATTAGTTCTGCACCTAGGTGTATAAAACAAACAGGGTGCACGAACCCCACGTACCATCGCAGTTCTAGGTACAACATAACATATGTCATTCGTGAGGTCATTACAGTCGAACTTATTATTACATAAGCCAAAGAGCATCATGCTCATAAGCAAAATACGCCTAGACTCCAAGCTAAACAAATCATAACGCATTATTATATCATGATGTACGCTTGTGAGGTGTCGGGCACGACGTCCGCTCTCACATTGACATACTCGAAGTTGTCTAGTCCCAATGCCTCCGAAAAGCAGTCAGTGCCTACGGATACATACGGAATGTCGATCTCCATTGCGATCTTGGTCTCGAACCTATTCGCGCCTATATTAAAAAGGCGACGACCCGCTATTTAGCGAACGCGTCCAATCATCGGAACCGCTAATGGTAGCCGCCGCCGACTACGCAATTGACACCCCTCCTATCAGCCGCTACTGCCGCGCGCGGCATATTCTCACCGACCCTCCCGATGCCCTTACTTCCCTTCTTTCGAATACAGATACCGCACACAGGATTACACACCGACCTCGCCGGCGAGATCGAAGAATCTCTTGTTCGCCGGCCGGTGCACAGCACCACGGCGAGACACCTACGCCCTCTCCCATAACGACAGCCCAAGCCGAGGCCATTCCTCCTTGAGGCGCCCTTGAGCTAGTTGAACCCTTGCCATTCTGGCTCGACCGTAACGGACCGGTCCGGTGAAGCTGTAAAGGCTCAGCAGACAACAGCGTTGATCACTCCCTCGCACACGATTTAGCGCAGTGGTTAAGAGCTTAAGCCGCTCCGCCCACTGTGTCTAGTAGTCGCGGGTTCGATTCCCGCACGGGACAAATCTTTGTGTGATCCACAATTATTTGTTCCGGTCTGGGTATTTGTTTGTGAATTTTCATGTTTGTAAACGCACCCACGATACAGGAATAAATCCTAGTGTGGGACTACGTTTAAAAAAAAAAAAATTCGCCGTTGGTATTAGAAGCTAGTGTAGGTTCAACGTATGTTGTCCCACTGCTTAGTAAAGGTCTTTTTGCACATTTTGAGGTAAGGGGAGTTGATATTGTAGGGAGTTTTGACTCTAATGATAATAATTGGGTACACTAGGATCCAAATCATATTTACTACAGAAGGCCGCCATTCTAAATACGTGTCGCACCACCCGAAAATTCTTAACATCATCATCCATTCGTCTTCTAATTTTATTATTTAATTTGCCACGCTGGCTAAGGCCCGCGTGATAGAAACCCCTGTAAAAAGGGAGAAAAACAACAAACTGTCTATAATAATAATAATAACAAACATGCCTTGCAAACCTTTCAAAGGTCCAGGTAAAGCCCGTGAATGTCAGCGAGATACAAATAATAATAAGAACTCTGGTCTTCAATTCAGAATTTTTCGATACGAAAGCTCTGATAACGTCTTGTCCCTCCTACAATTTAAAGATCAGGTCATATAGTTGTTAATATAGTAGTGAAAAAATATATTTCTCCAAACAAATTACATGTTTAAAGAAATTAATCCAAAATTGGGAAGAAAACCTCCAGTCTGGAAATCTACTCACAACACAAGCTTATTTTAATACTGTTAAGTATCACGGTCAAGTTACGTTCCTTTAACGGTGCATTTGCGCTGTCACCGGAAGCCCATCGTGTTTATACCCCAGTGCCCTCAGTGCGATCCCTAAGTAAGGGATACGGTGTGTGCGCTGCAGTAAAATCGGACAAACACCGATATCAGAGCGTCGAGCTGTGTGTTTTGTACCTCGATACAATGCAGGACAAAATAATAGCACATTTTAATAATCAATTTTTATAAAAAAAAAAATAATATTAGCCCTGTTCAGAAGCCTCCTCTCCAACTGAGAGGGTTTAGGCCATAGTCCACCACGCTGGCCCAGTGCGGGTTGGCGAACTTCACACACCTTCGAGCAACTCTTAGGCATGCAGGTTTCCTCACGATGTTTTCCTTCACCGTTAAAGCAAGTGATAATTCATTTTAAATACGCACATGCTTTCGAAAAGACAGAGGTGCGTGCCTGGGTTTGAACCCGAGACCTCTGACTTTGCAGTCCAACGGTCTAACCACTAGGCTATCACTGCTTTTTTCAATTTAATACAAGCAATAATCAATTTTTACAAGCTTTTATTTAACTTGCAATGTTCGTCTATCTGTTTTTCCGGTTAAAATCTTGTGATCCATTTTCAAGCACTTGCGAGTATCCGATTAAGCTAAATTTTGGATACATATGTGAAGTCGGTGACAATTCAATAATGGTACCATGGAGCTGATCTGATGATGGAGTCGGAAGGTGGCCATAGGAACATGTGAATAGGTTTGTTACGTTTTCAGGCAACACTCACAAAGACATGAAAATTCAAAATATTCAAAATTAAGCACCTCATCTGCCTCTTCTTCTAGTGCTTCCGCTAAATAGCCACATTCAAGAAATAGCCACATTTTTAAGCAAAAGTCAGTCCAAGGTACATATGTAACAGAAGCTTGTGCCACGGGTGCAATAAAAATCCGGACTGGGCAGTTTATCTGTCCCCAAGTGCAGGAAGTAATTAGGCACACTCGTACAGACTTGAAACGACCGCTCTTTGCACTCGAACCCACGGACCTTCGTTGCGGTTGAGGGTTAACGAAAATGGGTCTTGAGCATGAGGGTAAGACAATATGCTTAGGTTATGTGGATTATGGTCATAGCCACAGAAAAAAAAAACATTAGAAGTCAAGTTAAGCCACAAAGTAAGTTAGTAACTCGACCTGCAAATCTCGGCCCGCGGGGGTCAGATGGTTAAATCTCATATTAATATTTTTTTACGACTGCCTCGTTGGTCTCGTGGCAAAGCGCATGGATTTGTAATCAAGTGTAGTTTTTCTAACGAAAACTTCTCAGTATGAGTCCGGAGTCTGGAATTGTGCCTGGTATATGGCAATAGGCTCGCCCCCTATTACATGGGACCTAACATCGTCGGCGAAACGTGGGTGTACTCAGTACACTTCTGCCACCCCCGCTTGAGGAATATAGGCGTGACGGTGATAATATTTTTTTTTAACTCTGCCCACTGCGGATTTTTGCGGGCCGAGGAAAATATACAATACTATGTACATATCTATCACATGCTAAGGTATTTTTCGCTTTAACTAATCTTAATCTTAATAACTGTCGCATGAGTATTAATAGTTAAATGCGAGCTCAGCGGAAGATGTGCGGAGTGCTGACCGACCGTATTCGCATAAAGCGTGTAGGTATGAAAGATCGGTGTAAAGATGAGAAAGGGTATGCTCCGTGGATTCGGGCATATATAAAGAATGTCGGAAGAAAGAATGACAAAACAGATATACAATGTGAAAGTCGAAGGATGTAGGTACCGGGGAAGACCTCTATCTTACTATGACCAAATAGACCGTGTCTTATCTGAAGGGCAAGTCAAGAGTCTCTGTAACCGTGTATGAGACGAACTATGAGAGTGAAGGAAGCCAGAGAGGTATGTAAGGAAAGAACCTTTTGGAACTCTGTACTCTCTGCCTACTCCGCAAGGGATCTCACGTGATATATTGATAGATGAGTATTAATATTTTGGACAAAAAACAAACAATTAGTAATCTTAAGTATTGTAGAATTATTATAATTTTACAATTTAGACTTGCCCAAAAAAATTGGATCATTTAACGCAGGGGTTAAGACCTTAAGCCGCTCCGCCCACTATGTCTAGTAGTTGCGGGTTCGATTCCCGCGTGGGACAAATCTTTGTGTGATCCACAATTATTTGTTTCGGTCTGGGTATTTGTGGATGTGAATTTTTATGTTTGTAAACGCACCCACGACACAGGAATAAATCCTAGTGTGGGGCACCGTTCATAAAAATAAAAAAAAATTCCCTATATTTCGTACTCTATGGGAGATTACAAATCAAAAGACTTTATTTGTATTGTCTTTAGATAGAGGAAATAAAACACACTCAATGTTAAGTTGGCCACACTTGGTCGGTCGCACACGGGTCGGGGTGGGACCCTTCAGCATTCGAGGGTTATTGGGTATGGAGGAATTCTTGCATTTAATTGTACCACGGGGAAGATAATACTGTAATACGGCGAAGCTAGATCGCAAACATCCTAAAAAAGATACACAAACGCCGTCATGATGCCAACACCCCCTACATTTCCCAAGCGATGGTGTTAGAGGTATACTGTGAACTGCTGGCCGACAAATGTATTGACTATGACTATGAAACATGTAAAGATGAGAAAGGGTATGCTCCGTTGGTTCGGGCATATAGAAAGAATGTCCGAAGAAAGAATGACAAAACTGATATACAATGCGAAAGTGGAAGGATGTAGGTACCAGGAAAAACCTGGACTATCTTACCATGTCCAAATAGAGCATGTCTTATCTGAAGGGCAAGTTGAGAGTCTCCGTAACCGGCGAGTGTGTATCAGACGAACTATGAGAGTGGAGGAAGCCAGAGAGGTATGTAAGGAAATAACCTGTTGGAACTCTGTACTCTCTGCCTACCCTGCGAGGGAGCTGGCGTGATGATACAGATAGCTAGATAGATAGAATGTATTGACTTTAGGGATGATCGATATTCATCGATGTTCGATAAATATCGCTGTTTATTGAGAAAACATCGATGTTTTTACATCGATGTTAGGTCTCTTAAACATGTACACATAGGTGGTAAGAGTATAATATCGGAACATCTATATTTCCTTACTAAACTAGTTCATTCACTATTATTTTGGTATACTCCACATACAAAAAGGCAAAGCGGTAGACCCAGGCGGAGATGGCGGGACGAACTGGACAACTTTTTGAAAGACTGGCCTGACATGGCAACGAACAGAGAGGAGAGGAAAAAGTGGAGGGAGGCCTTTGCCCAGCAGTGGGACACAAATGTCTCGTAATAATAATACTCCACCAAATCTATTAAATACGAACTTAACTGAGTAAGTTTACACTAGATTTCGCTGGCAAAATTTTGACTCTGATTAATAATTCACTCAATCCACACTAGATGTCGCTGATAAATATAATCTGTGGAGGTTTACACACACGCAAATTACATCGATGTTTTTCTTTCGATATTTATCATACATCGATATTTTTTGTTAGATTTTTATAGATATCAACATTGATGTTTTTCTAATATCGATCATCCCTAATGGACTGACTTATACGGGGCACAGTTCCAAACTCCGGACTGATACTAGGAATGTTTCGATAAAAAAACTACCTTTGTCTGGCCTAGGATTTGAAACCAGGACCTCGTGATCGAGAAGTGCCATTATACGCCACTAGACTAATGAGTAAACTTACTGACTTCCAATTCCAATTGACGTCACTAAACTTAGTGAAAATACGTTCAAAGCTTGTGTAAAACGGACACTTTGTAAGCAAGCTTATTATTCAATAGAAGATTATTTAAAAGGTAAAAATGCTTGGATAGATGCTATTCCAGCTCCACTTGAGTCATGAGAACCTATTCAACTGTTGTTAGTTAACATTCCCTCTCTTCCTTCTATTAATTTAATATAATGTCATTTTTTTTGTGTATTTTTTTTTGTAAATGAGGGAACCATGTAGCTATTCTCATAAATAGTATTATTCGCTTTTTTAAGTTAGACTTACCTGATGACCAATCTACATTGTTCTCCCATACTCCACTACAAAATGTAGATGAAAAAGTTTGTAATTTTTATTTTAGAAGAGTAACCGTGGAGTTTCTTGCCCTTCTTCTCCACTGGAATGATATTCCAAAGTGGCGGTAGAGTATTTGTTACTTTTCTGACGAAAATACTTTAGTGGAAAAGATTAGCACAGGATCGGAACGAATGGCATGATAGAGGAGAGGCCTACACTGAGCAGTGGGTAGATACAGGCTGAACACAAATACCCAGACCGGAACGAATAATTGTGGATCACACAAAGATTTGTCCCGTGCGGGAATCGAAACCGTGACTATTAGACACAGTGGGCGGAGCAGTTCAAGCTCTTAACCACTGCGCTAAATCGTCCGTCAATGATTGATAATGATGAACTTAAAAAAATGTAAATATGACAATTTGTAAACACCCCCGCAGGGTTTATGCAAAACAAGCGATGAGTTTGCTTTGTCTATCCTTAGTATATAAACATCTTAATGGGTTTCTTTGTTACCTCTATCCCCTTGTCTTCCGAAGACCTCTACCATCTTACAAGCACTGGAAACTGTAGAAGTACTTGATCTAATTCCGCCGAGCGCTGCGACGCGAGTGTCGAAGTGATTGCGTTAGTCGCCAGACGTGTGCTATTATTCGTAAGGAAGCGCACACAATGGTTGGATTGGTCGTTGCGATTTTTTAACCGCTGATACAGGAAGCGGAAGACTCGTGACAAGGGAGATGGAATTGCAATGGGCTAATCACAGAACAATAGAGATTTGTCATATTTGTTGTTCCTACTCTCTTTTCTTCCGACTGTCTCGTAGGTAGCGATCACGAGGTCTTATGTTTAAATCCGACGGACAAAAACTGATACTAGAAAAAATTCAAGTTTCAGTCCGGAGTCAGTCATTATGCTCGGTAACATGTCAATAGACTCGCCCCTATTACATTGAGACTTAACATCGAGCGAAGAGTGGGTGTACATAGTACACCGGCACCCCCGCTTAGGGTATATAGGCGTGACTGTGTGACCTCCAACATCTTACAAGCGCTGTAAACTGTAGAAGTACTTGATCTAATTCCGCCGAGCGCTGCGACGCAAGTGTCGACGTGATTGCGTTAGTCGGCAGACGTGTGCTATTCGTTAGGAAGCGAACATAATAGTTGAATTGGTCGCTGCGATTTTATAACGGCATAAAACGCCCGCTGGGACAGGGACAAAAAAATCGGGATGAGCGTAATGGGTCCGAAATGGGCCGGCCGCACCACTGAATTCTTGTTTTTTTTTCTTTATTATTCCTAATTATATCTGTAAACGTAAAGGTAGGATAGGTAGGTAACCCATTGTCGTAAATAAATTGATTTGTGTTGATTTGAAGTTGGCACACACATTTTTTTCCTAAGATAGATCTAGATCCTAATATAATAGGGGCGAGCCTTTTTCTTTATTTATACCGGACGCATTACAGACTACGCTGTGTAACTGAACATTTTTCTATACAAAAAATGTAATATCACTTTGTCCGAGCTAGTCTTTGAATCTGGGGCCTCGTGATCGCTAGTTGCACCAAAGGGCACTAAGCTCGATCAACGAGGCTGTCAAAGTAAAACAAAGTTTTTATATATTTTTTTTTACAAAAATCGCAATTTTTTCATATTGCATCATCGTGGAGTGCCGTTTTGTGAAAAAACGTATTAAGTTCTTCCTTACATCTGATTGGGCATCAAAAGCAAAATCAAATATATCTTTAATATCTAGTTAACAAAAATCGTAACCTATTTCACATCGCATGTGATATGCTCCTTACATTCGATAAGGCATCAATAGATAGGCCACTCAGCGCAGACCGCATCTGCGACGGCACGTGGTGCATTCTGAAAGGGCCTTAACTACATTTGCGGTTTATCTTTGGACTGTAAGTACCTGTATAACTAGAAATGTTCGCGATTCTGTCTATGTAACTTAAGTATATCGAAAAGCATGTAAGTTTCACTTTACGATTTAGCGGAGTGGTTACGACCTGAAGCCACTTCGCCGGTTTCGATTCCCGTACGGGACAAATCTTTGTGACCCACAATTATTTGTTTCGGTCGGGGTATTTGTGTATGTGAATTTTCATGTTTGTAAACGCACCCACGACACATGAATAAATCCTAGTGTGAAGCATCGTTTTTTAATGAAAAAAAAATACATAATAAAAACATTATACACGCCTATATTCCTAAAGCAGAGAGCACTATTCGCCGACGTTGTTATGTTAGGTCCCACCTTCCCCTCCTATCAGCCGCTACCGCCGTCCGCGGCATGTTCTCACCGACCCTCCCGATGCCCTTACATCATACATGTTGTAAAACCGCATTGGTACGGAAGAGTATTCTAGGCATGGCAGCAGTTATTTATAATAAATTACCAAATCGGATTAAGATCATGGATATAAATAATTTTAAAAAGACCTTGACATTGCTATTAATCAATAAATGCTATTACTCAGTAGATGATTTTATAAATGACAAATGTATAAAGTGAACTATTAGGTAATTAATATATATTATTGATGATGACATAACACCGATTAACAAGGAATATTTGTGACATTATAATTGTAACTACAGTTAATTATCTTAACCACTGACATTTGTACGCCTCACAGGCAAAGTATAGAGATCTTTATAGTATATATATAACAACAAAATGTATTGTACCTATACTTGACAAATAAAATATTGATTGATTGATTGATTGATTGATTGATTGATTGATCCCTTCTTTCGGATACAGATACCGCACACAGATTCAGACACCGACCTCGGCGGCGAGGGCGAAAAATCCGTTGCCCGCCGGTCAGTGCAGAGCACCATGGCGAGACACTTAGTATACGCCCTCCCCTATAGCGACTGCCCAAGCCTAGGCCGTTCCTCCTTGAGGCGCCCTTGAGCTAGTTGCCTCCTTGCCCTTCTGGCTCGAGCGTAGGGGTTGCTTGCTCTCTTGTCTGGTGAAGATGTAAAGGCCCCGCGGCCAACAGCCTAGATCCTTCACACACACACAAAATAAGTTAGGTCCCACGTAATAGAAGGCGAGCCAATTGCCATGTACTTGACGCAATTCCAGACTCCGGACTAATATTGAAATTTTGTCGATATATGAACTGCATTTGTCCGATTTAGTATTTGGACCGACAACTGCATGATCACAACGCGCATTATTCGCCATTAGTCTGACGAGGCAGTCACCTTTACTTATAACTATCTTTACTTATAACTAGCAGTTGCCCGCGAGTTCGTACCCGGTCGACAACAGCGCCACCTACCGGGTCTATGTTATATAGCCTATGTTACTGCTGGATAAGCTTTCCAATGGTGAGAGAATCATTGAAATTGGTTCAGTAGTACCGCAGATTACCCTGAACATCCAAACTCACAAACTTTACCTCTTTATAATATTAGTATAGATTGTAACTAGAACCTGTTCGCGACTTCATCCAAGTGTATCAGAAATCATGTTAGGCGGACTTAAAACGATAATAAATAAGGTTATACTGTCCCACCGCTGGGCAAGGGTCTTACGAAACGAGATGAGAGAGATTAAGAATAAGCCAGGACCATGTAGGTCGGTGGAGGCATGTTTGTGGCCACCTGCTGTTAAACTCATCATCATCTCAGCCTATACTTGTCCACTGCTGAACATAGGCCTCCCCAATCGCTTTCCAGCGCAACCGGCCCGATGCCACCTGTATCCAACAACTACCTGCGATCGTCGCAAGATCGTCGGTCCATCTGGTAAGCGGCCGTGGTCTCCACTCTATAATCTTTCTGCCCCAACGCCCGTCCGATCTTCGCGCTATGTAGCCCGCCCATTGCCACTTCAGCTTCTTAATCGTATGGGCTATGTCGGTGACCTTGGTTAATCTGACGAATCTCTCATTTCTTTCTGCCCCAACGCCCTTCTTTATGATATGAACCATGATAGTTTAAATACGGACAGTTACCAAGTGGGATCTCTAGGAGGTGTGAACTCGGAATTTAGAGTAACCAACCGGAGTGCCGATCTGAGTCAAATAGCATAACTTATAGAATGTTTTTGGTCCCCACCCCCGCACTCCGCTGATTTCTCTTTTTTAACCGACTTCAATAAGGAGGAGGTTCTATGTTCGGTTGTAGGTATGCTTTTTTTTTTTATGTATGTTCAGCGATATTTCCGTCAATTGTGGACCGATTTTGATAATTTTGTTTGCATTGGGTTCAGTATATCTCCAAGGTGGTCCCATATTAATTTTATTGACATTGGACCTTGGACTTAGAAGACACACCAGGGAACTCCTTAACGACAAACAATAGGCATGTATAAATTGAGATATTATGGGTATTACGTCAATCCTATAGGTACCCTACTAAAGAATAATTCACTGGTCACTTAAAATTGTAAAATAAAAATCGTTTATAAAAAAAGGTAAACCGACTTCAAAGCCAAGTAACCGACTGCACCAACCAGCACCGACTTCAAATATTTATTTTATTGCTTTTTGAAGTCGGTTTACCTTTTTTTATAAAAGAATTTTATTATCTAATATAACTACTAATCTACCACCGGATCGGAACGTCACCTCCACTGAAAGGATCCTTTTTTTATTATCTTTTTCTTTTCAATTTTTTTTGTAATCAACTTGTGTGTATACGATGTGTAGGTTGCTATTAAATAGTTTACGATCTAGCTCCAGTGTGATGAGATATGAGACTAATGATGTTATTTATAGAAAATGTCTGAAGGATTCTAGATGAACCAGTCCCCACAAGCAGCACCCGTTCACGAGTGTGACTACTGGAACAGCCGTCACTCCCCTCGACTATATTGGAGGGAAGAGAGTGTCCGCGCCAGGCAGCCACCGCAAGCACTTGGAACTTAAAAGTCGTCTATAAGGCTTCCGACATAGTTAAATGTCTGCCACATTAAGCGAAAACCGTGACCAACGGCTTAACGAGTACACCCACTTTTTGCCTCTACTGGACACGTTCCAGACCCCGGATCGGATAACCAAATGAAAATCCGTGTCGTAGTTTCCTAATAAGTGCGTACATACATAAAACAGACAGGGCGAACGACTTATTTTATTTATTGAACAAAATCCCCTTCACTAAAAATATCCCTATAAATATCTATCCCTTAAAATTTATGTGATTTACTTAAACATTCTACATATAGCCAATAACGGATTTACATTTTGTGTACTAACATTTATTTGTGCGACTAATCATTACATGCGTGTAGTTTAAAATATTAAATTTAATGTAAAAAACAAAAAAAAGGAAAAGGAAATTGTTATACCGTGTTTTTCTATGTGTGTGTAGATATGTGTGTGGAAGCGTATGTGTAAGTTGGGTGTGGAAGTGTGCGTTAGTGTTTGCTATGCCATATTGTAGTCCTGAAGGTTTATTTACTATTATGGAAGATATCCGTGCAACTAAATCTTTTATTATAATATCTTTGCAACCTGCTGACAAGTGAGTTCTGAGCATAATTTGTAGTTGCATGTGGTACTGCAAATAGATTTGTGTGCCTTGTCCGCGTTTTTGGTACACTAAAACTTAATATTTTGTGTGCTAATTCAGGACAATCTATGTATCCATTACATATGCCGTGTAAAAAAGCCATATCAGCAAGAGTTCGCCGATCTTCGAGTGTCATAAGATGGTGAAGTCGACACGATTCCAGGTAATCCTTAGAGTAACAGCCAGATCGAAAGTTTAGGTGTTTCACAAATGTATGTATTCCAAATTCTGTGCATAAGTTATATACTGTGGACTCCAAACACAACTACAGTACTCAAGAATGCTTCTAACATAAGCATTGTACAAAACTTTCAGGCGTCCCACATCAGTAAACGGTCGACTTATACGTAATACGAAACTAAGACTTTTGTATTCTCTATTAACTATACTCTATGTATGCTCAGAAAACATTAACTTAGAGTCTATAAGTACGGCTAAATCTTTTACTAAATTTGATGTAATAATATAAACCTAAACTCAGACTTTAGCTAGACGGAGCATTGCTAACAAAATTGGCGCGCGTGTGTGTGTGTGTGTGTGTGTGTGTGTGAATGATCTACACTGTTGGCCGCAGGGCCTTTACAGCTTCACCGGAAAAGAGGGCGAGCGTGCAACCACTACGCTCGAGCCAGAAGGGCAAGAGGGCAATTAGCTTAAGAGCGCCTCAAGGAGGAACGGCCTCGGCATGGGCAGTCGCTATGGGGAAGGGCGTATACTAGGTGTCACGCCGTGGTGCTCTGCACCGGCCGGCGGGCAAGGGATTCTTCGAGCTCGCCGGCGAGGTCGGTGTCTGATCCTGTGTGCGGTATCTGTATCCGAAAGAAGGGATGTAAAGGCATCGGGAGTGTCGGTGAGAACATGCCGCGGACGACGTTAGCGGCTGATAGGAGGGGAGTTAGGTACGTACTCGGTGGCGGCTACTAAAAGCGGCCTCAATTCCACACTATGTGTGGCGTGACGCCAGTGTTCGATTTTTTTAAAAATTTGATCAAAAGCTGTCAATGTGTGCGTGCGTGTGTGTGTGTGTACTACAATGTAACTACCCTACTGGTAGATACATTTTATGCCGTTTCCGCGCACGCGATGCTCAATCTAGAAAAGTAATTCATTTAAGAGTACAGACATAGATCTCACTGATCTTTCCTCACGATGTTTTTCCTCACTGTTATTTTGCTCTCCCTACATTTGTAATGGTTTTTTTACTAATAAAAACAAGTAGTGCCCCGGAAATCGAACCCGGAACGTTCAATTGGCCCCGTTCCCGGAGCCTGGAGGATCCCGGCCGTACCCTTCCATCCCTACTCGAGCTCTTATTACGATGAGTATCGGTCCAATGTATAGGCGATAGCGGCATGAATATTATTTTCTCTGTAAATTTTTAGTGTATCAAGCACAACTCTACTTATCACTCACACATTCTTACATTTTCAGAGACCATTGTGAAAAATTCTAGGCTTCTATTTTTTTCTTCTACTCGTGACGTGAAACTACATTCTCTAAGTGAGGATAGCAGACTCTGTACACTAACATTGGCCACCCTGATCAACCTTTTTCGACCTCAAGGGCAAACTATCATAGCTAACATCGAGCTTGAAAAAGAAAAATAATCATGACATTTTGAATCCAATTTGGTGTTCTTGTCATTATATCGCGTTAAGGTACAGTTGGCTTATGTCGTATCGTATTAAAAACGTGTCATATCTGCCTTATTTTGTATTAAGATCATTGCAACATTTATCGATACTCCAAACGGGGGTGGCGAAAAGGTATTTTAATTGATACGAAGAATGATCGCACCATATCTGCCTGATTTTGTTTGGTCTAAAACAAAGACATTTACAACACGGCTTACCGACACGGGAGATTAGACACAATATGCCTGTATCTTGTGACTTAGACATCTTCCTACCCTGTAAATATATTAGCCGCGCGGGCATTCCTATTCGCGTCACAGTGGCCCGCCATCAGTAGCGCATTAGTATGTCGCCGGCGCAGCGCAGCCATTCATCGGACGACTGGCGGAGACAAATGATGCCGACTTGAGTGTTTGTCAAATGGATGTGTCTATTTACTTTCAGCTTATTTTTACGAAGTAACTCGTTGTAACTCATAGCAGGCATCCGTCATTAGTCCGAGATAAGATACAGTTGGATTATTATGTAAAAATACAAGTGACTTCTTTTAAGATCTTGTAAGGCCAAGATACAAGTTGAATTATTGTGAAATACTTTTTATAAATCCGCGTTAAGATACAGTTGGCTTATTGTACGACAATTGTGATTGAGTTGAGTTAGATACAAGTCTATACAAGGTGTAACATAATAAACGCAAGACCTCAGACACCCCGATTTGAGAATTGCTTCATATATTCAAACGAAAACCAAATTTTCAAATTTAAAGGTTTTTATCCCTTTTTTTAAGCACTTTTATACCCTAATTAACAATAAAATTGTATGTGTATGTGTGCGTTTTGAGAAATACGTTTTAGGGATGCATTTGAAATCTCCTTATTGCTATGAATCAGGAATACATTTAGATTTTTATAGCGAACTGAAGGAGTAAAAGCATTTTTTGCAAATTTAAAAAAATTGGAATATACATTAAAAATTGTTGGAATCAATTCAGTTACCCATTTATTACAAACTACTTTCAGGTCTTGCGTTAATTATGTTACAGCTTGTATATGCCGTTCAGCTGAGTTTAGATACAGTTGGCTTATTGTGGGCTTTCGTTAGCCTGAACTAAATACAAGTCAGTTATTGTGAGGCGCTTGTCAGTAGTACGCGTTACAATAGATTTGGCTTATTATGTCAGACTTAGGATACAGTTTACTTATTGAGAAATGTCTATAGACTAAGTTAAGATACAAGTGACTTATTCTGAGAAATTTCTTGTTAGACTGCTAAGATATGTAGAACAATTCGAAGCTTAGAATTCAAATCAACAGCTTGTATATAACAAACGCTTCAAGAACTCTCTCGATCAATACTACCTACATTGTATTTCAACTCCTGTCATTGCAAAATAAAATATTTAACTGTTTACCCCCCGACAATACCACTGTCACCAGAGAACTAAACAACAAACTTCGGACAACTGGAGAAGTTAAAAATGATAAGTTACAATGGAAACCTCTTACGAAACTTAAAGTTTATGCGAACTGGCGATGTTTTTGTATAAACAATACGAACATAAAGTTGGGTAAAAATTAATTGTGAAAAAATTACAACAGATATACAATGCTAAAGTGGAAGCATGTAGGTACCGGGAAAGACCTAGACTATCTTACCATGACCAAATAGACTGTGTCTTATCTGAAAGACAAGTCAAGAGTCTCCGTAACCGGCGAGCGTGTATGAGATGAACTATGAGAGTGGAAGCCAGAGAGGTATGTAAGGAAAGAACCTGTTGGAACTCTGTACTCTCTGCCTACCCCGCAAGAGATCTGGCGTGATGATATAGATAGATAGATAGAAAAAAATACAATGCAAATAATATTTTTGGTTTATTTTTGGCTTTAAAGTTCCTGACGCTTCGAGTGCTCTACTGCACCCATGGTCACGGGAGGGACTGAGGCGTTTGAGGTCCAATAGTCATAGTTATTCCGGAGCGCCATTGGGGATTTTTTTAAATTGCAAATTAAATTTCAATTGATTGAGGGGGTTACGTTGTATGGTTTACTAGTTCCTATGGCCACCTTCCGACTCCAGCATCAGACAAGCTTCATGGTGTCAGTACTCGCCAAGGCAAATCCAACAAGCCAGTCACGGCGGGGTTATATTGAGTAATGGTATGGTTTTCCAGCTTCATCATTAGACTCTGAACACCATCTGGTTGCATAGTACTTGTCAATACCAGTCTAACAAGCCTAAACACGAGGGGGCTATGTTGTATAGTTGACATATCCCTGTGGCTACCTTCCGACGCCAGCATCAAACAAGCTTCATGGTGCCAAATTATTGCATTGTCACCGACTTTATATAAGCATGCCAAATTTCAGCTCAATCGGATACCTGCAAGTGTTTGAAATATGGATCACAAATTTTGAACTGGCGACACACAGACAGACAAACGAACAGTGCAAGTGAAATAAAAGCTTGTGAAAAGGATGGCGTGTCAACTCGATAGCGTAACGATACCGTCAATCTATTCGTGCTTGGGCCGAAGTTTTCGGCAACTGAAATGGTCATTTTTAGGCCTCAGGCTTTCAGGGTCACTTGAGGCCCCAGTACAATGCCTTTTCATTTGTATTGGAGGCCGGAGGCCGGACCGGAAAGACAGACATACACGAACATTATAAGTTAAATAAAACTTTCTGTAAAAATGAATAATGTCCGACATTGCTTACAAATAATCAGAAACAGAATGTATTTTATTCGTAATACTTATGTATACCATTTTGACTAGATGACCGGTGACCTGGTGCAGGTCGCGGGTAAAAGCTGGCTGCGTACATCACAAGCCGGTCGTCGTAACGATCTTTGGGGAGGCCTTTTTCCAGAAGTGGACGTCTTTTGGCTGATGATAAATACATACTATTTTAGTCTATCTATCTGTCTTTATCATCACGCCAGATCCCTTGCGAGGTAGGCAGAGAATACAGAGTTCCAACAGGTCCTTTTCTTGCATACCTCTCTGGCTTCCTCCACTCTCATAGTTTGTCTCACACATGCTCACCGGTTACGGAGACTCTTGACTTGCCCTTCAGATCAGATGCGGTCTATTTGGTCATAGTAAGGTCACATCTGCAGAAGGACCGACGGCCGATGGAGCAAGCGTGTCCTAGAGTGGAGACCGCGTCTTGGTAAGCGTAAGGTAGGACGGCCCCCAGCTAGATGGGCCGACGACCTCAAAAAGGTCGCTGGGACAGACTGGATGCGGAAGGCGGAGGACCGTGTGCAATGGCGCGTGTTAGGAGAGGCCTATGTCCAGCAGTGGACTACGATAGGCTGATTGATTGATTGAAGATAGTCTACGTCTCCCCCAGTACCTACATCCTTTCACTTTCGCATTGTATATCTGTATTGTCATTCTTTCTTCTGGCATTCTGTCTATATGCCCGAACCAACGGATTCCTAGGGTTGGATTTTTGTTACATAGTATCTGCAATCAACACAGCCAAAGCCAAGTAGTTGCGTAAAAGGATTTCCTTGTACCGTGTTGTTGGCAGGTGATTATGTCGGGAAACACCTTCTCGTTACTAAATATATCGCTTAAGGCTGCAACAACGGTTAACTCCCAAAAATACAGCTAATTTAAAGAAGATTCTTCAGGGATCCATGACCTATTTGCTATAAAAAGTATGGATGAAAAGACAAGAATGTTATGAATATATTGTTCTTTTTTTTTTTTAAACATAGCCCCATACTAGTATTTATTCCTGTGTCGTGGGTGCGTTTACAAACATGAAAATTAACATACACAAATACCCAGACCGGAACAAATAATTGTGGATCACACAAAGATTTGTCCCGTGCGGGAATCGAACCCGCGACTATTAGACACAGTGGGCGGAGCGGCTTATGCTCTTAACCAATGCGCTAAATCGTCCGCAAAATAAAATTATTTTTTAATTTGTAAATTCTCTATTTAACGGTTAAGCGAATATGTATAAAATATATACCAAAGAAAAGGGTCCTGGCGCACATCCTATATTTGGCGATGTGGCCAAATTGCTGGCCGAAGGAACAGGTGTCCAGAGGACTGGCTCATAAAGGCATAAAGGTAAAGCATTGCTATTCAACGTGGCAATGCTGCCAGCCTTCTGTGCACATTGCCAAGCGGCAGCGACTTGACACTATTTGTAAATATTATGAACAGATATAGCTTTTAGCTTTATACTATTTATTGTTCCTTGTTGTTTTATACCTAGCTTTTAAGTTGTAAGTAGTGGTGCTTAAATTTCTTTTATACCATAGAATAAGATATGTGCTACTAATCGTATTAATGACATTTTTTTTTTAATTCTGCATTTTAGATCCTTCAAATAAACTTTTCACTGTAGTCAAGGTCAGTAAACACCGTCACGCCTATATTCCCCAGAGGGGGTGGCAGAGGTGTACTGAGTACACTCACGTTTCGCCGACGATGTTAGGTCCCATGTAATAGGGGGCGAGCCTATTGTCATATACCGGGCACCATTCCAGACTCTGGACTCATACTGGGAATATTTTGTTAGAAAAACTACATTTGTCCGACCTAGGATTTGAACCCAGGTCCTCGTGATCACATAGCAATGCGCTTTGCCACCAGACCAACGAGGCACTCAGTAAACAAGGGAAATTTTCGTCAGTAATTCCCTTAAAAAAGGAACACCCGAAAGCAAATATTAGTATAGATATTATTATTCTAGGATTTAATTCTGTGTCGTGGGTGCGTTTACAAACATGAAAATTCACATACACAAATACCCAGACCGGCACAAATAATTGTGGATCACACAAAGATTTGTCCCGTGCGGGACTCGAACCCGCGACTATTAGACGCAGTGGGCAGAGCGACTTAAGCTCTTAACCACTGCGCTAAATCGTCGTAATTGGTGCGCCTTTGTTAAACCATAAGGGCACAATTAATTGATTGTCAAACATGTCAAAACCAACGATTATGAAGTCAATGGACGACAATTTTACTAAAACTGTAATAGCGGAATTGGTGCCCTGTTCTCTCAGCCTACCCCGCAAGGGTAGGTGGATAATATGGATAGAAAGATTGAGGCATAAATACGTGTTTTTTTTAAGAAAATCTTAGTGCGGTGACAGTAGGATTTAATCCCGTGTCATAGGTGCGTTTACAAATATGAAAATTCACACACACACACTAATACACATACCAAAAAAAAAATTGTCGGTCGCACAAAGATTTGTCCCGTGCGGAAATCGAACCCTATTGCGACTATTCGACCCAGTGGGCGGAGCGACATAAGCTCTTAACCACTGCGCCAGATCGTCCGTCAATTTTCATTTACTCAGCAACTTTAATCCAATACCTATTCACTATTCGCACAAAACAGCAGCTTAGCACAAAAAGATTGACGTTAGCGGGACGCTAGCGAGTTGACATGCCATCCTTGTCATACTACATTTACTAAATAAACTTGAACGTGATAGCAGGATTAGTCGCTAGCATCACGCTCAAGTCAAAATGTTCGTGCTAAACCCTCAGATGGTTAAGTACAAACCATTTAAAGTTACAGTAACGTTGTCGAGAAATCATGCTGTCAAGTTTATCTTTATCTAGTAAAGGACATCGCCGTTTACTTTTGGCGCTCCGTACAAAACCTTAAGTCATTGCATCAAAACCAAGGACATTTGGTTTTGACGCAATGACTTAAGGTGTTTACGTATGCCAAATTTCAATTCCAATGGCAAGTGCTTGAAAAATTGATCACAAAATTTGAATCGGCGACAGACAGACAGACATACGAACAGTGCAAGTTAAATAAAAGCTTGTGAAAAGGATGGCGCGTCAACTCGATAGCGTTACGATACCGTCAATCTATTCGTGCTTGGGCCGAAGTTTTCGGCAACTGAAGTGGTCATTTTTTAAGCCTCGGGTTTCAGGCCCCCTTGAGGCCCCAGTACAAGCCCTTTCCATTTGTATTGGAGGCCGGAGGCCCTAGAGAAAACCCTTTCGGCCGCGACTCGTGATGTTTTTAGACTTTTTAGGTACTAATGTTAAAACTGCTGTAGAGACGGAATAATGAGTAGAAAAAAATCTGAGTAGAAAAAAATCTGGGAGATTATATTGTCTCGTTGTGCATGTGTGGCGAATGATGTCGTAGCGATTACAGGCGTAGCGATTCTGACTTCGAATCTTAGGACGGACAAATTGACGACCGATCTTCATGATTCTTTTAAGGTTTCGCCCCAGAGCCGACGCAGTGCGACGGGAGCGCGACGGTGGCTTGGCTTGGGGAGTTGTAATGTACTGAAATATACGGGAGACGACACACAGCGCAGCCTCGCTCGGCGTGACGGTAAACCCGATCCCCCCGATGCTTTGTCATCCATTCTTTCCGCTCAGAATACGGGCGACGACGACGTAGTCGTAGATCCCCTCCCATAGCCGGCGGTTTCCGGTGCACTTAGTAGTGCACCCCGTCCCCCCTCAGCGACTGTCCCAACCGAGGGCGCCTCTTCAAGGCGCCCTCGAGTATGTCGCCCCTTGCCCTTCTGGCTCGAGCGTAGTGGTTGCACGCTCGCCCTTAACAACAGCAGCGTACATCACTCACACACACACACGTGACGGTAAACGTCACGACCCAACGTAGACGAACGCTTGTGTCACGCTGCCGTCGCGCTCCGTCGGCTACTGGACCCAATCTTTAGAGTTAAGTTCACTATAGCTCCAATGTAGTCCCATTCTAATTTAATTAGTATCGGAATTTGGACTTTGAAGATACACCAGGCAACTAACAACAAATAATACGAATGTGTTTAATTAACTCTTTACTTGAAATTGTAAAATAAATTACTTCAAAAAAAATATTTTATTGGATGTATCTCAAATTTATTGAAGTCTGGCATTGTGCCTAGTATAATGGTAATAGGATCAACCCCCTGTTACATTGGACCTAACGTCTTCGGCGAAAAGTGGGTGTACATTGTACACCTCTTCCACCCCCTCTTGGAAAATACAAGCGTGACGGTGTTGTTTATATCAAGACCCTAAAATATGCCATAGAATTAGCAACTCTTTCATGGGGCAATGTATACGCTTCTACAACAAATTACCCATAGCTATCCGAAATATACCAATTAATAATTTTAAAAGGGCGTTAAAACAAGACTGTGTTGTAAATGATAGTATAATATTTCGGTATATAATGACGATAAAATTGATTGAGTTTGAGCAGCTCCTCAGTCGGCAACTCTTTAATACATTTTGTTTAATCATCATCATCATCTCAGCCTATACTTGTCTAGGCCTCCCCAATCGCTTACCAGCGTAACCGGTCCGATGGCACCTGCATCCAACGACTTCCTGCGATTTTCACAAGTTCGTCGGTCCATGTGGCAGACACTTGCCAATACGTGGTCTCCACTCTAGAATCTTTCTGCCCCAACGCCCGTCCGATCTACGCGCTATGTGGCCCGCCCAGAGCCACTTCAGCTTGCTAATCTTAAGGGCTATGTCGGTGACCTTGGTTCTTTTACGAATCTCCTCATTCCTGATTCGATCGCGTAGAGAAACGCCGAGCATAGCTCTCTCCATAGCTCGCTGAGCAACTCTGAGCTTTTTTATGAGCCCTAATGTAAGAGACCACGTCTCTGATCCATATATCATCACTGGTAACACACATTGACTAAAAACTTTAGTCTTAAGACACTGAGGTATTTTGTTGAATACTTTGTTATTAAAACACAATTTTGTAAAAAGAGAATGATAAACAGAAATGCCAGTCCAATTAAGTAAATAGACTAGCCCGCTGAGTTTCTCGCCGGATTTTCTCAGTGTGAGGCCGCTTTCCGATGTGGTGGTAGTTGTATGTATGTGGTCTTGTTGGCCTATACAAATAAAATATTTTGACTTCGACTATAAAAGCTATGTCACGCATGTTTTGCTCAACGAAGACGGTAGGGATATGCTGTGTACACCTACATTTCGTAATAAACAAAGTAATATTATAAAAAATTACTAAAATAATTCCGATGATCCCCAGAAATAGATTGGCGACAAACAGAAAGGTATAACAGAATATTTTGAGCGATAAAAGATGGCGTCCATTTTTATCACACAATACAGATTCTTATACGATTTGAGTACAATAGCAGACATATAGCGTGCTCATTTATATAGAAATATATATAAAATATGTCCGCTCGTGTGTGTAGCATAAGAGCCAATCACTTAACGACGCGTAGTGACGATCAAAATTCGATGCCCGTCGATTTAATGCGAATAAAAGGTTTTGATACTTGAGTCGCTAAAATGAGCATATTTACATGCAAACTAATATATTTTTTTATTATATATTCAAAAGAAACTCTTTATATCTTTCCGCATTACCTTTTCACATCAACACCCTACCGGCTTTATAGATGACTTTTATAGGTGTATAATTTATAGTGTGTGGCTACGTTTTTATCATCGTATCGATCTGTGTTTATCATCATATCAGTTCCCTTGCAGGTAAAAAATAAAATATTAGCCTATCTATTATCACAAAATTCCTATAAAATATTAACCCTACCCATTAACATTAAGGCACAGAAGGGAACTGTTAGAACTCCTCTCTGCCTACCCTGCAAGGGATCCTCTGCAGCCCTTATTACCGTTACCACAGCAAATCTCTAGGCGGAAGACTCACTGCGCCTTCTAGCTTAAGTATTGACAAATAGCTTTACCGCCGGGCGGGTCGTCCTCAGTTCGCGCGATTTCGGTCACATCCGCTTCCTCTTTCATGTTTCTACACTTTCATAAATAATATTACGCGATAACGCGTCCATCTTGGAGCCACAGAAATAGCAATAATAAGATTAAGGACTAGAATAACCCGAATAAAACCCAACAGAAGATGGCATATTTCTAGTGTTGTAAAAATTAGCGCGGATGTCGAGCGTTTAGCGCTGAGTCGACGCTTATAATATCAGCCTATACTGCCCACTGCTGGACAAAGGCCTTCTCTCACAAATCGAGGTAAGAGAGATAAGGTCTTACTTCACCACGCGGACCCAGTGCGGATTGGCGGAGGCAGGTTTGTGGCCACCTGCTGTTGGAACTTATCAAGACACCACATTAAGTGGTAGCCGGGACCAACGGCTTCACGTGCCTTCCGAAGCCCGGAGACACTCGAATATGAAAATGCCACAAACGGTCACCCATCTCGGGCCGAGTCTAACGCTGCTGAACCTTGGTAATCGGTAAGTACACCGCGGTTGCACAGCGCTACGAGCGCCTCGCTTACGAGCATGGAACTACGTAGAAGACGCGAGCGTTTTAAGCGCCGACTAGAGCGTTTTTACAATACATATTTCCCCGCAAGAGAGAAAAAAGAATATATAAAACTAAAAGTTTCCTTTTTTATTTAACTTGCAATGTTCGTATGTCATTGTATTTTATTCTTTGTCTGTTTGTTTATTCTTTTTTTACCCCTGACTGCCTCGTTGGTCTGGTGGCAAAGCGCGTCACTTTGCGGTCACGGGGTCCTGGGTTCAAATCCTAGGCCGGACAAGTGTGGTTTTTCTAACGAAAAATTCCCAGTATGAGTCCGGAGTCTGGAATTGTGCCCGGTGTATGGCAATAGGCTCGCCGCCTATTACATGGGACCTAACATCGTCGGCGAAACGTGGGTGTACTCAGTACACCTCTGCCACCCCCTCTGGGGAATATAGGCGTGACGGTGTGTTCTTTATCTATGCTGTTCAAATATGGTGATCAATTTTGCTGAGATGTGGCATACCTATGTAAGTTTGGTTACGATTCAATAATACGGTACCATGGAGCTGGTCTGATGATGGAATCGAAAGGTGGCTATAGGAACACGTTAATTAAAAAACATAACCTCTTCGAGTTTAGGCTTGTTGGATTGCTATTAACGAGTATTTTAAAACCAGGATCAGGGCCTGATGATGAAGCTGAAAGGTGGCCAATGGAACTACCCAATTACTCAATATAACCCCGCCGTGTTCGGGCTCGTTGGATTTTCCTTGACGAGTTCTTTAGATCCGGATCGTTTCCAGGGTGTGATGATGGAGCCGGAAGGAGGCCATAGGAACTTTTTAACTGAACAAGATATCTTCGTTCTGTTTGTGCTATAAACTCTTTTTTTTTAAATTATTATACAACCTATCTTTATTATCAGCCTCTAATATAAAGCCATAGAATTCTGTACAGAAATAACCTGCTGGAACTCCTCTCTGACTACCCCACAAGGGATCTGGCGTAATAATATGGATAATAATCTATCTATATCATCACGCCAGATCCCTTGCGGGGTAGGCAGAGTACAGAGTTCCAACAGGTAAAAATATTATAAACAAATTGTCACTTAGCACTTGACTGCCTTGTGGGTCTAGTGGTTGCAGCGCATTGTGATCACGAGGTCTTGGGTTCAAATTCTTGGTCGGACAAATGTAGTTTTTCTAACGAAAACTTCCCAGTATAAGCCCGGTATTTGGCAATAGGCTCGCCCCCCATTTACATGTGAGCTAACATCGTCGGCGAAATGTGGGTGTACTCAGTACACCTCTGCCACCCTCGCTTGGGGAATAGAGGCGTGATGGTGTCACTTTGCATTGTTACTATTAATGATCCTGAAGTAACGATAACCTGTTATAGTATTTTTCATAAAGGATGGGTAGTGACAGTTCTGATTGCCAAACGAAATTAATATTTAATTCAATGGTGTTAAGGCATAAAACCATAAGTATAGAAATGGGTCATGCCTCTTATTGCCATTGAATAAAGTATAATTTCGTTAGGCAGTTAGAACTGTCACTACCTATCCTATGTAAAAATACCATAGCATACAATCACAACTAAGAATCACAACCATATTTACAATAGGACGGCTTGGTGCAGTGGTTAAGAGCTTGAGTTGTTCCGCCCACTAGATCGAGAAGTCGCGGGTCAGTCAGTCTAGACTTTTGTTCAAAATCAAAAATCAAAATCAAAATCAAAAGTTTTTTATTCATGTAGACCAAAAGGCACTTATGAATAGTCAAAAACAGAAAATTATTATTACTTAAGACTCTACCACCCGTTCGGAAAGTCATTCCTGTGGAGAAGAAGGGCAAGAAACTCCACGGTTACTCTTTTTTAAAAATGAGGTTTACAATTCTTTTTGTATACATTGCATTTATGGAGTATGGGAGAACAATGCAGAACGAGCTAAATAGATGTGCTTAAGTATAGATTAATCATAAGTGTACTTAGATTCATGATATTGGTCAGTGTCTACATAGTCCTCTCATTTACAAAATAGAGATGTTGTTCATGTAAATTTAAACGGACCCACGACACAGGAATAATTCCTAATGTGGGGTTACATATTTAAAAAAGAGTTAGAAAATCTGTTAAAAGTCCGAATTTTTCCAAACGATGCAACGTGTGAAGTCATTGACGGATGACGTGTTGACGTTTCGACGCTTCAACGTTAATTTGGGGCCGTCACTCGTTTGACGGCGTTGGGAAACGTCGAGCGACTCGTTCGGTGACGGCTGATTGCGTTGACGGTTCTGAGTGCTTATCACGAATAGGTTGTCGTTGGCGTGATGTAACCGAGTTGATATGCTATCCTTTTCACACTGCAAATTTACGAAATAAGGATGAAAGTGACAGCATGATTACTCGACGACGTTAACGAAGATGTCAATTGGTTAGTGCTTAACTCTTTGAGAGCTAAGCACAAATCGATTTACTTTATAGTGAGGTTATCTAGAAGGCGTGCTGTCACATACATTTTTATTTAGTACTAGTTTCTGCCCGCGTCGTCGTCTGCGTTGACTTTAGACAGGAACGTTTTTCCGAGAAAAATATATAAATAGTCGCCTAACACTAGGAAATTTAGTTCATGATTGACTTAACTTAATGCTTGTCCCAACGCTGTTATATGGCAGCGAGAGCTGGGCATGTAAGAAGGAGAATGAAAGTAGGATAAATGCGGTGGAAATGCGAGCTCTGCGGAAGATGTACGAAGTGAAGCTGACCGACCGTATTCGCAACAGCGTAGTAAGAAAGCGAGTAGGTACGAAAGTTAGAGTCGGTGTAAAGATGAGAAAGGGTATGTATGCTTCGTTGGTTCGGGCATATAGAATGAATGTCAGAAGAAAGAATGACAAAACAGATATATAATACGAAAGTGGAAGGATGTAGGTACCGGGGAAGACCAGACTATCTTACCTATATAACATCACGCCAGATCCCTTGCGGGGTAGGCAGAGAGTACAGAGTTCCAACAGGTTCTTTTCTTACATACCTCTCTGGCTTCCTCGACTCTAATAGTTCGTCTAATATACACTCGCCGGTTACGGAGACTCTTGACTTTTCCTTCAGATAAGACTCGGTTTATTTGGTCGTGGTAAGATAGTCTAGGCCTTCCCCGGTACCTGCATCCTTCCACTTTCACATTGTATATCTGTTTTGTCATTCTTTCCTCTGGCATTCTTTCTATATGCCCGAACGAACGGAGTATGCCCTTTCTCATCTTTACACCGATACTATCTTTCATACCTACTCGTTTTCTTAATACGCTGTTGCTAATGCGGTCGGTCAGCTTCAGTCCGCACGTCTTCCGCAGAGCTCGCATTTCTACCGTATTTACCTTACTTTCATTCTCCTTCTTACATACCCAGCTGTCGCTACCATATAACAGCGTTAGGACAAGAACTCCGTTATGTATAGCCAGCTGCGCCTTATGGCTTAAGTGCCGGCTCCCAAGTAGCTTTTCCATCGCACCATTCACTCTGTTCCCTGCACTCACTGTTCTCTCTATGTTAGCGGTGTATTTCCCATCCTTACTGAAGGCGCATCCAAGATATACAAACTCATTTACTTCTTCCAGCATATCGTTACCAACCACAATCCTTACATTCGTCCTGGTTTCTTCCCTTTCAAAAACCATAATCTTGGTTTTAACTATCTTACCATGACCAAATATACCGAGTTTTATCTGTAGGACAAATCAAGAGTCTCCGTAACCGGGGAGCATGTATGAGACGGACTATGAGAGTGAAGGAAGCCAGAGAGGTATGTAAGGAAAGAACCTGTTGGAACTCTGTACCCTCTCCCTACCTCGCAAGGAATCTCGCGTGATGATATAGAGAGATAGATAGATAGATATACTTAATGAAATAATTAAAATTACCTGTTACTAGATACAAATAATAACACTGAAATAATATTATTTATAATATTTATTTACTCAAAAGCATTCGTAAGTCGTAAATCGAAATAGATCGTCCAATTTTTGTGTTTGCTGAAAACTTTCGGCTTAGGCCAAAACTTCGGCCAATTTCGGCCGAACCCGATAGACTGGCCGAAGATGGTATTTGTGGCCGAAGATGGTATTTATGGCCTAAGATGGTATTTTTGACCGAAGGTGGCCGAAGCCGAGACTTCGGCCAGACACTAATTTGAACTGATATTTTAACGACATTTTATGTTTTGTGTATTCTATGGTTATTAAAACGAAATCAACAACACCCCAGGTTCCAGAGCAATCATGTTACAAATAGGGGTGAGTTTTTCAAATGTTCTGCTACCCCTAATGCTCATTTAATTGGTCAACAAACTAATCCAAATGATAGTAATTTTGTATTATCACGCTAGATCGATGATGAGGTAGATAGACGCATAGACCAGTTAAAATCATTACATTATTAATAACTATTAAAAAAAATAGTCTATCAATCTCACGCCAGATCCCTTGCGGGGTAGGCATAGTGTGCAGAGTTAAAGGTGCTGTCCTTACAGACCTCTCTGGCTTTTTCTACTATCATAGTTCGTGTTATACACGCTTACCGGTTACGGAGACTCTTGAATTTAAAAAGGACTATTGTAAACACAGTTAATCATCACTATCTAGTCAAATATAAAGGCCGGCGTTACTTTATAAAAATACTAGTATATTATTTTCACAATATAAAAATCTATAATATTGTTACGACCCGAACATACCCCGATATCTTGAAAAGTCTTTATCGGGGGATGTCGACTCTAAAACGCATAACACACCCGTAGGCCCCCCGATGATCTGACTTGAAAGATACTGAGTTCTTAGATTTACGCGAATATTACACATGAAATAAAACTACTTTTTCGGATTTTATCGCGGTTTATTTTGATTTTTAAGTTCCCGACGTTTCGAGTGCTTTGCAGCACCCATGGTCACGGGAAGGACTGAGGTGGTAGACGTCCAAAAGGCATAGTTGTTCCGGGGTACCCTCAAACTTCTTAATTATTTTTGTTGGTCCGATCTACGCAGAATGAGCTCACGGTGTCTTGAGGTCTTGCAGTGTTATGCTTGGTTTTGGATTTGATTATATTAATTACTGGATCCCAAGTCGATGGAAGCACCCAGCCATCTTCTCTATTGAAATTAGGATGTTTTTTAATTTCAATAGCCTCGCGGACCATCCTTGGTAGGAATCGGTGTTCTTTCACGAGGATTAGTGGTCTATCAAATCTGATGTTATGGCGGGTGCGGTCAAGGACATGTTCACAGACTGCAGACTTCTTTGAGCGACGGTGTTTTAGGTCAGCTATGTGTTCTTTAACCCGGGTTAAAGAACTTTGAGCGACGGTGTTTTAGGTCAGCTATGTGTTCTTTAACCCGGGTTAAAGATCTAGAATCCGCGCTTAAGTAGTGAAACGTCTAGAAGGTTCCACCCCTTTAATAATCGCCGGCGCGCGGTCGCGTTATACAAGTACCTATTTGTTCACGCGCAAATACGAGTAGGTATGTAATAATAATACCGCTTTGTGGGCCGCGCCGGCTATTGTTCGATGTACTTCTATCGATGTACTTAGAGGGTTCGCGGCCGTTCTAGAACTTTCAAACAAGTATAAAAGGAACACAGAGCGCGGGGACGACACAGTCTGTTCTCGGAAGCGATAGTGATCAAATCGGAGAACAACCGATCTAAGTGGAATACACCGGCGACCTTAGCATCGATTTACGGATACTACGAGTGACTCGGCGACTTGGAAACAGTATTTGTACAGTTTTACTAGTACTAACGAGAGTAGTACAAGTGTGTGATTAGTTCGCGTGTATACTTGCATTCGACGTACTGTTTTGTGTGTAGAGCGCCTAATAAAGTACTTCGCACGTTATTCGGCATTTGATTACCCCGCAAACGTAACAATATTACAAATGATATTCAAAATATAACACATTCAATAATATTAATTAGAGTTCGTGCCAACGGTAAAAGAGCTAAGACGATATTCCTACTTTGTCTGGTGATGGCTATTTATAGGCATCGCCGAACAAACATGTTAACGCGGCGTCGCCTACGCAGAGTGCGCCGTATTAATTCATAATTGCTTATTAATCGAAACAGTTAGTGGAACTGAACGGAGACTAAACATGTAATCTGATATCAGTTTATAATGACTCATATGACAAATACGCAGTTAGCGCAAGTTGTGCTGAACCATCAAAACTGGTCTTAAAATAGATTTGAATGAGCAATACTTTGTTATTATTGCATCATCTTCTAATGTACTTGCACTGAACTGAGTACGGGTCGGGAATACATAAATATCTACACTAATAGAATAAAGAGGAAAGACTTCTATTTTTGTATGTTTCTAACGAATAAACTCAAAAACTACTCGACCGATTTTAAAGATTCTTTCACCATTAGAAAGCTACATTTTCTAGAAGTAACATAGGCTATAAAACATAGACCCGGTAGGTGGCGCTGTTGCCGACCGGGTACGAAGTCGCGGGAAACTACTAGTATATTATAAAACAAAGTCCCCCGCCGCGTCTGTCTGTCTGAACGCGATAAACTCAATAACTACCGAACGGATTTTCATTCGGTTTTCACCAATGGACGGAGTGATTCAAGGGGAAGGTTTATGTGAAGATTAAATTGATGAGTTAGCTAATTAGAATTATTTTCAAACAAAAAATGTGAACGAAACGACACCTTTAGGGCCTAATGTCACCATCCACGATTAAAGTACAGCGCCTATAGCCAAGTTGACAATCTACAGTCGTTAACGCTAATAGAAAGCGGAAAAATGTCTGGGAATGACATTTTGCTACGAAAAGTCACGTGGTCAAAACAATGCGCTATCGATTGCGACAAGAGAATAGAAACAAAACGCTTGCAACTTGTCAAGGCCCTCTGGTTTTACAAGATAGTGGAAGGATGCAGGTACCGGAGAAGACCTAGACTATCTTACCACGACCAAATAAACCGAGTCTTATCTGAAGGAAAAATCTAGAGTCTCCGTAACCGGCGAGCGTGTATGAGACGAACTATGAGAGTGGAGGAAGCCAGAGAGGTATGTAAGGAATGAACCTGTTGGAACTCTCCTCTCTGCCTACCCCGCAAGGGATCTGGCGTGATGTTATAGATAGATTTTACATGATAACAAGATTATCGTTACTCTGCAATTATGTAAGTTAAGCATAGAACGACTCATTTTTGGGGGAGTTTTAAATATTCTGCAGCCAAGATATGGAACGACTTACTTCCCCCCTTACGCAAAAGTATGTCCCAAACATCAGTTCAAAAAAATATCGCTAAAGAACTTTTATGTACGCAGAAATCAATGATATCTTAGATGGGAGCCATGTCAATTGAGCTCTAATTTAAGAATTAGGTTAAGACCTTGAAATACACCGTCACGCCTATATTCCCCAGCGGGGGTGGCAGATGTGTATTGAGTACACCCACGTTTCGCCGACGATGTTAGGTCCCATATAATAGAGGGCGAGCGTATTGCCATATACCGGACACAATTGGGGAAGTTTTTCGTCAGAATAACTTCATTTGTCCGATCTAGGATTTGAACCCAGGACCTCGTGATCACCAAGCGATGCGCTTTGCCACCAGACCAACGAGGCAGTTGGAAACAATTTTAAAATTAGTTTTTCTTTTTGTTAAAATTACTGTCTTCGAGTTTCAATTAAGCCGCACGCGTTGTTGTGCAAATGTCAGAGACCAGCTGAAAATCAGTGTTGTGCATATATGCACAGCGAATACTGAGCTGCCTATCTTGCCATACTTGTTTTTTTTAATTTTTTATCCTTTATCGACTTAGACTCTTATTCTTATGTTTACTTTATTATTTATTTTAATTGTAATGTCACATATTTGTGTGGCAAAATAAAAGATTTAAATGGTTTTATTGGCAATTATGATTTTATTGAGGCGCTCGTAGCGTTGTGCGACCGCGGTGTTCTTACCGATCACCAAGGTTAAGCAGCGTTCGGCTCGGTCGGCCTGATAAGGGTGACCGTTTGTGGCATTTCATATTCGAGCGTCTCCGTGATTCGGAAGGCTCGTTAAGCTGTTGGTCCCGGTTACCACTTAATGTGGTAGTCGACAAGCCGAGTTGGAAGCCTTAAAGGCGGCTTGGTAAGTTCCAACAGCATGTGGCCACAAGCCTGCACCACTCCGCACTGGCGTGGTGGAGTATGACCTAATCTCTCTCACCTCGATTCGTGAGAGAAGGCTTTGCCCAGCAGTGGGCAGTATAGGCTAATATTATTATTTATTATTGTTAATGGCAACTAAAACTGGTTATTTTAACCGTCGGATAGGGCTACTCAGAGATGGTGAAATTCGTACATTGACCTACTTGCAACTTTAATTGTCGATTAATATATTCAGCTTTTACTCGAGTGTGGTGAAAGAGCCCCTAATAATAATTCAACCTGTATATACTCGGTTTCCGGGTCCAAAAATCACGCTACAGTGACGTCATATTTTGCGACAGCCATTAATATTCCAAGCAAGGTATAAGGAACTCTATGTACATACAGTTAAGGTATATTACGCTAATGAGAGGGTTGCGTAACCAAGGAGAGCGTTGGCGGTTGGTACGCTGAATAAACCCAATTTTAACAATACCGATGATATTTGGCAAATGTGTATGTATAGGGATTTCGAATTGTTTTGTCTGTTTGTTGTAGGCGTATGTACGTATTAATAATAATAAATATGCCTTTGCTGTCCTTTTTTGCTTCGGAAAATCCTCCTCTGTACAGCGGTGCTCACGGCGGCTTGGCGGCTTAGGCCACACCCAACGTTATCCTCCTCGGGGTAGTCTATGCTGTCCTTTTTTACGTGGGAAAATCCTCATGGACCTTCGCCAGCCTCGGGGAAAGCGGGCGGGGCATGTCGGACTCCGACCGCCTATAACCGCGCGGTGGCCGGCATGGACACTTCGGGGAGGGGCTGGGATCTGCGTTTGGAACGCACCGGTGCCCCTTTGTGTCGTGTTCCGAGGAGCCCACCCTTGGGGGAAGGAGCCTATACTGTCGTTCTAACGCGACACGCCTCTTACGAATGCTACAAAAAAAACGCTATACCTTCTTTGTGATAAATGAGTCTAAACATAAAAATCTCAAGCGCCCTCTTTAAATGCCAACGTCATAAAATGACCAGGTCGTAAAATGATAAAGTCGTAAAGTGACTAGTTCGCAAACTGACAGAGCCGCAAAAATTAGTCGGCCGCAAAATACCAAATTCGCAAAATGACAGCTGTAAAAATGACTAGGCCGCAAAGTGTCAAAGTCGCCATATTAGGTCTTAAATGGCAAGGTCGCAAGACTCGTAAAACTGAAAGGTCGCAAAATATTTGACTGACAGACAGACAGGTGCAACAACCATTGTAAGATGCCTGTTATTTTACTCAACAAGCAAAACCACAGAGCATAGTACAGTCGATTTCTAGTAAAGGTATCGCGTGACCAGTGTCGGTTAAACAGACACGAATAGGGACATAAGTTATTTATTCAAGATGGCTGCCAGCAGACAAATATGCGGTCTCTCTCCGCAATAACATTCATTGCTTTTGTCGTAGACTTCGCGGCGGCTGCAGATAAAAAAAAAGTAAACGACCGAGCCTAACAGTAGTCGCATATGATGAAATTGAGATGACTCATTTGTCAAATCAAATAGTGCGCGCTCATTGGTCAAATCAAATAGCGCGCGATTCCCCGGTTCCACCGCGCGCGCTCCTTGGTCAAATCAAATAGCGCGCGCTTCCCCGGTTTCCTGTAACACATTTCCGTCTCTTTTCCAAAATCACGAGGTAAGAGAGAGGTAAGATGTTACACATCAAAAAACTAAATACTGTCTAAATTCGCCAAGTGACAGAGGTGTATTCAGTACACCCACACATCGCCGATGATGTTAATAATATAATAATATATCAGCCCTGTTAATAAACTGGCCCACCGTTGGGCACGGGCCTCCTCTCACACTGAGAGGGCTTAGGCCATAGTCCACCACGCTGGTGACCCAGTGCGGGTTGGCGAACTTTACATACCTTCAAGAAACTCTTAGGCATGCAGGTTTCCTCACGATGTTTTCCTTCACCGTTAAGCAAGTGATAATTAATTTTTACCTAGACTATCTTACCACGACCAAATAGACCTAGTCTTATTTGAACGACAAGTCAAGAGTCTCCGTAACCGGCAAGCGTGTATGAGACGAACTATGAGAGTGGAGGAAGCCAGAGAGGCATGTAAGGAAAGAACCTGTTGGAACTCTGTACTCTCTGCCTACCCTGCAAGGGATCTGGCCTGATGATATAGATTTATAAATAAAAAAATATATTTATATTACATAGGATTTATATTAACATCGTCGCCGAAAAGTGGGTGTACATAGGACTATAAGACACGGTCTATTTGGTCATGGTATAATACTCTAGGTCTTCTCCGGTACCTACATCCTTCCACTTCCGCATTGTATATCTGTTTTGTCATTCATTCTTCTGACAGGCTTCCTATATGCCTAAACCAACGGAGCATACCCTTTCTGATCTTAACACCGATACTATCTTTCATACCTACTCGCTTTAATTTATAATTTTTTTTATAAAATTTAACTTATAAATTTAATAAAAATCTTGTCCTGTTGTTCCACGTCTGTGGCGACTAGCCTATGCGGTCGGGACAAGAAAAGCATACACATATCTACCTCGTCATAGCGTATTCTTCCCTTCAACTGAGGTAAATCTGATTTTATTTCAATCAGTCAGCCTATCGCAGTCCACTGCTGGACATAGGCATTTCCTAACACGCGCCATTGGACACGGTCCTCGGCCTTTCGCATCCAGTCTGTGCCAGCGACCTTTTTGAGGTCGTCAGTCCATCTAGCTGGGGGCCGTCCTACCTTACGCTTACCAAGTCGCGGTCTCCACTCTAGGACACGTTTGCTCCATCGGCCGTCGGTCCTTCTGCAGATGTGAGCAGCCCATTGCCACTTTAGCTTACTGAGTTTGCGAGCTATGTCGGTAACTTTGGTTCTTTGTCGGATTACCTCGTTACGAATTTTATCCTTCAAAGAGACGCCGAGCATAGCTCGCTCCATAGCTCGCTGTGCGACTTTAAATTTGTGGACTAGTCCCACTGTGAGTGGCCACGTCTCGGCCCCGTAGGTCAAAGGATTTTATTTAAATAACAGAAATAACTAAAACAAAAAGCAAGTTGTAAGTAGTGTAGAATTATTAAGCACACCGCCTGGTGTCTATAAAGTTCTCGAGAATGCATAACAACAAACTGTATATCTTCATACTATCTGTCAGTACATCCAACATAATAATGTGTGTATTTATCAAGCGTATACGCAGTTTATATCCATTAGCCTAATCCTCTCATGCATCACTATGCTCTAGTAATGTGCTGGTTCTTCATATGTAAGGAATGTATTTTAGACTCAATTCATTTATTTTGTATAAATCCTGCGGGGCACTTACAAATTGTCTAGTCTATATTCTCTTTTAACTTACTATATACCATCAGATCGAAACGCGGTCTCCACTGAGAAGATCTAGCGAGAAACTCAGCGGGCTTGTCGTTTTTGCCTAATTAGTTTTTTTTTTTTTGATATGTTAATTGAGGCGCTCGTACCGCTGTGCGACCGCGGTGTTCTTTACGATCACCAAGGTTAAGCAGCGTTCGACTCGGTCGGCCTGAGATGGGTGACCGTTTGTTGCATTTTCATATTCCAGCGTCTCCGTGCTTCGGAGGGCACGTTTAGCCGTTGGTCCCAGTCACCACTTAATGTGGTAGTCGTTAAGCCGAGTTGGAAGCCTTAAAGGCGGCTTGATAAGTCCAACAGTGGGTTGCCACAAACCTGCCTCCACCAATCCGCACTGGGTCCGCGTGGTGGAGTTTGACCTAATCTCTCTCACCTCGATTTGTGAGGGAAGGTCTTTGCCCAGCAGTGGGCAGTATAGGCTGATATTCTATCTATCTATCTATAACCTCACGCCAGATCCCTTGTGGGGTAGGCAGAGAGTACAGAGTTCCAACAGGTTCTTTCCTTACATACCTCTCTGGCTTCCTCGACTCTCATAGTTCGTCTCATACACGCTCGCCGGTTACGGAGACTCTTGAGTTTTCCATCAGACAAGACTCGGTTTATTTGGTCGCTGATATTATTATTATTATATAAATTTAAGTATATGATGTAGCTCCAGTGTGATGCCTTACGACTGATATATATAAATTGTTAAGGGGTTAATTAAAATGTAGCATTATTAATGACGTTAGAACGCTAATTGTATCACTGTCACTCCCGATCGATAAATGGTCGAACACGGTGGCCCTTGATCGATAAATCGGGTTGCGGTAATTTTTATCATCTTATTTAAAGCACATTTTAAAGGCGAAGTTAACACTAACATTAATGCCCTGAATCAAATTTGCTTTGAAGAAATCACTAAAAATAAGCAATTGTTGGACCTGAATTAACGCATTGAACTTCGGCTTAATCTCTAATCGTAATGTCTTTGTTATTGTGTTAATTAATTAGCGTATTATGGCACAGAAGCATATTTACGGTTTATTTTCAAACAATTCTAAAGTCGAGTCACCGTAACCGGCGAGCGTGTATGAGAGGAACTATGAGAGTGGAGGAAGCCAGAGAGTTAAGTAAGGAAAGAATCTGTTGGAACTCTGTACTCTCTGCCTACCCCGCAAGGAATCTGGCGTGATGATATATATATAGAATTTTAAAATCGTTTGAAATTCACAATGGACGCTTTCACGCTGTATTTGCACTGCATACAAAGGTTATGGAAAATAGTACGTGTCTTTGTAAAGGCGTCCCATATGATAATAGCGCACTTAACTTTGTATAGTAGTTCATTTAGTAATTTTTTTTTACCCTGATGTGTCCCACTGTTGGGCACAGAGGGAGACCTCTTCATTCCAACTATATCTATTGATAGGTCTAGGTTTAAATCTTAGGTCGGACAAATTTTTTTTTTTTTTTTTTTAAAACGTTGCCCCACACTAGGATTTATTCCTGTGTCGTGGGTGCGTTTACAAACATGAAAATTCACATACACAAACACCCAGACCGGAACAAATAATTGTGGATCACACAAAGATTTGTCCCGTGCGGGAATCGAACCCGCGACTATTAGACACAGTGGGCGGAGCGGGTTAAGCTCTTAACCACTGCGCTAAATCGTCCGTCAAATGTGGTTTTTCTAACGGAAAATTCCCAGCATGAGTCTGGAGTCTTGAAGTGTGCCCGGTATATGGCAATAGGCTGGCGTCCTATTACATGGGCGCTAACATCGTTTGCGAAAAGTGGGTGTACGTAGTACACCTCTGCCACCCCCGCTTGGGGAATATAGGCGTGACGGTGACTATTTTTTTTTAGGTTATAGAAGTTATTTAAGTTATTTTAGTTAAGTTATTTTTTTAGGTTACTCTGTACTCTCTGCCTACCCCGCAAGGGATCTGGCGTGAGGTTATAGATAGATAGATAGATAGTTATAGAAGTTTTCTCCGGTACATTCTTCCACTTTCGCATTGTACCTCTCTCCTCCTGATTTATATAAACAAACCTTAAACCCGACATTTTCAATTCTTATAAATCGTAAAAGTATCGTATTTCGGGCACTTTAATGGTAAATTAACCAGTTATTTAAGCGTCTTTAGCTATAACCGCCTCCTTGGATACGGTACCGCCCCACCTGCGCCCTTATTTGGTGTGACAAAAGGCGTTGTGTTACGATTATTTCGTGCAATGGTCATGTAATGGTGGATACCATACTTGTGATACACCCAAACTTGTGCTCTTAAAGTGCGACAAGGATGTTTTGGCCCGTGGATGACATTGACGTTGGTGTGAAATTAGAGTATATTATTTATTAAAATTTTCCAACTTGTACGGAAATATTTCAGTGCGTCCGAACGGTTACTAATAGAAAAAGAATTCTGGTAAATTTTATAGCGAAAGGCAACTCTATGACTGACATGAAGTGACATTTTACTTGATGTCTGGGTTTGTTTCGATGTTGGCCGTGGGTCGAAATATCCTTGTATTACTGTGCTTTTCAGACTGTTTTTCAGATTGACACAATAAAAAATGTTTTCATTTTAAAAAGACTTTAAGAAGGTCAAGGTTTTACGCCGCGAGGTAATAGTGTAATTTAAAACGGTCAATCATAATTTAATGTGCTTACAAAATTTTGTGTCTGTCATTCACGGTTCAGTAGTTTCAACGTCGGGAGCCAACCCTGAGTATAGCAGCCATGTTATGGCGGAACTTAGAACGGCCTATCATAATTAAACAAAATTTAGTGTCTCTTTAATGTACTCCCTGCCTACCCCGAAAGGAATCTGGCGTGATGATATAGATAGATAGATAGTGTCTGTGATGCTGACTGTTTAGGAGTTCCCTCGTCGGGAGCCAACCCTGAGTGGAGTAGCCAAATCATGGTGGAACTTAGAACGGGCTATCATAATTAAACAAAATTGCCTCGGATTTGGCAGTCGCTATGGGGGGGCGTATACTAGGTGTCTCGCCGTGGTGATCTGCACCGGCCGGCGGGCAAGAGATTCTGTTGCCTCGCCAACGAGGTCGGTGTCTGATCCTGTGTGCGGTATCTGTATTCGAAAGAAGGGATATAAGGGCGGAAGGGTCGGTGAGAACATGCCGCGGGCGGCGGTAGCGGCTGATAGGAAGGGAGTCAGGTGCGTACTCGGCGGCGGTAAAATTAGCAGGTTCAGATGGTCGGACGCGTTCGCGAAGTAGCCAGTTGTTGCCTTTTTAATATAGACGTGAATAGGTTTGAGACCGAGATCGGAATCAAGAATAAATGCTGGAATTGATCGTGTAATGATATTCTGTATTCCACTTAAGTATCATTAAACGATCATTTCACAAAGTTCGTAACGCGCCGCGTTACGAGTTTAATTAGTTATAGCGAATAAGGTAGTCTGGGGCAGTTCAGTTTGAGAAAGATGATATTTTAACTGTTTTAAATAACCATTAAGGGTCGTTATGCGAATTGGCGCGTTTAATTAGTTTGTTTTCTATTGGAATGGAAGACTGTGCGGACTGTTGAATCGTTTCCTCGTGAATTTATGTAAGTAATACTGTATTCCCCAGCGGGGGCGGCAGAGGTGTACTGAGTACACCCACGTTTCGCCGACGATGTTAGGTCCCAAGTAATAGGGGGCGAGCCTATTGCCATATACTGGGCACAATTCCAGACTCCGGACTCATACTGGGAATTTTTCGTTAGAAAAGCTACATTTGTCCGACCTAGGATTTCAACTCAGGACCTCGTGATCACAAAGCGATGCGCTTTGCCACCAGACCAACGAGGCAGTCTTTTAGTTAAGAAGACCTTTATTTAATACTCTTTGCACAACTAGCTGTGCCCGCGACTTCATCTGCGTGAAATAGTGTCTTTGCCCCCCCCCCCCCCCCGCACGGCTGCACAGCTCCCATTATGTACGGCGCGGTGCTTGGCAAGTTTCTTACTCGCGTTAACTTCAGTTTCAGATTTTGTTATGACTCCGTAAATGTTACATCGGAATAGCTCTAATATTTTGTCTCTTGTCGCAAACATAAAACATTCACATAAACCTTACATATTTCCATACAAACTTTCATCCCCTATTCCCTATTGTTATTTTACACCCTTGAGGGTAAAACTTTTACACACTTTGAATGTCATATTTATTAATATTGCATCAACAGCCTAAAAAGTAAGTTTCAAGCTTCTAGCTCTAAAAATGACCATACTTCCATACAACTTTTCATCCCCCCCCCCCCTTTCAACCCTTTTTCGCATTAAAAAGTAGCCTATGTCCTTTCTGAGGCTCTAGACTATCTGTGTGCCAAATTTCATTTAAATCGGTTCAGTAGTTTGGGCGTGAAAGCGCGACAGACAGACAGACAGAGTTACTTTCGAATTTATAATATTCGTAAGGAGTAAGGATTAGTACAAAGGCGGACTTAATGCCTAAGGCATTTTCTACCAGTCTACCTTAGGGTGATGCAGAAACGAGTGAAGCAGGTAAAAATAAAGGCAGTAGAAAATATAAATATAAGATCATACAAATCAAAAATACATAGACCCTTACTACATACATACATATTTCTGACTAAATATATCTATATCATCATGACAGATCCCTTGCGGGGTAAGCAGAGAGTACAAAGTTCCAACAGCTTCTTTCCTTCCACTCTCATAGTTCGTCTCATACACGCTCGCCGGTTACGGAGACTCTTGACTTGCTCTTCAGATTAGACGCGGTGTATTTGGTCATGTTGAGAAAGTCTATGTCTTCCTCGGTACTTAAATCCTAGTCTACATCCATTAAATATTATTTTCAAACAGGTTCTTTTCTCTTCAAATATTTTCTTCAGAAGTGTAGGTTAAAAAATAAGCTTAACATAAAAGAATACGTTTTATCTTATAAAGTAGGTATTCGTGAGGTATCTGTGTGACGTAGTGCGCGTGCCAGACTATAAATCCTGCCTTCACGGGACTCGCTTGTGTAGTAAAAACAATATTTGTCATACTTTGATGGATACTTTACGGCTAGTGTTGAGATTTGGGCAGTCGATGTATTAGCTGTATCGATAAATAATAAACACTGGCACGCTTATATTCCGTGAAATGGCAGTGGCAGTGGTAAATTGTGTGTACACTCTTGATTAATATAAAAAAATACAAATACATTTAGTGATTGAAATGCAAAAGGAACAAATTTTATGGACTTTCCTCGTTGGTCTAGTGGTAAATCATTCCCGTAACGTTAACGACTTCTAAGTCGAACAAACTGTAATTTTTCGATAGGAATATTTCAAGTATCAGTCCGGAGTCTGGCATTGCCCCATTACATGATACCGTTAGGCTTGTACTTGTTGAAAGTGGGTGTACAAATAACACTATCACTCCCGCTTGCGGAATATAGGTGACGGTGTTTATTTTTTATAAAAAAAAGAACGTCACGCCTAGCGACCATCCGGGAGTCAGGAGTGGCAGTGGCGTACTATGTTTGTACATCCATGATTTTGCTGTCAATGTTTAGTCTTAATGCAGTCTCAGACATTGGGTCTTTTTTTACTTCAGGTAAAAGGAACGTGACTAACTATGAGCGTGGATGGTGGAATTAAAGAACGTGTTGAAACCTTGTATTTTCTGCCTTCCCTGCAAAATAAAAGGATAATAATGTATTTTATATACACATATGTTTGGCTTCTACTTACAAGACGCAATATTGCGAAATACAAAAAAAACAAATAACCAAAATAGATATCGATAAATTGCAACATAGTCCCATCACTACACAGCAACGGCATCGAGTCTTGCAGGACTAGAGGGAAGAAAAACGTCTTTATAACACACCTGGGCACCGCACATCTTGCGGACCGTACAGCGCTCGATACATCTTGATACTTGCATATTAAAAGTATGAAGATGTAAATGATTCTAGACTTCAAGGCGTCCTAATTACTAAATTAAAAATTCAATAGGAAAATTAAACATCCAATTTTATAGTCATTTACAATTTTGAACCACATTGATATCCAAATCAACAACAAAACTTTTATGTGTGCGATTTGAAAAATATGCTTTACCATTCTAAAATTTAATTCCTCACAACGGACCGAATGAGTAACAACACACTTCTTTTAGATTTTGTAATAGTTTTTATTATGTAAATTTGTATTTGTAGTTTGTATTTTGCGACTTGGTAAGCGTAAGGTAGGACGGCCAGCTAGATGGACCGACGACCTCATAAAGGTCGCTGAGACAGACTGGATGCGGAAGGCGGAGAACCGTGTGCAATGGCGCGTGTTAGGAGAGGCCTATGTCCAGCAGTGGCCTACGATAGGCTGATTGATTGATTGATGTGTTACGTTTATATTTACTAAAAAAAACTAGCTAAACCTTTAGCTAGGACTTACATCCTAGACTGGACTTCTCTCAAGGAAAGATTCAGAACTAATAAAACCTAGAAAAAAAATTAAAACATTCATAATATCATGTGCAATTTAGGTCTATCTCAGTAGCAGACCGGAGATAAGAATTGCGACCGTTATGTTAGCAATAAGCCCGCTTCCTTTTGGGACCTAACACCGTCGTGCTTTGAAAAGTAATTGTACACATGTCTCCTCAACCTCCGTTTGGGGAATTAAAGCGTGACAGAAAACATAAAATTTTGCAATTTGTGCTCGTATGAGGGCGACTAGGCTCGCTTTCTGTTGTGTTCGGGTCAAAAAACTCCTCACCAGAATATAGATATCCGTATCTTTCAAGAAAATTACCCAGCGAGCAAATGACGTATTTTGACGGACAAATAAATACGGAGATACTAACTAATAATAGGCGCGCCAGAAATCTCTTATATGAAAATATAGAACCATACTTAAGTCCATAATGATACACTTAAGATGGCCGCTATCAGGTCCGGGCCCTTATTCGCTACGAACAATTGAACTCGTAACGCAGAGCATTGCGATAACTTCGTGGAATGATTGTTTATTGATACGATCAGCAACATACATAAGTCGCTTAACATTCTCACACACCGTCACGCCTATATTCCCCAAGTGGGAGTGGCAGATGTGTACTGAGTATACCCACGTTTCGCCGACGATGTTACATCCCATGTAATAGGGGGCGAGCCTATTGCCATTTACCGGGCACAATTCCAGACTCCGGACTCGTACTGGGAAGTTTTCGTTAGAAAAACTACACTTGTCCGACCTAGGATTTGAATCCAGGACCTCGCAATTACAAAGCGATGCGCTTTGCCACTAGACCAGCGAGGCAGTCAAAGAACATTAACATTCTTAGATTTTCAAATAGCTTGCACACGTTTATTTTGCGTCAGATACATTATTTTTGTTGATCTAATTATATTTGAATATGATACAAATTAATTATTATATTAATTAAAAAAGCAGTGATAGTCTAGTGGTTAGACCGTTGAATTCTGCAATTACATGGGCAGGTAAGTGTTGTTAAATAAATTAATACTGAATAAAAAGTGGATAGGTTAGGAAAAAAATTATAAAATATAATATAATAGTTAATAAAAATTGACAAATAAGTATAATCATTGATTTATCGACAGTTCATCAACTATATATGGCGCGTTTTCGACCGGAGGTACCGGTTGACCTAAAGTGATCCTGTGACCGCGCGCTCTCCGCCCTCTATCTCGAAAACGGTTCAACGTATAAAATTTTTTTTTAAACAAAATTTGTAGAAAATTTTGTATTCTACAATATTGATAATAAATACAAATAGCAGAAACCCCATAGGAAATGAGATATTTACAAAAAAAGCTCAAAAAACCGATTGTTGTGACCTTTGACCTTGAAATTTAATAGTTGCTTACACCCTACCATATGTAGGTTTTGAGACAACTTTTAGGGTGTCAATATACAAGTATTTACAGACTTACAGCTGGGTATCTCGAATTCCGAGATTCTTACCTAATTTAAGCTTAAATGACTGGACTATAAATGATTTTGTATAATATAAAACGTATGTATCTACACGGAAAATGATGAAAAAATAATGAAGAATTAGACGAAAAAAGATAAGCCCGCTGAGTTTCTCGCCTGCTCTTCTCAGTGGAGGCAAGGTTTACGCCAAATAAAACATTTGAGTTTACTACACGATCACTTCACAAAATTATCGTAACGTGACGCGTTTGGTCATAGCGAGTAACCCTGAGAGCCAGAAGTCCCGTCGCTAAGCCGTCCTAACAAGCCATCACTTGTTAACGGTTCAAGGTACTTTTTAACAATAACATCCTGTATTTTCCTGTTGTAACGTCTTTTTAATTTGCTTTTTTCGAATCACGTGGGGAAAAATCTTGGAATAATACGAATTTTCGATGAAGAAAGACGACTAAAATTCTAATTATAGGACACTAAAAGTCATAAAAGAACTTGTTGCCACACATGTGAAAAAATATCACAAATGCGCCTTATATGATTCAGTATTGCCCTTGTCCGGTGAAGCTGTAAAGGCCCCGCGGCCAACCGCCAGTAAAAGTTCCGTCAAAATCGGCCTAGCCGTTTCGGAGAGTAGCCGGATCAAACAAACAGATTTTTTTTTTATTATTAGTATCCTATATACCATAGGCATTTAGTAAAAAGCTGTTATATTGACATTACAAACAGACACTTCAGTTTTATTTTTTTGTATAGGTTTGATACAGTGGCCACAATTGGTATTTCGCTGCATATCAAACTAGGAAAAGTCTTTCATAAGATGTTACTATTCTAATAGGGGTGTTGCAATTCATTGCAAAAGAGCAATAAAATTCGAATACTTTTGTAATTAAAATCGGGACATGATTTTGATGTTTCATCCAAAAGTGTTGTGAATGATCATAAAGTATCAAAACTACGCGTGTGTGCTACAACCAGCAGGTGTCCCTACGTCTCAAGTCACAATTACCCACGATATAATTTATATATAGGTACTGTGGCCGGGATTATGTATTATTTCATACGGACACTGAACGCTGAAGATACGTTGTATTAAATCTTATCCATTTTCTAATCCAATGTAAGATTCTTCATTTGAATTCAATATGGGATTTTTAACGCATTTTCGTTACCAGAAAGGCCACTCGAATAGAGGTAAAAGTCCCCTGAGTTTATCGCCAGAAGTTCTCAGTCAAGGCCCCGTATTAATGGTAGATGTAAGAAAGAACTTTTGAGGTTTGTAAGTGCTTCTTTTATTTTCAAAGTATCAAATACTGCATTATTTATAAAGTCTTTCAACTGATGATGATATTTTGTTAGTTAAAGTATCAAAACCACGCGTTTGCGCTACAACCGACAGGTGCCCCTACGCCTCGAGTCACAATTACCCACGATATAATTTATACATCTGTTCTGTGGCCGGGATTTCGTATTGTATCATACGGACACTGAACGCTGGAGGCACATTGCTTTTGTGTTATTAAATCTTATTGATTTTTCAGTTTAATATGAGATTCTTAACTTCTTAACAAATAATGGTTTCTAAAATTCGAATTAAACAAATAAGGTTAGCCCGTAAATAGCAACAGAGAGCTGTAGAAGGCAGGAGGAGAGGCCTATAAAGGGGAGGCCTTTTCTCGGGAGTGGGGCAGTAAAACAGGCTAGTAAAAAGAAACTAGCCTGCTGAATTTCTTGACGAATCTTCTCAGTGGAAACCGTGATCCGGTCCAGAAACAGATGTGAAGAAGGTAATAATTTTGACGTTTGTAAATATTTTTTTGGCAATATGTTGATCATATAACATTATTTAGAACGTCTTTCGGCTGATGACGATATTTTAAGTTAAAGTATCAAACCCGTTGGTTTGTGCTACACACGGCAGGTGCCCCTACGTCCCGAGCCACAGTTACCTGCGTCGTAATTTATATATCTGTACTGTGGCCGGGATTTTCTTTTATTTCATACGAACACTGAATATTGAAGGCGCGTTTTATGAAATCTAATTAATTTTCCAATTCAATATGTGATTTTATACTTTTTAACACTAAATAGTTTTCAGAAAATCGATAATTCAAATTAGTTTAGCCCGTTAAATAGCAATAGAGAGCTGTGGAAGTATAAAGTGAAGGCCTTTGCTCAGGTATGGGACAGTAACAAAAGTTAGCTTACTGAGTTTGTCGCCGGACCTTCTTGGAGACTTGAGTAAAATATGTATGCAATCGTTTTGATGTTTGTAAGTGTTTTACTGGCAAAATTTTACAATAATAATTTGACTGCCTCGTTGGTCTGGTGGCAAAGCGCATCGCTTTTTGATCACGAGGTCCTGGGTTCAAATCCTAGGTCGGACCAATGTAGTTTTTCTAACGAAAAATTCCCAGTATGAGTCCGGAGTCTGGAATTGTGCCCGGTATATGGAAATAGGCTCGCCCCCTATTACATGGGACCTAACATCGTCGGCGAAACGTGGGTGTACTCAGTACACCTCTGCCACCCCCGCTTGGAGAATATAGGCGTGACGGTGTGTGTTAATAATCTTGGTCTCATTATGAAACGTTCCCACCGTTGGGCACGTTCCCACCTTTCAAACTCAGAGGGTTTAGACCATAGTCCACCACGCTGGCCCAATGCGGGTTGGCGAACTTCACACACCTTCGAGTAACTCTCAGGCATGCAGGTTTCTTCACGATGTTTTCCTTCACCGTTAAAGCAAGTGATAGTTAGTTATTAATACGCACATGATTACGAAAAAACAGAGGTGCGTGCCTGGGTTCGAGCCCGAGACCTCTGACTGCAGTCCAACGGTCTAACCACTGCTTTATATCGATTACTGCAATATTTATAGCGAGGGCAGATATCATAATGGACGTCTTCCAGCGGACTACCACTGTATGTGTACGGAAGCCAAGTTGAAGGTCTTAAAGACGGCTTAATGAGTTCCACAGCAAGTGTCCACAAACCTGCCTCCTAAGCACCGCACTGGCTCCGCGTGGTGGAATTATGACCTAATCTCTCTGGTCTCACACCCATTCGCCCCCTGTTTCCACTCCCTATAATTTTAAGGCGTCTTTCGCTACTTTTTACTGTACCCGTTTGCGCCTAAGCACGGGGCGAACTTATTTTTAATATTTATGTAGTACCCGTTCACCCCTTGTTCAATAAAAGCATTATTTTAAAATAAATGTATATTGTAATCTGAATTACTGTTATTTCACTCTGACTACAATTTATTTGTAATTAATGGCTTTAAAAGTTTTACTAAAATATGTTGACATAGACTACAGGAGGAGCAAACGGTTCTATTTTAACTTTTAAGGGGCCTACGGGTTCAGTTAGGATATCAAGGGCGCTAGCCCAATAGCCCGGGGCTTAAGAATATGGGCTACCTCGCGTCCCCCGCCGTTGTGTGTGGCTGAGGACGCGAGGTCCGTATCCCGAGGAGGACGGTGGCACGGTGTGGCCCACGTCGCCGTGAGCACCGCGTCGGTGCGGGTGGGAAGCGTGTCATCAAGTCTCCCTCCGATGGCGGGCTCGTTAGAGCGCGGCACAAGAGGGGCACCGGTGCCCCTCTTGTGCCGCGCGGTGCCGGAGCCCCTCCAAAATGCTGATGTCAGTCACCCTAGGGTTTTTAGTCGATAGGGATCCGACACGCCCCGCGAGCTTCCCCCGAGTCTCGCGGAAAACCTCTCTCCCACCTCGATTTTTGAGAGACGGCTTTTGGCAGTGGGACAGTGAAGGCTGATATTATTATACAACATATTGTATATATCTGTACTGTGGCCGGTATTTTCTTTTATTTCATACAGACACTGAATGCTGAAGGCGCGTTGCTAAGGTTTTAATAAAACCTATCGATTTTTCAATTCAATATAGAATTCTTAACTGTGGTGTCTCCAAATTGGATGATTATTTTTTTAGGGTTCCGAACAGCAATCGTTAAAAACGGCACCCTTGTAGGATCACTTTGTTTTCCGTCTATCTATCCGATAATTTTATCAGAAACGGGTAGAGGTATCAAGTTGAAATTTATGACAAAGATTTAGGTCTATACTCCTTTGGCGGTGTACAAAATTTTAAGCCAATGCAAACAAAAGATATGGCCATTCAAACTCACTTCTCAAAATCTATAGGGTACTTGCCGTTGACCTATAATCATGATATTTGGCAACATGCAAGATTTTATAGTAAAAGTACAACAAAAACATCGATAATTGGTCATTATATTACATAAACACACACACACTCACGCTTATGCACACTGTCGCGCCTATATTCCTCAAGCGGAGGTGGTAGACGCGTACTGTTCAAACACTTTTTGCCGATGTTAGGACCCATTAATAGGGGGCAAGCCTATTGCCATAATATACCAGGAACAATTCTAGACTCCGGACTCACACTGGGAATTATGCGATAGAAAAACTATATTTGTCCAACATAGGATTTGAACCAAGGACTTCGTGATCCCAAAACGCATTCGTCACTAGACCAACGAGGCAAAGACAAAAATTCCCTCGAATTTGTTGAAAAATTATTAAAGCGACATCCATCCGCAATCGAATGGAACCTGCAGAGCACGAGTCCTATTCGCACTTGACCGGTATTTTTTGTTATGATTGGAGATGAAAGAAGTTTAATGGCTAATTGGTTGAGGCTTATTATGTAATAAGTATCAAAGACTTCGCTCGTGGCACTGCCCACGTAATGCTTATATCGAATTTATATTATGTCGATACGCGTGGAAAGTAAGCGTGGAACATTCCACAAAATGTTCCATGGCTTCTTCCGATCGGTTCGGTTCCCGAATTGTAATGGAAAATTTTCTTACACATCTGTAGGTTCTTTCGGTAGAAACAAAACAGCTTACTGAGTTCTTAGATTTACGCGAATATTACACATGAAACTATTCTTCGGATTTTATCGCGCTTTATTTTTGATTTTTAAGTTCCCGACGTTTCGAGTGCTTTGCAGCACCCATGGTCACGGGAGGGACTGAGGTGTTAGACGTCCAAAAGGCATAGTTCTTCCGGGGTACCCTCAAACTTCTCAATCCCACCACTTACAATCACGCTAAGGACGCCCCGGTACATCCAGTTAACTAAATAAATATATAACATGTACTAAAAAAAATACATGATTTTATAAATTGTTCTAAAACAAGCTTTTATATGTCGAGCAAAATGTAATTTTTTTTTGAAAAATTTCCAGTGGTATGCCAGACTCCAATGCCAATTGTCCAGTATTATGGACCTAACTTTGTCGGCGAAAAGTGGGCGTACACAGTACCTAATGTCATCCTCGCTTGTGGAATATAGGCGCGACGGTGGGTTCCGTGTTTATTCAATAGTTTTATACTCGAAGGTGCTTATGCCCCTTGATATCTCATATCACAGCCCCTCCCCACTCGCTGGTATCAAATAATTCACTGTACAATTGTATTTGACAGAAGCAATTGTGGCTTGATCCCACGTTCCGGAATCGTAATGTCTCCTTCATGTCGAGATGGCTGCCGGGGAGCGAAATTGTGTAACCATGAAAATTAAGTTTAAAAATTTAAGTAATATAAGAAATCTACTAATCTATATCATCGCGACAGATGCTTTGCGGGGTAGGCAGAGAGTACAGAGTTACAACAGGTTCTTTCCATACATACCTCTCTGGCTTCGTCCACTCTCATAGTTCGTCTCATACACACTCGCCGGTTACGGAGACTCTTGACTTGTCCTTTAGATAGGCTTTTTTAGTCATGGTAAGATAGACTACGTCTTCCTCGCTACCTACATCCTTCCACTTTTGCATGGTATATCTGTTTTGTCATTCTTTCTTCTGGTCAATATAAGAAATATGAAAATGAATCGAAAGAATAAATTTATATATCTTCGTGTAAATGTAAGCACACAATATGAAGTTTAGTATTATTTCTTGTGTTCTGAAGGATAACGATCTTAGTCTTAATAGAAAGAAAAACTTATCGCTTCTAGTAGAAATCGAAGCTAAGTTGTGCGCCCCGCCGGGTCGATCGCTTTAATTACTGACCTAACGAAGCTAGCTGAAGTGGTAAATTTTTTCGTCTCACATCGTTACAAATTCAATAGTAGTTAGTTAATTATTATTTTTTACATAGGCGATTTGCAAATAAGTATGCGCCTCCTATTCCTAAAATGGTATTTTTATACTTACACATTTTTCTTAAGCTGCTCAATTTAAGAATGAATAAGCAGTTGCCTGGTGACGACTGGCTAAATGATATTGGATGATAGGGGACGTCAACTTTCATTCAGTTATCTTAACCACCTTTAAATGTCAATCAGTATCAAATCTCTTATTTTGCATTAACACTACGGAGGTCACATTTACAAATCGTCAATTCGTCATTTTTCTTTTCAATCTAATTTACCTTTACACAAATGGATCCTGGGCCTGTAGTGTCCATAATAAAATCTTTTAAACCTTATTTCTTTGTGGCTTAACATAATTAAATACTGGAAAAAGAGGAGTGGGCAGTCCAATGACTCGGTGGGAAGATGACAAGAATTGGAGGAAGAATCGAGAATAGGAAAATCTCTGACATGCGCTTTTTGTTCAACGTTGCACAATCTAGTGTTGACTGCCCTGAACTAGCCTCCAAAATATGTTTATACGTGCCACCGAGACACTCTAGGGCTAGAGACTTACTCCACACTCCATTCTCACTCACTATGTTTCGTCGTAATTCCTTTCTCTTGCGTACGAGTATTATGTTTAATTCAATTATGCGGTCAGAGCATCCCGACTCTAGAATAGATTTATTTACAATTAATTTGTCGATCCTGAGCACTGTGTTAATCAAATACTTCTCATCTCTAACAGTTTTTTTTTTGCTATTTACAAATATTGTCAACTTAGCTACTTACGCATCATGTTTATATACCTCATTTCTAGATGCGGAGGCTTGTTAATAGCTCTCTGACACTATTTATCTATACCTACTTTGTTATATTAGCTGTTAGCATCCTAAATAAAATAAAAAATAAATAAAATAAATAAGAACGTGGGGGAGATTGTAACAGGACCGCGAAGAATAGCACAAAAGAGGCTTATCCCCTACAGTGAGTTATGCAAAGCGGATGACGACGATGATGATGATGAATTAAATATTTATAATAAAAGATATACAAGTTGTAACATAATAAACGCAAGACCTGAAACTACTTTGTTCGAAACCGGCAATTGAATCGATTCGCAACTATATTTAAAGTCTTTTTTTATTTTCTTAAAATGCTGTTACTCGTTCTATTCGAAAGATGTGTGGTATATAATGAAGTAATAGTAATTATATTCAGCAGTATACGCCAAAATACCATTACCATTGAAATCAAAGGTAGTCAGTGACAATTAGAGCTCGGTTTATATATATCCAATCAGGCATATTTAAACCAATTTATCCCAAACAATCCACGCAATTGGGGGTGCAGCTTGCCATTCCCGCACGGAACAAATCTTTTTGTGACCCTCAAATGTTGGTTTCGGTCCGGGTATTTGTGTATGTAAATTTCATGTTTGTAAATGCAATATACAAGAATAGATCCCAGTGTGTAGGTACGTTTTTTAAAGGTGACTCCGAAAAACGGCCCGAAAAATAAGAGCACAGGTATGGGTGTGGTCTTATTAACCGACTTCAAAAAGGAGGAGGTTCTATGTTCGGTTGTATGTATGCTTTTTTTTTTTTTTTTTTTTATGTATGTTCAGCGATATTTCCGTCAATTGTGGACCGATTTTGATATTTTTTTTTGCATTGTGTTCAGTATATCTCCAAGGTGGTCCCCTATTAATTTTATTGACATTGGACCTTGGACTTAGGAGATACACCAGGGAACTCCTTAACGACAAACAATAGGCATGTGTAAATTGAGATATTATGGGTATTACGTCAATCCTATAGGTACCCTACTATAGAATAATTCACTGGTCACTTAAAATTGTAAAATAAAAATCTTTTATAAAAAAAGGTAAACCGACTTCAAAAAGCAAAAAAATAAATATTTGAAGTCGGTGCCAAGTAACCGACCGCACCAACCAGCACCGACTTCAAATATTTATTTTTTTGCTTTTTGAAGTCGGTTTACCTTTTTTTTATAAAAGATTTTTATTTCGAATTAGTTTGATCCAACCGTAGCCGCAACGCGAGGACGCGATAAATGCTACAGTTTGCTAAAAGTACCATGATGAAAAGATCTCAGGTTGATAATAATTAGTAACTAAATTATACAGTTTCCAGCTGCAAGTAGATACAGATGCGTAAGTATATGCAAACTCGGCTGTTTTTTAGCTGTAATTTTGTTCGCGATCTGCAATCGATGCTTACAACACAGGAGTAGTGTCCTAGTGTGGTGCTAAGTTTTTTGAACTAGCTGTATGCCAAATTTCATCCAAATCAGCCGTTTTGCGTGATTGAATAACCAACATCCAAAAATACAAACTTTCACATTTATAATAAGTCTTGTATATATATGTATACATTCGAACAATCATTTAATATAATACAATCCTCATACGTGAGCCAATAACAGGCGTACACAACACTGGCTAGCTGCTTGCAGATCTTAAGACAATACATTAATCACGAGCACAATATAAATATAAATATGTGATTGGAAATACAAAAAATGCAGAATTAAATCAACACAATGGTGTCACGTCATAATTATAAAATATATTCTATAATTAAAATTGAATCCACCAATTATTATTTGGTACAAATTAATATATCAATATTATATTATTATTTAGACTTATACACGTTTGCCTCGAGGTTCTAGTGCTGTAATAATGTCTATAATACTTGTAACAATTGCCTTTGACATAGATTAAGTTTAATGGATCTCCAGTTCAAACCGATTAGAGTAATATCAAGTTTCGATTCTCGAATCGATTCATATCAAGTTTAATGTTATCGATATTGAGATTAGACACTGCTAATGGCTTGTTTAATGTGGAAATAATAATAAATTAATACTGTCCGATAGCAATGATAGCCTAGCGGTTAGACCGTTTGACTGCAAAGTCAAGGGTCTCGGGTTCAAACCCAGGCACGCTTGAAGGTGTGTGAAGTTCGCCAACCCGCACTGGGCCGGCGTGGTGGACTATGGCCTAAACCCTCTCAGTTTGAGAGGAGGCCCGTGCCCAACAGTGGGACAGTTTCTTAACAGGGCTATTATTATATTACTGTCCATTAAAATCGTATAGCCACCCACACATTTGAGGATATATCACAAAATGTTTCACGACTACGTGGACCAATGTATGTCATACAGTGGTTGAAGTTGGTATGACCGTCTTTAAAAACTGGTAACTCTATATATAACACTACCCAGTTCACTGGTTGTAGTTGCAGATCGGTGAAGAGGTCTAACCAAACCAAATATCTTGGTGTACAAGTTGATAGTCTTTTAAACTGGAAACCACAATTAGAATCGCTAACGTCTCGCACAAGGAAACTTATCTTTATCTTTAAAAAACTGCGGTACTCTGCAGATATCGAGACACTAAAAACTGTGTACTATGCACTTTGTCAAGCCATATTATCATACTGCATCTCTGTGTGGGGGGGTGCATCTAAAACCATGTTCTTGATATTGGAGCGCGCTCAAAGAGCGGTGTTGAAGGTCATGACCTCTAGACCTTTCCGATACCCAACTTGTAAGCTGTACACCAATTGTCAGGTCCTTACTGTGAGACAGTTATTTATTCTCCATACGATCCTAAGGAAGCACTCTTTTCTTAAGTTTGACAGCAACGCCTTAAAAAAGCGACGAGCATATAATATTTGTCCATCAACAGCTTTTAGAACGACTATGGCCAAACGACATTTTAAAGTCATTGGAAATATTATATATAACAAAATGAACAAAATGTGTAATATTTATCCTATGAACAGGCATCAATGTAAAATAAGTGTAATTAAATTTCTTCTAACTAAAAATTATGTTGAAACAGAGAATATGCTCAAATTTTAATTATTCCAACTGTAACTATAGAATAAAACTTTATTTATAATACTTGCTCGCAAGTATTTGTCCACACCGTGCACTTTTTCGAGAACACATTATACATTCTAATAAACTCTGCTGTGATGTCATAGTTCTAGCTCAACTTTCTAAGAAGCGAGCACTGGTGTCCATAACACAAGTTAATTCTTAATTTGGGCACCTGAGTTCAATCAAACAGTTTAAAACAAAAATATAATGTCATTTGATCTATTACTATTACTTGTATGATGTAATCTGTTGTGTTTCCTTGTACACTATTTTTGGTGAAATAAAGTATTATTATTATGTATGCATTTATTTAAATACAATTTCTTATAAAATATATATAAAAATACAAAAAACAAATATTCTTATATATATTATACAAAAAATGTGCTCCACTGGTAACGGGGTCTACGACCCAAGCTACCGGTGGTCAGGGCTCCAAAGAGAGAAATCTCCTCACTATGCGCGCCGTGTCCAATACTACCACCTTCTGTATCAGGCCCTTCACCCAACTGCCAAGCGAGAGCTTCTCGAGGTGTTTATCGAAGCTCTTCGCTATTAGGCCGTTGACTGATACGACCATCGGAATAATGAAAGTTGAATCAACATTCCACATGGCGGTAACCTCATGAGCCAGGTCCAAATATTTAGACATTTTTTCTTTTTCGGCCTTCACAAGGTTCTCATCATGCGGAATGGTGACATCAACTAGCATTACACGACGCATCGATCGATCTATTATCACGATATCAGGCTTATTGGCTACAATAGTCCTGTCCGTGATAATAGATCGATCCCAGTAGAGCGTGATATGACCACTTTCGAGAACTGGAAGAGGCTGGTACTGGTAGTACGGTACTTCAGAGTCCACAAGGTCATATTTAAGAGCAAGTTGCTGATGGATAATCTTAGCCACTTGGTTGTGTCTGTGCAAGTACTCTCCGTTAGCAAGACGAGAACAACCGGAAACTACATGTCTAATAGACTCACCGGGACGGTGGCATGCCCGACAAATGTCAACCGTGCCGTCCTTTAGGATGTGCTTCCGGTAGTTGTTCGTCATGATAACTTCGTCCATAATTGCAAATACAAACCCTTCAGTTTCCCCAAAAAGGTTGCTGAAGCGTAGCCAAGTCACGGAAGCGAGCTGGTCCACATCAGGCCCTGTAAGAGCCCGATAGAACCGTCCGTGTAGCTCCTTGCCCTTCCATATGGCTGTGCGGTCCGAAATACTTAATACCTGGGGCCTTCGCCAGTTCCCGTTTGCCAAGGAAAGCGGAGTTAGGCCTCTATCGATTGCGGCAACATCTCGATACATCACCACGGACACACTCAAAAAGTACTGTCTGAGATTGCACACCTCGCGGTTGTGTAGTGTCTTAGCGTTTAAAAACCCACGACCACCGCACCTCCGCGGGATGTACAACCTCATAACAGACGACCGCGGGTGATGCATACGATACGCTGTCAGCAATCGACGGACCTTTCTATCCAGGGCATCCAGTTCAGACTGAGTCCACCTTAGTATGCCAAAAGAGTAAGTAAGAACAGGCATGACCCAACCATTGAAAGCTCGGACCCTATTTCCACCTGATAGAAGGCTTTTTAACACTTTCATCAGGCGGGCAAAGAACCGATCTTTCAATGATTGTTTCATATCCTGTTCAGCTATACTTAAGGCTTGTGACATACCAAGATACTTGTAGGAATCCATTTCAGAGAGAGACCTGAGGGATATATCTTCAGAGAGCTGTAGATTAAAAGAATCTTCAACTCTCCCTCTTTGTACATGGATGACTGCACACTTGTCTACTCCAAACTCCATTCCGATGTCGTTGCTAAAATTGCCGGTTATTTTGAGCAACTCCATCAGGTCTGTTTTCTTCGAAGCATACAACTTAAGGTCATCCATGTACAGTAGATGAGATATAGGCTCACTCCCTCTCCGCAAATGGTAACCTAGCTTTGAATTCTTAAGTATAGCACTTAATGGATTCAAAGCCAGGCAGAACCACAATGGACTCAAACTGTCGCCCTGAAAGATACCCCTACTTATCTTTATCAAGTCCGATGAGCCAGAAAGGCCTCCATATCCTGGATGACGAAGAACTGTGGTCCACTGCCCCATACACAAACCGAGGAAAGAGCATAGCGCTGGGTGTACTTTGTATAGCTCTAGCACCCTCCTTAGCCATGTATGAGGCACCGAATCATAGGCCTTCTTATAGTCGATCCAGGCCATGGAGACATTCTTTCTAGATCGTCGCACCTGTTGGCAAATGGCCATATCAATGAGGAGCAAATCCTTTGTACCCCGGGACCCCCCCTTACACCCATTCTGAGTAGGCGATAGAATGTGCTGTGCCTTAAGGTGATTATTGATTTTTGTTCTCAGAATGGATGTAAGGAGTTTATAAACCGTAGGTAAACATGTAATCGGTCTATAATTTTTAGGTTCCAAAGTACTGCCAGATTTGTGAATCAAATGAGTGACACCCGTTGTCAAAAGGCTAGGTAGTGATCCCAATTCAAGAGCTTCTTGGAACTGAGTTGCTAGACGAGCATGTGAACCCTGGAGCCTCTTTAGCCAGAATGCGTGCAGTCCATCCGGCCCCGGACTTTTCCAGTTCGGCGCCGCACGGACCGCACAGGCTACATCGTCACGGGTGATGACTACGGGCTCCATTTCCTGAATGGGCTCACACGATCTTCCAACAACATCAAACCATTCGCCCTCGGAGTGACTGACGGGCACTGACCAAATTTTACGCCAAAACTCAGCCATCGTGGCCGCATCTGGCAAGTGCACGTCAGTCACTCTCTCTTGGGGGCGCTCCCAAGCCTGGTATACACTCCTTTGATTCACTTCGAAGGTACGATTCACGTGGTATCGGTCTGCTCTTTCCCTATACCTGCGAATCCTATTCGCCCATGCATAAACTTTCTGCTTCCAGTAGTCTATGCGTTCAGTGACCCGTGCCATATAGTCCACAGGAGCGACTCCTGTGCCTGCAAAGGCTTGGGCCACGAAACGCACAACTCTCGGGCGGTTGTTTCCGGCCTGGAAGCACAATAATTTCGCTATGAGTGTCCTAGCCATATTTATACGCCGCTCTATTCTGCACTGCCAGAATGGTTTAGCATTTGTAGGTTGGGTGGCTCGATGTAGATTAGGAAATCTTACACCTGCCACCCGACACACCGCCACCGCTCCACAGTACAAAATAGAGTGGGTATCACATAAGTCCACACTGGTTTCCCAGTGTGACTTTAAAACACTGTCTAGGGCACCCACAAGCGAAATGTTATGTCTATGCATGGGCAAACGGGGTAGGCATGGTCTTAGAGAAATCGGTGCAGACCGATACTCCGCAAAGGCATCCTTCAAAGCTCTCCTCACCTGCTCCTGTAGCTGGTCACCAACACTCACCTGCCCGCTATTTACCTCCTCCGATCGTGCGAAGTTATCCAAAGAGATAGGTTCTTCGAAACTTCGCAGGTCGGATTCAGTGCGAGCAGGACAAGTTTCGCTGCGTAGTCGCTCAAGTACTGTGTCATCCAACAACTTGCATCGCTGGATGGCACGCACTTGATCCGATAGACGTTGTGCAGTTACGGCGACAGTCGGGTGAAGCTCCTGAAACAGAGATAGCAATTTCGGACGGTACGCGGTGAGGATGGTTTCTCCCTTCGTAGCACCATAGTAGGCCCGCATGACACTCATATTCAGCTCTGAAGTCCATCTCATGCGGCGCACTACACCACCGGTAGCAGGGGCCGTGGGCGGAGCACAGTGTTCCGCTGGCCCTATGCATGCCGGCAGCGGTGGGCGTCCTCTTCTCTCAGGTCTTAGCGGATGCGAAGACGCCGGTGGCTCGGTTTCGTCGCTGGAGGCCCCAGACGTCGGCGGCGTGAAGTATAACTCATTTTCCGACGACTGAGGCGAGTTAGGCGAACCGCGCAAAGGTGACGGGCGTGCGCTATGTCCCTGGGCAATCCGCTGCCGACACCGCCGGACAGGGTTTCTGCGGGGGTATTCGGCCATATACTGCTGGGTTATGGGTAACGTTTAGCATCTTCTGTATTTTATAATTGTTAAATTTCCAGTTTTTATTAAATATAATTTTATTTGAAAAACGTTGTGACATTTTTTGTTGACAGCGGTTGCCATGGTTGGTTATTATTATTATTATTATGTATCTCGCTGAGATTCACGGGCTTTACCCGGACCTTTGAAAGGCTTGCATGGGGACATGGGTCCAACACGTAGAGGCCCTTTGCGAGAAGTTAATGTTATGTAAGCCACCTGCTGAGATCACTTACTGAAAATGAAGAAACATAACCAGCGAACTGACCCCGGCAGGTGCAAGGACTATTGTAAATTATGGAAAGAAAACAAGGGCTATGCAAATGAGGTTTGATGGACAAAAACTGGACTATTTCAAAGGGGACGGACACCGGCCATAATTAGTGATACCTAATTACCCGTGGCCGGCGGTGACTCGCCGCTTACTAGATGGGCCCTCAAACGGTCGTCCTAGGACAACTGAGGGCAACACCGGTGTGAGCGGCTCAGGGGTGTAGAGAGGTGTGCTGCGCTTTCTCCGAAGTTACTCGCGGCGTTATGCCCTTTAACACTTCCACCCCTGGAGTACATCGATGTAGGAACGCATTATCTTCCTACGTCGATATAGCTCTCACGGCTCCTCTCTGGACGGCCAATTAAGGCTAGCCAGAGCCGAGAGTCCTGCGGGCACCCTTCGGTTTCCACTCGACCGACGAAGACACGCCGAGTTGGGGGCCCTGACCGACTCTCTGAAGCACTCGGGTCCGTGGTGTCGTTACTCACCAACAGCTCGCCACAAGCTGCCCTGCGGGCGTGTTATTATTATTATTATTAGTTGGTCTAGTGCAGGGATTCCCATAGTGGTGGACCCCTTGGGGTCGATACCGGTTTCCCAGGGGACGACATAAACGAAAACTGATTTTAGGGGTCGACGAGGTCTAAAAATCGACCCCAATTAATGTGATAATGCAAGATTGATTACCATCAGCACAGACGAGGATCATAAGCAGAAGTTCAACCAAGGCTATCAGAAGTTCTGGTTGCAACGCAACATTGAAACACAGTTTCCTGCATTGTGGAACATTGCAGGATACTGTGTGAAAATTACCTTATCGCTTTTCCATCATCATGCCTAGTCGAAAAAGGCTTCAGTCTGTCCGGGGGCGGGGCAGGCCAACTCTTGGTTACACAAATGACAAAACAAAGAAACCGTTTTAAATCAACGAATGCGGCACGATTTAAGGCTGCAACTCACCGATATTGAACCGGATTTAGCCACCAGGTTCATCCATCACATTGTTTTTAATCTTTTCTTTGCGATTTAAAGATTTTTTTTTCAAAAAATAATTACCAACTATTAATACAAATTACGTATTTTTACGTAATTTGTATTAATAATGATTAATTGCACTTCATATTTACTGAATTTTACGTCGTTTTTTTGTTAAATTTTGAAGAGAAAATGATGTCAAGTTTACTCACATAACCGACCGCAAAGTTTTTAAATTGTTAAGTATTTTATATAAATAGGAACAAGTAATTTGGCTATGGGGGGTCTGAGGTATCAGTTAATTTTGGAAAAGGGGTCTCTTGCCCAAAATAGTTTGCGAATCCCTGGTCTAGTGTAATACCGCGAATTCTATAATTCGGCTGCGACACATAAGGCGTTTTACGAACAAACGACACTCCACACCCGTCAATTTGTTTGATTACTGCTGGTAGGGTGCCTTATCTAAGGAATAATCGACGATTACACATATTTGTCTGTCCGTATGCATCTATGGAACCATTTGATAGCCCCCTGTAATGGCGGCTTGAACATTAGTGATTGGACAAGTTTTATTGAAGGGGATTACTGGGAATGCATTTTCTAACTGTACGACGTGTAACAGTATTAAAGCCAAGCCTATAAGTAGTTTGTTCTAAATTGGCAACTAATTCGATTCCAAATATTTTTTTGAAGAATGTTCCGTTTTTTTTGATTATCAAAAATTACTGTCACTCATTCAGTCGGTTGTAATAAACAAAATTTAATAATTATTCAAAGCTCAATATGCACACAAAAGAACAGGTTTCTTGGTAAATTTGGGTACCAAAGTGCATAAAAAATGGTAGAGAGATCATAAATTTGAAAGTTTGGTTTTCGTATTGAACTCGTAAAGCAATAATCATATCATCACATCGAATCCCTTTCGGGGTAGGCAGAGAGTACAGAGTCTGTACTCTGAACCTGAAGAACCTGTGTTCTTTCCTTATAAACCCCTCCACTCCTTCCTCCACTCTCATAGTCCGTCTCATATAATCTCGTAATCTAATTAATTATTACCATAAAGTGATTGCACCGAGTTCCCGCGCAAAATGGTCGGCCATTTTGTTCGAGTGACGTAAACAAGGCGGCCATATTGGAGGGTAATGAGAATTGCGCGGGAAAAACAACGTCAAGTGTTTTTCCATTCCAATTAAGTAATAAATGGTATTCATGTATAAATTTTGTTTATTTAACATACATTTTCTGTTGAAATAGGAATTAGTTAGTTCCACGGACGGCTCGGTCATATTTATTTAGTAAAGGACATTGTCGAAAATTGCCCCAGAACCAACAAACATTTGACCCAGGCCTCATATTTTATCCATTTTATTAAAATAATGGTAAATATTCGTATCTAACGGACAATTTGCAATCTGAAACGAATATTTCAAAGTGTTGTAAGTACTTATGTCGAAGTCGCCGACATCTTTACTAAATGTCAACACACAATATAACCTCATACGTATTAATGGCTACTGAATTATAACCTCAAAATCTAATAGTTTTTGTACAATATTGCGATTCTCCCGCTTGTCAGTTTAATAATAAATGTCTTAAGAGAATTTATGCGTGATTTGGAATCATTGAAGTATTTTTTCATTGCTGTTGGTTCTGGGGAAAATTGTAGTGTGACAAGGATGGATATCATCTCGTTAGCGTCACTCTTACGTCAATCTCTTCGTGCTCAGCGCTCAGTAGTTAAGCTCGAGACGCTCCACCTAGACAAATCTTTGTGTAGCCCACATATATTTGTTTGGGTCATCGTCTTTGTGCCTGTAAATTTCAGTTCGTAAACGCACCCACGACACAGGAATAATTCCTAATGTAAGACTTCTAGCTATGCTTGAAATTTCCAAGCGAGCTCAAATAAGAGACGAGGAGATCCGCAGGAGAACCATAGTCACCGTGATAGCTTTCATAATTTCTAAACTTTGGCAGTGGGCGGGGCACATCGCTCGTAGAACTGACAGCCGTTGGGGCAGAAAGGTTCTCGAGTTAGAGTTCGGGAGACCACATGCTGGAAGACGTAGAGTCGGCAGGCCCAACCAGATGGATATTTCGCGAACGCGTAGCCGCCGCCTACTACGAACCTAACTCCCCTCCTATCAGCCGCTACCGCCGTCCGCGGTATGTTCTCACCGATCCCCTCGATGCCCTTACATCCCTTCTTTCGGATACAGATACCGCACACAGGATCAGACACCGACCTCGCCGGCGAAGTGGAAGAATCCCTTGCCCGCCGGCCGGTGCAGAGCACCACGGCGAGACACCTAGTATACGCCCTCCCCCATAGCGACTGCCCAAGCCGAGGCCGTTCCTCCTTGAGGCGCCCTTGACTGGTTGCCCTCTTGCCCTTCTGGCTCGAGCGTAGTGGTTGCACGCTCGTCCTCTTGTCCGGTGGAGGTGTAAAGGCCCCGCGGCCAACAGCGGAAATCAATCACACACACACACACACACAAGAAGGTTAACCTGGTGAGGCTGGATGCCTTCAGCACAAAGCCGGTGGTCGTGCCGATATTTAGGGAAACCTGCAGTATCTTGTCCTGCAGTAAACGTCTGTAGCCTGAAGATACAATGAGCTAGCAACCTTAAAGAAATACTACAGAAGATTGATATGTTTTTATATGAATAGATACCCTTACTCTTGTGGAGTGAACCAGCTCTCCTAATAAGCTGTAATTTACGTTGATTTTGCTTTAGAGTGAATTGTAAATTAAAATTAAAAGCCCTTTTCACATCGCATACATCAATGGAAAATTAATTAGGAACCCAATGTAATAACTGGAATTATTACCTGGTCCAGAGACCAGTATAACTAAATAGACATTATGATCAATAAGCCTAAATAGCAAAACGTCCAATTAGCATCACGTATAATTAGAGGTTTGTCCAAATAGACCGTGATTTACGCAGCTGCCCGAAGGGTCTTTACAGTTTTTTTTTAAATAAACTCAGCCCCGCACATGCATTTATTGCTGTGTCGTGGGTGCGTATACAAACATGAAAATTCACATCCACAAATACCTAGACCGAAACAAATTATTGTGGGTCACACAAAGATTTGTCCCGTGCGGGAATCAAACCCGCGACTATTTGGCCCAGTGGGCGTAGCGGCTTAAGCTCTTAACCACGGTGCCAAATCGTCCATCCGGGGAAGAGGGCGAGCGATCAACGACTACGCGCCAGCCGGAAGGGCAAGGGGATAATTAGCTCAATGGCGCAGTAAGGAGGAACGGCCTCAGCTTGGGCAGTCCCTATGAGGCAGGGCATATACTAGTATATGCCCTGCCTCATAGCGACGACGCCGACGATTCGCCGTGGTGCTCTACACCGGCCGGCGGGCAAATGATTCATCGACCTCGCCGGCAAAGTCGGTGTCTGATCCTGTGTGCGATATCTGTATCCGAAAGAAGGGATGTTAGGGCATGGGGAGTGTCGATGAGAACACCGCCGCGGACGGCGGTAGCGGCTGATAGGAGGGGAGTTAGGTTCGTAGTAGGCGGCGGCTACGATTAGCATATTCCTATGATTGGACGCGTTCGCGAAATATCGAGTTGTCGCCTTTTTAATAAAATCGCGAATAGGTTTAAGACAGAGATCGAAATGGACTACGAATCAGGGCTATCTATACATAATATAGAATTTGCAAGACACATTTTATCATGTGTCGATTAACCGTCTATTAATTTAAACTGGTCTATACCTGTACGTAAATACATCTCTGTGTAAAAACGTTACAACAGTTCTTAAGTTAACACTGTAATTTCAACTCTAACCTTACGGTTCAGAGTTCAATATTGCAGTTTCCTATTGAATAATCACAGCTTTGTGCATAACAAAAGGTGAGGTAAATGAAGTACTGTGTAAACATATGGCTGTCTCTTTCTGTCGCACTGTTAGTAGGCTAGGGTGAACGGGACAACACTACGGCAGGTAAATGAGCCAAGTTCATCAGGCATTCAGGAAATGAAATTCAATCATATTATTTCCTAGCGCGTTTAGATTTGGACGGTTTTATGTTGTAGTGAATAATTCACAATTGTAATTTTAAAACTATTTTTAACCCCCGACGCAAAGATAGGTTGTTTTGAGTTTAACGTGTGTATCGTTGTATCTGTCTGTGGCATCGTAGTTCCTAAACGCATGAATCGATTTTGGTTGAGGTTTTTCTATTTAAAAGGTGACTTGATCTAGTGTTCTTAGCTATGATTCATTTGAGTGGTTTTTTTTAATCAATTTGGCAGTATCCCCGACGGGCTTATGCAAAATAAATAAATAAATTGAGATGATAGATTTCGGAAATAAATGATTTTTGTCACTAAATCATTATGAAGTTAAATGTTCGACTTTTGTCCGAATACCCGTAAGGGATTTAATGGGATGAAAAAAGACAGACAGACAGATAGAGATACGTATATTTCAAGTAAATGAAAGCTTGTAAAAACGTAGCTCGCTTTAAATTTCCCGTTTCATGGTTGCGCTTACAAATATGAATTTCACTTACTTACGAGTATTATGTGTATCTGTGTATAAAGATATATTATATCAACCAACCAGGTTTCGCGTTACATAATACAAAGTCTGATCATGGCACACTACCGAAAAACAGACGAGGCTCTTGGGACGAGTGATGGATGGGTATCCATATGATTTAAATCTTTGTTTTCCTCTCAAAAGTCAAAACAAGTAAAATAAAAATGGACTAGTGTATTTTGCGTATAGTATATTTTGTTTTTTTATTATTTTATATAATATTTTAACATTTTAAGCGTCTATGTCTGTTTAATAATGATATTGAAATAACATTTAGAATTGACTATTTTTAAAGGCAGCTGAACACAAAGATCTGATCAATTTTGATGTCGCGAAATTACTATGTAATTCGTTTTCTTTCATATTCCATCTATTAATACGTCAGAAGGCTTGTGACAGAAGACAGGTTTTAACGTTAATAAGTTCTTTCCTAAAAACCTCTCTCGCATCCTCCATTACCATAATTCGTCTCATACACACTCGCTGGTTACAGACTTTCGTCTTGCCCTTCAGATAAGACACGATCTATTTGGTCACCGTAAGCTATTCTCAGGTCTTTCCGTCATAGTTTTGTTTTCCTTAATTTGTTCAGTCGATAAATATTTATTGCTTGTTAGAGGGCAAACCAAACTAATTTTCTTTCATTGGCCTCCTTCAAATTTATTTGTACAAAATCTCCAAAGCTTATATTTTAATATACAATATTACTGACAAAAAGACTGTTAACCCTGACAAACTTTTTGTATTGTTATTAAGCGCAATTACGCTCTCAATATGCTGTCTTCCGTATATGCAAACTGCTATATACGGAAGACATCGTGGCACTTGAAAGTTATTTTTTTTATTTTATATTGTCATATCATTTGCCGTGTATTTTGTGTCACTGAATAAACGTTTTTCTTTCTTTTAAACCCAGCTATGCCCTAATGCTAGACGATGATCTATTAGCTTATAGGATTTTTATCCTAGACTTGCATTGCACGCTTTAGCATAAACTCATCCCTCACTAACAGCTAGCTCGATTAAGAAAAGCTTTGACAAGTGAATTAAACTGAATTTATTAATAACGTTGAAAGAATGAAAAAAAGACACCGTTACGCCTATATTACCCAAGCGGGAGTGACAGAGGTGTACAGTACACCCACTTTTCGCTCGATGTTTGGTCTCAAAGGGGCGAGCTTATAGACATTATATTTTTTCTGACTAAACTTTTCGCCCGATCTAATATTTGAACCCAGGACCTCATGATCGCTATGTGCATAATGTAACCAACAAGACAGTCCACTATTCAGTTACGAAGGCAGAAAGCAATAATTTTCAGTCAACACTCACAAAGACATCAAAAGTGAAAATATTCAAAATTAATCACCTCCCCATCTGAAATTTATTAATAAATTAATTACATTTGCCACCCCCCCCCCGCGAGATGGCGCATCACTCGCGACAGGTGAAGAAATATATTCAATTATTAAAATTGTGAAATGGCCGCCAATTAGTTTTGCACCAAAACAATAGCTTTCAGTGACAGACAGACAATTAGGATATTAATTATGGATGTCTTATTGCCCCTCGTTTTTCGAATGGATGTCAGTTTGAAAGACGCCATCTTGGTTTTGTGGGACTGATTAAAAGCCCTTAGAGCCTTTGACTCGACACTTTCGCGCGTTTTTTGTAATGCGCGTCGACAGCACGTTTTCTGCGCTGCAATACTTGGAAATGCAATTTCTTTGCGTCTAGTTTCCAATGAGTAAACGCGGTGCGTTACGATAACTTCGTGAAATTATCGAGAAATGGAGTACCATTAAAGATCTTTTCACGAAATTATCGCAACGTGTTGCATTACGTGTTAATTGGTTAAAACGAATAAGAACCTGTGACAGACAGACAATTAAGATATTATTTATGGATGCCTTATTGCCTTCCGTCTTTCGAATGGATGTCAGTTTGAAAGACGCTATCTTGGTTTTGTAAGAATGATTTAAAGCCCCTTAGCGACGCTAGGCGACAATTAAAGAATCTACAAACCCATAACAATACCTTATTAGAACAACAACAACAACACATCATCACGCTACATCCCTTGCGGGATAGGCAGAGAGTACAGAGCTCCAACAGCTTCTTTCTTTACATAACTCTCTGGCTTCCTCCACTCTCATAGTTCACCTCATACACGTTCGCCGGTTATGGAGACTCTTGACTTGTCCTTCAGATAAGACACGGTCTATTTGGTCATGGTAAGATAGTCTAGGTCTTCCCTGGTACCTACATCCTTCCACTTTCGCATTGTATAGACCTTATTAGAACTCTCTTGTAAATAAAAGAAAACTTTCTATACAAGGTGTAACATAATTAATGCAAGACCTGAAAGTAGTTTGTTCCAAATCGGTAACTGAATTGATTCCAACAACTTATAATATATGTTTGATATTTTTATTTAGCAAAAATGCTGTTACTTCATTAGTGCGCTATATTAAACTAAATTTATTCTTGATTCAAAGAAATACGGAGATTTTAAATATTTGATAAATTTGACGGACGATTTAGCGCAGTGGTGAAGAACTTAAACCGCTCCATCCACTGGGTCTAATAGTCACGGGGTCGATTCCCGCAAGGAACAAATCTTTGTGCGATCCACAATTATTTGTTTCGGTCTGGGTGTTTGTGTATGTGAATTTTCATGTTTGTAAACGCACCCACGACACAGGAATAAATCCTACGTGTGGGGTTACGTTAAAAAAAAGTGTCATTGTTAATTGAGATATAAAAGTGCTTAAAAATGGGGTTAAAAAAATAAATTATAAGTTTGGTTTTCGTTTTGAATTTTTTAAGCAAATATCTAATCGATGTGTCGGAGGATTCTCGTTATATACGATACACCTTGTATATCGCCGACGATGCTAGGTCTCGAAGAGAGAGTCCCGTTGCTATTATACCCGACACAATTTCAGACTCCAGATTGCTACTGGGATTTTTCTATAGAAAAGCTACGCTGTCCTACCTACTATCTGAACCCATGACCTCGTGACCGCAAACTAGACCAACGAGGCAGAAAAGTACTAATTTTCCTATATCGATGGTTAATAACACTCCTATAAGTTTGTCCCACATGCCCAGCCCTTCTAATTAAAGGCTTAATTATAAAATCTGGACTGGAACCTTTTGGAAGGAGTATACAATAGGGCAGCCACAATTATAGACTGGGCACAATAGATCTAAGTCTAGTTCGACGCCTAACTCACTCTTTCATTATTGATTTCATTTACAGCTGTCATTTTAATCGGTGTTTGGTTCAAGTGAGAAATTGTTAGCGATTTTAAGGAAAAAAATAAGGCACTGAGTTCTTAGATTCACCTGTATATTACACATGAAATAAAACTATATTTCGGATTTTATTGCGGCTTATTTTTGTTTTTAAAAAACATCCTAATTTCAATAGAGAAGATGGCTGGGTGCTTCCATCGATTCGGGATGCGGTAATTAATATAATCAAATCCAAAACCAAGTATAACACTGCAAGGTCTCAAGACACCGTGAGCTCATTACGACTGCGTAAATCGGACCAACAACAAAAATAATTAAAAAGTTTGAGGGTACCCCGAAACAACTATGCCTTTTGGACGTCTAACACCTCAGTCCTTCCCGTGACCATGGGTGCTGTAAAGCATTCGAGACGTCGGGAACTTAAAAATCAAAAATAACCCCGATTAAATCCGAAAAATAGTTTTATTTCACAAATAAGGTATTGATTGGCAGTAGAAATTTTAATGAGTAACGCTATAAAGCTATATAATTAACTAAAAAAGATTGAGATAAGGTGACGATTTAGATACATAGATAAATTTTATAAAAATATTTTATAACCTATATAAATATAAACTTTTATATCCTAAATACGACACATCAATCTTGATAAGTTTTTTTTTTATGTAGACCCACCCTAGGATTTATTCCTGTTTCGTGCGTGCGATTACAAATTGATTGATTGAAAATTCACATACACAAATACCCAGACCGAAACAAATTATTGCGGAACCCACAAAGATTTGTTCCGTGCGGGAATCGATTACCCGCGACTATTATACACAGTGGGCGGAGCGGCTTAAGCTCTTAACCACTGCGCTCAATCGTTCGACAGTTGAGGAGTTCCTATGGCCACCTTCCGCCTCCATCTTCAGATCAGTTCTATAGTACAATATCATTGCATTGTCACCGATGATTACTTAGGAAAACCAAATTTCAGCTCAATCAAAAGCCAGCAAGTGATTAAAAGCCCGCGACTTCGTCTGCGTTGACTTTAGACAGAATCCTTGCATTTTTCTGAGATAAAGTATCCTATGTGTTAATCCAGGCAATAAACTATATGTGTGCCAAAATTTATCCAAATCCGTTCTGCGGTTTTGCGTGATTAAGTAACAAACATACAAACACACAAACTTTCACATAATATTAGTAGGATATCGACTAGTGCATTATGGTTTGGGGCATGGTTATATGACATAAGCCACATGGGCAAGACTATCCCCTGCCGCTACCGCCGGCCGCGACATGTTTTCACTGATCCCCCCGTTGCTTTGACATCGCTTCTTTCCGTTCCGGATACGGACGATGACGACGACGAAGTCGTAGATCCCTAGCCTAGCCCGCCGACCGGCGCACCGGTACACCCCCCTTCCCCTGTAGCGACTGTCCAAACCAAGGCGTTCCTCTTTGAGGCGTCCTCGAGTATGTCGCCCCCTTGCCCTTCTGGCTCGAGCGTAGTGGTTGCACGCTCGCCCTTATGACGGTGAAGCTGTAAAGGCTTCACGGCCAACAGCGTATATCACTCAAACACACACACACACACCAACACACGATTACGATAACATTTTGTAATCTTAATCCATTGAAGATTAAAAATGTAAATTGTAATTGTTTAACATCACAAAATGCAATTGTTATCATTGATCTGATTACATTTTGCCCATATCTGCATATCTGCATATAAGCCATAATATACAAACCATACCATGACCTCCAGGATAAATTGATGTACCTAACCTATATATTATTTCAGATTATAGTCTCCTTTTCTGCCAAATTACATCCAAAGCCGTTCAGCTGTTAGTCATAGAGACTCCTCTATGACTGCCGGCTGAATGGATTTGGATTTAACACTCGTTAAATACTTAGGCTAAGTATTATATTAATATTAATACTAGTGGTCGCACATAGGTCGATATTCGACCTACTCTTTCATCGTTTGCTGGTTATGTTTGACATTCAGTAAGACTATAGACAAATAATATTAAAGACAAACATCAATTTGTCGTGTATTGTGTCAAATACATGGTAGTGTGTGTAATGTTTTTTCATTGATTTAATGTATGTTTTATGCATAATTTAAAAAAAAATATTAGCAGTCTGCACTCCTTCTCTATATAAACTATAATTGTAGGATATTTCATACTCCTCCGTCCGCGCAATTTTCGTAATAATGTGTACAAAGTTTTTGCTTCACGTATTAATATATAGATGTTAATAGGAAATAGGGGAACTGCTTAGAAGGGCCGCAAACAAAAAGGAAGGCACAATTGTAGACTAGGCACAATAGATCTAAGTCTAGCTCGACACCTAACTAGTTTTCATCATTGTTTTAATTTACAGCTGTGATTTTAATACATTTGTGTTTGGTTTAAGTTAAAGATGACTAGCAATTTTGTAAGTATAAAAGAAAACGTGCTACGATTATTCTGTAGCCTAAAACGGCTGTTATAAATCTTATATATATAGTTAATTTAATATAGTTCTAATATAGTTCTAGAATAATTACTATATAATAATATCAGCCTATACTGCCCACTGCTGGGCAAAGGCCTTCTCTCACAAATCGAGGTGAGAGAGATAAGGACCCAGTGGGGATTGGTGGAGGCAGGTTTGTGGCCACCTGCTGTTCGAACTTATCAAGCCGCCTTTAAGGCTTCCAAATCGGCTTAACGACTACCACATTAAGTGGTAACCAGGACCAACGGCTTAGCGTGCCTTCCGAAGCACGGAGACGCTAGAATATGAAAATGCCTTAAACGGTAATCCATCTCAGGCCGACCGAGTCGAATGCTGCTTAACCTTGGTGATCGGTAAGAACACCGCGGTCGCACAGTGCTACGAGCGCCTCTATTACTATATAATTATTAGACAATTACAAATTAAAAAAAAACTCGCTGCTGAAGTGTAGTGGGTAGTACCCTCGGCGACTTGCCGAGAAGTCTCGTGGAGCGCGCGTTTGTGTGCGTTATTCTTTTTCGGACGTTCGGAGTGTTAAGATTCTCTACTCTTTACATATCTGTACCGTGTACACCCATGCAAGGTACCTACACCTCTGCGACACCCGCTTGGGGAATAAATGCGTGAGATTGTTTAAGCCAAGAGACTCCATTACCCGCGAGCGTGTATGAGACGAACTATGAGAGTTGAGGAGGTCTGTAAGGAAAGAAAATGTTCCAACTCTGTACTCTTTGCCTACCCAGCAAGGGATTTGGAGATTGATTAAAATAATCTATCTATCTATATCATCACGCCAGATCCCTTGCGGGGTAGGCAGAGAGTACAGAGTTCCAACAGGTTCTTTCCTTACATACCTCTCTGGCTTTCTCCGCTCGCTCGCCGGTTACGGAGACTCTTGACTTGTCCTTCTGATAAGACTCGGTCTATTTGGTCGTGGTAAAATTATACAAGAAAACAATACTTTTACCGCTTTAAGCTTATAACTTAAATTGTACGGTATTGGTAGCTATGTATTAAACATGGCGGCCATTGTACTCTGTTCTTTTGTTTTACCGTCGGTTGCGCTTGCGCATAGCCAGGTGTTCAGCTCAGTTGGTATGTGCCTGGTGACGTTTCCGTCTAGTGTTCAGGTTAATAAAAGTATTATGTAGCATGACTTATTTCTCTAACTATGTGTCTATCTACAGCTGTTAAACTAAGCTAAGCTGTAGTCATCTGAAAATATAAATAAATAGGCCTATACTGTCCCGCTGCTGGGCAATGGCCTCTCGTCACAAGTCGTCACAAGTCGAGGTGAAAGACATTCACAGTCAGACTCCACCACGCATAGAGAAGTTTGTAGCCACTTGCAGTTGTTAGTTATCAAGCCACATATAAAGCTTCTAACTAAGCCTAACGGCTTATTAACCGGGCCGAGCAGTTAAGGCGCCTTTTGAAGCACGGAGCCGCTCGAATCTGAATATGCCTTGAACGGTCACCCATCATAGGCCGACCGAGTCGAAAGCTGCTTAACCTTCGTGATCGCTCAAAACACTGCGGTCGCACAGCGCTACGAGCGGCACCAAAATAGGTCCCAAACAATTCTAAAACCCATCCCAACTGAGTTAACAAATTCAATTGGTGCCTTGTTTAGACTGAACCCTTATTTGCTATTACCAAACGTGGCACGTTACGACTTCTTCACGAAATAATCGACATGTCTCACGCAACCCACACATTTTCAACAACACCTCTTACTACAATCTTAATTTACGTGTGTGTGTGTGTGTGTGAATGATCTCCGCTCTTGGCCGCGGGGCCTTTACACCGGACAAGAGGGCGAGCGTGCAACCACTGCGCTCGAGCCAGAAGGTCAAGGGGGCAACTAGCTTAAGGGCGCCTCAAGGAGGAACGGCCTCGGCTTGGGCAGTCGTTATGGGGGAGGGCGTATACTTGGTGTTTCGCCGTGGTGTTCTGCACCGGCCGCCGGACAAGGGATTCTTCGACCTCGCCGGCGAGGTCGGTGTCTGATCCTGTGTGCGGTATCTGTATCCGAAAGCAGGGATGTAAGGGCATCGGGAGGGTCGGTAAGAACATGCCGCAGACGGCAGTAATAATAGGGGAGTTAGGTTCGTAGTCGGCGGCGGCTACGATAAGCGGATTTCTATGATTGCACGCGTTCGTGAAATATCGAGTTGTCGCCTTTTTAATAAAGGCGCGAATAGGTTCGAGACCTAGGTCGAAATGGAAGCTTAAGCCGCTTCCGCCACTGGATCAAGGAGTCGCGGACCCGAACCCCGAACGGAACAAATCTTTGTGTGACCCTCAAACATTTGTTCCGGTCTGGGTGTTTTTGTGAGTTTCATGTTTGAAAACGCGCCCAGGATACAGGAAATCTAATATTATAAATGTCAACGTTTTTATGTTCAGACGTTTCGATTTTTGCTTCTCAATCATGCAAAGACAGCTGAACAGATTGACAACATACAGATAATTTATTGAGCACACAGATAATATATGAGCAGTGATAGCCTAGTGGTTAGACCGTTGGACTGCAAAGTCAGAGGTCTCGGGTTCAAACCCAGGCCTGTCACGCACCTCTGTCTTTTGGAAAGCATGTCATCATCATCATCATCATCTCAGCCTATACTTGTCCACTGCTGAACATAGGCCTCCCCAATCGCTTTCCAGCGTAACCGGTCCGATGCCACCTGCATCCAACGATTTCCTGCGATTTTCACAAGATCGTCGGTCCATCTGGCAGGCGGTCGTCCCACGCTGCGCTTGCCAATACGTGGTCTCCACTCTAGAATCTTTCTGCCCCAACGCCCGTCCGATCTACGCGCTATGTGGCCCGCCCATTGCCACTTCAGCTTGCTAATCTTAACGGCTATGTCGGTTATGTCTTAACCATAGAGCAGAACAAGGGCTCCAAAGTGTTTGCAAGAGACGCGTCTATTGGGCAAAGCCAGTTGACGAAGCTGAAGACTGAGGACGGAAACGTAACGTCGAATAGGTCAGAGGTGCTCAGGGAGATAGAGAGGTTCTATGGGCAGTTGTATACCTCAGTAGCTGAACCTGTTGTTGACTTGGTAAAAGACCCAAGAGCTAAGCTAACCCGACACTACACTGAAGATATCCCGGACATCAGCCTGTGCGAGATTGGGATGGCTCTCAAACACCTTAAAAACAACAAAGCGCCGGGTGAAGACGGAATTACCGCAGAGCTTCTGAAAGCGGGCGGATCGCCGGTACTTAAAGTCCTTCAGAGGCTGTTTAATTCCGTCTTGCTCGAAGGAAAAACGCCGGAAGCGTGGAACAGGGGTGTGGTGGTACTCTTTTTCAAGAAAGGTGATAACACTTTACTGAAGAATTATAGGCCCATCACACTGCTGAGCCATGTTTATAAGTTGTTTTCGAGAGTCATCACGAATCGTCTCGAACGCAGGCTTGATGACTTCCAGCCTCCCGAACAAGCCGGTTTCCGGAAAGGCTTTAGTACCATAGACCACATACATACGCTGCGGCAGATTATACAGAAGACCGAGGAGTATAATCGGCCACTATGCTTGGCGTTTGTGGACTATGAGAAAGCCTTCGATTCGATCGAGACTTGGGCGGTTCTTAGATCTCTCCAGCGATGCCGCATTGACTATCGGTACATCGAAGTGTTGAAGTGCTTGTATAATAACGCCACCATGTCAGTCCGAGTACAGGGGCAGTGCACGAAGGTGATCCCCATAAAAAGAGGAGTAAGACAGGGAGACGTCATTTCTCCGAAACTGTTTACGGCCACCTTAGAGGACGCCTTCAAGCTCTTGGAATGGCAAGGACTTGGCATCAACATCAATGGCGAATACATCACTCACCTTCGATTTGCCGACGACATTGTGGTCATGGCGGAGTCGCTGGAAGATCTAGGACGAATGCTCGGTGACCTAAATAGAGTATCCCAACAAGTGGGTCTTAAAATGAATATGGACAAAACAAAAATAATGTTTAATGTCCATGTCGTACCCACCGCACTCACCGTTGGGAACTCCACTCTTGAAGTTGTCGACGAATACATTTACCTGGGACAGGCAGTCCGGTTAGGTAGGTCCAACTTTGAGAGAGAGGTCAATCGACGAATCCAACTCGGCTGGGCAGCGTTCGGGAAACTGCGCAACATCTTCTCATCCAAAATACCTCAGTGCCTAAAGACTAAAGTTTTTAGTCAATGTGTGTTACCAGTGATGATATATGGATCAGAGACGTGGTCTCTTACAATAGGTCTCATAAAAAAGCTCAGAGTTGCTCAGCGAGCTATGGAGAGAGCTATGCTCGGCGTTTCTCTACGCGATCGACTCAGGAATGAGGAGATTCGTAGAAGAACCAAGGTCACCGACATAGCCGTTAAGAAAGCATGTGCGTATTAAAAATTAATTATCACTTGCTTTAACGGTGAAGGAAAACATCGTGAGGAAACCTGCACGCCTAAGAGTTTCTCAAAGGTGTGTGAAGTTCGCCAACCCGCACTGGGCCAGCGTGGTGGACTATGGCCTAAACCCTCTCAGTTTGAGAGGAGGCCCGTGCCCAACAGTGGGACAGTTTCTTAACAGGGCTATAATTATTATAATTATATATATATATATATATATATATATATATATATATATATATATATATATATATATATATATATATAATTTATTACCTGGATTATAACACATAGGATACTTTTTATCCATAAACAATTTTAGATTCCTGTCTGAAGTCCACGCGGATGAAGTCGCGAGCAGAAACTAGTCTTATTAAAATTGTAAATGTGGATGTTTCTGTTTAGGTTTGGGTTTTTGAATGTTTGTTACTCAATCACGCAAAAACGGCTAAACGAATTTGGATGACATTTAGGACACAAATAATTTATTAACAGATAGGATACTTTTATCCCGGAAAAATGTTAGGTTCCTGTCTAGAGTCCACACAGACGAAGTCGCAGGCACAAACTAGTAATATAATGTGGAGCTTAATTTCTTACATAAACGATCCTTTCACAAAGTTATCTTAACGCGCCGCGTTATGTTTTTAATTGGTCGTAGCGAATAAGCCCTGAACCGTTTTCAACTAAGTAATTTGATTACTCAAGTTAATCAGCATTCGAGGGCGGGTTAACACGCGTGGAACAGGTATTAATTTTAGTTAAAATCAACTTTCATTGCTTTTTCGGTCTGGTTATAATATCAGCCTATACTGCCCACTGCTGGACAAAGGCCTTCTCTCACAAATCGAGGTGAGAGAGATTGGGTCATACTCTACCATGCAGACCCAGTGCGGATTGATGGAGACAGGTTTGTGGCCACCTGCTGTTGGAACTTATCAAGCCGCCTTTAATGCTTCCAACTCGCCTTAACGACTACCACATTATGTGGTAGCCGGGACCAACGGCTTAACGTGCCTTCCGAAGCACGGAGACGATCGAATATGAAAATGCCACAAACGGTCACCCAGTCATACTCCACGACGCATAGAGAAGTTTGTAGCCACTTGCAGTTGTTAGTTATCAAGCCACATATAAAGCTTCTAACTCAGCTTAACGGCTTATTAAGTTGTAACCGGAACGAACAGTTAAGGCGCCTTTTGAAACAAGGAGCTGCTCAAATCTGAATATGCCTAAAACGATCACCCATCACAGGCCGACCGAGTCGAACGCTGCTTAACCTTGGTAATCGGTAAGAACACCGCGGTCGCACAGCGCTGCGAGCGCCTCGGTCTGGTTATTTATATATATTCGTAGTAGATTACTGATCACGAACAAAATTACAGCCAAATCGACCACATTTGCATATACTTACGCGCCTAAATCGTTGCTACTAGCTAGCAACTGTAAAAATTAGTTTTAAATGATATTAAAGACGCCAGATCCTTTGCGGGGTAGGCAGAGAGTACAGGGTTCCAATAGGTTTTTACCTTACATACCTCCCTGGCTTCCTCCACTCTCATAGTTCGTCTCATACACGCTCGCCGGTTACGGAGACTCTTGACTTGTCCAGATAAGACTCGGTCTGTTTGATCTAATTCCAACTTCCTAGTTAATATTGTAAATGTAAAAGTTTGTATGTTTGTTACTCAATACCCAAAAACGGCTGATCGGATTTGGATGAAAGGACATCGTCGAATTGGCCCCAGAACCAACAAACATGTGACCTATACCATAATTACTTATCAATTTTACTCTAGAAGTTGCAAATATCCGTATTTTGCGGATAATTTGCTATCCAAAACGAATATTTCAAAGTACTGTAAGTACAAATCGAAGTCGCTGACATCTTTTTTCTCAATGTCAAAGTTGTTGTCGATTACGGTTAGATATCTCAGTCCTATCAATCGGTTATATTCAATTGATGACATTCATCGATAATCAATTTGATTATTACTACTATATTTTTACATTACCATTTTACCGATGTATTGGTTTTTCTACTAAATTATGACCTCAAAATGTAATATTTTTTTGCAATAATGCGATTCCCGCTCTTGTCCGTTTAATAATAATTGGGCATTGTTGGGCACGGGCCTACTCTCAAACTGAGAGGGTTTAGGCCATAGTTCACCACGCTGGCCCAGTGCGGGTTGGCGAGCTTCACACACCTTCGAGAAACTCTTAGGCATGCAGATTTCCTCACGATGGTTTCCTTCACCCTTAAAGCAAGTGATAATTAATTTTTAACACGCACATGCTTTCGACAAGATAGAGGTGCGTGCCTGGGTTTGAACCCGAGACCTCTGACTTTGCAGTCCGACGGTCTAACCACTAGGCTAACACTGTTTTAATAATATATGCTTGAAAATAATTAACAGGTGACCTAAAATCCTAGAAGCATTTTTTCGTTGCTGTTGGTTCTGGGGCGAATAATGTATGGACCCAAAACTATTTCCTTTGGCACACGGATAGTTTATTGCCTGGATTAACACAAAGGGTACTTTTTGGGGTATTTTTATTGAAAATGTAAGGTTCCTGTCTAAAGTCAACGCAGACAAAGTCGCGGGCAGAAACTAGTTGTTAAAAAATAAAAAAATAATTTCTACAGTTGCTAGCTACGAGTAGGTATAGATGTGTACGTACATTTATCTAAAAGTAGATGTTTTTGGCTGAAATTTTTTCTGGATTAGTATAATAGTAAGTAGGAATAATATACCATATAGTCGCGAACCATCTCTACAATAAAATTAATAAAATCTGTAATATTTTTCACACACATTCACACACACGATGAGGCTTTTGCTTTTCTTCTTTCTGCATGTTGATATGACTTAATAATAATAGTCATCCAATCTACTTAAAACCACTTCTATCCAGACGATTTGTAACTTTCTGGTAAAACATGTGAGAGCGCTGGTACCCATAACACAAGTTAAATCTTATTTTAGGTACCAGAGTTCATAAATACTACTTACTTGCTTTTTATTGTTACAATTCTCAATAACTAGTAGCTTAAGATTATGTAAGTGGTTACTGTGTAAATTTACTTGGAAACAAACTATTATTTATTATTATATTATTTATTTATTTATCCTTTACCTCAACCTCGAGAGAATCGTGAATGTTATGTCGCGTGGCTACAGTGTCCGCGCCTTGATATCTTCTGCACGATGAAACTACATGTGCTGGTCACAATAGTGATGACATATTCAGCAATAAATAAACACTTCCAAATAAATTTAAGAATAAAAAAATATCGATGTAGTATTCATTCTGTCAATAAACTATATATTTGCTTACTTTTCTTCCAGGCGGTGCCTGCAACTTCCCCGCCAGCTGGACTGGCGGCTGGTTTCAGTCTGGCATGCCAGGCCTCATCTACATCAACGCGACCAACATCCAGGGCAAGGGGGAATGCACCGAAATAGATACAAATGACAAATTCATTGTTTACGAGAGGTAAGTGAGATGTCGCACCGTTTATCTATGTTCATGGCACGCTAGAGCTCATCTACATTAACGCGACCAACATCCAGGGCGAGGGGAATGCACCGAGATTTGTCATTGGTATCCCAATGACAAATTGTCGTTGTTAATTGTGACAATATTTATCTATGTTTGTGACACGCCAAGCTTGATCTACATAAGTGAGGATGTCAAATCTTTCTATATTTTTATTTTTAATGAATTCGATTATAAAAAGGATCGATTAAAAAATAAACTCTAAAATATTCACGGATTTAATCAATCGTTTAAAACCTATTGAGTCAATCGATTTACTAAAGCCAAAAAAATGATACAGAGTGTGTGTGTGTTTGAGTGATATACGCTGTTGGCCGTGAGGCCTTTACAGCTTCACCGGACATAAGGGCGAGCGTGCAACCACTACGCTCGAGCCAGAAGGGCAAGGGGGCGACATACTCGAGGGCGCCTCAAAGAGGAACGCCTCGGTTTGGACAGTCGCTACAGGGGAAGGGGAGTGTACTAAGGGCGCCGGTCGACGGGCTAGGCTAGGGATCTACGACTTCGTCGTCGTCATCGTCCGTATCCGGAACGGAAAGAAGCGATGTCAAAGCATCGGGGGGATCGGTGAGAACATGTCGCGGCCGGCGGTAGCGGCAGGGGTTGGGTTCGTAGTCGGCGGCGGCTACGATTAGCGGATTCGCATGGGAAGATGCGTTCGCGGCTACAGAGAGATATAGGTTAGACGCAGTCAGTAAATCTAAAATTTATCTAAGTGAATTTCAAATGACGTCTTCTATTCCAGGAATGAAGATTGCTTCAGGTGTATGGTCATACACGAGAAACACAAATACGTACTGCAGTACAAAGAAAGTGAGTATGTAGTATGAGTATGAGAGTATGCCTTTAACAAATACATTCATGTTATGTCATCATCATCATCACCATAAGACAAAGGACTCTCCCCCAAATATCACCACGACGACCGGCCATGTCCTATACACATCCAGCTTTCACACGCGACCTTTACCAGGTCATCGGTCCAACTCCTCATATTAATTTACCGTCTAAAAAAAAGTTCTTATTGTCGGAACTAGATAGCTCTACATATAAACTGACTCGCGCTATAAAAAATTTCAGCGTAGTGTTTAATATGAGAATAGTTGTCTACTCTTATAGTTGTCTACCTTCACACCCACTATCTCAAAATCCCGTTTACGATCCGCAGCCAAAAAAGTTCTTGTTGTGAAAAGTAGATGGCGCTACCCGTAATTAACTCGCGCTATCAAAATTTGTTGCGTACTGTCTATCGAGAGAATCGATGTGTACTCTTATACTTGTAAGCCTTTTTTGCTACGGCGTCCAATGAAGTTCTTGTCGTCAAAACTAGATGGCGCTACTTGTAATTAACTCACGCTATCGACATTTGCAGCGTACTGTTTACCAAGAGAATCGCTGTCTACACTCTGCGACGGCATAACGGGAGATGCTGCTCTATACTCCATGTTCAAGAAAGAGCCCTTCCCGAAGCCGATTCAGTGCCCTTTCCGCCCGGCGCCGTTTACCTTCACGTATAGCCGGTGAGTTATTTTTTTAGTCTCTAAGTTTCCACTTTGTCTAACGTAAGTTCCATAATGTGACTGATATAGTATGGAACGGTCCATGGTGTAACTGACATTTTCTGAAAAAGTTCGCTATGTGACTGTTTGTGATAAGCTTCGCGCTTAAATTCTGTGAAAAGCTTCACCATGTTACTTATATTCTGTGTAATATTACTCGACGTGGCTGTCAAAATCTGTCGAATGTTTCATAACGTGACCACCAATCTGTTGAGTTTTGCACTACGTGACTGACATTCAGTGCAAAGTTCCACAGTGTAATTGACATTCCGTGAAAAGTTCCACAATGTAATTGACATTCCGTGAAAAGTTCCACAATGTAACCGACGTTCTATGTAATAACGGACATGAGGTTCATGTTTGTAAACAAACCTACGACACAATTAATACTTAGTTATGTATACCAGACCAGTACACAGCTCAGTGCAAGTACTTTAAAAGATGATGCAATAATAACAAACTATTGCTCATGCAAATTAATTCCAAGTACTGTTTTGCTGAATCGGCTTAACTTGCCTCAGCTGCGTATTTATCAAGTAAACAACTATCAGGTTACGTGTTTAGTCTCAGTCCAATTCTAATAATTGTTTTGATTAATAAGCAGATACTAATTAATAAGACGCACACTGCGTGGGTGTCTTCTAGAAAGATTTGTTTACTTGACGATGCCTATAAATAGCCATCGCCAAGCAAAGTACTTTTAATATCGACTCAGCTCTCTTACCGGCCGCACGAACCTTAAGCAATACTATTGACTGCATAGTATTTTGTATATTCATTAAATAATAATAAATAAAAAATTTTCATGCTTGTAAATGCACCCACAACAATCTTAGTAAGGGGCTATTTTAATGTTGTGACATACATTTATGGAATTACGAACATGAATTTGAACATGAACCTACGACACAGAAATAATACTTAGAGACAGGCTACGGCTTTTTTAATGTTAGCTCTACAATATGACCGAGACTCTATGGAATGTTTCAGGGGTTCGGGAGACTGCGCCAACCCGCCGTCTCGCGCGGAATCCTGCACGGACGACTCCCGTCTCCTGCTGCGGTACATGGCCTGCCCCGATGTACCAGGCACCGAGAGCAACGGTATAAGAGTAGTTGACAAAAGTCATAACATCAAAAACAGATCATTGGTATTTTTTGTGTGTGTGTGAGTGATCTACGTTGATGGCCGCGGGACCAGTACAGCTTCACCGGACATGAAGCCGTGTATGTAACCACCACGCTTCAGCCAGAAGGGCAAGGGGGCAACTAGGTCAAGGACGCCTTAAAAAGGCGCGGCCTCGGCTTGGGCAGTCGCTATGGGGGAGAGCGTATACTAGACACCTCGACATGGTGCTCTGTACCGGCCGGCAGGCAATGGCTTCTTCGACCTCGTCTGATCCTATGTTCGGTTTCTGTAATCGAAAGAAGGGAAGTAAGGGCATGGGAGGGTCGGTGGGAACATGCCGCTGACGGCGGTAGCGGCTGATAGGAGAGGAGTCGGGTGCGTAGTCGGCGGCGGCTACGATTATGGAATTTGGATGGTTGGATGCGTTTGCGAAATAGCGGATTGTCGCCTTTTTAATATAAGCGCAAATAGGTTCGAGACCGAGATCGGAATGAAGAAGATCATCAGTTGAAAGACATCTATGGTAGGACAAAGGCCTCCCTCAAAGATCGGTACGACGACCGGCTTTTTACTGTATGTATTCAGCTTTTACTTGGGACCTTCACAAGGTTTAGTGAACCTGGTGGTCGCCACTCGAGAACCCTTCTGCCCCGCGGCCGTTTCTTGCCTGACAATTTCTTCTTAAATGTAGTACGAATAATAAAAATAAGATGTTTTTTTCCAAAAGTTAGACACATGCAAAACTTTAAAAACTAAACAACAGATAAAGGGAACATGAGAAACAGAAATACTGGTGCCTTCCACTAGGCAGAGCATGTCTCGTGGAGGTGTATGTGTATCAAAATAATGTTATACATGATAAAGTAATTGCCGCGAAAGTTGAAGGATGTAGGTACCGGGGAAGACCTACACTATCTTACCATGACCAAATAGACCGTGTCTTATCTGAAGGGCAGGTCAAGAGTCTCCGTAACTGGCGAGCGTGTATAAGACGAACTATAAGAGTGGAGGAAGCCAGAGAGGTATGTAAGGAAAGAACCTGTTGGAACTCTGTACTCTCCGCCTACCCCGCGAGGGAGCTGGCGTGATGATATAGATACGTAGATAGACAGAAGTAATTGCCGCGATCGATACAATCAATCAAACGTGACGTCGTGTATTATGATGATGTTATCAAAAACACCGTCACGCCTATATTCCCCAAGCGGGGGTGGCAGAGGTGTACTGAGTACACGTTTCGCCGACGATGTTAGGTCCCATGTAATAGGGGGCGAGCCTATTGCCATATACCGGGCACAATTCCAGACTCCGCACTCGTACTGGGGAGTTTTAGTTAGAAAAACAACACTTGTCCGGCCTAGGATTTGAACCCAGGACCTCGTGATCATAAAGCGATGCGCTTTGCCATTAAACCAATGTCTGTCAGTCAGTACAGTAATACCTTTTTACATAAACAAGACAACTTGAACAAGAAATAAAGTATATCGACGTTTTCAAAGACCCACCATTAAGATGCACATTGGCTATCAGTGTCTGAAGTTTTTTTCGAGTTTTGCTTAAGAGTAGCTTTTTGTTTCCAGTGGAGGAGCTTCTTTGCTTAGCGACGTGGAAGGAGGGCTCCACACGGTACTTGATTGGGATGATCACCCAGGTTCAGCGGAACACCATCCAGACTGATGAGGACATGTTCAGGTAATTTACCTTCTAGATCTTGTTACACGGTAAAGATATACAAGTGATTAACTGAATATCTGAAAATAATAATCCTTCCCCTAAGAAATAGACCAGTTTAGGTCAATAAAACCTCATTCACATAGTCCTTTCTCTATTTCGATAATTTATGACAGTTCTTCGATAATTTATGAGGCGCTCGTAGCGCTGTGCGACCGCGATGTTCTTACCGATCACCAAGGTTAAGCAGCGTTCGACTCGGTCGGCCTGAGATGGGTGACCGTTTGTGGCATTTTCATATTCGAGCGTCTCCGTGCTTCGGAAGGCACGTTAGGCCGTTGGTCCCGGTTACCATTTAAGGTGGTAGTCGTTAAGCCGAGTTGGAAGCCTTAAAGGCGGCTTGATAAGTTCCAACAGCAGGTGGCCACAAACCTGCCTCCACCAATCCGCACTGGGTCCGCGTGGTGGAGTATGACCGTATCTCACTCACCGCGATTTGTGAGAGAAGGCATTTGCCCAGCAGTGGGCACTATAGGCTGATATTATTATGACAGTTCTTGCACCTGTTGGGGTCAGTTCGCTAATATTTTTTTTCATTTTCAGCAATTGATCTCGGCAGGTGATTTACATAACATTCACTTCGCGCAAAGGGCATCTACCTGTTGAACCCATGTGCTTTTGCAAGCCTTTAAAAGGTCCGGGTAAAGCCCGTGAATATCAGCGAGATACATTAATAATAGCAATAAACCACTATATTGTCTTACTGTACGTGTGTAGACACAAAGGCCTTTTCTCACAAATTGAGGTGAGAGAGATTAGGTCATGCTCCAGCACGCGGACCCCGTGCAGTGTAATGAAGGCAGGTTTGTGGCTACCTGCTGTTGGAACTTATCAAGCCGCCTATCAATTTCCGGAGTCTTGGAATTGTATCCGACATGATAGCAATTAAATGTCCGATGAAATGTTGTGCGAGGTACAAGGGGGTTTCAGGTCTGGAAGAGGATGTTCGGATCAAGTCTTCTCACTCCGCAACATCGTAGAGAAGCATCTGGCAGTGGGGCGGAAGGTTTTCTGCGGTTTTGTAGATCTGGAGAAGGCATTTGACAGAGTTGTGCGAAAAAGACTTTGGGACATTTTGCCAGAGTATGGTATAGATGGCACTCTGTTGCGAGCCGTCCAGTCCACTTATGTGGACTGCAAGGCATGCGTACGGGTAGGTGGTAACAGGTCACCCTGGTTTGACGTTAAAATCGGCGTTAAGCAGGGTTGCGTGTTGTTCGCTAGACTGTTTATAATATATCTGGACAAAAGTCTTCAAAGACTCAAAGCGATGAATGAAGGTGTACAAATGGGTGACTTAGTGGTAAACCATCTACTTTATGCAGATGACGCGGTTTTAATAGCGCCAACAGCCACTGATCTGCAAACACTAGTCACAGTTATGAAAGACGACTGCATGATCAATGGCTTACACTTAAATGTGAAAAAAAACCAAGATTATGGTTTTTGAAAGGGAAGAAACCAGAACGAATGTAAGGATTGTGGTTGGTAACGATGTGCTGGAGCAAGTGAATGAGTTTGTATATCTTGGATGCGCCTTCAGTAAGGATGGGAAATACACCGCTGACATAGAGAGAAGAGTGAGTGCAGGGAACAGAGTGAATGGTGCGATGGGAAAGCTACTCGGGAGCCGGCACTTAAGCCATAAGGCGCAGCTGGCCATACATAACGGAGTTCTTGTCCCAACGCTGTTATATGGTAGCGAGAGCTGGGTATGTAAGAAGGAGAATGAAAGTAGGATAAATGCGGTAGAAATGCGAGCCCTGCGGAAGATGTGCGGAGTGAAGCTGACCGACCGCATTATCAACAGCATAGTAAGACAGCGAGTAGGTATGAAAGATAGTATCGGTGTAAAGATGAGAAAGGGCATGCTCCGTTGGTTCGGGCATATAGAAAGAATGCCAGAGGAAAGAATGACAAAACAGATGATATACAATGTGAAAGTGGAAGGAAGCAGGTACCTGGGAAGACCTAGATTATCTTACCACGACCAAATAAACCGAGTCTTATCTGATGGAAAAGTCAAGAGTCTCCGTAACCGGCGAGCGTGTATGAGACGAACTATGAGAGTCGAGGAAGCCAGAGAGGTATGTAAGGAAAGAACCTGTTGGAACTCTGCACTCTTTGCCTACCCCGCAAGGGATCTGGCGTGAGGTTATAGATAGATAGATAGATAGCAATTAAACTCGGCCCTTATTACATTGAGATCTAACATCTCTATCTATATCACTCCAGTTCTCTTGCGGGGTAGACAGAGTACAGTTCCAAGAAGGTCTTTCCTGACATACCTCTCTGGATTCCTCCACTTCCATACTTCAATTTGGCAGGAACATTGTGGCAGGATTTGTCAAGGGGAAGATCTTCAGACGGACGATTTAGCGCAGTGGTTAAGAGCTTAAGCCACTTCGCCTACTGTGTCTAATAGTCGCGGGTTCGATTCCCGCACGGGACAAATCTTTGTGTGATCCACAATTATTTGTTCCGGTCTGGGTATTTGTGTTTGTGAATTTTCATGTTTGTAAACGCACCCACGATACAGGAATAAATTCTAGTGTGGGGCTACGTTTTAGAAAAAGAAAAAAAGATTACGGATGTTGGGTCTGGCGAGGCCTGCCACTCTCCCCAAGGGTTGTTGATGGGGGCTAGTATATATGTTACACGTCGTACGCATTCTCATATCGCGTTCTCGACATGTATAGCGAATCGTCAGCACCATCTATTGGTAGGTACTCGCAACTATGTAGCGATGTGTAGAGATCGCTACAGTCTTATACACGCTCACCGGTTACGGGGACTCTTGACTTGCCCTTCGGTTAAGACACGGTCTATTTGGTCATAGTAGGATAATCTAGGTCTTCGCCGGTTCCTACATCCTTACACTTTCGCATTATAGATCTGTTTTGTCATTCTTTCTTCTGGCATTCTGTGAGAGATGAATAATTCTCTAGACTGAGATGATACTGAAATCGGATCGAGCAGAATACCAGATATAAGTCAATTCATATTCGGTCTCAGTGTCAATTAAACACGAGAATTGGCCTTCAGTTTTGCCAACCACTGCTGTTATGCCAAAAGAACCACAGATGATCCTTCCACTTCGGATATAATGAAATGTGGCCGTACATAGCACACCTCAGCCACCGCTGCTTAGGTAATGTAGGCATATTTTGCATGTTTGGACCATATTTCTTTAACGACAAGGTTGATTTTCGCAGGTGCTTCGTGTACAGGGGACAGCACATCGAGAAAGAGGTCACATATGAGATTGCGCAATCCGGTGACGCAACATGCAACGGTCTGACGTCACCAACGGACGGCAGTCGAACTATGAAGCTTACCAATAGTTAGTATTATTACGAGGATGGGTAAATAAATGACGAATGACGTGTGAAGAACGTTTTAATAGCCCGGCAAGGATCTTCTGGCTCATGGACATTGACTGGGGATTGGTGTAATATTATTGTCACCATTTAGTAAAATTGGTCTACTTCCAAGGAGATTTAGCGACGACGACGATTTAGCGCAGTGGTTAAGAGCTTAAGCCGCTCCGCCCACTGTGTCTATTAGTCGCGGGTTCGATTCCCGCACGGGACAAATCTTTGTGTGATCCACAATTATTTGTTTCGGTCTGGGCATTTGTGTATGTGAATTTTCATGTTTGTAAACGCACCCACGATACAGGAATAAATCCTAGTGCGCGGCTACGTTTAAAAAAAAGAAGATATTTCAACAGGCAGGATGCACTGTTTCTACAGTTTATACAAACCTTTATGGATTCTCAATGTGACCGAGTTGTAAGAATAGGCTCGCTCCCAATTACATGGGACCTAACATCGTCGGCGAAACGTGGGTGTACCCAGTATACCTCTGCCACCCCCTCATGGGGAATATAGGCGTGGCGGTGTACCTTGTTATAAGAATCTTATAAGTGATAAATAACTTCAAAAAAAGATTCTCCTGACCGAATGGCAGGAAAGATGGGATACGACAACAAAGGGCCGTCCACTCTACCTGTTCTTTCCATCCGTACGTGAGCGTTTGGCGAGAACATGGCTGGAGGTGAACCACTGTGTGGCTCAATTCTTCACCGGACATGGCAACTTTAAGAGTAAATTATTCTCTTTTAAACCGGTACCTTCACCGCTATGTGTTCCACGTCTAACTGCGAGTATGAACAATCAGCACACCATGTTCTTTGGGAGTGCAGTCTCTGGCACAACGAGCGTACCATTATGTTAAACAGTCTGCGAAATACATCTGGGGTAATCTTCTACACGGATCTTGTAGAAACTTGGGATAATTTCCGTGCGTTCATGCGTTTTTAACCGACTTCAAAAAGGAGGAGGTTTTATGTTCAGCGATATTTCCGTCAATTGTGGACCGATTTTGATAAATTTTTTTGCACTGGGTTCAGTATATCTCCAAGGTGGTCCCATATTAATTTTATTGACATTGGACCTTGGACTTAGAAGATACACCAGGGAACTCCTTAACGACAAACAATAGGCATGTGTAAATTGAGATATTATGGGTATTACGTCAATCCTTTAGGTACCCTACTATAGAATAAATCACTGGTCACTTAAAATTGTAAAATAAAAATCTTTTAATAAAAAAAGGTAAAACGACTTCAAAAACCAAAAAAATAAATATTTGAAGTCGGTGCCAAGTAACCGACTGCACCAACCAGCACCGACTTCAAATATTAATTTTTTTGCTTTTTGAAGTCGGTTTACCTTTTTTTTATAAAAGATTTTTTGCCATACCTATTATTGGAATCGAACATGAGGCTCACAAATAGGCCCTGTTAATAATTTTCCGTGACCGTGGTGCTTTACAACTGGGCTTATCCTGCTTAATCTTGGTGATCGGTAAAAACACCGCGGTCGCACAGCGCTACGAGCGCCTAGATATATGAGAGCCCAGATATATGAGCGCGAAATAGATGTGCTTAAGTATAAAAAAAGGCAATTAAGACTAGACTTCGTAGACCTCGACAAAATTTCGTATTATCTTGACGATAAAATCGATTAGGTTTGAGCAGCTCCTCAATCAGCAGCATTAATCAATGCTTTATAATACAATTTTGGAAAAGGAAAAAGAAATGGTTATCAGAAAGGCCAAACAAATTAAATTAAAAGACTGGCCCGCTGAGTTTCTCGCCGGATCTTCTCAGTGGCGGCCGCCTACCGATCCGGTAGTAGATGTAAAAATTGTAATAATTTTGACGTTTGTGAGTGCTGTTCTATTAGCCTATACAAATAAATGATTTTTGACTTTTATAGATTAAACTTAAGTGTACTTAGATTCATGGTATCAGTCAGAGTCTACATAGCCCTGCGGGGGCGCCTACAATTAGTCAATTTACATTTTAATCTACATACATTTTAAATCTAATTTAACTACAAATCTACCACCGGATCGGAACGCAGCCTCCACTGAGAAAATCCGGCGAAGAAACTCTGCGGGCTTGTCTTTTTTTATTTAATTCTCTTTACCTTTTCAATTTTTTTTATCATCTTTTGTGGATACAGTGTTAAGGTTCCAACTAAATAGCTTACAATCTAGCTCCAGTGTGATGCCGTACGACCGAGATATGAGACTAATGAAGTTATTTATAAAAAGTGTCTAAAGGATTCCAGATGGACCAGTCCCCACAAGCAGCACCTGTTCACGAGTATGACTGCTGGAACAGCCGTCACTCCCCTCGACCATATTGGAGGGAAGGGAATGACCCGCGCCAGACAGCCACCGCAAGTAAAGACATCATAGTGAGCATGACATGTTCTGATGATTATATTACACAGGTGACGACGAGCACAACCGCTGCCACTTCCCGAGCTGGGTGGTGGAGCACCACAAGTGGTTCAGCCTCGACCACACCCACGAGTACCACTTCACCACCAAGAACGCCACGCTTAAGGTACGCCTTCCGTTCACACTACTTATTCTCCTTTTTTTCATAAGGCCAATTTGGTTAACAATCTTCTATCTATCTATATCATCACGCCAGATCCCTTGCGGGGTAGGCAGAGAGTACAGAGTTCCAACAGATTCTTTTCCTACATATCTCTCTGGCTTACTCCACTCTCATAGTTCGACTCATACACGCTCGCCGGTTACGGAGACCTTTGTAAGTTGCAGAAAAATCGGTCGCCACCCGCGCTTGGGGAATATATGCGGAACGGTGTGTTTTTTTTTTTACTTTTTTATTTATTTTAATTGTAATGTGTGTGTGTGAACTTATCAAGCCATAAGGCTTCCAACTCGGCTCAACGACTACCACATTAAGTGGTAACCGGGACCAACGGCTTATCGTGCCTTCCAAAGCACGAAGACATTCAAATATGAAAATACCACAAACGTACCTTTTTTTTTTACCTGGTGAAAGTCCTGCATAGGAGCGTGAGCCTCGGAGGACGCTCGCGGGGCGTGTCGGATTCCTACCGACTAAAAACCCCAGGGTGGCCGACATCAGCACTTTGGAGGGGCTCCGGGATCTCAGTATGGAACGCACCGGTGCCCCTCTTGTGCCACGCTCTCAAGAGCCCGCCTTCGAGGGGAGACTTAATGATACGCTCCCCCCTGCACCAACACGGTGCTCACGGCGACGTGGGCCACACCACCTCAAACGGTCCCAATCTGACCTAGTCCAACGCTGTTTAACCTTGGTGATCAGTAAGAATACCGCGATCGCACAGAGTTACGAACGCCTCTCGCTCTCAAATATGAAAGAAACAGGCCTGAAATTTGCCTCTCCTCGTAAGACAACTTTGCGAAATATACACGAGTGGCTCGCTTGGTGGCATTACTTTGCTGGGAGGGTGGTGACCAGCCACGGCCATAGCCTACCACTGGTGAAGGCGCTGTTCGCTTAGCACTACCCAGGGTCTACGTGTAAGGAATCGAAGTAAACCTGACTGACGATTTCGAAGTGGTTAAGAGCTTAACCCGCTCCGCCCACTACGTCTAATAGTCGCGGATTGGATTCCCGCACGGGACAAATCTTTGTGTGACCCACAATTATTTGTTTCGGTCTGAGTATTGGTGTGTGTGTGTGAATATTTATGTTTGTAAACGCATCCACGACACAGGAATTTATTGTAGAGTGGGGCTACGTTTAAAAGTAACATCTTGCGGGCACGAGCAGCTTTGACCTCCAAATACTATATATCCGACAGTGGGAGTACAAAATTGCAACGAATCGTTAGTAGGATCTCACGGTTTCCGTATAAGGAATCATAAGGGGAAAGTGCTTATCACTTTCTTGAGAAAGAGGGGCTTTTCTTGATGAAGTCTTTCTTTAAGAAACAGCCCCAAAGAAAGTGGACTTGGCATAGCCCCGACACTAGGACTAAAATGAGATTGACTTCATCATAACGGACAAGAGGCACATATTCAGAGATGTCTCAGTGATTAACAGATTTAATACCGAAAGCGATCACCGACTTGTCAGAGGCTCACTGAATATCAACTTGCAGCTCGTGCGAGTCCGTTTGATGAAGGCCAGGCTCCAACCCAACCTCTTCTAAACCGTAGTAGGATCTGAAGCGTTCCATTCAAATGTGGAGAACCGATTCGTTACCATAGAAACCACAAATGACGTAGACCAGGCCCTTACAAATGTGGTTGAAATCCTCAAGGAGGAAGGTACGAGATTCTGTGAAATGCGAATTCTCGCAGGAGACACTGCGGCTTATGAGGGAACGACGTGAAAACCCGCCCAACACTTCATCAGAGCAACAAGCACTCAAACGAATAAACAAACTGGTACGCCATGACCTCCGATGCGCTAATACACGCTCTATTGAAAAAGCAATCGAGCAAAATCGGGGGTCGAAAGTGTTCGTCCAGTCTTTGGGAAGGAGTCATCTGACGAAAAAAGCCAAAGGGGACGTCATCACTTCTAAAGCCAATGGGGACGTCATCACTTCTAAGCCGGAGATTCTTTTGGAAGTAGAAGACTTCTACAGCCGATTATACGCCTCGCATACATCTCGTCCTGATCCCGGAAATAATGATCCTAGAGCTACATTAAGCCGCCACTTCACGGAAGACCTGCCCGAAATCAGCCTAGACGAAATCGTGATGGCTCTTAAGCAGCTAAGAAATGGAAAAGCCCCTGGAGAGAACGGCGTTACAACTGATCTCTTAAAATCAGGAGGTAACCCGGTGCTGAAGGAGCTCCAAAATATCTTCAACTCTGTCCTCTTTAACGGGGAACTCCAGAGGCTTGGGGTAGGAGCGTGGTCGTATTATTCTTCAAAAAAGGTGATAAGACCCAACTGAAGAACTACCGCCCTATTTCGCTCCTAAGCCACATTTATAAGCTGTTTTCAAGAGTTATCACGAATACGAATCACGAATATTGAATAAAATATTGATTGATTGATTTAATACGTCTTGCGCGCTGGCTCGACGAATTTCAACCCCTGGAACAAGCCAGGTTTCGAAGAGGGTATGGAACCATAGACCACATCCACACTATACGGCAGATTATACAAAAGACCGAAGAGCATAATCGGCCCCTGCGCTTTGTATTCGGGACTGTGAGAAAGCCTTTTGACTCGATTGAGACCTGGTCAGTTTTGGAATCCTGGCAACGATGCCAAGTCGACTGGCAATACATCGTGTTAAGAAGTCTCTATAACGCCGCGACCATGGCCATCCAAACACAAAACCAGCAGACTAACCCTATCCCAATGCATCGAGGTGTGAGACAAGGGGACTTATTTCCCCCAAATTTTTCACAAATGCATTGGAGGATATGTTTAAGACGCTGGACTGGGAAAGTCATAGCATAAACATAAATGGCAGTCATATCTCACACTTGAGATTTGCAGACGACATCGTCATTATAGCCGAAACGTTGCCGGATTTACAACAGATGCTGACCAGCCTAGACGATTCTTCCGAACGCATAGGTCTTCGCATGAACTTAGATAAGACTAAGGTAATATTTAACCGACATGTAAAACCGGAACCTGTTGCAATACATGGCGCTATTCTCGAGGTTGTTCAAGAATATGTTTACCTAGGGCAAACAGTTAGGGAAAAATAACTTTGAGAAAGAGATTAACAGAAGAATACGGCTGGGCTGGGCGGCATTTGGGAAATTACGTCGAATATTTACATCGCCTATTCCACAAAGCCTAAAAACAAAAGTCTTCAATCAGTGCGTCCTGCCCTTTATGACTTATGGAGCCGAAACGTGGACACTCACGGTTGGACTAGTCCATAAATTTAAAGTCATTCAGCGAGCTATGGAAAGGGCTATGCTTGAAGTTTCTCTAAAGGATAGAATCCGGAACGAAGTCATTCGACAGAGAACCAAAGTTATCGACAGCCCACCGGATTACTAAGCTGAAGTGGCAATGGGCCGGTCACATTAGCCGAACAAGCGATGACCGCTGGGACAAATGAGTTCTTGAGTGGAGACCACAGACTGGCAAACGTAATGCAGGACGCCCTTTGGCTAGGTGGAGCGATGACCTTCGTAAGGCGGCTGGCAGAAACTGGATGCGAGTAGCCGAGGATCGTACCCAGTGGCGTGTACTTGGAGAGGCCTATGTCTAGCAGTGAACTGCTATAAGGTGACGATGAAACGCACTCACGATGCAGGAATAATTCTTAGGAAAAACGTAGCCCACGTTTAAAAAACAATGATAAATGCCCAACATTGCCCGTGAATAATTTTGTTGGTTATCTTGCAGATAAGTAAAGGCAGTTCGGTGGAGGAAAAGAGGCTGGTCTGCCACTCTATCCTGCAGCAGAAGGATAAGCAGCTCGTCACACTCGTCGCGCACCTCACTAGAGGCTGGTGAGATATTTACATCAATCATAAATTCTCAAAGACACTACTTTCTCAGAACTCCCCCAGTGATACGTTATAGTCCTAAGCTCCTAATTGGTGTACAGTCTGAAGCCCCCCATCGATACAGTCCCAAGCCCCCATCAATATAGTCCCAAGCCCTCCCATCCATACAGTCTCAACCCCCTATTAATACAATCCAAAGCTCCCCACTTCCACAGTCCCCAAGCGCCCCACCGATACAGTCCCAAGGCACCCATCCATACAGTTCCAAGCCCCCCATCTATACAGTCGCAAGCCCCCCATCCATATAGTTCCAAGTCCCCATCCATACAGTCTCAACTTCCCATCGATACAGCCGCAAGCCCCCCGTCGATGCAGTCCTAAACCCGTCATCGGTACAATGGTAGTAGGCCGTAGCCCTCTTACTGTGTTCCTAGTGGGTCCCCGTCATATATCGTGATCGTGTTCGCCCCGGCAGTGAGGCGGGCCACGTGTGCGTGCGGCTGGCGCGGCGCGCGCGCGGCGTGCTGGAGCTGCAGGAGTCGCGCGCGCTGCACGCGGCGCCGCACGACGCGTGCAGCGCGCCGCGGTTCGCTCCGCACGTCACGCTGCTCGGTTAGTACATTACGGTATTTCTAATTATGTTTTATATTAGGCCTTTAGGTTTTATACCTTGGCGATAACTAAAACTGTGCCCGAACCACCTAAATTGCATGTTTTTTTTAAATAACTAAGATTTATTTAATGCAAATCAACTTTTATTTTAGAAAAAGCACGCGGAGGAAGTCGCGCGTTACAGCTAGTAGTCCAAAAAAAGCACTTAGAAACGTCAAAACTATTGTTATTTTACATCTGGATATGATGAGAGACTTGAGTATTTTGGAATGAACTCTCTGGAAAGGAGGCGTTCGTATCTGCACATAACATTTTTGCACAAAATTGTTAACGGTTCAATAGCAGAACCCCACTTATTGGAAAGTCTGATTTTTTATGTACCAAGGATTAATAGTAGAGTTGCGCGTGGTATCACCTTTCGGCCTAACTATAGCAGAACAAATCTCGGGAAACATTCGCCTTCTAACAGAATACAAGATACCTATAATAAGTTGGAGAATATAGATATAAACAATGATACGATTCTTCAATGGAAACGTAGAATACTGCAAACATTAAAATAACTTACACTAGAAATACATTGCATGTTTCTGGCCTTTTATAAATTTATATTCACATTTAATTTTAATTTTTTGTTTATCATAAGCTAATTTTTATATATAATTTATGTTAACTTAAAAAAAATATGTGGATGTTTCACGCCTATTATTGGCGACTAGGCTAGCATAAGCTTAGATTAAATAACTTTTATACTGTATACGCCTATAAGCTGCTGGTGTGCCAATAAATAAATCTCCGATGGGGTAGAAACGGCCACACTGACAAGATCTCAGCGAGCTAGTTTCTTATACGTTTTATTTGACTGGCATCCTCGATAACCATTTTTTTTCATATACTCAATTCTAGCTCTCCTTTATCCTCAAACTTGGCTCCAGTACCACTCAAGCTATATTTGTATTCAAAGTTACCACTTCTCAATCGCGCTTTACTAATAATAAATTTGATCTTCCAGCAACCGCATTATACCCGGTGCGGTGTCCAATTCTCGGCCGCTACACCATCGTAGAGTCAACAGCTGAAAGACGCCGCCGAAGACAACCTCCAATATCATTAGGTAACATACATATACTTTAGAATCGAGTGGATCAGACACCAACCTCGCCAGCGAGGTCGAAGAATCCCACCTGCGAGACATCTAGTATATAGCGAGGGCACAAGCCGAGGCCGTTCTTCTTTAGGGCGCCGATAAGATCGAAGAATCCCGCTAGCCGGTGCAGAGCGCCATGGCGAGACACCTAGTATACGCCCTCCCCCATAGCGACTGCCCAAGCCGAGGCTGTTCCTCCTTGAGGCGCCCTTAAGCTAGTTGCCCCCTTGCCCTTCTGGCTCGAGCGTAGTGGTTGCACGCTCGCCCTCTTGTTCGGTGTAAAGGCCCCGCGGCCAACAGCGTAGATCACTCACACACAAACACACAAAAAGGAGAGGCCGACAGCAGGTATCTACCCGATACCAGTTGATTAATGATGATGACGAGTAGACGTCTTCCAGCTGGTGAAGATGATGTTTTTGCTGTAGTAGACGTTCATTGGCTGTTGGTGATGAAGTATATACTGCAGTGGAAGTCTCCCAGATGCTAATGATGGTAATATATTTCGCAGAGGAGGTTGACGGCACAGAGGTGTCTCGTGTCCCGGAGTGTGTCCCGGGCAAGTGGGAGGGCGCACGCGTGGGCTGTGGAGCTGCGCGGGACACCATCGAGTTTCACTCCGCATGCGCCAGCGCAGGTACTTCATATACATTGAAAAAGACGTTACAAAATAGACGCCTGAAAATCTATATATTTCAATTATTTGTTACTATGAAAACTCATTCCAATGTATTGTAATTTTTTGGATGTTCCTTCTCTAAATTAACTGTATTAGCTCGTTACTAATAAAATGTAAAATGCAAACTCCGTCGGACTAATACGACAGAGGCGGTCAATGGCTCATGCTTTATCCTTTGATCTTTCTTCTTTATCTATCTTTCGAGGGAAGATTTAGCGCAGTGGTCAAGAGCTTAAGCCGCTCCGCCTACTGCGTCTAATAGACGCGGGTTCGATTCCCGCACGGGACTAATCTTTGGGTGACCCACAATTTTTTGTTCCGGTCTGGGTGTTTGTGTGTGTGAATTTTCATGTTTGTAAACGCACCCACGACACAGGAATAAATCCTACTGTGGGGATGCGTTTTCTTTTTTAAATTATAAATTTATATTTATTGGGTTCTCTGACTTATTCATATTAATTTGGATTTTTTTTAACCTATTAATTTACAGTATTTGTAATTATGTTTGTTTTCCAAAGAAAATAATTGCCATACCGGGGCAACCGTTCTTATCAATGAACTTTTACAGAATAAAAATTACTGATTCTCGTTCGATACTTTTTTCTTTCTACTTGTAATTGCTACAAATGCGAGATGTTTAGAGTAATTCTTAACATAATAATTTTATTACAGTATACACCTGCTACGGGTCGTGGGAGGAGAATGGCCTCGGTCTAGTCGTGGCAGGACCGCAGGCTCGCTCGCCGTCTCACTCGCACGCACTGTGCTTCCTATACAACACATACGTTAGAAACGGTAAGTACTATTTCTCAACAGCCTTGTAATTATATCAAGGGAATTGAGAGTGGAGATGGCGAAATATGTAATGATAATAATATTATCCGTGTTAAGAAACTGTCCCACCATTGGGCACGGGCCTCCTCTCAAACTAGTTTTACAAGAAGCGCTGTGCTTTGCCACCAGACCAACGAGGCAGATTATTTTTAAACTATATGTGCTGGAGCAAGTGAATGAGTTTGTATATCTTGGATGCGCCTTCAGTAAGGATGGGAAATACACCGCTGACATAGAGAGAAGAGTTAGTGCAGGGAACAGGGTGAATGGTGCGATGGGAAAGCTACTCGGGAGCCGGCACTTAAGCCATAAGGCGCAGCTGGCCATACATAACGGAGTTCTTGTCCCAACGCTGTTATATGGTAGCGAGAGCTGGGTATGTAAGAAGGAGAATGAAAGTAGGATAAATGCGGTAGAAATGCGAGCCCTGCGGAAGATGTGCGGAGTGAAGCTGACCGACCGCATTAGCAACAGCATAGTAAGACAGCGAGTAGGTATGAAAGATAGTATCGGTGTAAAGATGAGAAAGGGCATGCTCCGTTGGTTCGGGCATATAGAAAGAATGCCAGAGGAAAGAATGACAAAACAGATATACAATGTGAAAGTGGAAGGATGCAGGTACCGAGGAAAACCTAGACTATCTTACCACGACCAAATAAACCGAGTCTTATCTGATGGAAAAGTCAAGAGTCTCTGTAACCGGAGAGCGTGTATGAGACGAACTATGAGAGTCGAGGAAGCCAGAGAGGTATGTAAGGAAAGAACCTGTTGGAACTCCGTACTCTCTGCCTGCCCCGCAAGGGATCTGGCGTGAGGTTATAGATAGATGGATAGATAGATAGATATATGCAATATTAAGGGCCTACCGCGATCGACTGGGAGCGAGTCACTGATGCAATTACTTTACGAATAAATAAAACTGCCTCGTTGGTCTGGTGGCTAAGCGCATCGCTTTGTGATCTCGAGGTCCTGGGTTCAAATCCTAGGTCGGACAAATGTAGTTTTTCTAACGAACAATTCCCAGTACGAGTCCGGAGTCTGGAATTGTGCCCGGTATATGGCAATGTTGTCGCCCTGTTACATTGGACCAAACATCGTTGCCGAAACGTGGGTGTACTCAGTACACCTCTACCACCCCCGTTGGGGAATAAAGGCTTGACGGTGTGTAAAATAAGGGATATATTTTGGATTGTAAAATGTGTGTATGTGACAGATTCGTTTGGCACACCCATTCAATACCTGTCCCTGTCGATGCTGGGCCGGGCCTGCGACCGAAACATCCTCCCAGGAGTGGACGGCGATAAAGCCTACAACCTGACTATAAACGGTAAGTGGGTTCATTCCTGATCACCTGGTTGATCAAATGCCTAGAAACATTAACCCCGTAACCGGCGAGCGCGCATGAGACGAATGGCACAAAACCGGTTCTTAGGGCAGTCTTTAGGGAAGGCCTTAGACTGCTATGGACGTGTTTCGGTTATTGATATATGACAAGTTCACCCGCTTATACGATTTCTAGTGTCTTATTATTAATATTAGCCCTGTTAAGAAACTGTCCCACCGTTGGGCACGGGCCTCCTCTCAAGCTGAGAGGGTTTACGCCATAGTCCACCACGCTGGCCCAGTGCGGGTTGGTGAACTTCACACACCTTCGAGAAACTTTCAGGCATACCGGTCTCCCCACGATGTTTTACGTCACCGTTAAAGCAAGTGATAATTAATTTTTAATACGCACATGCTTTCTAAAACACAGAGGTCCTCTGACTTTGCAGACCACTAGAGCAAGAATATAATTAAGAAATCATTATAAGTTTATACGATCAAGCGTGTCACTGCGCGGGGTGAAGAGGACGTTACACCCCGCCCACTTGTGTATTTGCCGTCTCGCTGAGACTGACAGATTGACGGAAACCACCCCGCGATGCCGTCAAGGCCTAGTTATAAGACACAGTGCACAGTTGTTTAAGCCGACTCCTTTTTCTATTGGCTAAAGTGTAATGGTGTTTTTTTGCCGTGTTGCAGGCACGTGCGAGCAGACCAGCCAGTACAACAGCATGGCCTCTCGCCTGGCCTCAGGGCTTGTGGCCATCGTGGTCCTGTCCGTGCTGGCCGCCAGCTGATACCGCGGCTGACTCCGCCGGCCGCCGCCCCCGCCCGCGCCGCTCATCTCGCCGATATAGCCGATATCTGCGTATGCGCACGTTGTCACTATCCCTCCTACTTTAAGAGGGAACGATTTCCCCTTTCCTTAGGTTCAAGGAGCGGGTATTTCTCACTCGCTACAGCTTTAGGGGAAGGCGATGTCGACCTTTCCGGTATTAATGGGAGGATATTTCCCCCTCCCTATAACTCTAGGGCAAGACAATTCTCCTCTTCTTCCAGATTAAAGAAGAGGCAATTATTTACTTTTCTCTAGATTCTAACGCAGCGGATTTTTCTCTTTTTCTGGTTTTGAAAAGAAGCAATTTCTTTCCCTCCAGCTAGCAGGGGAGCCGATCTTGCCCTCCCTATAGCTTTATGGGGAGATCATTTACCTTCAGTATTAAGGGGAAGCAAATTTGTCCACTCCTAGCTTCATGAGGAGCTGCTTTGCACCTCAGTCCTGCATCAGGAGGAGGCAATTTTGCCCTCCCTCTAGATTTAAGGAGAGACGATTTTGTCCTCTCTTCAGGTTTAGGGGGACACATTTTTCCTTTCCTGTAGTTACAAGGGGAGCCGATTTCGCCTTCCCTATAGCTTTAAGAGAAGCTGTTCTCGTCCTTTCTACAGCTTCAAACGGAGGGAATTTCCCTCTAGCATTAGAGGGAAGCTAGTGACACGTAATATTCCGGCGGCGAGGGTACGTTAGCCAATAAAATAGGGGTGGTTTTAGCTATTTCAATTTTGATATTACTGTGCTATGGACTAAGGTCGGTTTTTGAGTGTAGTGACTGGTGAATTTGAGGTTATGTTTCCTTGAAAATGTATTGGAAGCTGATTTTGCTAACAAAATGAATCTAAAAGCTAATTATTTAAAGTCTTTATTCGCTATGAATGACGTAAGATCTAACGCGGGGCGTTGCGATAACTTTGTGAATAAGAATTGTGCGACAAGGATCTATTGGCACGTGGCCGAAATCGGAACTGACGCCGTCATAAAGTAAATTGTCACTTTATGACAGTCGCAAGTTCTGTTCTTGATTATTAGGATTTTTTCAGACACATTTTTTTTTCTATAATTCAATTTGGTTTTCTGCCTCCACATGGTGCAGCTTAAGTTCGTTAAGGAGGTGCGTGCTCTCTCGAGGTACCGTGCGTACCCACCTGTTTAAATATTTCCCTGGAAATAAGAAAATTGTACTAAATGGTAGCCATAATTTCCCACCATAGGCCCCCTGACAGTGTTCTCCAATCAAATAATACTATTTTTTATTACTGGGGCTGTCCAGTCCTTCCCGTGATCATGAGTGCTGTAAAACACTCGAAACGCCGGGAAATTAAAAATCAAAAATAAACCGCGATAAATGCCAAAAAAAAGATTTTTTTCCTTTTAAAAATGTAGCTCCACACTAGTTATTCTTGTGTCGTGGGTGCGTTTCATGTTTATGAATATTCACATACACCAATATCTACACCGAAACAAATAATTCTGGGTCATACAAAGATTCATCCCGTGCGGAAATCGAACCCGCGACTTTTCGACTTAGTGGAGTGGGCCTAAGCTCTTAACCACTGCGCTAAATCGTCGCTTAATAATTAATTTTGTATAATATTCGCGTAAATTTAGTGATGTCATTCAAGTGCCAATAGATCCTTGTCCCACTATATTCCCACGTATATACGTATTTAACGTTTTTTTTAAACGTCGTCCCACACTATGATTTATTCCTGTGTCGTGGGTGCGTTTACAAACATGAAAATTCAGAAACACAAATACCCAGACCGGAACAAATAATTGTGGATCACACAAAGATTTGTCCCGTGCGGGACTCGAACCCGCGACTATTAGACGCAGTGGGCAGAGCGGCTTAAGCTCTTAACCACTGCGCTAAATCGTCGCTAAATAATTTATTTTGTGTAATATTCGCGTACATAAATCGATGTCATTCAAGTGCCAAAAGATTCTTGTCGCACTTATATCGCCATTGAAACTAAGGTACATAACCTCAAATACATCATTAAACTCGATCACCTGACTATGAACTGCGAAATATAAAGGAAATTCTAGTAACGCTTTCTTTGTGGTGAAGTGTTTGTATAAACTGAAAACCAGTGAATCGAAGAAAACCAGCTTTTGAATCAGTAAGCAGCTTTTTATTTAATTAGATAATTAATTAGATGTTGTGACCTGGCAACACTAGAGAGAACTGTCAAAGTGCAGTGTTGCCAGCATCGTGGTGATAGTAAATTTTTTGTGGAGCATCGAACGAAACAAAATATGTTGTTCTTTTTTTTAGTTTTATTGTCGGATGGTAACACTGTGATTTTTCGTAATGATTCTAATGGAAGGGAAAACTTGATGTAGGAAAAAAGATGTTATATATATATATTTATTATAATTAAGCAGTTTCCGGCAACTTCGTACAGAACAGAGCCATCTACCGGGTCTATGTCTATCTAAAAGCGAATAATACGCGTAGCAAGTCTTAAGACTTAAGTTCTAATCCTAGGTCGGACAAAATCTCGAATTAAAGCAGTCTGGGATTATGCCCGGTATAATTAACAATAGGCTCGCTACCTATGAGTATAATATTAATCTATCTATCTATCTATGCTGGAGGAGCAGCTCCCTCGCGGGGTAGGCAGAGAGTATAAAGTTCCAACAGGTTCTTTCCTTACATACCTCTCTGGCTTCCTCCACTCTCATAGTTCGTCTCATACACGCTCACCGGTTACGGAGGCTCTTGACTATAATAATAATATCAGCCTGTATAATAATAGATAGGACCTAATATCCTCCAACACGGTGTACAGTACTCTGCCGCTCCCGCTTGGGGCATGCGTGACGGTCTATCAATCTATATCATCACGCCAGACCCTTGCGTGGTGGGCAGAGAGTACAGAGTTCCAACAGGATCTGTTATAGACCTCTGTAGCATACACGGGGTTTATTTTTTCGACTACAGATTTGTTTCGAGATTAATATTAAGTGAATGAGTTTGTATATCTTGGATGCGCCTTCAGTAAGGATGGGAAATACACCGCTGACATAGAGAGAAGAGTGAGTGCAGGGAACAGAGTGAATGGTGCGATGGGAAAGCTACTCGGGAGCCGGCACTTAAGCCATAAGGCGCAGCTGGCCATACATAACGGAGTTCTTGTCCCAACGCTGTTATATGGTAGCGAGAGCTGGGGATGTAAGAAGGAGAATGAAAGTAGGATAAATGCGGTAGAAATGCGAGCCCTGCGGAAGATGTGCGGAGTGAAGCTGACCGACCGCATTAGCAACAGCATAGTAAGACAGCGAGTAGGTATGAAAGATAGTATCGGTGTAAAGATGAGAAAGGGCGTGCTCCGTTGGTTCGGGCATATAGAAAGAATGCCAGAGGAAAGAATGACAAAACAGATATACAATGTGAAAGTGGAAGGATGCAGGTACCGGGGAAGACCTAGACTATCTTACCACGACCAAATAAACCGAGTCTTATCTGATGGAAAAGTCAAGAGTCTCCGTAACCGGCGAGCGTGTATGAGACGAACTATGAGAGTCGAGGAAGCCAGAGAGGTATGTAAGGAAAGAACCTGTTGGAACTCTGTACTCTCTGCCTACCCCGCAAGGGATCTGGCGTGAGGTTATAGAATATTAAGTGTTTTTTATCTTGAGATCGATTTCAAATAAGTCTAATTGAAAATCAAAATCAACATCTGATTTTTTATTGTTTTAAACATTAAATTCGCATACACAAACACCCAGACCTAAACTAATATTTGTGGGTCACATAGATTTGTCTCATGCGGGAATCGAACCCGCGACTACCCGATCCACTGTGCGGAGCTGCTTAAGCTCTTAACCACTGCGCTCTTAACCACTTTAGTTTCGATGCGATAAATCGCGTACGACTAATCGCAGTGTTGCCAGCCTTCTCAAACGTGTATTACCTGTAATTAAATGTTAGATTAGGTTGGAAACTAAACAATGTTGAAATGAAACGAAGGAAAGTGATCAATAGTGTATATATAATGATATAACAGTGTCCATCACCCGAGTATTATATTTATAATAATAATATTTTCTACTCAGACTTAGAGATATATGAATTTACGGGGCGTTGTGTGATATGGTGGAATTTAAGAGAAATCATATCTAGGCGTGAACTAAAATCTCTTTAATTAAACTATTATAATCTTATTTACTGTAAGAAAGAGAAGTTGATATACGCAGTATAGCTCTGTCTCTTTTTCACAGGAAAGTAAGGTAAAAATGGTTTCGCTAAGGAAATTGTGGCAATCTCCCAGGTCGCTTATTCGCCTAGACCAGTGGTTCCCAATTTTTCTGCGCACCCCTTCAATAAATAACTGAAACCCACGGACCCCATAAGTTACAGACTGAACGCCAATGGACAGGCAGGAGGTTAGTTGACTGGTCGAGCGCACCCCCCGCGTCAGAGATAATTAAAATGTAATCAGAGTAATGATTATGAATAAATTTTGTTATCTTCAATCACGATTGAAGATTAAAATGTTATAGTAATCGTTGAAGATAACAAAATGTAATTGTAATCATTAATCTGATTACATTTTGCCCATCTCTGGACACAACACCCCAGAGTTGTTGTCGGGGGCTTGTCTATATGTTACACGTGCGCACTCTAATATCGCGTTCTAGACATGTATAGCGAATCGTCAGCACCATCTATTGGTAGGTAGTCGCAACTATGTAGTGTTGTGTAGGGGTAGCTACAAACATATATCTCAGCACGTCATGATAGCGATGCGCGACTGCGAATGATTGCAGTCGAATCATTCGACTTTATAAATCATTCGAATTATTCAAATGATTCACGAAAATTAGTTACTCACGGCCTCCATTCGATTTGCATGACCGAATGAACGGATAATGAAAAATAGTTCGGCAAACGAATAATGAATTTACGGGCGCTTTTCGTGCTGAAGCATTGCAAGCGCTTTAAAAAAAATGTACTCTGAGCAGATTGTTTCGTTCCAGCACTTGATTACCGCTCGCGGATTATATTTAAATTCAATACTAGAGTTTATTAAAAGGCTCTTTTAAACAAAAACCAGCAGGAGCGTTATTATTTAGTTTAGTTGTTACTACTCATTCGCACACGTAATTGGTTTTGGCGCGGAAATGGCGCTAGAAGCGGCGAATCATTCGAATAATTCATTCATAATCGGGTGAGAGTCGCAGATAATCTAATCGAATCGCCATTAGTAGTTACTAATTAGTGGTCGTCATTCGAATATAAAAATTAGTATATTTCTAATGTTCAAGTTGAATCAGAAAAATAGTAGTTGTAGATGATTCGAATAGTCGCATTATTCGCAATCGCGCATCTTTACGTCACTATAAGTTCGTGTAATGATCTCCGGCAGGCACACGTTCATTTGAAGTTATACATTACGTACGGACGTTACGTGTTTGATTGTTCAAAGTGAAGAATGGCTCTAATCGAAATTAAAGCACACCCGCTCCGTCTATCCTAGTCTCATAGTCTGAGAAACTTAAATGATTTTAATGATATAAATCGGACACCATTTTGATTTGAATTATTAATATAATTTATACAAGATGTGATTTTGGTCGTCGTGCAGCGAAAGGCCAGGTGTTGTATCCAGGCATTGGATACCTCCTCTGGTCTGTACACTGGTAATAAAAAAATATTAATAAAAACAGCACTTCAGTCACATCTACCTACTGACCTATCCGAATGTCATAGCTAGGATGAGAATCCGGAACACCGAAGGTAGCTACCGGCCAGCTGATGAGCCGCACCGCTCTTCAATGTCATTTTGCGCTTGGTATAAGTGTTTTAACACCGCCACGCCTATATTCCCCAGAGGGGGTGGCAGAGGTGTAGTGAGTACACCCACGTTTCGCCGACGCTGTTGGGTCCCATGTAATAGGGGGCGAGCCTATTGCCATATACCGGGCACAATTCCAGACTCCGGGCTCATACTGGGAAGTTTTCGTTAGAATAACTACACTTGTCCGACCTAGGATTTGAACCTAAGACCTCGTGATCACAAAGCGATGCGCTTTGCCACCAGACCAACAAGGCAGTCAGTGTTTTAATGCATTAAATTAGTATAGTATTGGAGCTGTGACTAATTGAAGTGTTCTTTCTTTAATTTTTCGAGTAGGTTCGGGTAGAAGTAGGGTTTTCAGCAGGCTTCAGGACGAGTAAAATTACAGGGTTTGTATACCCTCGACAACAACCTTTGAAGAATGGCCCTGCTCCCCGCCTATCAGCCACTAATGCCGTTCGCGGCATGTTCTCGCCGACCCTCCCGATGCCCTTACATCCCTTCTTTCGGATCAGATACCAACCTCGCCGGCGAGGTCGAAGAATCTCTTGCCCGCCGGCCGGTGATGATCACCACGGCGAGATACCTAGTATACGCACTCCCCCATAGCGACTGCCCAAGCCGAGGCCGTTCCTCCTTGAGGCGCCCTTGAGCTAGTTGCCCCCTTGCCCTTCTGGCTCGAGCGTAGTGGTTGCACGCTCGCCCTCTTGTCCGGTGCAGCCGTAAAGGCCCTGCGGCCAACAGCGTAGATCATTCTCATATACACACAAAAATCATAGCAAGGGTGACAATCCGAACACAAAAAACAAATCCAACACCGAAGGTATCTACCGGCCAGCTGACGAGCCACGCCGCCCTTCAATGACATTTTACGCTTGGTATAGATTAAAAGGTGGTTTTTTTTAACGCAATTAGTATTATCATGGATGTTTTACTTATTCTTTATTTATTTATAAAAAACGAAGCCCCACTAGGATTAATTCCTGTGTCGTGGGTACGTTTACAAACATGAAAATTCACATACACAAATACCCAGACCGGAACAAATAATTGTGGATCACACAAAGATTTGTCCCGTGCGGGAATCGAACCCGCGACTATTAGACACAGTGGGCGGAGCGGGTTAAGCTCTTAACCAAGGCGCTAAATCGTCGGATTGAAGTGTTCTTTTTTGTACCAGTAAACAGTAGGCATTGGATACTTTACCTGGGCTCATGCTCCATGATGACTGAAGTAACACCGCGTATAAACTGGTTCTTTCCTTATATACCTCTCTGCTTCCTCCACTATCATAGTTTGTCTCATACACGCTCGCCGGTTACGAAGGCTCCTATCATATCCTTTAGATAAGACTCGGTCTATTTATCTATCTATCTATCTATATCATCACGCCAGATCCCTTACGGGGTAGGCAGAGAGTACAGAGTTCCAACAGGCTCTTTATAATATAAATAACATTAGCCCTGTTAAGAAACTGTCCCATCGTTGGGCACGGGCCTCCTCTCAAACTGAGAGGGTTTAGGCTATAGTCCACCACGCTGGCTCAGTGCGGGTTGGCGAACTTCACACATCTTCGAGAAACTCTCAGGCATGCAGGTTTCCTCACGATGTTTTCCTTCACCGTTAAAGCAAGTGATAGTTAATTTTTAATACGCACATGCTTTCGAAAAGACAGAGGTGCGTGCCTGGGTTTGAACCCGAGACCTCTGACTTTGCAGTCCAACGGTCTAACCACTAGGCTATCACTGCTTTTTTTCGGTCTATTTGGTAATGGTAAAATAGTCTTAAGTCCTCCCCGGTACTAACATCCTTCGAATTTTGCATTGTATATCTGTTCTGTCATGAACTGAACCAACAGAGCTTACTCTTTCTCATATTTACACCGATACTATCTTCCATACCTACTCGCTTTCTTACTACGCTGTTGCGAATACGGTCGGTCAGCTTCACTCCGCACATCTTGCGCAGAGCTCGCATTTCCACCGCATTTATCCTACTTTCATTCTCCTTCTTACATACCCAGCTCTCGCTGCCATATAATAAGCACTCCGTATAATTAATATTTGATCTTATATGATTGCCCCGTTAGTATAATGGTGCATGGTACGACAGTTACGAGGTCCTGGGTTCGAATCCCCTCGATCGAATCGAACACTCGACTGGGGAATATAAGCGTGTTTATACAGGCCTGCCTATCTTCCAAGATTTCTTCCAATCCAAGAATTATTTAGGTTCCATATAATCCAAAATAATTGGAATCATCGAATCACCCCTAGTTTGCATATTCGATTTTAATGGTGTTCCGATTTATATTCTTGATTTTATTTTTCAAAATTACCTTCTTAGCTAGTATACAATGTAGTATGTGCCATAATTTTTAAAAGTTAGTTTAAATATATACTAAAAAAATAAACAAGAAAATAAATTTGGTGTCTTCTTGTAAGAAAGAACTTTAAACATTCTTTTTTTATTGGATTGATACTCTGACGCTTAGTTCACAATTTTTAAAAATAATAGTTTCAAAATTTACAAGAAATAAATTAAAAAAATATATAATTTTATGTAAGTCTTCTTTATAAGAAAGAACTTAAAACATTTATTTTTTAGATGCACACTTGTTCATAGGTTTATAAAATATACAATAACTAAGCGAATGCGTCCACTGTTGGACAAAGGTACCCCAGATACACAAATACATATTGGTTAAAATTTATTTAATAGTTTTAATATTTAAAATAACACGAGCTCTGATAAATAGAATATTAATTTTATAACACTTTTTCTTCTTCCCGCCATAACTTAAAATATATTTTTTTAAAGATTATGGCACAAACGAAATGTACAATATACATTTATTATACATAATATTTATAGAAAAAAAAACGCTTTCGAAGTATACATTTATACTGTATGCTAAAATATACAGATTATTGTTAAGAATTAAATTTAATTAGATAGAAATAATGTAGATAAAATTGTGCTCAGCTACATTTTTTGTTTTTTTTTGTATTCATTTGACAATGTAACTTCTTTAATTATATTACTAACTCGGGTTTCTGGTATTATTTTTTTCTATTTTAAAGTTATTGTATTAAATAAGAGATAAAAACATTTCATGAAATTTCCTGTTGTTATCATACATACATACACACACACGCCTTTATCCCACTGGGGTAGGCAGACACACAGTTTGCCACATTCTACGATTCTGACACACCTCTTTCGCTTCATCTACGTTCATACATCTCATCATACATTTCCGTCGATTTAGAGTTTTTATCACAGAAGCCAATATTCATGGAAGTGAACTGCGAAAGTGAGTATCGAAATTAAAATGAGGAGAGTGATTATGTAAACTATGTTTGAAAGTAGGTGAATTGAAAATAAAAAAAGATCCAACCCAAAAGACTCTGACAACGAAAAATCAACTCTAAGTTCATGCAAATAAAAATTTTATTTGCTGTGTTGGGCTATGTGGGTTAGATCCTTTTGGGTTAACTACATACATTATCGCACTATATTATCATTGTATTAATACGTGAAGCAAAAACTTTGTACCACTTTTTACGAAAATTGTGCGGACGGGGGAGTATGAAATTTCCCACACTTATAGTTTATATAGATAAGGAGTGCAGAATGCTAATATTTTTTTAAATTATGCATAAAAAAAATTCATTGCATTAATAAAAAAACATTACACACACTACCATGTATTTGACACAAACACGCATATATACTCTTTTGTTTATTGTTAAAAAGTCTGTGGTCAAATTGAGAATAGATTTATATTTGTTTGTCTCTAATATTATTTGTCTATAGTCTTACTGAATTTCAAACATAACCTGCAAACGATGAAAGAGTAGTTCGAATTTCGGCCAATGGGCGACCACTAGTATTAATAATTACACTTTCATATAAAAATTATACGTTTCTGATTATTGTCAATTCTCATTCTGGGGTCGGACCCTGCGTCTTCCCTAGAAGAGGGAAATTTCTAATTTATTTTCTCGATGACTCTCAATATTATGAGTTGATAACAAAAACAATTAACTCTTATTTAATACACAAATAACTGTCGTGACTGCGGCCCCTGACAAGTTTTAGTTTATAATCATAATTGTGATATTACTAACATTCAACAACTCTTTTAATGAATCATTAGTTTAAGTCCGTTAATTTATAATGCCTGAATCCCCACTCCTCTACAGAGGTGGAAAGATACGGCTAGTTAAAGGCCTGGACACACCACAAATTCTAGCATTATTATTGCAATATTAAAAATACCGCGAGAAAGATATGTCGATACACAGTGTATAGTCTGTCTCTTCCTAACAGCAAAGTAAAGATGCAATAATACTGTTAAAAGAGATTGAGGTACTCGTCATAGTATCTACTCTCCGTACCGTATGGTACTCATTGCATTTTTCTGTATTTTTTTTTTGTTACAAATCTATTCGCTTGAACAACGCTGAAGAATCAATAATGACCAACGGTAGGTTATATATAATTATAATAATAAAAAAAATATAATGTTTGCTCATACGAAAATAGTTTGGAGTTTTTATTTATGTGATATATTTAACTCTTAAGGAGATTAATGTATATAATTATAACGAAAATAATATTTAAAAAAAAAAATAAGAAGTTCCTCTACTGCAGCCGTTTAATTGGTTATGTGTACTTTTTAAATGACGTCGTGATGATTTATGGCATTTTTTCAATGACCTATCAAATATATGGGCAGAAAACAAACAAACTCGTTAGAAGCCATTTTCAAAATTCGTCATTTTAGTATTTCTTTGTTCTTCTGTCAAACGTCAAAAAAAGAAAAAAAATCTTGCCTGACTTGTAACTGTGAAATGAATGTCGTGTATTACGTCATCGCTATGAAATATACCGCCATTTTATTTACTAGTAAATGGCGTCCCTTTTTCGGGTCCGTAATACGAGTATAATACCAAAATCTCAGAATGATAAGATGTAAATCACAAGTTTGCAGAATGACGAGATTGGATAATGACAAGATTGCAGAACGAAAAGGTCGCAGGATGACTAAATTTCGGGATGACATCTCAACTATTTGTTATCCCTTCACTTAAGCCAAATGTCAGCTCAATCGGATATCGTGTGGGCTTGCTTTTTAGCAATCCTTTTGGAGCACAAAATTTGAACTAGTGAGAGACAGACCTACGAACTCCCGCGCGATCCCGATTTGCGACCTTGTCACTTCGCGACGTTATCATTTTGCAACCTCGTCATTTTGCTATATTGTCATTTTTGAACCTCATCATATTTCCATGTTGTCATTTTGCAACTTTGTCACTTCGCGACGTTGTCAATTTGCAACCTTTTCATTTTGCCATGTTGTCATTCTGCAACCTTGTCATTTTGCGGCCTTGTCAATTTGCTACCTAAGTATTGGCATTATGAGACGGACAGCTTTTTTCATGTTGTGCCAAGTCCATATATTTTGTTCGTCATAGTGATTTATGGCTGTTCGGTGAAGCTGAAAAGGCCCCGCGGCCTCAGCGCGCGCGGCAACAGCGTATAATACTCACTCACACAAAAAGTGATTTATAGAATATTTAGTAATACTATTTTTTTTTTAAATATTTCATCATGACGACATTTGAAATCAGTATTGCAAACAAAAAATTTAATTTCATGTGATAACTGAATAATTTACAGAATTGTCGATGCTTGCCTAATCTACCTAATTATTTTAAATAAAAGAATATGAACAAAATAATATTATGTAAAAGACTATTGTAAATAATGTAGCTGAAAAAATATTTTTTACGTTTGCATATTGGCGACTGCGTTTTTTTCATATTTAATTTATTCCATGAAAGATAAAAGACATTGTTATGATACATCGATCGAATATGCGTAAATATACGCTCGAAGCACTAAAAATGGCACCACAAAAAGGTAGGTAAAAGTCGACGGTAGTAAAAAATTAAAGAGCTTCCGCTTTTTTGCAAATACACCTTTAAGTGATACGAGTAAGGTACAATATGTCCTAATTTATGTTTATATCATAACTATAACTACTCACAAGGATTTGGGGACGTTTTTTAGTGTAACTATTGAACGAGGCTGTGTATCTTGTTATGATATATCGATGTATGAAAGCCGTAAATTCTAATTAATATTTTAGTCGCAAAATATATCGCCGTACTAAGTCGCCAATGTGTGAAGAACCTAATATTAAACTCATTTTAAAAGTACAGGACGAAAGTATTAATTTAAAAAAATAAAGAAAAAATAACCGAAGATAATAAATAGTTGATAATTATAAACGAAACGTAAAAAAAGTGTTTTTCATACCAGTTTTTGAATTAAAATAATAAATAAAAAAAGTAACGAAGTTTTTTGAAAATGACTTATTTAATTTTTTAATGTTTAATGAATAAAAAAAATGTGTTAATCGCACTGAAATGTTATAAATAAATCACTTAGCGTAAGAATTGCTTTTGTTTTGTTTATTTATTAATTGTATTTATGCGAAATTTTTACACGATGTGAATATTGCACAAAACTTTTTATGTATGAAAATGTATTACTCTATCAGGGGATATGCTTGTATATACCTATCGTTTCGCTAATGTTTTTTGTGATATCAAATTGGACAAAATTAAGATGTTTTTTCCACGGTATATTTTTATTTTGGTTTATAAATTATTGCCCATCACTAGGAAGTATTCCTATGTTTGATGCGTTCACAAACACAAAATAGACTTAACATTCACAAACATCTAATATTGAACACAAATATTTGTGGATCACGTGGAAATTTTGCACGTGCGGGAATCAAAGCTGCGAATTATTCGACCCAGCTGTCGTCTATGTAATTTTTTTAAATAATTTGTGTCTCTTTATAAATTGTTTTAAAATTATGTATAAAACAATTCAGGGTAAGGTATGACCCTCAATTTTGTTTTCTCCAGTGTTACTACAAAACCTAACATCGCGGGCGAAAAGTTGTCGTACACAGTACTCTGCCACCCCCGCTTGGGGATAATAGGCATAACGGTGTTACTACTTAAAAAATCGTTTAAGACATTGTCAAGTGTAAGCCATAGATTATAGCGTTTATAATTACAATTTTGTATGAACTTCTGGATCAAATCTTATAAGTGTATGCCACTGCATGCATTCTCAGATCTATCAGGTAAATGTTTGAAATACTTACCCGATAGAAGGGTATTTGTATGTAATTTTGACACATTTGATAGAAGAAGTGATTAACGTACCCGCTTTTATACTTTTGAATACAGACTATGTATAGTACTTATCAATTTTTTGTCTCCACTCGCTATCGTGGAAGCGACATCTTTTTATATGTGTATAGTTATATAAGCGTTTGTTACATTATAATTTTGTGGCGTTTACGTCGTTTTGATTTGGTAACGTTCAAGCCACGAGATACGATTTTGTAACTATTTAATGTGTAAGCCTATTATATTTTGATTACTGAAATATATTTGAAAATCAAATTAATTTTGTTTTTATTTAAACGATTCAGACACATTCCTGCACATATTTTTAACGGAGCCCCATAATAAGAATAATTAGTGTCGTAGGACAAAACAAATATGGGTGACACAAAGATTTGTCTCTTGCGGAGATTGAATCTGGGACACGCTTGCCCGGTAAAGCTGTAAAGGCCCCGTGGCTAACAGCGTAGATCATTCACACACACACACACACACACACACTGAGACTATCTTTGGACCCAGGTTAGTCGAAGTTAAGTTTTAAAACTTAGAAACGGCATGGGTTAAAGAAAAGTCACCAGGTTAGCAGCAAACATCCATTTTAATCGATATCACACATAGGAACAACAAACAATTGCGTATTAACATTTTTGAAATAGATACTTTTCCTCAAGAATGTCAGAAGAATGACAAAACAGATATACAATGCGAAAGTGAAAGGATGTAGGTACCGGGGAAGAGCTAGACTATCTTACCATGATCAAATAGACCGAGTCTTATCTGAAGGACAAGTCAAGAGTCTCCGTAGCTGCCGAGCGTGTATGAGACGAACTATGAGAGTGGAGGAAACCAGAGAGCTATGTAAGGAAAGAACCTCTTGGAACTCTGAACTCTCTGCCTACCCCGCAAGGGATCTGGTGATATAGTAGTAGTTCTTTTCCTATATTCGAACCAACTTTCTAGTCTCTTTAAGTGGATACCCTAGGGTCTAAACGTGGTGGGGACACTCACAGGCTACCATTCTGGGGTCTTTGTGCTTTGTAACCCAAACAATGGCCACGACATGCAACAGACATTTAATCCCACTCCCATTTGCGGCTTTTTGACCGGCGTCGACAATTTTTTCTGTATAAAATTGGGCCTGGTCTAATGGGGTATATTTTTTATGTGTAATAAATAATAGATCTATTATCTTATCTTAGACTTTCTCAGAAATAAAGGTGAGAGAGATTAGGTAATACTCCACCACGCGGATCCAGTGCAGTGCCATAGAGGCAGGTTTGTGGGCACCCGCTGGTAGAACTTATCAATCCGCCTGGTGAGGTCGTAAGGTTCAGTTTGGCTTGTGCCGGCGGATCAGTTTTAGAGAAACACGTCTTTCCTTCGTAAATGTATATTGGCTACTGCTTAATCGTAAAGTTAATTGAGACTACGTTTTTAGGTTCAAAATCGCAAAACAGCATCACCATAAGCCGCCCACCAAAGGACTACTGAAGTCCTTTCAAAATAAGTAAAATCAACAAAATTTATAGGAAATCACATGTTTTAAGTTTGCTTTGTTGCTTGAATTTATACAAAGAACAATAGTAAAATAATAAATGTTATCAACTATGTATCACTAATCTATTTCGATGGGCAACGCACATAGTTTGGTTACGCATCGCTTTGTTATATGATCACCACTCTTTACACTATAGACTGGTAAGACCGTCAGGGCCAGGATGCTTGTCGGTTATTCGTCCCATAAGCCACTTTCGTGGTGGCAAATTGTCCTGTTTTATGAGCACAATGTCTCTTATCTTGAATTCGTCTTCGCGTTTTATCCATTTCGGTCTTTGTTGCAGCCGCGTCAAGTATTCTTTTTGCCATCTTGACCAGAAGTCTTTCAACAGTCTTTGCGTGTATTGCCAACGTGTCAGGTTGCTTATTTTAGCGTCTTTCAGGTTCACTCAGACACGGTTACAGGGGCTTCAGTTATCAAAAAATGAGCCGGAGTTAATGGTTCCAACGTGCTGTCTTCCTGCGGGCACAGCGGTCTCGAATTCAAGCACGCTTCAATTCCACAGAGAACCGTCGTAAGCTATTCATAGGTAAGGTTAGTGTTAAGGATTCTTCGTAGATGGTGCTTAATAGATTTCACACCCGTCTCCCATAAATTACCAAAATTTGGGGAGTAGACCGGGATGAAGTGCCATTGTGTTCCATCCTTAGCAAGTAATTCACTAATTTCTCCATCAAATTGTAGGCGAGCTTCCTTCCAGGTTTCAACCAGATCTTTTTTAGCACCAACAAAGTTTGTTCCCTGATCACTCCACATGTTTGTACATCTGCCTCTTCGTGCGCAAAATCATAGCTATGTACGCCTTGCCAGTTTGGGCTCCTCTGCCCTTTTTTATTAAAATTTGAATTGGTCCCGCAAAGTCGACACCGGAGTTAAGGAATGGCCGAGCTGGTTTTACCCGAAAACTTGGTAAGTCTCCCATCATTTGTGTTTTTATCCTAGCCCCATGTCTAGCACATATCACGCATCGATGGATACACTGCTTTACTAGGGACTTCGCGCGGAGTATCCAGTATTTCGATCGCAGGTAAGTGAGCATCAAATGCACTCCTCCATGCAGCGTCTTCAAATGTGCCTCTGCAACCACTAAATAGGTAAGTCTACTTGCATGACTCAAAATGATTGGGTGCTTCACTTCATTAGCCAGTTCAGAGTTCCTGAGCCGACCGCCCATCTTCAGGATTCCATCTTCGTCAAGGTAAGGATCTAGAGCTTTTAGGTTGCTTGTTTTCTTAAGTCTCTTTTTTGTTTTTAACGATTCTATATCTTCTGTAAATTCTTCTTCTTGTGCTCTTTTTATACAGGTTTGCATTGATACGTGTAGTTCTTCAGTTGTGATTTTGCTATCTATTCTGTCTTTTAATAGATAGATAGATAGAATACTCTTTATTGTGCACACCAATTACATTATAACAAAACAAAGTAGTTGTTGTAAAATAACAAGCGCAATTGGCGGTCTTATTGCTAATAGCAATTTCTTCCAGACAACCAAGTCGAAAGAAGTACAACAAAAATAAAGGGCAGTTGGTGGCGTACATTTATTCGAATAAATACAAACTATGACATACATATATAGTAAGAAATATATTAAATTTATACATAGTGCAATAGAAATAAACGTAACGTATAAATAAGGATAGGTAAATACAAAAGGTTAGAAGTTATGACAGCGTCTCACTATTGACAACAGAGAGGAAGTGGTTCTTAACGATCATTTTAAAAGTAGTAAATGTCTGTGCACGTCTAATTGACTCCGGTAATGCATTCCACAAGCGGACAGCTTGAACTGAAAAAGATTTATCATAGAAATTTGTGGAATGCATCGGTGTTTTTAGTCTGAGATTTTCCGATGACCTTAGGAATCTTGAATGTGTTTCGTGAAGAAACTCAAATCGTTCTTTGAGATAGGATGGAGATGCTAGATTGAACAGGATGTTGTATAAAAGCGATAACAAGTGAGTGTTCCGGCGAAGACGAATTGGTAGCCACTTGAGCTTAGCACGGAATTCTGAAATATGATCATATTTTCGCACACCAAATATGAATCTTATGCAAAAATTTTGAAGCCGCTCAAGTTTATTAAGTTGGCTCTCAGTAAGATCGACATAACTGGCGTCTGCATAATCAAGGATAGGAAGAAGGAGGGATTGTGCGAGTGCAATTTTAGTGGCAGTGGGGAGAAAATTTCGCAACCTCCTCAATGAACCTGCGGAAGCAAAGATCTTGCGGCTGAGATTTTGAAGATGTGGACCCCAAGTGAGACTGGTGTCGATGTATAGCCCCAATTTTTTTACAGTGGGCCTTATTTTTTTTTGTTTTTTTTTTTTTAAACGTAGCCCCACACTAGGATTTATTCCTGTGTCGTGGGTGCGTTTACAAACATGAAAATTCACATACACAAATACCCAGACCGGAACAAATAATTGTGGATCACACAAAGATTACACACATTGGTATTGTGACACCGTCAAATTTTATCTGGGGAAGTTTTGACCAATCGACACGCGTAGTAAGCCTAGAGCTACCAATAACAATAGCTTGCGTTTTAACTAGGTTGACCGTAAGGCCATGACTTTTACTCCAGTCGCATATTTTATTAAATCTTCATTAATAGTGTAAACAGCCTCCGACAACCTGGTCAGTGGAGCTTGTGAGTAAATTTGGAGATCATCTGCATAAAGGTGGTATGAAGAACGTAATTGGTTGGAAATAGAGTTAATAAAGTTAGCGAAAAGCAAAGGAGATAAAACGCCACCCTGTGGAACACCGGCATTCGTATTGCACCAAGAAGAGTAAGTATCTTCGATGCGAATGCGTTGCCGGCGACCAAACAGGTAATTACGAAACCAATCAATCGCCGTTGGAGATATGTTAATAGAGCATAGCACTCCAAGTAGAATATCAAAGTCCACTGTATTAAAAGCGTTGCTGAAGTCGAGCAACGTAAGTATAGTTAGATTACTATTTTCCATTCCAAGTCTGATATCATCCGTAATATTCACCAGAGCAGTAACAGTACTATGACCAGGGCGAAAACCGGACTGAAAAGGATTAAAGAGACAGTTTTTGTTAAGGAAACAACTGATCTGATCATGGACGAGCCGCTCAAGGACCTTGGATAGGAAAGGTAATATGGATATGGGACGATAATCGGAGAGGGAAGTATGATTGGATTTCTTAGGTAATGGGATTATTTGGGCTTTTTTTCATGACGATGGAAAGTGGCCACTGGATATGGAATGGTTTAAAATATGGGAAATAGTAGGAAGGATTTCATCCAGGATAGGGAGGATAATATTACGACTGATACAATCGCTGCCGATTGCGTTAGATGTGATCGATTCTATGCTCTTCTTAACATCAAAAGCGGAAAATTGACTAAAGAAAAATGGAGAATAATCGGGCATCGGTATGGAAGAAAGATAGTTTAACGTATTTAATTTTGTAGTCTTATCGAAGTTAGATGAAGCAGAGAAATGTTTATTAAGAAGATTGATATCTAAATCTTTAGGAATGTTTTCTTGTCGCGATTTACCGATCCCCATTGGTTTCAGAAATTTCCAGACTTTTGCTGGGTTACCGTTTTGGACAGAACTATGAATATGTTGGCGCTGAGCATCTCTACACACCTTGTTGCAGTGATTCCGAATGGCGACGTATTTATTCCAATTGGAATCTGTGACTCTAGCTTTAAATTAAGATTTGAGTGCCACTTTTTTACTCATCAATAGCTTGATGTCATTAGTCAACCAAGGTGCCGGAAGATGTTTAACTTTAATAGGGCGAATTGGAGCGTGTTTATCGAATAACCGAATCAGTGTTGATGTGAAAATATTAACTTTGTCATCCAGTGAGTCGGACAACAATAAAGTCTCCCAGTCAATACTAGCTGCATCTTCTCGAAGTTTCCTAAGATTAATACCACTAAAATTACGCTGCATGAGAATTTTTGCCATTTTTGAAAATAAATTACAGGAATCAAGAACGGTGTGGAGACTGGAAGACCGGGAGTCGTTTTTAAGCAGACAAGTGTTGAAATCACCCATTATGATGCTATGACTGTAAGAAGGGACCGAATTTTCTAGAATATTCTCGAAAGAGGAAAAGAAATCTATACGTGACGAGGGACAGTAGAATACACCAAGAAGTATCCTTGAATGATGAAGTTCGATTTCTATGAAAAGATGTTTACCAGCATTTGGTGGAGGTGGTTGCGGCGATAAATCTATTAAAGAGAATGGAATATTGGATCGAAGATATATCGCCACACCACCCCCAGCTCCGACAGAACGATCATTTCGGATGAGATTAAATCCGGGGAGGGAATAAACTGTCGATGGGAGACATGGCTTCAGCCAGGATTCAGAGACAAGAATAGCGTGAATATTTTTACAGTCAAAACTTGCCAGCATATCGGAAAAATGAGCCGGAATACTTTGGGCATTAATGTGGACAACATTAAAATTCCTAAGGGCATCAGAAAACGTTGTCATTAGAGTGTCAGCAAGAGAAGGGATACCAACGAAACTATTATCGTTGCTGTCTACTGAGAAAAAAGTTAATGTTTTTTGTTTCAGGAATCTTCGGCAGTATGTGATTGTTCTAAGTAGCTCTAATAGTGTATCAAATTCTTCAAATTGTGTAAGTAGTCTCTTCTCTTGTTCATTTTTGTAGTAAGTTATTTTTAAATTTTGTATTTTATTATTTGTCCTTTTAATCTCTGTTCGCATAATGTTTGGTTTAGTGAACTGTATCTTTGATTGTTGTAACCAGTCTGGCCTATGCCACCATAAATCACACTTTTTCAGATTTTCTACTAACATCCCTCTGGAACCAACATCAGCTGGATTATCTTGAGTTTGGACGTGATGCCACTGACTGCAGGATACATTGGTTGTAATCTCAACAACTCTGTTTGCCACAAACACTTTCCAGTTGTTTGGATCTCCAAATAACCACGACAGGACAATGGACGAATCTGTCCAAGCATAAATTTGAGTTGCAGGTATTCTCATTGCTTGACCAACTTGCTTAAGCAATCTTGAGAGTATCAACGCGCCGCAGAGCTCCAAACGAGGCAAGAATATTGTTTTCAACGGAGCCACTCTTGTTCTTGCTGCGGTAAGCGTCGTTTTGTTCGTACCGTCTGGGTAAGTCACTCTGCAATATGTTACAGCGCTATATGCTTGGATGGATGCATCGCTGAATCCATGGAGTTCTATGGACTCTCTGTTGGCGCACGTCGTACCTACCCATCTTGTATATAGATTCCATTCACATGTTCAAGGTCAGATCGCAATGTGATCCACTTGCTGGCTATTTTAGAATTCAATGCATCGTCCCAGGTTATCTTTTCAAGTCATAGTTCTTTCATTAATATCTTTGTCAGAACGATGCTAGGCGTAATCCAGCCGAGTGGGTCGAACAACTTTTGGATGTCAGACAGAATGCTTCGCTTCGTGATCACTTCATTGATTGAAGGTAAGTTTAAATTGTACTCGAATCTGTCTTTTCCTAAATTCCATTGTACGCCAAGTGCCTTGATTGTTCCATCAATCTTCAATTCCAGATTAGCATTAGACGATCTATCGCTAGGATCAACTGTTTCCAAGAATTCTCGGCTGTTGGATGACCATTTCTTCAGTTCGAATCCACCCAAATGAAGAAGCGCTCTAAGATCTTGACTATTCTTTATTGCTTGTTGCAGACTGTCACTTCCAGACATTGCGTCATCTACGTAAAAATCTTCACGCAATGTCTTAGCAGCTTCTGGATACCGGTCGCCTTCATCTTTTGCCAATTTCATAAGGGTTCTTACGGCGAGATAGGGAGCAGAAGCTGTTCCAAATGTAACAGTCAACAATCTGTAGTCTTTGACTTCTTCAGATTGGTCGTATCTCCACAAAATTCTTTGATAATCTGTGTCTTCTCGGTCAACCCATATCATACGGTACATTTTCTAGATATCAGCAACAAAGCAAACGGCGTGAGTTCTCCACCTCATTATCAGGTTTCTCAGATCGTCTTGCAGTACAGGATCCGTCAACAGTTCGTCATTGAGAGAGACACCGTTGGAGTCCTTGCACGAGGCGTCAAATACGACACGAGTCTTCGTGGTTTCTTTATCATTACGGATCACGGCGTGGTGAGATAAGTAGACTGATTTATTATTTATTTCTTCTGTAGGTGTTTCTTCGATATGTTTTAGATCTATGTAGTCTTCAATTACCTTATTGTATTCTTGCTTTAATTCTTTATTTTGATTGAACCTTCTTTCTAATTGCATTAGTCTCTTCATTGCTATTTCTCTCGTATTTCCTTCTGTTGATTTAGGTTCTTCAATGTTGAATGGTAATTTGACAACATATCTTCCACATTTCTCTCGCTTCTGTGTCTTAGTGTATATTTCTTCACATAACTGTTCCCTTTGTGTTAGGTTTCTTTTCGTATCTTCATCAACTTCTCATATTGTTTTCAGTAAATCTTCTATATCAACTTCTTGTTTCATGACCGTTAAGCATTGCTCATGCTTCCTGACCTTGATGTCAATTTCACCCATAAGGATCCATCCCAGGTATGTATCTTGTGCGCATGGTGTACCTGGTGGACCTTTGATCAATCCCTTCTTCATAATGTTTACATAATCATTGACACCCAACAGCAGATCGATGTTACAGGAGGCGGAAAATGTTTCGTCTGCCAGTTGAATGCTAGCAAGGTGCCAATCTCTCCTTATTATTGTGCCTGAATGTATGTTAGAGGTCAAGGGCTTCGCCATCACGTAGGCTTTAATAGGTAAAATGAAATTGTTCCATCGTGATAATACATTTACATTTACTTCATGCCTGACTCTAACCTTCGTGGATTCAAGTCCAGACACGATAAGATCTACTGCTGTGTGTGTAATTTCAGGATCTGAACTGCCTTCTCACTTATAAAACATGCTTGAGATCCTGAGTCTATCAACGCCTTCAATGCAGTAGTGTGTCCACGTTCATTCTTTAGAATTACTATTGCAGTGGCTAATAGTGAAATAATTTGTTTCCGCCCTGCGTGATAGTGTGACGCAATCATTGCTTGAACTTCCCCTTCTTCTACATTTGATTAATTCGGTTGATTAGCTACAACATGAGAAGCCGATGCCTCCCCGTAGTTAGGTAGGTGTAGAAGAGTGTGGTGAAGTCTCTTACATACACAGCATGATGTTGGCAAACGGCACCTAAACACCGAATGTCCAACTCCGAGGCAGTTGAAACAGAGCTTGTTTGTTTTGACATATTCTCTACGTTCGTTTGGTGACATCTTGGTGAATACTTTACAATGGCATAACGTGTGCGCATCTGTACATAAAGCACAACTTCTTTGCTTTGGTCTTTCTTTCGTGGTTGTAACGTGAAGGACTCGTTCCTTGGCAAGCTTCGTAGTAGTGGGGGGGTTGACTAATTCCAATATTCTGAATTTTGCCTCCAAAAACTTGCGCAGATCCCTCCAAGTCGACAAGTCCTGGGAATTCTCTGAGTAGGAATTTTGTTCCCACTCCTTCTGGGATTCTGGGTCCAACTTCTGTGCAACCAGAAATATGATTACTGGATCCCAAGAATCCGTCGACACCTCCAGATGTTCTAGACTCTGTAATACTTCGTTGGTGGTGTCGAGTAGAGATTTCAGTTGGGTTGCGGCTTGGCTGGTACATTTCTTCTGGGCAAAAAGTCGCTTCAACAATGCGTTCACTATTAGACGCTTGTTCCCATATCGATGGTTCAGCGTTCCCCATGCTTGAATGTAGTTAGCGCTTGTTACTGGAATGTGCTTCAATAAAGTCGGTGCTTCACCTGCCACACTGGTTTTTAAGTAATGGAGTTTTTCGACGTCGCTTAATGTCGTGCAATTGTGGACGAGTGATGAAAACAAATCTTTAAAACTAGGCCAGTGTTCGTACTCGCCCGAAAACAGAGGTAAATGTATAGCCGGGAGGTGAACTTTCTTATTTTGCAGGTCTTCTGGCGGCGATTGTTTACTTTTGGCAGACTCGACTGCCGCCAACATGTCTTTCAAGTCTCCCAACATACACAAGTACAAATCTTCTTGTACAAAACATTCCTCATTCTCAAAATATGGCAGCAATCCACGCTCCTCACGAGTGGTACAGGTCAATAATTTTTTATGGGCTTCTTTGAAGATCATCCAGTATTCTTAATTTGTTTAAATTCTGGTTTGTAAGTAGCCCACTTTAGCCAGTCGTTGTTTGGGGCATTTTGATAAATTGAGCTGGGTTTTCTTCAATAGTAGGGCTGTATTTTCCAGTATACTGATTGCTTGTTCGGTTTCCGTGGCCATATTTCACACGTAACAGTCGAAATCCTCACACTAAAACTTGTTAATATTGATGCGTCGGCGCGAATATACCTAATTGTCTTTATAATTGCACTAAGCTTCAATCCGGCGCTCGCTTATCGCTCAGGAATGCAGTTCTTTTGTTCTCCCGGTAGCCGGTCCTCGATGCAATGTTGAACTTCTGTGCGGCTCGAAGTCGACCATATGGTGAGATCGTAAGGTTCAGTTTGGCTTGTGCCGGCGGACCAGTTAGAGAAACACGTCTTTCCTTCGTAAATGTAAATTGGCAACTACTGCTTAATCGTAAAGTTAAGTGAGACTACGTTTTTAGGTTCAAAATCGCAAAACAGCATCACCACCGCCTATCAGCAACTTGGCTTAATCACTACCATATTACGTTATGACCGGGACCGTGCCATCCGAAGGAGACCCTCGAATAATATGAAATTGCCACAAACGCTCACCCATCTCCGGCCGACCAAGTCAAACGTTGCTTAACCTTGGTGATCGTTAAGAACACCTCAGTCCCACAGCGCTATGAGAGACTCATTTTTTATGTATTGTGTTATATCTAAGATCAAGGAACCTTCCAAGTAATAAAACAAGATAAATATGTTTTTATTTTTTTATTTTGTTCAATATTAACCAATAAGTTTCTTAAGCAAGATATAGTATAGATGCAGCGTAGCGTTAGTATACCTTCATACTAATAATTTACAGCTCCACAAGACTTTGGTCTGACGAAAAATAATAAATAAAATAAAAAATATAAAGACATTTTATCAATGTCAGCAACATTTCCGCTCGCTCAGACCAAAGAAATGAATTTATTTAAGTAAACATTTTTTAATTATAGTATATTACAGAATAACACGAACACACAATTAAGGGGATGTATTTTATTGGCTAATATTTATAATATTTATTTTTTATATCAATAATAAATATCAACTGAAACGAGTATCTTTTATTCCTTAAAAAATTATCGAGTATAAAATTATTATTTTCACGTCAATGATAAAATATATACGATTATTCGTGATACATTTATGACAATTATACAAAGGCATTATGTTGTGTATAAAACAATGGATATTTTACACAAATTATTGCAATAATAAAACCTACATTAAACGTACAAAATGTACAAATGAATTTCTCTTCAGCAACTATAAAGTTTCGGATTAGGATAACATAGACATTTTACTAATCAAAGTATAACAAAAGGTGGTTTTATAGTATAAAATTCCATAGTAACTATGAAAGTGAATAATATTTTTTCAAGAAAATTTTGATACTTCTCAAAAATCTATACCAATATTTCTATATTTTGTTGTATGTACAGTCAGCGACGTAAATTGCTGAACGTTCTCAGTAGTTCAAAACGTTATTACTCTTCATTATAAAAACTTTGGTGAGCATTATTAAAGCCCCATTATTAACAACATACTCATATACAAGGTGTAACATAATAAACGCAAGACCTCAGATACCCCGATTAGAGAATTGCTTCATAAATTCAACACGAAAACCAAATTTCCAAATTTAACGGTGTTTACCGTTTTTTCAAGCACAATTATACCTAAATTAACAATGAAAATTGTATGTGTATGTATGCATTTTGAGAAATACGGGTTAGGAATGCATTCGTAATCTCTTTATTGCTAAGAATCATAAATAAATGTAGTTTTTTATAGCGCACTGAAGGAGTAAAAGCATTTTTTGCAAATTTAAAAAAATGTAAGATACTTTAGAAATAGTTGGAATCAATTCAGTTATCGATTTATAACAAACTACTTTCAGGTCTTGCGCCTTGTATATGTAGATCAATAAAAATAATGTATTTGATGCAAAACAAAAGCGCACAAGAGGTTTGAAAATCTGAAAATGTTAAGCTCTGAAGATGTTAAGCAACTTTTATTGCTGATCGTACATACTACGTAATTAGGTGGCCGTAATTTGTTTATGGATATTGCAAATTGAGAAATAATATTGTTTTGTACCTTCAAATTTAGATATGTAAAGTCAGGTCAATTTGTTATAAGATATTATTTTCTCATTCTACCTACGTTCAGTTTATATCAGGGCCACAAGTCTGTTATTGCGATTTTAATAAAACTGTAGGATACTGGTTAAACAAACGATAGATACAATTAGTATTGAAAAAATCGAAAAAAGCGCCGAACCGTTTTCAAAGCCACTTGGGCAATCACCCGTGGAATTTGTATACAATCTGCAATCTTTTCTTTAATATTTCAATACTCACGTTATCTGTCGTCTAAACAATAATTATTAGTTTCTTTTGCATCACCTTGATAAAAATTTATAACAGATTATGAAAAATATAAACATAAATCGCTTGAAATATTTTCCCATTCCCGAACTATGGATTTATAATTGACATTTTCCAAATGGCCACTTGAATTAAAAAGTGAATCTTTAAAAAAAATGATTGAGATATTTTTAAATCAATTCTTAAACACCGTTCAGGTAATGGTTAATCATCGGTAACTTTTAAAAATAATTTGCATAAACTATTGGTCACATTAAATTATATTAAAAGTCAAAGATTCAATATTTCCTTATTACATTTAGGTAAGATAAAATCAAAATATAAGGTTACATTATCGTGGAATGGTGGTTATAAAAAATAAATAGGATAAAACATAAATAATATAAATATAATAATTTTTTTCTAAGAAAAAATATTTCAAATGCCGGTAAAGCACCTTAGTGGTTAAAATTAACAAATTAATTACACTACAATCAATTTCGAGCTAGTGAAACATAAATATAACTCTCAATTTATAAAAAACGTGGTAAAATGACTAGACAACATTTTTTTCATTAGGTATTTGGTATAATTGCACTTAAAACTTAGAAATTACAAATAGAAAACGCGAAATATAAACTTAAGTTGTTTAATGTTAATTTCTCCTCCTCTTTGTTAGCCCAAAACTTGCTAAGTAAAATCTATTATCAATAATTATAAATAAATAATGGTCATTGTTAGCAAATTTTTTATTTTCATCTTTCACCACCCTCGACGGACGATCTACCGCAGTGGCTTAGAACTTAAGCCGCTCCGCCCACTGTGTCTAATAGACGCGGGTTAGATTCCCGCACGGGACAAATCTTTGTGTGATCCACAATTATTTGTTCCGGTCTGGGTATATTAATTGTCATGTTTTGTGAAGGAACCCACGACACAAGAATAAATCCTAGTGCGGGGCTACGTTTAAAAAATAAATAAAAAAAATTAAGGGCTGGTTAGTTATTTATTATTTAGCGTTACTTGACAACTAAAACTGAGTGGTTTAACCGTCGGATAGGGCAACTCGGAGATAGCGAACAACATACATAGACTTACTTGCAGTGCTCGATTACTGTACTCCAGGCTTTACTCAAGAGGGGTGAAATACATCCTAAGACAGTTAAACTATATATGACCATTTGAGTGTTTTATCCTACTTATTAATTAGGTAATGATTATATCACAGTCATACAAGGATATTTTGACCCGCGGACAAAATCGGAGCTAAAACTGTCATCGAGTGAAATGCCATTTTATGACAGTCGCAGAGTTGCAAGATTGCTATGAAATTTGCTCAAGTTCTTTTTTTAATTAATAACCGTGTGGACCTGTTGAAAATATTTCTAAAATATATCCCTGGAAGAAGGAAATTTTTACTTATTTGATGTCATCTTGTCATCTTCGGGCCAGAATATCCTGTCACACTGTACTTAAAACTTCTTGGTTTTTTATTCGGATACCTATACAAAAAAAAACAAAAGTCGTATTTCTACACTTTTTAACTGCAATAATATCGTACATTTCACAATACTTAAGGACGACCAAAGACACTTTCTCAAACATTTTTTCATACAAAAGCACAATGAATATTATATAATATAATACAAATTACCTATCTAAATACAATGGGAATTTCTTTTGAAAACAGGGTATGAACACTTGCTTTTTTGCTACTATAAATAAGCTACAATATTCATTAAAAAAAAAGTCATAGAACTTGATTTTTAAGTTCTTAGATTAACGCAAATATTACACATGAAATTTAAAACTATTTTCCGAATTTATCGGTTTATTATTGTTTTTAAGTAAAATTGATCTTGATGAGTTAGCAAGAAATACTTTATTTTGCATCCGGGATGACTCGAATGTCAAAATTGTAGAAGGCAAGTGTACATTTTTTAACCAGTTAAACTTGTAATGGAAAAAAATGTAACAGTAACCTATAAATTGTCACTGAGGAAAAGAGGGCTTTCTAAAACTGAAAAAATCAGGTGTGGCTGTGTCGGGGCATGCAGCCAAGGTTTTAACGTGAAACGTCTATGTCAGCGAGTCGCTTTTAGTGGTAAAGATTGATAGAATGGAGCGAGAGCGGCGGTTTCGGTCATTTTAAGCAGTGCCCCTCCCCCGCCGCCCCGCCCGGCCCAGACGCAAACCCAAGGTCATAACAGGGAGCTGACTATATAAGCTAAGTAATGAAGTTAGATTCATGTTTCTAAGACAAATAGTTTTGTAATTATTAAGGTAAAACGATATAGACCTTTTCGTTACGGTCCACTTTTCTGACCCGTATGTTTCGGAGTGATTTGAAGACGTTTCACGTCAAAACTTTATGATAATTAAACTTGGACGGTCAAAAACTGTCTAAATTATGGGTATGTTTGGGATTATTTTACTGTATTTTTAATGTAACCTGTTTGACAATCTGATTCTATTATTTTATTTATTCAAAAAATATAATAAGATCGAAATATATGCATTGATTCTAAAATTATTTCCAAACGCAATTTACGCAAGGTGACGTATTTATGACAAAAATATACATCAATGAAATAGGGTCAAAACATATGCTGTTTCAAATAATAATGTGTAAAACGTTATTATTTAAAACAGCAGGAGGAATATATATAACCATTATGTATTTAATGACAATATATGATCAAAGAGACAAGACTTAAATTTCCCCAAAACCTTCGTAGTAATCGGTCTGTGAGTTATCTATCATTCTGTTGTTTATTTTATGAATTTCCTTATCATATTTATTTGTTTTCAGGGAGTTAAATTAATTTATAAAACAACTTTATATATATTCCACTCGTCGCTGGCAAAATGCCGTTATAAAATAAAAAAAAGTATAATACTTATATCAATAACAGTACCAGTACTAGGTAACAAATACTCAGTGGGCGATAGAATATTCAAGTGCAGATCTATACTCTACAAGACTATGGTTTAAGCATCGCCTATTTTACGGCAGCACTCGTGTTAGTTGATCGTAAACATATCATTAAATTATTAATAATATTTAATTCTTTACTTTTGCAAAAATACAGCAATAAATTACATCTTTCAGGCCTTAAATTATTTTTTTATTTATTTAGCATAGTAATCAGTACATAGGGGTAGCGTATTTTTTTAACATTTAAAAAGTACATGGCCGGTTTCCTTTTTATATAAGTTTTTTATTTATTTATTTAAAATTAACACATATTTTAAGCTTACTAAATACAGCTAATATGTATATTTATAAAAACAGGTTTGCTACATTTTCACCGTTGGGCGCCATTTGTGTTATTTTTAAATACGGAACGCATTTTTTGTTAAGTCAAGTTACGTCTTTGGTTTAAAAAAAATGTGTTACCAATGACGTTTGGTTTTAACACTCTTTATAAATTAAACTTTCAAAGAATGTTGATTGATTTTGAATATCTTAAATGTAATGTCGCAATAATTCATATTGAATTTTTTTTAATACATAAGGATTGATGATCCACAAAAAATAAACAATATAAATTATGATAATTAAACAAAATAAAAACGATTTTATTATTACTATGTACAAACATTTCTTACTAAAAATAATGGAAGTATGTATGTACGCCGTAAAATGTTTTTTTTTTTTGCGAAAATGGTGTCACTAAGGAAGCTTCTGTGTCAAATGTTTTTTTTAATTTTCGAATTCACACATTTTGGAAGTACAGTCGTATCGAAAGATATGCCGACATTTACTAAACTTTACCACACTTTGTGCATGTTGAATGCAAAATATATTCTATTTTCAAATGTATTAAATATGACTTTTTCGATCGTAGTATTCTTGTTAAGAAGATATCTTACTAAATTTTGGCAAACTTAGTTATACTCAAATCGACTTTACATTCATGTTACACAGACTGTTTCAAGAAGATTAACTAAAACCATGTTTGATCGTCTGATCCGACAATATTATCGTACTTTTTCGTTAGCCTAACGGCGCATGACTGGTCTGGCGACCTTAAGGTCCTGGTTTAGTCGAACTAAGAGTAACACCGACATTACAAACAATTAAAAAAATAACATTTCAAAATAGAACATCATTTGCGAAATACACTGACACAACCAATACATTATTTTTTCTATTCGTTCATATAATAATTTATGTTGACTGTACATTTTATACGCAAAAAAACTTTCGAGTGTCCAAAGATTGAGTGACGACGATTTTATCAGAAAAATGATCTAAAATGTTAAAGTACGACTAATCAAAAAGACCAGCCCACCATTTAGTATTGAGCTAAACAGTATTGAACTATTTAGATGAGTCAAACTCAAAAAAAATTGTTGCAGGCCAATAGGAAAGCACTTGCAAACGTTAAAATTATTTAATTTTTTGTTTGTGTGTGTGAATTATCTACGCTGTTGGCCGCGGGGCCTTTACTGCTCCACCGGACAAGAGGGCGAGCGTGCAACCACTACGCTCGAGCCAGAAGGGCAAGGGGGCAACTAGCTCAAGGGCGCCTCAAGGAGGAATAGCCTCGACTTGGGCAGTCGGTTTGGGGGAGGTATATCCTAAGGTATCTTGCCGTGGTCTCGCAGTTCCAACAGATTCGTTCCCTACAGATCTCTGGCTTCCTCCACTCTCATAGTTCGTCGCATACACGCTCGCCGGTTACGGAGACTTTTGACTTGCCCTTCAGTTAAGTCATTGTCTATAGCGGGCTTGTGTAACAAATTAAATTGTTTTATTCTCCTGTCTTTCTATTTATCATTTCTTAACTTAAACTATACTATTGTATTTAAGATCGTGAAGTCTATTAAACCGATTCATTGCGTCTGATTCTACTGAAACGTAAATCTAAAGGCTAAGAAAAAAAATATTGATGGCACGCAAGTAGTGTCAAACGCCACAGTTGGTGGCACAATATTTGCATCATCAGACATGAGTTTAAAGTTTTATTTTTACGGTTCCTATATTTGATGTGTAACATCTTTCGGATATTTTTTGTGGCAGTGATTTCGGAAAAGGGACGGAAATGTGTTATAGGAAACCGAGGAAGCGCGCGCTATTTGATTTGACCAATAGGAGACCTGGGAAGCGCGCGCTATTTGATTTGACCAATAGGAAACCGGGGAAGCACGCGCTATTTGATTTGACCAATGAGCGCGCGCTATTTGATTTACCAATAGGAAACCGGGGAAGCGCGCGCGTTTCGATATGACCAATGAGCGCGCGCTATTTGATTTGACCAATGAACGCGCGCGGTTGCGGAGAGACGGCTGTGAGATTATGCCAACAGGAAACCGTGGAAGCGCGCGCTATTTGATTTGACTAATGAGCGCGCGCGGTGACGGAGAGATGGCTTTGAGATGGTACTAACAGGAAACCGGGGAAGCGCGCGCTATTTGATTTGACTAATGAGCGCGCGCGGTGACGGAGAGATGGCTTTAAGATGGTGCCAACAGGAAACCGGGGAAGGGCGCGCTATTCGATTTGACCAATGAGCGCGCGCTATTTGATTTGACCAATGAACGCGCGCGGTTGCGGAGAGACGGCTGTGAGATGATGCCAACAGGAAACCGGGGAAGCGCGCGCTATTTGATTTGACTAATGAGCGCGCGCGGTGACGGAGAGATGGCTTTAAGATGGTGCCAACAGGAAACCGGGGAAGCGCGCGCTATTCGATTTGACCAATGAGCGCGCGCTATTTGATTTGACCAATGAACGCGCGCGGTTGCGGAGAGACGGCTGTGAGATGATGCCAACAGGAAACCGGGGAAGCGCGCGCTATTTGATTTGACTAATGAGCGCGCGCGGTGACGGAGAGATGGCTTTGAGATGGTGCCAACAGGAAACCGGGGAAGCGCGCGCTATTTGTTTTGACTAATGAGCGCGCGCGGTGACGGAGAGATGGCTTTGAGATGGTGCCAACAGGAAACCGGGGAAGCGCGCGCTATTTGATTTGGCCAACGAGCGCGCGCCATTTGATTTGTTGCGGATCTTTTTCATAATAGGGTAACATGTCAGAAGTTACACATCATATGCGACTACTGTAAGGTTCGCTCGTTTTTTTTCTTGTACGTAATTTACTTTTACTTAAAAGAAGTAGCTCCAAACTATTCCTGTATCGTGGATAATAACAAACATTTGTGGACACACAAAAATTTATCCCGTGTGGGATCGAACCCGCGAGCACTCGATCGAGCGCGACATCTCGATCGTGGGCGGTTAAGCTTACCACTGAACTAAATTGTCTGTTATATATATTAGTATTATTTAAATCCGCCACATAATGGCGCAATAATAGCGTCATGAAACATCATGGCACGCCTGGCGTACCATCAGAGCACCAAGTCTGCTATTGCAATTTTAGTAAAATTGTCGAACATTGACTTCATAATCGCTGGTTTTGACAGTTTCGATAATCTATTAACTCAACGATGTCCTTATTTTCCATAGGCGAACCATTTGAAACACTTTTCGATATTTCTTAATAAGACCATAAAGAATTTAGTAGAATATCGAACGAATTGTATAGCGTGTCATTATTACAAATGACGTGAAAATAGCAGACTTGGGGCCCTGAAAAGAATCTGTTGAAATATGCGAAATAAATATTGGCTAAAGTCAAAAGCAGTGGGTAGACCGTTAGACTGCAGAGTCAGAGGTCTCACAGCCTAGGCACGCAAATGCAAACGCATGTCTTTTCCAAAGCATGTGCGTATTAAAAATTAACTATCGCTTGCTTTAACGGTGAAGGAAAACAACGTAAGGAAACCTGCACGCCTAAGAGTTTCTCGTAGGTGTGTGAAGTTCGCCAACCCGCACTGGGCCAGCGTGGTGGACTATGGCCTAAACCCTCTCAGTTTGAGAGGAGACCCGTGCCCAACGGTGGGACAGTTTCTTAACAGGGCTATTATTATTATAAAGTCAAATTCTTAAACCATCGTCACAGAATCATTGGAACATTTGGAAGCAGAATACATTTAAGTATTGTTTTTCATTGACGTTATGGAAAATACTGAATTCAAAATACATGAGATGGGTGACCCCTGATGGGTGCTTTTGGAGAGGTATCCTTATCCGCTATGATCAATTAAACACCTAACGCGGGATGTTACCATTACTTCGGGATATGATTGTCATAACGAGGGCCCTACTTTAATAAGCTGTACCTTTACTCTCATACTTCACCTACTCTTTTCATGATCATCATCATTTCAGCCTATACTCGTCCACTGCTGAACATAGGCTTCCCCCAATCGCTCTCCAGCGCAACCGGTCCGATGCCATCTGTATCCAACGACTTCCTGCGATCCTCACAAAATCGTCGGTTTATATGGTAGGCGGCCGTCCCACGCTGCACTTGCCGTGGTCCCCTCTCTAGAACTTTTCTGCCCCAACGCCCGTCCGATCTTCGCGCTATGTGGCCCGCCTATTGCTACTTCAGCTTACTGATCCATGTACTACCTATTCTTTTAGGTTCAATAACTTAACCCCGTCACAGCACCACACAAAAAATCTTAATAGATCATGACAATCTACCTATCATCAACCAAAAGACGCCAAGACGACTGGATTTATGTGTACCTGTGCCTGCTGAAGGATGCGACAATAAATTTAAAAAAATCCATACCATCAATGCCAAACAATTCTCTAATTCCATATTCACCAATTTTAACCTCACGCTATAGATGTAGTGGGCGGTGCGACGTCTCTTTCCCTGGGTAGGAGTTCCCTCCGGTTCTCCCGCAAGGAGTTGTTCCTTCGGAGCTCGTCTTTGATGGAGATGTCACGAGATTCCAGGCCTCGGCGGGGAGAGGAAGTGGCGTCCCGGCATTCTGATGACGACCGCTTTGTGTGGGTACCTGGATTGGCAAAGTTGGTGAGTGTGGCGAAGTTAGAATATCACCAATTTTTTATGATATTGCATTTAAATTTATAGCTTAATTTAGCTTGATAGACTTGATAAAGTTATTTCAATACACGTCGTATATCGTCGGTAGTTATGATCATCATCATCATCATCATTTCAGCCTATACTTGTCCACTGCTGAACATAGGCCTCCCCAATCGCTTTCCAGCGTAACCGGTCCGATGCCACCTGCATCCAACGATTTCCTGCGATTTTCACAAGATCGTCGGTCCATCTGGCAGGCGGTCGTCCTACGCTGCGCTTGCCAATACGTGGTCTCCACTCTAGAATCTTTCTGCCCCAACGCCCGTCCGATCTTCGCGCTATGTGGCCAGCCCATTGCCACTTCAGCATGCTAATCCTGAGGGCTATGTCGGTGACCTTGGTTCTTCTACGAATCTCCTCATTCCTGATTCGATCACGTAGAGAAACGCCGAGCATAGCTCTTTCCATAGCTCGCTGAGCAACCTTGAGCTTTTTTATGAGACCTATTGTAAGAGACCACGTCTCTGATCCATATGATCTGATCCATATGATATCCTACAGCAATCATTCAATTACACTTATGACAAAAACGATAAACTAAAAATTTTATGATGGCCTAATTAAATGATTATAATTGAGATAGTGTGAGACTGGCGATCGGTGTTGTAATTAGCACAATAGGCGTTTACGGAAGTAGTTATCGAACTACTAAATTTAAACATTTATCTAAGCGCGGTTTTAATTAAAAAGAATGTTAAAAATTATTCAGTTACGTATCAGTTATCAAAAGAACTGTCAGAATTATAACAGATTTACGTTGAAACCAACAACAGATTTGTACTTATTTACCGGATAAGCAAATACAGACGTACGCAAGTGTTACGCCTATGGAGAACCCCAAGGACGCTATTGAATTAAATTGCCAAAACTATCATAACCAACAATTTTGATGACAATGATAATTTTTATTTTCGATTTTTTTTCAGTTTTTAAATTGCAAATATCAGACTTGGGGCCCTAGTACTATTTACCGGAGACTTTATGAACATGAAAAGGTTTTCTGTAACCTTTGGATTTTTTGAAATGTTGACTTGTTGTCTATTTTATTAAACACTAGCGGCCCGTCCCGCCTTCGCACGGGTGGATATTGTGTCCGCTGCGTAGGAACGCGCGGCTACCTATTTCATAGATGTGCCCCCTCCCTCGCCGCGTTGCCCGCTGCGCTGCGTGGGGCCACACCGGCCACGACGCGGCGGCGTTTATTTTGCTATTAGTATTTTGTTTAGATTGACATTTTTAAATTCGTAATATCTTTTAACTGAAATGTTCGATTTGAATAATTCAAAAAGTAATTTACAGGTATTGAAACATTCTTGATGACGATATGATTTATGTGGATAAGGATTAATACAAAGGTATGGTAACATGGTCTGATTTTGATCAGCGTTTTATCAACTTTTAAAATGTAAAAAAGTAGTTATAGTGACGTAACTACAATATTTGGACATATGGTACTTAAGTTTTTTGTAGATATTGATATGTTCTTAAATATTGTAGAATATTTTTTTGTTCTATCATCAATAGTTTCCGCAACGCATGACGCTACACCTTGGGTTACAATATTGAAGTTTTAGTAGGGATCCCTAATTTTTTCTAGTAATAAATATAGCCTATGTTACTAAGGGATAATGTAGCATTCTAATGGTGAAAGAATTTTTGAAATCGGTCCAGTAGTTTTTGAGTTTATTCGTTACAAACATACAAAAATACAAATCTTTCCTCTTTATAATATTATATTATATGTTATTAAGTATAGATTGGACAGGCCGTTTTGATCACTATTCAAAATAGGAGGTGAATATAATCAGAGACTAGTATATGGAATAGACTTGTAATGACCTACAAAATATCGTAACTCGTTATAACTGTAAATTCATTACGTACGTCAAATTATTATTATTATTATAAGCCATTTGTGTCCCCACTGCTTGGCCAAGGGCTCCCTCCACTTTTTACACTCCTCTCTGTTCATTGCTATGTGAGGCCAAACTAATGTGCCAAAATAATAACTGAGTGGTCCCCACGAAATACAAAATGACAACGCGGTAGACCCAAGCGGAAAGGAACTGGACACCTTTTTGAAAGAATGGCCTGAAATAGCAACGTCAAATAAAATCTATTGAGCGAATATTCATGTTTTTATAATACCATATTATCTATCGAAATTTTGTCGCGAGACTTATGTCGTCCACATTTAAGCCACGTGAATTAGTCGGTTACAATGTGTCGCCCGAAAAGGTTTTCACAAAACGCCAAATCGATAATATAAGCGTTACAAGCTACAGTTGTTCTCTAATGAATACGGCCTTAATTTCTAAATGAATAATTTATGTTAGCTTAAAAGCTGGTATTTGACAAATATGTATCGTTTATTACTAATTTAATGGTTGCCGTTTCTATGAGAGGCTTATTCAGTTGTTCAGATTTTTATCTTTATTCATTTGTAGTTTAGTTCATAATTAATAAATAAATCAATTTTATTAAGTTTGACTGCCTCGTTGGTATGGTGGCAAAGCGCATCGCTTTGTGATCACGAGGTCCTGGGTTCAAATCCTAGGTCGGACAAATGTAATTTTTCTAACGAAAAATTCCCAGTATGAGTCCGGAGTCTGGAATTGTGCCCGGTATATGGCAATAGGCTCGCCCCCTATTACGTGGGACCTAACATCGTCGAAACGTGGGTGTACTCAGTACACCTCTGCCGCCCCCGCTGGGGAATATAGGCGTGACGGTGTGTTTTTTTTAAGTTTGTTTAGTTGTATTATTAATTTATTTATTTATTCACAAATTACAACTATCATTACTGGTTGTTTCCTAATACGATAGTGTAGTCAGCTTATCTGAATACTTTGTCATTACATTAATTCATATATTATATTATGAAACATTATATTGTACTGTAATTGACGGAGTACACTCGCTAAATCATATATTCGCTGGAATATATACACATTGAAATGAATAGTTACCAGGCAAGTCCCGGCCGCAGCTCATGATCTCGTGGTCGAGGGACGCGGAGGCGGGCTCGGCGGCGCGCCGCGCGCGCCCGCCCTGCTGCAGTCACACGACTGATATTATTGCATCACCGTCGAGGAACGCTCGGAGCATCCGACCGAACCTCTAGGGCACGGCCAAACCAACGCGTCCAGCGGCGTTCGCGGTAGCGATCAGACATATCTCCCTATGATCGCGCATGGAGACGCCGCACAGATAGCGCGTGCAGCACGCAGCACGCGTTGGTGTGAACATCTCCATACAAATATTACTGCAGGAGCTGATCGCCACTGTGCACGCCACCGCGGCCGCGGCTGAACAATTTAGCTTTGCCGCACCTTTATGGTACGGCCGAACCGACGCTTTCAGCTGCGTCCGCGATGGCATCCGCGGTGGCAGTATATCTCCCTATGACGGCGTGTGAAATACGCAGGACGCGTTGATGTAAACACGTCCATAGAAATACTGGAGGTATTGATCAGCAGTGCAGGTCGCAGACGAACCTTTACCGGCATTAAAGGCCTACCGCGATTACCAATAGGGAATATGCGTGTAATTCAAATAAGGGTCAAATATTTTTTTTACAAACTTTATCGCATTAGAATAATGTCTATACCAATATTTGTTTAATAACATTACTTTTTTATTAAGAAAATAATTATTGAAAGTACAAAAAATGAGTGGGAAATTCGAAGTAGCGGGAACGCAACGCTATTGGTCAGATCGAATATGACGTCATAGGCTACAATACAAATGTCAACAAGTGCATATTTCTTGGATGTTTGCTTTATTGTTAGTGAGTTAGTTTTATTGTTATTTTTTGTTGTCGATTTACACAAAGACAAAATTTTAGTTTAAATTATTTAAGTTAATTCTTACGTTGAAGTGATCTTCGCAGCAATATAAACAAGTTGATGGAGATACCATGTATCTTTTTCTGATTTTACACCACATTCTCCTTATGTCCGCACCTATCGGGTGCATTTCCTATTGTATTTTTACACCTAGGCACAACACAGTGTTGTTCCATTGTATAATAGTCGCAAAATACAAAATAAAATTAAATTACAGAATAAAATACTTCTACAGCTGTTCAATAATTGGTTGTTATTAGACTTTCACGTCACGCCAAGCGCGCCAAAATGGCGGGCGTTTAAAATGCTCTTATCTGTTTGCTATCTTCAACAATTTTTTTTTGCCCTTTACATTTTGTTGTTGACGCTTATCATCATTTTTTATGCAGTTATATATTGATGTAATCTATCGTATAAAAATATAAAAAAAATAAACGCATATTCCCTATTATCGACTGGGAGAGCGTTAGTGATGCGATTACTTTACAAAAGAATAATAAGGGACGGATATATTGAGCGCGCGTCCGGAAATCAATGACGTATGTGCTTTACAAGATTTTTGCTACAATTATTTGACATGTTTTAAGTAAATTCTATTGATAGGTTCTTAAGCGTTTCGCGTTAGAATCAAATAATGTAAAGCAATAGACTTTAGACTTTTTTCTGTTGAGAAAATTTCGTTTAATCGTGTATTCCTTTTACCAGATTCTTAAATATACAGTCAAAAATCGTATTCCTAAATATAAAGTCTCTTTTCCATATACTTTTTGAAGTGCATGGAAAACAAATCACGTTTTATCGCGGTAGTCCCTTAAGTACAATAGCCGGCGGGGTCTTGATTCGTATTGACATTTAATACAATAGCCGTTGCAAGTTATAAATCGTATTGACATAAAGTACAATTGTCAGTGCGAGTCGTGACATATATTGAAGTAAAGTGCTATAGTCGGTACGAGTCGTGACTCGTATTGTCATATAGTGCTGGAGCCGGCGCGAGTTGTGACCCGTATTGATATAAAGTACAATAGCTGGCGCGAGTTATGTCTCGTACCGATATGTAGTACAATACTTTAGGTTTTCTTCTTCTTTTCGTGTCACGGTTCATATCTGTGCCGCTAAATAAGTGGCTCAATCGCGCCATTTTTGGCTGTGCTCAGCTCTTCTATTGTACAGGTAGTGGGGCATAAGGGGTAGACCAGCAGGTGTGACATATTTTGTGAAGTCGCACCACAATCACAGGCTGAATTTGGATCTCTGAACCTCATTTTGCAAAAAATTTGCCTGCATCTACCCACCTGAGTGCAGAGCCGATCATTTAAAGATTTCCACACTGGTCATGGTAGTAGTTGGTGTAAATCGGGATGCATAAAGTACGAATAAAGTAAAAATCTATCTATCTTTATCATCACGCCTGATCCCTTGCAGGCAAGCAGATAGTACAAATGCTCAAATCTTGATTTATGAAGACATAAAGTAAAAGAGCGAGCGCGAGTTGTGACTCTTTCCCATATTTAGTGCAATAAGCGGCTCGAGTCGTGACTTATACCGACACAAAGCACGATATGTAGTTAACTCGCGTTATAAACATAAAGTACATACAATATAAATGAAAGGACATCCTCGAAAATGGCCCCAGAACCAACAAACATGTGACCTATACTATAATTATGTATCTGTTTGATTATAGTAGTTACATCCGCATCTAACGGACAATTTGCAATCCGACGGACGATTTAGCGCAGTGGTTAAGAGCTTAAGCCGCTCCGCCCACTGTGTCTAATAGTCGCAGGTTCGATTCCCGCACGGGACATATCTTTGTGTGATCCACAATTATTTGTTTCAGTCTGGGTATTTGTGTGTGTAAATTTTCATGTTTGTAAACGCACCCACGACACAGGAATAAATCCTAGTGTGGGGATATATAAAAAAAAGAAAAAAATATCCAAATCAAATATTTTTAACTACATATTTTTATGTAGTTTTTCTAACGAAAAATTCCCAGTATGAGTCCGGAGTCTGGAATTGTGCCCGGTATATGGCAATAGGCTCGCCTCCTATTACATGGGACCTAACATCGTCGGCGAAATGTGGGTGTACTCAGTACACCTCTGCCACCCCCTCTGGGGAATATAGGCCTGACGGTGTTTTTTTTTAAAGTACACTAATTACTTAAATCAAAGTCACGAACGTCTTTTCCGAATATCGAATTACGGTTGAAGATGTCAATCCTAACAATCGGTTATATTCAATTGATGACATTCAATCATGATTGATTTGATTATTGCTAGTAAATTGTCGCATAACGATTTTATAAATGTATTGTTGGCTACTAAATTATAACCTCACAATCTAATACTTTTTTTGCAATAATGCGATTCCCCGGCTTGTCCGTTTATTTATTTATTTAATATGGTTTACCAACAATTGTTTACACTAATATTGACAATTTATATATGCTTTCAGGTAATGAGTTATGTGCAACAAATTACTTACAGGTAAACACAACATGCACATACGGAACTGTGATATAAAAATCAAAATAAAAATTAATATACATAACACAATACTAAATTAATTTAAAAATACAAAACACAGCATAATACAAACATAAAATAATTAATGAAAACATAAAATAATTAATGAAAAAAGTTAGCAAAACATTTGTTGATCCTCTTACGGAATGAGCCCAAGCTATCAAAGTTGACATCAATTTGGTCACAACAGTGATTCAAAACCCTGCTAAACCTGGCAATAGGAGAATGACTGCCTAAAACCGTTCTTCTAAGAGGTGGACTAAGAAGAGTAATAGGTTTACGAGGTAATTTAGAAGGTACCCGAAACTGTATAAGGTTTAAAAGCTGTGGGCAGGATACATTATTATTAAGAATTATTAAGAATTTTAATAATAAATGCATGAAGAAAATTTACAGGTAACTTGAAATCATACAAATATTTTTTCATTGCTGTTGGTGCTGGGGCAAATCATGTATGGACGCAGAGAAATGTCCTTTAGCTTTTCAGTTTCTAATAATCAAATTTCTGAGTTATGTCATGTGTGTAGATGCGCATAATGAGTCGTTAATGTCTGTGAAACTTACTTTATATCCGCTAGATCCACTGGTGACCGAAGAACTGGAGCCCAAAGGATGTGTCCCGTTCTGAAAGTTTTTTGCTTCATAAATAGATACATTCAATGATACTCTTCACGCACGCAAGCATTTTCTATATCCTGAATCTGACATGCACGCTTTTTCCGAAAGAACAAGCAAAGGTGTACTATTGTGCACCCTATTTTGCTAGAGTATTTATAATCTCAATGTTCCCTTCCTCCCCCACCTTGGAGACCTTGTCGTCATTCTTTGGGAACGTCATTCCACATACGCTATTTTTTGAGGCGCTCGCAGCGCTGTGCCACTGCGGTGTTCTTAGCGATAACCAAGATTAAGCAGCGTTCGGTTCGGTCGGTCTAAGATGGGTAACTGTGGCATTTCGATATTAGACCGTCTCCGTGCTGTGGAATGTAGTAATAGTAATGCCACGTTGGAAGCTTTATAGGATTGATAAGTTTTAGCATCAGGTGGCCCCAAACCTGGCTCCATCGCACCGCACTGGGTCTGAATGGTGGAGTATGTCCCTAATCTCTCTTACCTTGATTTGTGAAGGCCTCTGACCAGTAGTGGGATAGTATAGGGCGGTTTAAATTAAATCAATAGAAATAAATAGGTTCTATTTCATCAACGCCAGATCCTTAGCAGGGGTTAACAACAGTTACAGAGTTCCAGCACATTCTCTCCTTACAGACGTCTCTCGCTTCCACTCTCATCACTTTTCTTGACTTCTGACTTCTTCTGAAGGTAGATTCTTGACTTGCTCTTCAGATAAGACACGGTCTATTTGGTCATTCAACGTGTTAGACACGGTCTATCTGGTCATTCGACGAGTAAGACGCGGTCTATTTTAGTCATTCGACGTGTAAGACACGGTCTATCTGGTCATTCGACGAGTAAGGCACATACTTTTTGGTAATTCGACGTGTAAGACACGGTATATTTGGCCATTAGACGTGAAAGACGCGGTCTATTTAGTCATTCAACGTGTACGACATGGTCTATATGGTTATTCGTTATTATTAATATGCTATTTGCTCAAGGAAGTAGATAGTTTAATATAACCTGGTCAAGTTGGTCTATGGAGGTGTGGCTTGTTGGACTCTTGACGGTATCGAAGACTGAAGAGTCACTGTCGTGGTCTGACTGCTGGTGTGGTGTCTCTGGACTGTCTGGAATTTCTCCGACAGCTGAAATATTATAAGAATATTAATAAAATCAAATAAAAACAACGTTTATTAAAAATTTATAACTAAAATAGTTCATCATGTCCTTGATCTTAAATATAGCTGATGTTTCTCAAGATGTGACAACTTAAGGGGACGTAACTAAAAGACCCTGAGAATTTTTGTTTGAAAATGTGCCTTGCCTGCTGACCTTGATAAGAGCGAATAGTGTGCCCGAACAACCAAAATTGCAAATATATTCCCCAAGCGAAGGTGGCAGAGGTGTACTGAGTACACCCACTTTTTGCCGACGATGTTAGGTCCCATGTAATAGGGGCCAAGCCTATTACCATATACCGGGCACAATTCCAGACTCCGGACTAATATTGGGAATTTTTCGTTAGAAAAGCGATGCGCTTTGCCACTAGACCAACGAGGCAGTCGTTGACACAATTTTAGCGCATATCTTAGGCTTTATTTTATGTATTTATTCTATACATATACGCTTAGGGGTTAAATTGAAAATTTATATTAAAAAAAGTTATGACCTACGGGGCTGAGACGTGGACACTCACAGTGGGACTGGTCCACAAATTTAAATTCGCACAGCGGGCTATGGAGCGAGCTATACTCGGCGTCTCTTTAAAGGATAAAATTCGTAACGAAGTAATCCGACAAAGAACCAAAGTTACCGACATAGCTCGCAAACTCAGTAAGCTAAAGTGGCAATGGGCTGGTCACATCTGCAGAAGGACCGACGACCAATGGAGCAAACGTGTCCTAGAGTGGAGACCGCGACTTGGTAAGCGTAAGGTAGGACGGCCCCCAGCTAGATGGACCGACGACCTCAAAAAGGTCGCTGGGACAGACTGGATGCGGAAGGCGGAGGACCGTGTGCAATGGCGCGTGTTGGGAGAGGCCTATGTCCAGCAGTGGACTGCGATAGGCTGATTGATTGAAAAAAAGGGTTTGTTAGGAATTATTTTGTGGGAATTTGAATCATCATCATCACCTTAGCGTATACTTGTCTTCTACGGAACATAGGCCTCCCCAAGCTCTCCAGAGCATTACAAATTTTGAATTTGATTACATTACTAAACTAAATTTTAGTCAATAAATTGTATTCGCGATCATTTTTATTTTTAACCGAATTCATAAAGGCGAATGGTCTATGTTCGTTAGCTTGTATGCTTTTTTATATATGTTCATAGATATTTCCCTCCCTTGTGGACGGATTTTGATGACTCTTTTTGAATTGAGTTCAGTATAGCTACAAGGTGGTCCCGTTTTCATTTCATCGGTATTGGACCTAAAACTTTGAAGATACACTAGGGAACTCCTTATCGACAAATAATACAAATCTGTACATTGACTTATTGTAAGTATTGTGTTAATCCTATAGGTACCCTACTACAGAACTAATCAAAATATTAACCAACTTCAAACTCGAATATGAAAATGCCACAAACGGTCACCCATCTCGGGCCGACCGAGTCGAACGCTGCTTAACCTTGGTAATCGGTTAGAACACCGCGATCGCACAGCGCTACGAGCGCCGCTTAGAAGGTACCTTACTGTAGAACTAAGCAGAACAATATAATATAGGTAAACAAATATTAATAATTAATTCACTCATCACTTAAAATTGTAAAGTAAATTAATGTTAAGCAAAAAATAAATATTTGTAGTCGATGCCGGTTAGTGCAGTCGGTTACTTGGCACAGACTTTAAAATTTATTCTTTACTTTTTGAAGTCGGTTTCCATAAAAGTTCTTTATTATATATACTTCTCATAACAAATAGGCGGAAGATTCGTCAAGAATCTTCTGTGTTAGGTTTGTAAATAAACGATTCTTTAAGAAATCGATTATTTTCTAGAATAAATCGATTAATAATAATCGGTCTTCGATTTGTAAGAATAGTTTTTTTTTTATATCAATCGATTTATTTACCACATCATCTGCTCCAGCCGAAAGTTTATTTTCGATAACAGATAACATCGTACGCAAATCCAGAAACTGTTCACTTGGTAAACGTTTGTCAAAACTTATTCTTTCACCTTCTTGATAATATATTCGTGATAGCAAAGAGAAATCCTATCAACTTAATTTATTTCTACAAGAAACAAACACGTCTATTTTTACTAAGTACACGATTATTTTTTTAAATAAATAGATTTTTAGGCGATGTAAAAAATCTATTTATCTATTTTTATCATCATGCGTGATCCCTTGCGGGGTAGCAGAGAGTACAGCTTCTTTCCTTACATACCTCGCTTCCTCCACTCTCATAGTTCGTCTCATACACGCTCGCCGGTTACGGAGACTCCTGACTTGTCTTTCAGATAAGACTATTTGGTCATGGTTTAGTCTAGGTCGTCCCCGGTACCTACATCTCTGCACATTCGCATAGTAAAAAAAAAACATTTTTTAATAGTCGATTTTTGTCCCCCTTTCACATTCCTAGCGTGCGTACTGACCGTGCGGCTGTAAGGTGCGGCGCGCGGCGCGCGGGGACGGCGGGTGCAGCGCGGGCGCACGCGACGCGCCCGGCGCGCGGCACACCGCCGCCTGCACCACCTCGCACACGCGCCTGAACCGCCGGATGTTGCCTGCACCCACACAAATCGTAATAATGAAATAGCCGAAGCAGGCACAGATCGAGGTGAGAGAGAACCCCTCTTATCGGCCACTACCGCCGTCCGCGGCATGTTCTCACCGACCCTCCCGATGCCCTTACATCCCTTCTTTCGGATACAGATACCGCACACAGGATCAGATACCACCCTCGCCGGCGAGCTCGAGGAATCCCTTGCCCGCCGGCCGGTGCAGAGCACCACGGCGAGACACCCAGTATACGCCCCCCCCCCCCCCATAGCGGGTGCCCAAGCCGAGGCCGTTCCTCCTTGAGGCGCCCTTTAGCTTGTTGCCCCCTTGCCCTGGCTCGAGCGTAGTGGTTGCACGGCCGCCCTCTTGTCTGGTTAAGCTGTAAAGGCCCCGCGGCCAACAGCGTAGATCATCACACACACAAAGTGAGAGAGACTAGGTCACACTCCGCCCCGCCGACTAGGGTTGCCACCCATACTTTATTATAAATTATTGAACGTTATTTAGGGTAAGTATACTTTATACTTTATGAGAACTTTAAGTACGCGAAAATACTTCATTCCGCATAGTTTGAATTTTCTAAGATTCATTTTTCATAAATCATGAAAAATAAAAAAAATGTTCGCAATTTTACGTATAACGGCTGAGTGACTTTACTGGAGTATTCGCAAGTAAAAGCAAAGTGGCTGATGTCTGGTGTAAGAACTGACTCTAAGGCATTTATGAAAAATATATTGTTACATTTAACCTCGATAACTTAAAGAAAATGGTAAATACTGTAAACAATTCCAAATTACTACTATCTTTTTCCAATCTATTCAAGTTATCAGACTGTAAAGATGCTGTGAAGCTGTTAAGAAGTGATAAAAATGATTGAAAATTGCTAAAACTAATAAAAAAATATGTTTTCAACCAAAAAGTAAAGTGAAATAAATCAAACTTTATTTTAAAACAATGTAATTTTTAGCCTACCTTTAAAAACCAATGTTTTTAAAGGTAAAAAGCTCGCTCAAATAAAAGATGGCAACCCTACCGCCGACCCAGTGCGGTGCGGTGAAGGCAGGTTTGGGGCCACCTGCTGTTGGAACTTTTCAAGCGGCTTAACGACTACCAAATTATGTGGGAAACGGGACCGAGGGCTTGTGACAAACGGTCACCCATCTTGGGCGGACCGATTCGAACGCTGCTTAACCTTGGTAATCGATAAGAACACCGCGGTCGCACAATGCTACTACGAGCGCGAAGTGAAATAGCGCACGATTTAGTACAAAATTTACTTCCTAATTGGCATCATGGAAGAAACGATTCGCCCATAGTGCCTTCAGAGAAATTTCGCCCTAAAGTAATTTGTTTCCCAAGAGGAACTTTGTCCGCCTTCTGATGTCCCCAAGAGGATTTAGTTTTGATGCATTTCAATATTCCCCTTGTGATATCCCTTCCTTCCCCCCAGATTTTTTTCATCTTAATATCATTATTTCACTAAAAGAACTTCATCTTAATTTCCTCTAAAGAAATTCCTCTTTAAGTCCTAAATTCCACCTCTAATATCTTTTGAGTAGTTCGTCCTAAAACGTCTTAAATTTTGCCTGAGATGTTCCAAGATAATTTTTCTAGTCTTCCAAAATAACCTTAATCCTACCACCCTCAGTTAACCGTATAGTACCCCTTAATAACTTCATCCTGAAGACATGACTTTCCCTCAGGGAACTTCATTTTATTGCTTTAAATTCCTCCTACTTACGACGTTAAGATGAAGTTACTCTAGAGGAATCTAGAGTAATTTCACCTTAACGTCGTATGTTTAGTCTGTGGTACCCCTAGATAAACTTCATCCAGCCATTAGTTGCTCCAGGGGAACTTCGTCCTTTAGTCATCAATTCGCCCTCTACTGGAAACGGTTAAAATATTTATTGGTACATACCTGATAGTAACGTAAAGGTAATGGCGTAAAGGTATTCTTTTCCATTTTCACCCGGAGCTTTTGTTATTGTTGATATGTCAACCTGTAACAAAGAAAACTGATCAAGAACGAATTTACAAAGATCTCAATGTTGGATGGCCCTCTTAAGAGGTTCCAAGGTCCAAAGGGCAATAGAGAGAGTTATGCTCGGAGTTTAAGAAGAAATCCTTAGGAGAATCAAAGTCTGCCATTGAACTTTTATCAAAATTGTCGATCATTGACATTATATGTTAATTGTTGGTTTTGACAGTTTTGATAGTTTACTAAAGCCGGTGGTGTCGTTATGGTTTTTCATAGGCACCTGAAAAAATAGTTGGTTTGTTGGCTTTTTTTTATTTTAATAGAGGTTTTTCGAGTTAAGGTGGAGTAGGCAGGCACCCCACAATGTGGATCGATGACGTGGTGATCTTTCGTCGTGGCGATCAAAATCAAACTAAAATATACTGAGTTATGCGAATATTACACATGAAATAAAACTATTTTTCGGATTTTAAGGCGGTTTATTTTGATTTTTAAGTTCCCGACGTTTCGAGTGCTTTGCAGCACCCATGGTCATGGGGGGGACTGAGGTGTTAGACGTCCAAAAGGCATGGTTGTTCCGGGGTACTCTCAAACTTCTTAATTATTTTTGTTGGTCCGATCTACGCAGAATGAGCTCACGGTGTCTTGAGGCCTTGCAGTGTTATGCTTGGTTTTGGATTTGATTATATTAATTACCGGATCCCAAGTCGATGGAAGCACTCAGCAAGCTTCTCTATTAAAAGTCTCTCGAACCATCCTTGGCAGGAATCGGTGTTCTTTCACGAGGATGATGAGAACATGCCGCGGACGGCGGAAGCGGCTGATAGGTGGGGAAGCGAACGAGGGATTTTTATATTTTATTTTATTTACCTGATAGTATCGTATGACCTGTTTTAGATTTAGCGCAGTGATTAAGAGCCCACTGTGTCTAATAGTCGCGGGTTCGATTCCCGCACGGGACAAATCTATGTGTGATCCACAATTATTTGTTTCGGTCTGGGTATTTGTGTATGTAAATTTTCATGTTTGTAAACGCAGAAACAGGAATAAATCCAAGTGAGGGGCTATGTTTAAAAAAAAAAGATTTTGCGCATTAGTCTAAGATTCTTCATATACTGACCTGGAATCTGACATGTCTCTGGAACATGGCGGGCGCGTTGGACCCTCGTTTGTACTCAACCCGAAAGGACATGGGACTCAGTACGCTGTGGGACAACTCTGCTATCTATAGAAAAGAGAGCATTTATAAATAATCCTCCTTCAAAACCTTTTTTGGCATCGGCGATATTTAGACTGCATCGATGCTGCGCGCGATGATCGCGTTTTGATGCCAGCGATCAAGGCATCAAAATCAAAGCAGTGTATTTATTTATTATCACATGGATCTTCAACGAACTAACTTGTGACTTGCTTAACTTGTATATATCTTATACACAAGTTAAGCAAGTTACAGTTTTTGGGAAGCGTACTCCCTCACTTACAGAAATAAGATCATAGTTTGCAATCTTAAAACTAAACAACACACGAAGCTATTCAAAATATGAAGCTACTAAAAAAAAAAAGAAATAACGACGTAGCTAAAAATATAAAATGTATATGACTGCCTCGTTGGTCTGGTGGCAAAGCACATCGCTTTGTGATCACGAGGTCCTGATTCAAATCCTAGATCGGACAAATGTAGTTTTTCTAACGAAAAATTCCCAGTATGAGTCCGGAGTCTGGAATTGTGCCCGGTATATGGCAATAGACTCGCCCTCTATTATATGGGACCCAACATCGTCGGCGAAACGTGGGTGTACTCAGTACACCTCTGCCCCTCCCCCCCCCCCCCCTCTGGGGAATATAGGCGTGGCGATGTATGTATGTATATATACGAGTATAAAAGTAAGAAATCAATTCTTTCATTCTTACAAAACACTGAAGGAACTGTATGAGAAAAAATATTACAACCAATATTGAGTTTGTAAAGAGAACAATTATTACTTATACAAATAAGTAAAATTAAAAATTAACTCAAACACAAATTTAATTGTAGTGATAAATTTTGTATAATTGTATTAGTAGCATTGTCACTGCACCGAGCGTGTGTGTGTGTGTGTGTGTGAGTGATGTACGCTGTTGGCCGTGAGGCCTTTACAGCTTCACCGGACTTAAGGGCGAGCGTGCAACCACTACGCTCGAGCCAGAAGGGCAAGGGGCGACATACTCGAGGGCGCCTCAAGGAGGAACGGCCTCAGTTTGGACAGTCGCTACGGGGGGAGGGGGTGTAATTAGTGCACCGGTCGGCGGGCTAGGGGATCTACGACTTCATTGTCGTCGTCCGTATCCGGAGCGGAAAGAAGCGATGTCAAAGCATCGGGGGGATCGGTGAGAACATGGCGCGGCCAGCGGTAGCGGCAGGGGTCGGGTGCACCAAGCGTTCAATAATCGATATGTTCGCCGTGCTGTCTTTAAACAGTAATTGTTTAAAGTTTCACTGAGCGAAGATACACCATGCACTGATTAATAATACGATATTGCTGAGTTTTATTGTACAAACTTTTCTAGTATGTAGTTTCTCTGTGCAAACTTTAATTGTAATAGGTTCCACTAATAGAGATAGTATCGGTGTAAAGATGAGAAAGGGTATGCTCCGTTGGTTCGGGCATATAGAAAGAATGACGGAAGAAAGAATGACAAAACAGATATACACTGCGAAAGTGGAAGGATGTAGGTACCGGGGAAGACCTACAATATCTTATCACGACCAATTAGACCGGGTCTTATCTAAAAGACAAGTTAAGAGTCTTCGTAACCGGCGAGCGTGTATGAGACGAACTATGAGAGTGGAGGAAGCCAGAGAGGTATGTAAGGAAAGAATCTGTTGGAACTCTGTATTTTCTTCCTACCCCTAGAAGTTTAACGATGCGAAGTTTCATTGTCCAAAGTTTTACAGTGCAAAGTTTAATAGCGCAATGTTTTACCGCGCAAAGTGTAAATAACGAAGTTTCGCTGTGCAACATTTAATAGTAATCTAACTATGCAAATAACAACTGGCCGAAGTTTTAGTACAAAGTTAATTTGTACGAAATTTCACTATGAAAAGTACTTACACTCAAAAAGGCGTGTATTAAGTCAGCTTTGACTGTCGCCAGTGGCTTTCCTTTCACCAACGCTGTGAAGGTTTCTTCTTTATCAGCTGATAACAGTAGAGAACCGAACCAGGACCTCTTGGTCAGTTCCGGAGAGGACTCTGGGGTTAGATGGACCTCCTCTGATGAAGCTGGTGAAAGAAAAAGATGAAAGTTATTTAAAAAAGCCAGCCTTTTTCTGGTGGTCAACTATTAAGACACCTTCACGCTTATATTCCCCAAGCGGGGGTGGCAGAGGTGTACTAAGTACACCCATTTTTCACCGACGATGTTAGGTCCCATGTAATAGTGGGAGTCTATTGCCATATACCAGGCACAATTCTAGTCAAACAAAAACTACATTTGTCCGACCTAGGATTTGAACCCAGGACCGCGTGACCACAAAGCGATCCGCTTTGCAACTAGACCAACGAGGCAGTCAACTATTATAGCGCGGTAAAATTGAGAGCTGAGACCGTAGCAAAATTAAATTGACGTTTTTAAAATGCTATCGGTTACTTCTCCTTTCTTTTTCACACTGCAAATGTACTAAATAAAGATGAACATGACGGCACGATTTCTTAACGTTAATTATCTATGCTTAGCCCTTAATTCAACTACAATTTGATTAGCGGCGTTAGAGCGAAAATTGCAATATGTTAGCCAAGTCGTTTTGCATTATTGGAATTCCAGCTAGTCAATAATTAATAAATGTCTAGCGACTCATGTCGATTTTTCGTCGACATAATAATATCAGCCTATACTGCCAACTGCTGGGCAAAGGCCTTCTCTCACAAATCGGGGTGAGAGAGATTAGGTCATACTCCACCACGCGGACCCAGTGCGGTGCGGTGGAGGCAGGTTTGTGGCCACCTGCTGTTGGGATTTATCAAGTCGCCTTTAAGGCTTCCAACTCGGCTTAACGACTACTACATTAAGTGCTAACCGGGAGCTACGGCTTAACGTGCCTTCCGAAGCACGGAGACGCTCGGATATGAAAATGCCACAAACGGTCACCCATCTCAGGCCGACCGAGTCGAACGTAGCTTAACCTTGATCGGTAAGAACACCGCAGTCGCACAGCGCTTCGAGCGCCTCTTAATATGACATACGCGCCGTCGACATAATCAAGAGCAAATTTTGATTGTGAGTTGTGCTCGCTATTGCGAAGATCGCAACACAAAATGAGTTAATTTCAGCTGCCCGGTGTTGTAAGTTCGATCGTGTATTTACAGAACCAACTTGCTCAGCAAAGCGCCAATGACCCGCGCTTTGCGAACTCTGAATCAAGTTGCTGACAAAATAGACAATATAACATGTTTTTTGAATGAATTCGCTGAAACTTGTTTTTATGTATTATGTTACATGTCATAAGGTTACACTAATGCATCAGAAAATGCCTGTAAGGTTAGTTGTGTATGTAAATAACAAATAAATAAAGAACATTGTCGAAAATTGCCCCAGAACCAACGAACATTTGACCCATACCATCATTATTTATGTATTTTATTAAAATAATGGCTAATATCCGTATCTAACGGACAATTTGCAATCTAAAACGAATATATCAAAGTATTGTAAGTATTTATACTCTGTAAAAAGTAGTGGGCGTACCTATTAGCTATCTATATTGCTTGTCTTGTTAGACTAAATACTTATATAGATAGTTCTTTCTATAGGTATCTATAAAAATATAATTAATCTTTAAACCCACTCAATATATTTTTGACTACACAATATAACCTCATAAGTATTAATGACTATTAAATTATAACCTTAAAATCTAATACTTTTTGTGCAATATTGCGATTCCCCCGCTTGTCCGTTTAATAATTATTAAGAGAATTTATGGGTGATTTGAAATCATACAAGTAGTTTTTTATTGATGTTGGTTCTAGGGCAAATCATGTATGGGCGCAGAAATATGTCCTATAATGTTTAGCGTTAACGACTGGAGAACTTCAAGTTAGGTACAGGAGGTGGATCATGGAGGTGTATGTGTGTGCGACTCACTCTGCATTTTCCGCCGGTGGAAGCGCGGCGAGCCGAGGAACGAGTTCTTGATGGTGGCCAGCCGCACGCGCCACGGAGCTGCAGCTCCCCCGGCTCCACCCGCGCCCCCGCCCACACCCCCGCCCGCACCTACACCTATACACGCATACATACATATTAACTTGCTTTTATCAAGCTTTTCGTGTGTCTGTTTGTCTGCCTTTTCGGTTCAAATATGTATTCCAGCTCCACTTGAGTCATGACAACCTATTCAACTGTTGTTAGTTAACATTCCCTCTCTTCCTTCTATTAATTTAACACAATATGTACTTATTTTTGTAAATGAGGGGACCATGTAGCCATTCTCATAAATAGTATTATTCGCTTTTTTAACTTAGACTCACCTGATGACCAGCCTACATTGTTCTCCCATACCCCACAACAGAATGTAGATGAAAAAGTTTGTAATTTCTTATTTTAAAAGAGTAACCGTGGAATTTCTTGCCCTTCTTCTCCACAGGAATGACAATCCAAAGTGGCGGTAGAGTCCTTGTTACTTTTCTGACGATTCATAAATACTGTAATGGTTTACATGAATAAAAAATATTCTGATTGTGATTTATTTTTCAAGCACTTGCAAGTATACGATTGAGCTGAAATTTTGCATACGTATTTAAAGTCGGTGACAATGCAATAATGGAACTAGTGAATCATACAACGTAACCCCCTCGTGTTTAGGCTTGTTAGATTGGTATTGACAATCACATAGTATTCGGGTCTAGATCAGGGATTCCCAAAGTGGTCAATATCGGTTTCCCAGCGGTCGACATAAACGAAAACTGATTTTGGGGGTCGACGAGGTCTAAAAATCGAACCCTATTAATTATCACAAGTTCTTATTTGAAACTTTCAAGATACTGTATAAATTGTGTTACGTGTACCAACTTGTTATAAGAATGACTAATATTTTAGTAGGAAGTATCATTTTTGTACTTGACTCACTTAACCAACCGCAAAGTTTTTAAATTGGTATTTTGTATCAAAAGTAAAAAAAAAACTAAAGATTTTTGAAAGTTATTTAGCTATGGGGGTTTGAGGTATCAGTTCATTTTGGAAAAGGGGTCTCTAGCCTAAAATAGTTTGGGAATCCCTTGTCTAGATAATGAAGCCGAATGCTGGCCAATAAAACAATCCAACTACTCCATATAACGCCGCCGTGTTTGGGCTCCTTGGTTTTGTCTTGAAGTGTACTTTAAAGTAAGTGTCAAAGGCCTGATGATTGAGCGTGAAATTATTATTTTTCTTAAATCATTCCAAACGAAGAGACCACTAAGGATTCCTGTAGGACCATCTGACGGAAAACCTCTAATGTAAAACCCAGAATGTAGAAACAGAATCGATTGACATAAAAAGGTTTTTGTATAAATTGAACATTTTCTTCCAATTTTTTTTTCATAATCTGTGCTGTATATACCAGAAAAATTATGGACAGCCTCCTAAGAACATTTTTTCTGTAGCTACAACTGTTAAGGTATGTCCTTACAGACCATCAAAAAAAAAAACGTGTATGTGCTTTATTGATGAAATTATTATAATATAATATTGATCTAAATTCAGTCAAAACCATATTTTCCACATAAATAAAAAAATAATTTACTTGTGATAGTTCCAAGATTAGGAAAGAGAGATGGCTGCGCCGACGATTGTGTGTTGCTCGGAGGCCCTGGAAGTGATGACCTCTCTCTCACTGCAACGAAACAGAAAGAGACAAAACATAAAGTACTTGTTCTATGATGCCAAATTATTGTCTTGCATAACAATGCAAACAATAATTTAATAAAAAATTAATATGATTGTGAACTAGGGTAGTGAATTGCAGAGGTAAGTAGGGGCGGCAAAAATTGATTAGCCTACTGCCGGCAAATGTGTAAATCCGCCACTTATCCGGCTGATGATGAAGCTTGTCTTACCTCTGTGAGACTGTGATGGGCTGTGAGGTCGAACAGCGACCGAAGACCCCATGATAGGTGATTCATTTATTATAATCACTGCTTCGCCTGGTTCGCCACCTGAAATGAAACGTTTATTTTTGGACGCCACGCCTATATCTCCCAAGCGGGGGTTGCAGAGCTGGTTTCAATTAGTTTTTCTTTCAAATTAAAAAACATCCTAATTTCAATAGAGAAGATGGCTGGGTGCTTACATTGACTTGGGATCCGGTAATTAATATAATCAAATCCAAAACCAAGCATAACACTGCAAGGCTTTAAGACACCGTAACCTCATTCTGCGTAGATTGGACCAACAATAATAATTAAGATGTTTGAGGATACCCCGGAACAACTATGCATTTTGGACGACTAACACCTCAGTCCCTCCTGTGACTATGGGTGCATCAAAGCACTCGAAACGTTGGGAACTTAAAAATCAAAAATAAACCGCGATAAAATCCGAAAAATAGTTTTATTTCATGTGTAATATTCGCGTTAATTTATGAACTCCGTATCGCCTTCCTTGTTTATTTTAGTATTTTACCGAAGTCACAATGATCTCCTACGAAATGTAAAGGAAAAGTTTTTTTGCTATTTCTGACTTTCTAGCATTCGACTTACTGCGGAGTAAGTTCTTTAGAGTTTTTGATCCTTATAATAGGTTTTGAGTAAATTGTAATGGCGGCAAAAGAGGCGGCAGAACGGGAGCGGGAGGAGACTAGCGTGAATCCCGCTCGTAGGAGGCGACTTGGGCGGAGGCGTAGAGCGTATGCCGCTAATGACCTCCGCCCACCTTGAAAAGTGGCCTGCAGGCGCCGAGCGTGGGCAGCTTGTCGCCTGACCAGTAACAGGCCTGTGACGGAAGTGCGCTGCGTCCTGCGCACCCTCACAAAGAATGCACAAGGCACGAAGGAGAGGTCTGTGGAAATAGACCAGGCCCGCCCGTGCCGCAGATGTTCTACCACTTGGCAATTCCTGCGATACGGCAATTGGGCAAGAGACGGACGCCGGGGGGTATTTAGTGGGTGCGAGCCCCATATAACTGCCACATCACCAAGTCCAGGATGTGGCAGTATGCGGCAGGCATTTCCCCCCCGGAAAAAAATAAAAAAGGTTTTGAGTAAATTGCCCATTTTTGCGGATTTTTTTCTCAAAATCTTGTAAGTCTTTTAAAACTGTTTCGCTGTAGCTACAACGGTTAAGGTAGCTATCCTTACTGCTCTGTCCAAAATTCCACTACACGAGTCTCAAAGATTTTTTTTTTGTTTTCTTTTATTAACCTCTATCGTCCCACTGCTGGGCAAAGGTCACTCCCATGATTCTCCACTTAACCTCCTTCCTTTGCCATATCAGACCATCTCTCCTCATAGGCGTCAAGGTCGTCGCGCCATCTTTTTCTAGGTATACCCCGGCATCGGTGTCCGTCTGGTCGCCATTCAGTAGCGATTTTTGCCTATCTGGGTTCATTCTGGTTATTTTTTTTGTTAATTAGTTTTAAAAAAAAAAACGTAGGCCCGCACTAGGATTTCTTCCTGTGTCGTGGGTGCGTTAACAAATATGAAATTCACATACACAAACATCCAAACTAAAACAAATATTTGTGGGTCACACAAAGAATTATCCCGTATGGGGATCGAACCCGTGACTATTAGACACAGTTAAGCTTTTAATCACTGGACCCAGCCATCTCAACATGATGGCGTGACGGTGTGTTACCTTACATATACTGTGTAAGGTAACACACCGTCACGCCTATATTCCCCAAGCGTAAGTGGCAGAGGTGTACTGAGTACTCCCACTATTCACCAACGATGTTAGGTCCCATGAAATAGGGGGCGAGCCTATTGCCATATACCGGGCACAATTCCTTACTCCAGACTTATACTGAGAAGTTTTCGTTAGAAAAACTTCATTTATCCTATATATTATTTCATTCGACCTAGGACTTGAACCCAGGACCTCGTGATCACCAAGCGATGCGCTTTGCCATTAGACCAACGAGACAGTCTTATATGTAAAGTACTCACTAATATTCAAGCTGATCGTAGGTCCTGTAGAGTTAGCCCGTTGATGATGGTGTTCCCGAACTGATGGGGAAGCTAGAAATAATAACATAATTATTAATTTACATTAATTTAAATAACATAATTATAAATTTATATATTACGGTTAAAAGTAGTGATAGCCTAGTGGTTAGAACGTTGGACTGCAAAGCCAGAGATCTCGGGTTCAAACCCAGGCACGTACCTCTGTATTCTCGAAAATATGTGCGTATTAAAAATTAACTACCACTTGCTTTAACGGTGAAGGAAAACATCGTGAGGAAACCTGCATGCCTGAGAGTATCTCGAAGGTGTGTGAAGTTCACCAACCCGCCCTGGGCCAGCGAGGTGGACTATGGCCTGAGCCCTCTCAGTTTGAGAGGAGGTCCGCGCCCAACAGTGGGACAGTTTTTTTAACAGGGCTAATATTATATCATGTATTGATTAACATATGTGTTACGGTTGCTTTTCGGCTAGCGTCTATGGCGCAATCTATGAGAGTAAAGAAAGCCAGAGAGGTTTATAAGGAAAGAACCTTTTGGAACTCTACTTTTCGCCTACTGGATCTGGCGAGATATAGGTACATAGCAATAGTGTTTTTTTTTTTGTTTTTTTTAATACAAAACGGAGCCCCACACTAGGATTTATTCCTATGTCGTGGGTGCGTTTACAAACATTAAATTTCACATACACAAATATCCAGACCGAAACAAATAATTGTGGGTCACACAAAGATTTGTCCCGTGCGGGAATCGAACCCGCGACTTTAAGACACAGAGGGCAGAGCGGCTTGAGCTCTTAACCACTGCGCTGAATCGTCCAACACGAAAGGAATTGGAAGGATATAGGTATTGGGGAAGACCTAGACCAAGGATTCCCAAAGTGGTCGATATTGACCCCTTAAGTTCGATACCGGTTTCCCAGGGATATAAAAATCGACCCATATTAATTAACACAAGTTCTTATTTAAAACTTTCATAATGTGAATGTATGACTAATATTCAGGTAGGAACTTGAACTTTACTCACTTAAGCAACCGCAAAGTTTTTAAATTGGTAAGTATTTGGTGTCAATAGGGAAAAAAAACTAAAGATAACATTTTTAAAGTAATTTGGCTATGGGGGTCTGAGGTATCAGTTCATTTTGGAAAAGGGGTCTCTTGCCCAATATATTTTGGGAATCCCTGACCTAGACTATCTTGCCATGACCAAATAGACCGTATCTTATCTGAAGGGTAAATCAAAAATCCCAGTAACCGGCGAGCGTGCACAAGACGAATGTGAGAGTGGAGGAAGCGAAAGACACACACTTATAGACCGTAAGGAAAGAACCTGTTGGAACTCTGTGCTCCCTGCTTTCCCTGCAAGAGATCTGGCGTGATGATATAGATAGATAGAAAAATTACCTAGTGGAGATCCAGGAGTAGCGGGTGTCCCTCCCAAAGACGACACTCGATGTGGAGTGTGGCCAGCTGTTGTAAATTAATTAATACTATTAAATTAAGAAAATATATCCATTTATTTTCTTCATGGAAGAACAAAAACTATAATAGTATTTAAGCTTCCGTAGTTACCTTGCTACTTACTATCAACCTAGACGCTCTTAGCAATGCATGGCCACGGTGTTCTTAGCGATCACTAAGGTTAAGCAATGTGTGGCTCGGTCAGTCTGAAATGGGTGAGAGTTTATGGTATACCCGTATTTGAGCATCTCCATGCTTCAGAAGCACCTTTAGCCGTTGGTCCAGATTACCACTGTACATTTTTTTTAAACGAAGCTCGACTCTATTATTTATTCCTGTGTCGTGGGTGGGTTTACAAATTTGAAAATTCGCATACACAAATGCCCAGACCGGAACAAATAATGTTGGATCACACAAAGATTTGTCCCGTACGGGAATCGAACCTGCGACTATTAGACCCAGCGGGCGGGTCGGCTTAAGCTCTTAACCACTGCGCTAAATCGTCCGTCATTGATTTGATCGATATGACTTACAGGCGACTTGATAAGTTCCACCAGCAGGTGGCCACAAGCCTGCCTCGACCGCACCGCACTGGCTCCGCGTGCTGGAGTATGAACTAATCTCTCTTTACAATACTAGCACCATACATCACGTCGGCACTTCGTAAATTTAACAATTTCGACAATCAGTACACGTTTTATCATCGTACGTGCTCATAACCATTAAAATCACATCATTTTAGACTACTAAGTTAAGTGCATAATCTAAGATCGCGCTTATATTGCCGTCCATTTATGAACCATACTGCATAAACTAGGGATGATCGATATTAGAAAAAACATCGATGTTGACATCAATGGTAACATCGATTCAAAAATATCGAGGTACCTAATATCGATTCATAAATATCGTAAAGAAAACATCGATGTCGTTTGTGTGTGTTTCAAGCTCCACAGATTACATTGATCAGGGGCATCTAGTGTGAATTGAGTGAATTAATAATGTCAAAATTTAAGTCTGTGCTGCCGTCGCGCTTCGTCGGCTATTGGACCAAACCTTTACTTAGCGAAATCTAGTGTAAACTGAGGGCCTAGACAAGTTACAAGCGTTTTGTTTCTGTTCGCTTGTCTCAATCGATAGCGCATTGTTTTGACCACGTGACTTTTCGTTGCAAAATGTCATTCCCATAAATTTTTTCGCTTTCTATTAGCGTTAACGACTGTAGATTGTCAACTTGGCTATAGGCGCTGAGTAAACTAAGTTCGTATGTAATAGATTTTATGGCTAAGCATCCTAGAGTATACCAAGATAATATTTAATGAACTAGTTGAGTGAGGAATTATCGATGTTCCGATGTTATACTCGTACTATCGAGGTGTCGATGTTTTAAAGATCTTAACATCGATGTAAAAACATCGATGTTTATCGAGCATCGATGAATATCGATCATCCCTAGCATAAACCTCTATACGGGCAAAGCAAAGAAACAATATAGGCAGATTTAATAATGATTTTATAATAGTCACATCATGAATTAATGTTAAGGTTATACCAGTGATAGCCTAGTGGTTAGACCGTTGGACTGCAAAGTCAGAGGTCTCTAATTCAAACCCAAGCACGCACCTCTGTCTTTTCGAAAGCGTATTAAATATTAACTATCACTTGCTTTAACGGTAAAGGAAAACATCGTGAGGAAACCTGCATGCCTGAGAGTTTCTCGAAGGTGTGTGAAGTACGCCAATTCGCACTGGGCCAGCGTGGTGGACTATGGTCTAAACGCTTTCAGTTTGAGAGGAGGCCCGTGCCGAACGTTGGGGCAGTTTGTTAACAGGGCTAATATTATTTATTATAAGGTTATACCTGGCGGGCTGGCTGGAAGCTGGGGAGAGCTGCGACCCTCGGCCCGACGTCCCGATGCCGACCTGCTGCGACCAAACCTGTGCTCAATGCACTCGAATATTACACACTACTGTACTACTGTAATAATACTGCTGGGTGACTATAATGACTGCGCAATGGCTTTACAATGGCATTTCAGTTACTTATCATCATCATCATCAGCCCGTGTCAGTCCACTGCTGGAAGTAGGTCTCTCCCATGGCACGCCACTGAGCTCGATCTTCAGCTCTCCTTCTCCAATCCCTGCCCGCTGCCTTACGAATATCGTCGCCCCACCTAGCTACAGGGCCCTACACTACGTTTGCCGACACGCGGTCTCCACTCAAGAACCAGTCTGCCCCAACGGCCATCGGTTCTGCGGCATATGTGACCTGCCCACTGCCACTTCAGCTTGCTAATTCGCTGAGCTATGTCGGTAACCTTGGTTCTCTGACGAATAACTACAGTTACTTATGAATAGTCAAAAATAGAAAATTATTGATTACTTAAGACTCTACCACCCGTTCGGAAAGTCATTCCTGTGGAGAAGAAGGGCAAGAAACTCCACGGTTACTCTTTTTAAAAATGAAAGTTTTACAATTCTTTTTGTAAACATTGCATTCATGGGGTATGGGAGAATAGTTCAGAACGAGCTAAATAGATGTGCTTAAGTATAGATTAAACATAAGTGTACGTAGATTCATGGAATTAGTCAGAGTCTACATAGTCCTCTCAATTACAAAATAGGGACTTTATAAAGGTATATATAAAAAGTATAATAATAATATTAAGAGAAAGGGTTACTAAAAATATTTAAATGTATAAGAAACTCAAACTCAAATAAAATTTAATCCGTCAAGCCTATATTCCCCAGAGGGGGTGGCAGAGGTGTACTGAGTACACCCACGTTTCGCCGACGATGTTAGGTCCCATGTAATAGGGGACGAGCCTATTGCCATATACCGGGCACAATTCCAGACTCCGGACTCATACTGGGAATTTTTCGTTAGAAAAACTACATTTGTCCGACCTAGGATTTGAACCCAGGACCTCGCGATCACTAAGCGATGCGCTTTGCCACCAGACCAACGAGACAATTTAATCAATTGACATTTTTTTTTCTTATCGACCTACTGATCTAACACCGGATCGGAATGCGGCATCCACTGAGAAGATGCGGTGAGAAACTCATCGGATTTGTCTTTTATATTTAATTCTCTTTTTCTTTTTTTTTGCCACATTGCTTTTTTTTAATATGCCGTCCCTTTACACTTCACATACACAAACAGTAAACCAGACCGAAAGAAATATTCGTGGGCCATACCAATATTTGTTCCGTCCGGGGATCGAACCCGCGACTGTTCGATGCAGAGGGCGGAACGGTTTAAGCTTTTAACTGTTGGACAATGTTGTCATTTGGATTACCGAAAAATTATACCTATTATCGACCATTGATTTATGATTATGTATCAGATTACCAAATATATATTAACGATTGTTTCAATTGTGTGTTAGTTGCACACCATCAGTAGGCCATAATGACATTTTTGAATTTATTAAAACTGGTTTGTGGATAACATGTTCAGCTATTATTATTTATTATTCCCTCTCTTCCTTCTAGTAGTTAAATAAAATTGAACATTTTTCTTCCTCATTTCTTTATCTGTAAATGAGAGAACTATGTAGCCATTCTCATGAAAAGTTTAAATTGGTTAATTTAATTTAGACTCACCAGATACTACATTGTTCTCCCATATCCCACAACAAAATGTAGATGGAAAAATTGTAAAAATGTGGAGTTTCTTGCCCTTCTTCTCCACAGGAATGACATTCCGAAGTGGTGGTAGGGTCTTTGTTACTATTTTGACGATTCATAAATACTGTAATGGTTTACATAAATAAAAAATATTCTGATTCTGGTAAAGCAAGAATTACGTAATACAATTATAACAAACGTATGTAGAAGTAAAAGATATTTCACCTGTGCTATACAACGTGTAACATAATAAACGCAAGACCTGAAAGTATTTTGTTCTAATTCGATAACAATTGATTCCATCAATTTTTGAAGTAACTTAAATTTTTTTTAATTTGCAAAAAACTGTTACTCCTTTAGTGCGCTATAATAAACTGATTTTTTTCTTGATTCAAAGCAAAACGGAGATAAATAATTGATTTTTACAACGTTTTTTAGTCAATATACCACATACGCATACAAATTCATTGTAAAGTGGAGTAATAAAGTGCTTAGAAAAATGGTAAAAAAAAAAAATTGGAAATTTGGTTTTCGTATAGAATTTGTGAAGCAATTATCTTATCGGGGTGTCTGAGGTCTTGCGTTATTTACGATACACCTTGTATACAAAAAATAAATAAGCGGTTTCTTTACTATATAGGGGTCGTTCATTAATCATGTGATGTTTTAGCAACTCTTTAACCACAGTGATAAGTGGTGAGTTTTAGATTAACAACTTTCTTGCTTCGTCCGACCCTAGTCTAAGGTCTATTTACAGACTTCCAGACCGGCCATGGCAATTTAGACTATTGAAAAGTACTCCCAGTTTAAGATTTTAATAAGATTTTGGTGACAGTGCAGTGATAGCCTAGTGGTTAGACCGTTGGACTGCAAAGTCAGAGCCGTGACTTCTGTTCAAACCCAAGCAGAAAGCATGTGCGTATAAAACTGAATTATCACTTGCTTTAACGGTGAAGGAAAGTATCGTGAGTAAGCCTGCATGCCTGAGAGTTTCTCGAAGGTGTGTGAAGTTCGCCAACCCGCACTGGGCCAGCATGGTGGACTTTAGCCTAAACCCTCTTAGATCGAGAGGGGGCCCGTGCCCAACGGTAGGACAGTTTCTTAACAGGGCTAATATTAGTATTATATTTGGCAACAGTCAGAGTAGAAATCTCGCCTTTCTGTTCTCAGTTATAATGTTCAAAATACCTGTACTGTGATCTCCTCGGCGTTATGGGCGATCCTTCGCTGATCTGGCCGAAGTGTGCTGACTGTCCGTTCACCTACAGACATAAGAATTTACGTAAAACAAAGGAGTGGTAGGTAAGCACATTTACATTGTTTTTTAGCGATATTAGTTTAAAAACAAAACACCGGACTGAAATTAAATTTTCTTTGCCTATTTACCTATACTAGTGGTCGCCCATTGGTCGAAATTAGACCTACTCTTTCATCATTTGCTGGGTATGTTTGAGATTCAGTAAGATAATATAGACAAATAATATAAAAGACAAACAATATAAATCTATTCCCATTTGACCACAGCCTTTACAATAAACAAAAGAGTATATATGCGTGTGTGTGTGTGTCAAATACATGTAGCGTGTGTAATGTTTTTTATTGACTTAATGAATTTTTTAGGCATAATTTAAAAAAAAATACATTCTGCACTCCTTCTCTATATGAACTGTAAGTGTGGGAAATTTCATACTCCTCCGTCCGCGCAATTTTCGTAAAAAAGGGTACAAAGTTTTTGCTTCACGTATTAATATAATTATATATTATCCTTTGCGGGTTATACAATAACTTCATTTCACACTGAATTTATTACACTCTCTACACTATAAAACCTCTTCTCTCTACCTACCCCTCGGATCTGATGTGATGATTTACATAGATGAATACTCTATAAAGTTTCGTTACTAATCTTAGTGTTTTGTGTGTGTGAATGATCTACGCTGCTGGCCGTGGGGCTTTTACAGCTTCACCGGACAAGAGGGCGAGCGTGCAACCACTACGCTCGAGCCAGAAGGGCAAGGGGGCAACTAGCTCAAGGGCGCTTCAAGGAGGAACGGCCTCGGCTTGGGCAGTCGCTATGGGGGAGGGAGTATACTAGGTGTCTCTCTTTGGTGCTCTGCACCGGCCGGTGGGCAAGGGATTCTTCGAGCTCGCCGGCGAGGTCGGTGTCTGATCCTGTGTGCGGTATCTGTATCCGAAAGAAGGGATGTAAGGGCATCGGGAGGGTCGGTGAGAACATGCCGCGGACGGCGGTAGCGGCTGTTAGGAGGGGAGTTAGGTACGTAGTCGGCGGCGGCCACGATCATAGAAATCCATGATTGGACGCGTTCGCGAAATATCGGGTTGTCGCCTTTTTAATAAAGGCGCGAATAGGTTCGAGGCCGAGATTGGAATGGAGATCTACATTCCGTATGAACCACGGGGCTCTGATACTAATCTTAGTTTTAGATTAAGTGTGGTTAAATTATCGTCACGTCCATAACTGACGTCAACTAGACCAAACTGTTGTGTGTCAACTAGATGGCTATTCGCAGTCGAGACATGGCAGTTGTTGAAAAGCTGTTGGAGGCCGAGGCCTAAAGGTCTAAAGGAAACCTCCACCAGCAGTCCCACACTCACACGACTGAGGCATTCTCGCTCTAGGGCAAATCTATATTGACAGAAAAAAAAACCTAGTAATAGCAAAGCAAGCATATCATATGCATTTACAAAATCTCATTACAAAGAAAAAAAAACAAAAAAAAAACTTCAATCTACTGACGTACCGTATCAATCAAAAACAAAAAATAAAAGTAAATTAAGCGGCATGCACTATGCTAAATACAAAAAAGCAGAACTAATAAAATACAACCAAAACATAAAAAAGGTGCGGGACGAACCGGGCCCGCAGTGTTTACTTACAAAATAAAAAAAACTAGATTAAGTTGACGTCAAATGGATCAAACTGTTATCATCTAGACCGAACTCTTAACGGGCCACCGCGAAACTAACGTGCTTTTGTACTCCAAGGACTTCAAGAGGTATAATATGGATTATCTATCTATATATATCATCACGCCAGATCCCTTGCGGGGTAGGCAGAGAGTACAGAGTTCAAACAGGTTCTTTCTTTACATACCTCTCTGGTTTCCTCCAGTCATAGTTCGTTTCATACACGCTCGCCGGTTACGGAGACTCTTGACTTGTCCTTCAGATAAGACTCTGTCTATTTGTGCATGGTAAGATAGTCTAGGTCTTCCCCGGTACCTAAATCCTTCCACTTTCGCGTTGTATATCTGTTTTGTCATTCTTTCTTCAGACATTCTTTCTATATGCCCGAACCAATGGAGCATACCCTTTCTTATAGTAATTAGATGGATGATGATGGATGAACTTTATATGGATTAGAGACTTAATATTTCGGAATATGATTTTTGACTGTATATTTTAGAATCTGGTAAAAGGAATTCACGATTAAACGAGATTGAAGAAAAGTTTTTATAATGTGGTTTTTATGACTTTTTTAAAATTTGTTATTGCACATACGCCGTTTGTTTCCGAGCGCGCGTTCAATATATCCGTCCCTTATTATTCTTCTGTAAAGTAATTGCATCACTGTCTCTCCCCCGGTCGATAAATGGTCGATCAAGGTAGGCCCCTAACTAAACCAAAAACCTATCAATCGTCAACTAGACTAAACAGTTGTCAACTACATCAAAGTATTGTAAACTTGTCCAAGGTCATATCCATTATATCAAGCTGCCGCCATTAACTGGATTACACTGGCTTCATATGAAGTATCTAGTCTACACTCAAATCAAAATAAGAAACCAAAAAAAGAAATAGGGAATATGCGTGTATTTTTTTTATATTTTTATACGATAGATTACATCAATATATAACTGCAAAAAGCAATTTAAGCGTCAAAAACAAAATGTAAATGGCAAAAAAAATTGTTGAAGATAGCAAACAGATAAGAGCATTTTAAACACCTGCCATTTTGGCGCGCTTGGCGTGACGTCAAAGTATATAATAACAATCAATAGAAGTATTTTATTCTGTACTTTATTTTTAAGTTGTATTTTGCGACTATTATACAATGGAACAACACTGTGTTGTGCCTAGGTGTAAAATACAATAAGAAATGCACCCGATAGGTGCAGACATAAGGAGAAAGTGGTGTAAAATTAGAAAAAGAGACATGGTATCTCCATCAACTTGTTTATATTGCTGCGAAGATCACTTTAACGTAAGAATTAACTCAAATAATTTATACTAAAATTTTGTCTTTGTGTAAATCGACAACAAAACTAAGAATAAAACTAACTTAATAGATTACATTATTATTATATATTATAAGAAATATACACTTGTTGACATTTGTATTGTAGACTTTGACGTCTTATTCGATCTGACCAATAGCGTGGCGTTCCCGCTACTTTGAATTTCCCACTCATTTTTTGTACTTTCAATAATTATTTTTATAATAAAAAAGTTATGTTATTAAAAAAAATTGGTATAGACATTATTCAAATGCGATGAAGTTTGTAAAAAAAAAATTTGACACTTATTTGAATTACACGCATATTCCCTATTACCCTTTATTATACGACCAAATATGAGTCACTGATAAAAATTTCCTACAATATCCTAATCATCTTTAAGCGGTACTGGAAGTCTTCATTTCTCTTTCGCGAAATTTCATAATAATGATGATGAAAGTGTGGTCGAGTTGACGACAGTAGAACTAAAGTATAATCATTTAAGTAGATTATATCTACTGCCGTTCGTCAACTACATCAAACTGTTGTTAACTAGACCATCAATATCTCAGCCTATACTTGTCCACCGAACATAGGCCTCCCCAATCGCTTTCCAGCGTAACCGGTCCGATGCCACCTGCATCCAACGACTTCCTGCGATTTTCACAAGATCGTCGGTCCATCTGGCAGGCGGTCGTCCTACGCTGAGCTTGCTAATACGTGGTCTCCACTCTAGAATCTTTCTGCCCCAACGCCCGTCCGATTTTTGCGCTATGTGGCCCGCCCATTGCCACTTCAGCTTGCTAATACTGAGGGCTGTGTATTATAATATGAGCAATATTAAATATATAATATATACTATTTAAACGACGTACGTATTCAACTCGAATTGTCAAACCGCTTCGAATTGCTAGACAGCAGCGCATCAGTGGACGAAATCAACAATAGGTTGGTAGAGACTGTCCATACGGTCGGGTCCAAGCATTTTAAGCCCCACCGTAAAAATAGGCCTCAAAAGCTATCTGACTACACCCGAAACCTTATGGCTGAGCGACGTACCATGACACTCCAAACCTCCGATGATGCTAAGTCCTATAGGCAGCTCAATGGACAGATATTGAAGTCCTTGCGACACGATTTACGGTCCTTCAATACAAGACGTATTGAGGAGACCATAGAGCAGAACAAGGGCTCCAAAGTGTTTGCAAGAGACGCGTCTATTGGGCAAAGCCAGTTGACGAAGCTGAAGACGGAGGACGGAAACGTAACGTCGAATAGATCAGAGGTGCTCAGGGAGATAGAGAGGTTCTATGGGCAGTTGTATACCTCAGTAACTGAACCTGTTGTTGACTTGGTAAAAGACCCAAGAGCCAAGCTAACCCGACACTACACTGAAGATATCCCGGACATCAGCCTGTACGAGATTGGGATGGCTCTCAAACACCTTAAAAACAACAAAGCGCCGGGTGAAGACGGAATTACCGCAGAGCTTCTGAAAGCGGGCGGATCGCCGGTACTTAAAGTCCTTCAGAGGCTGTTTAATTCCGTCTTGCTCGAAGGAAAAACGCCGGAAGCGTGGAACAGGGGTGTGGTGGTACTGTTTTTCAAGAAAGGTGATAACACTTTACTGAAGAATTATAGGCCCATCACACTGCTGAGCCATGTTTATAAGTTGTTTTCGAGAGTCATCACGAATCGTCTCGAACGCAGGCTTGATGACTTCCAGCCTCCCGAACAAGCCGGTTTCCGGAAAGGCTTTAGTACCATAGACCACATACATACGCTGCGGCAGATTATACAGAAGACCGAGGAGTATAATCGGCCACTATGCTTGGCGTTTGTGGACTATGAGAAAGCCTTCGATTCGATCGAGACTTGGGCGGTTCTTAGTTCTCTCCAGCGATGCCGCATTGACTATCGGTACATTGAAGTGTTGAAGTGCTTGTATAATAATGCCACCATGTCAGTCCGAGTACAGGGGCAGTGCACGAAGGCGATCCCCATAAAAAGAGGAGTAAGGCAGGGAGACGTCATTTCTCCGAAACTGTTTACGGCCACCTTAGAGGACGCCTTCAAGCTCTTGGAATGGCAAGGACTTGGCATCAACATCAATGGCGAATACATCACTCACCTTCGATTTGCCGACGACATTGTGGTCGTGGCGGAGTCGCTGGAAGATCTAGGACGAATGCTCGGTGACCTCAACAGAGTATCTCAACAAGTGGGTCTTAAAATGAACATGGACAAAACGAAAATAATGTCTAAAGTCCATGTCGTACCCACCGCACTCACCGTTGGGAACTCTACTCTTGAAGTTGTCGACGAATACATTTACCTGGGACAGGTAGTCCGGTTAGGTAGGTCCAACTTTGAGAGAGAGGTCAATCGACGAATCCAACTCGGCTGGGCAGCGTTCGGGAAGCGCAACATCTTCTCATCCAAAATACCTCAGTGCCTTAAGACTAAAGTTTTTAGTCAATGTGTGTTACCAGTGATGATATATGGATCAGAGACGTGGTCTCTTACAATAGGTCTCATAAAAAAGCTCAGAGTTGCTCAGCGAGCTATGGAGAGAGCTATGCTCGGCGTTTCTCTACGCGATCGAATCAGGAATGAGGAGATTCGTAGAAGAACCAAGGTCACCGACATAGCCGTTAAGATTAGCAAGCTGAAGTGGCAATGGGCGGGCCACATAGCGCGTAGATCGGACGGGCGTTGGGGCAGAAAGATTCTAGAGTGGAGACCACGTATTAGCAAGCGCAGCGTGGGACGACCGCCTGCCAGATGGACCGACGATCTTGTGAAAATCGCAGGAAGTCGTTGGATGCAGGTGGCATCGGACCGGTTACGCTGGAAAGCGATTGGGGAGGCCTATGTTCAGCAGTGGACAAGTATAGGCTGAGATGATGATGATGATGATGAAACGACGTATTGTACGTATATGACTTCAAAAATGAAATTATGTCCAAACTGAGGAAATTATACAAGCATAACAGCCTTAATTCTAATATTAATATTTTGCACAAATGGTAATTTCATGTTTAATTTTCATTTTAATTTTATATTCTTCAATATTGTTACAATTTTTTATTTAATATCTATCTATCTATCTATCTATAACCTCACGCCAGATCCCTTGCGGGGTAGGCAGAGAGTACAGAGTTCCAACAGGTAACATCTATACTAATAAATAATACGGTTTAATATCTTTACTTTATTACTTATAATCTATTCGTCATATACGTAAGTATACAAATTGTACTGTGTACCTCTGTAAAACCATTAACGGTCAAAGATGCTGACGGCTGTGACATAGTTTAAACTAATATAGCCGTCAACGTTATTCTCTTTAATTAATATTGTTATAACTTTAATACACCCCGATATCTCGTAAACCCCTTATCGGGGAATGTTAATTTTAAAATGCATTACACACACTTAGGTCCCCAACTGCCAACTGCATAGAAAGATTTGAAAGATCTATAATCCGCGCTTAAGTGCTTAAACGTCTAGAAGGTTCCTCCCATTTTATTATCGCCGGCGCGCGGTCGCGGTGTACAAGTATCTATTTGTTCACATACAAATAGGTGTGTAATAATAATACCGATTTATGGGCCGCGGCAGCTATTGTTCTATGTACTTCTAGTGAAGTAATTAGAGGGTTCGCGTCCGTTCTAGAACTTTCATACGAGTATAAAAGGAACACAGAGCGCGATGACGGACACAGTCTCTTCTCGGAAGCGATAGTGACACCGGCGACTTTAGCAACGATATACGGATACTACGAGTGACTCAGCGACTTGGAAGCAGTATTTGGGTACTAACGAGAGTAGTGCTAGTGTGTGTTTTGTGCTTGTGTGTACTTGCATTTGACGAATTGTTTTGTGTGTACAGCGTATAATAAAGTACTTCGCACGTTATTCGGCATTTAATTACCCCGCAAACGAAACAATATAATTAATAGTACTGGTTACAACTAGAATCAGAGCTATTTGTATACCTTATCGTGGAATAAATGAATTTTGAATTTGAACCAAATATGAGTCACTGATTAAAATTCCTACAATATCCTAATCATCTTCAAAACAGTACTGGAACTCTTTACTTCTCCTCCGCGAAATTTCATAATAATGATGATGAAATTGTGGTCGAGTTGACGACAGTAGAACTAAACTATAGTCATTTAAGTAGATAATATCTACTGCCGTTCGTCAACTACATCAAACTGTTGTTAACGAGACCATCATCATCTCCACTCCAGAATCTTTCTGCCCCAACGCCTGTCCAATCTTCGCGCTATGTGGCCCGCCAATTGCCACTTCAGCTTGCTAATCCTGAGGGCTAACAAAATATGTCAGTGACCTTGGTTCTTCTACGAATCTCCTTATTCCTAATTCGATCACGAACAGAAACGCCGAGCATAGCTCTTTCCATAGCTCGCTGAGGAATTCTGAGCTTTTTTATGACACCTATTGTAAGAGACCACGTCTCTAATACGCATGCCATCACGGGCAACACACATTAACTAAAAACTTTAGTCTCGAGACACTGAGGTATTTTGGATGAGAAGATGTTGCGCAGTTTCCTGAACGCTGCCCAGCCAAGTTAGATTCGTCGATTGACCTCTCTCTCAAAGTTGGACCTACCTAACCGGACTGCCTGTCCCAGGTAAATGTATTCGTCAACAGCGATAGCATATCTTCCAGCGATTCCGCCATGACTACAATGTCGTTGGCAAATCGAAGGTGAGTGATCAATTCGCACAGTGGGGCGGGGTTCGTCGTCATGAAAAATTCAAATAAAGACCCCAAAATTTGTCACTTCGTCAACTAGGTCAAACTGGCATCATCATCATCATCATCATCATCATTTCAGCCTGTACTTGTCCACTGCTGAACATAGGCCTCCCCAATCGCTTTCCAGCGTAACCGGTCCGATGCCACCTGCATCCAACGATTTCCTGCGATTTTCACAAGATCGTCGGTCCATCTGGCAGGCGGTCGTCCTACGCTGCGCTTGCCAATACGTGGTCTCCACTCTAGAATCTTTCTGCCCCAACGCCCGTCCGATCTTCGCGCTATGTGGCCAGCCCATTGCCACTTCAGCATGTTAATCCTGAGGGCTATGTCGGCAAACTGGCATCAACTGGACTAAACTCTCGTTACCGAGGCCGAACTGTCGTCATATAAACTACATTGGCATCAACTAGATAATCTCATTGGCCTACTGGCAAAGCGCATCGCTTTGTGATCACGAGGTCCTGTGTGCAAATCCTAGTTCGGACAAATGTGGTTTTCCTATAGAAAAACTTCCAGTTTCAGTCCGGAGTATGGAATTATGCCAGGTGTATAGGCTCGCTATTACATAGGACCTAACATCGTCGGTGAAAACTGGGTGTACTCAATACACGTCTGCCACTCCCGCTTGGAGAATATAGGCGTGACGGTGTAACTAGATAATCCTATCTCCAAATAGATCATCGTGTCTCCCTCAAACTAGATCAAACTGTAGTCAACTAAACGAAACTATCGTTAAATAATTTCACTGACTTCGAACGCACTGCACTGAGTCAGCGAGGTGGAGTATGGCCTAATCTCACTCTCTCTCTTCACCTCGGTCTGTGAGAGAGGACCATGGCCCAGCAGTAGGACCGTATCTAATATTATATTATAATTTCACTGACCCGGCATGTATCCAAACGTTTCCGTGGCGGGTCCGGTGGGAGAGACGGCGCAGTGGGACGGGGTTCATCATCTCGCGCTGGTCGACGCCGCTTCCGTTCCAGAAGGAGAAAGTAGATCACTTTCTCTGTGTTGTGGCTGGTGGAAAAATACATTTTATTAGTCAATGATGCCTCGTTGGTCTAGTGGCGAATAATTCGAGTGGTGATCACGAGGTCCGGACAAATGTAGTTTTACTATACAAAAATGGACTGAATGCGACTGGAGGAAGCCAGGGAGTTCTGTAAGAAAAAAGTCTGTTGGAGCTCTACTCCCTGCCTACTCCGCAAGGGAACTGGGGTGATGATATAGATAGAACTTTTTTTAGTACCAGTCAGACCTAATACCGTCGGCAAAGAGCAGATTTACAGAGTACCTCTGCCACCCCCGCTTGGGAAATATAGGCGTGACGGTGATTTTTATTTATTTATCAGTCAATGTTGCCAGCCTATGTCACCTCCTAAAAAATAACGATCGACCGATGACCAGGGCCCTTACCCGCAACCTCTTTCGCAAAATTATTTTAATCTTTTTTCTCTATCGTTCAAATATAGGAAAACGCTCGCCGCACGAAAAATATCACCACCAAAAGGCAGGCAATAGTGGGTGGTACGAAAATATTAACAGGATTCCGCTTACATATACATGATTGCCCCAGAACCAACAGCAATGAAAAAATACTTGTATGATTTCAAATCACCCATTAAATCTCTTAAGGCATTTATTATTAAACGGACAAGCGGGTAATCGCAATATTGCACCAAAAGTATTCAATTTTGAGGTTATAATTCAGTAGCTATACATATGAGGTTCTATTAGGTGTTGACATTCAATAAAGATGGAAGCGACTTTGATATAAGTACTTACAATGCTTTGAAATATTCGTTTTAGATTGCAAATTGTCCGTTAGATACGGATATTTGCCATTATTTTAATAAAATAGATAAATAATGATGGCATGGGTCAAATGTTTGTTGGTTCTGGGGCAATGTAATGCCCTTTAGCTCTAAATCCATAACTGAACAACTTTAAGTGATACGAGTATGGTACAATATGCCCTAATAAATTTTTATATTATAACTATAACTACTCATGTGAATTTGGGGGCGTTTTTAGTGTAACATTTGAACGGGACTGTGTAACTTGTTATGATATATCGATCTTGTCTCTGTTTTCTAAATGAGTGGGCTATGTAGACACGAATGAGAAGACTATTATCAGTCTTCGTGGTACTTTATAACTGCACACGTGTGTCAAAGAAGATCGGCAAAAATGGCTCTAAACGTTAGAGGCCCCGATCATTTTTAATATGATCTGAGGTTACACAAATGAGATATTTATCGAAAATGTTGCTAGTATTCCTCCGATTTAAAGCAAAAATCATCTTTGTTAAATCAGGCCCAAGGTACGGAATTTCGCCTATCTCCTTTTAGCTTACTCCGATGCCAGCAAGCGCACGATTAAAAAATACAAAAAAAAAACAAATTCCAAAACTTTTAACCACAGTCCCGAATTGATTCGGAGTTTTGGCGGGAAGTCGAAGAGTGATGTTGCCAATTTGTTTTAATTTACAAAACTTGTGTTATTTCGACTAATAATGTGTAATGTTGGTGGAATATTAACCATTATGTGTTATTTTATATGCATGAGCGAAGGTAATTGTAACAAAGTGATAAAACGTGCCTTTTCGACTTCCCTCGAAACGGCCGTTGCATTGGTATGTAAAGTATTCACCGCTTTACTATCCACGGTGGCGTTCTTCATTAATTTCATTATCATCGTTGTCATCAAATTCATCGGGGAGTCGAATTAATTTAAACAAACACGATTATATATCTCACTGGACACTGGCAAAATACACTTATAATTAGTGTGAAGCCATAACTTAAAGGAGTAGAAGAACCACAGTCCCACAAGGTTCTTTTCGCCCGCGGCCAAAATCAGAACTAACGCTGTCTACAATTGAAATGTCACTTCATGACAGGCGCAGAGTTGCCTCAGATAAAAAAGAACTTGGGTTAATGTCGCATCTTGAAATTTACTCAAGTTCTTTTTTGATTTAGGGACCGTGCTGCCGTGCGGACCCACCTGTTAAAATATTAGCCTGAAAGTAGAAAAAATATACTAAAAAGTTAGCCTCATTTTAGACCAACCCTGTCAATGTTAGCCATGGGTCAAAATCCTTGTCGAACTATACAAATTTTACGCTGGAAAGATAAACACAAAAACATACGAACAGATAAAGTTAATTAAAGCTTGTAAAAACGTCTTACTGTGGACTCAACAGCTCTTGAATCAACTTGTCTCGCTGTTTGAAGCAGCCCAAACTGCATATAGCTTGAAGCACGTCAGGGTCGATGGCATCAGCTGAAGGCAGCACCCTGGTCTGTACCACCTCCATCATGGGGAGTTCTTGTTCCAGCTCTCCTCGACCACCAGCGGTCACCCACGGATGTCTTGTGATTTCGGCAAGCTGGACAAAATATAGTCAAGTCAAATATTATTATATAGGCCTATACCAAACATAGAAATCCGAAGGCGGACTAAAGTTGAACATGTTGGTAAACGGATCACAAGGTGAAAGTGGAGATGGGCAGGACACTTGATACAGTTGGACCAAGGCCGTAACAGAGTGGTGGCCCTGAACAGGACGCCGACCTACAGGCAGACCATCGGCTAGATGGAGCGATGGCATCGTGAGAGTGGCTGACAAATAGTGGAATAGATTCATATAGGACCGGAAAGAATGGCCTACAATCATCATAGATATTGGCTGTTTGATTGTGATGATAGGCCAATACAACAGCTCTTACAAACGTCAATATTATTACATTTTTACATCTACCACCGTCTCGGCATTTCACCGTTTTGATTGCGTTTTTAAACTTATTGATAGGAATGTTTCGGATAGCTATGGGTAATTTGTTGTAAAATCATAAAAATTGCTGCATAAAGTTTTTGTTCCATGTATTAACATAATGGATCTCGCTATAAATATTCTACATAAAAGTACGACCAAACCAACGCGTTCAGCGGTGGCATTCCCGGGGGCGATCACGGTGGCGATCAGTATCTCCCCCTGATTGCACATGCAGACGCCGCCCAGATAGCGCGTGCAGAACGAAGGACGCGTTGGTGTGAACAATTCCATACAAATATTAATAAAGGAACTGATCGCCACGACGGACGCGGCTGAACGCGTTGGTTTGGCTGTACCGTTAGCCCTGCTGCTGCAGGGTGTTCTTAGCGATAATCAAGGTTATGCAACGTTCGTCTCGGCCGGTTTTTGGCTATAGCGTAGTTGTTGCATGCTCGCATTCTTGTCCGGCGAAGCTCTAAAGGCCCCGCGGCCATCAGCTTAGACCATTCACATAGACATACAAAAAGTTCGACTCGGTCAGCGTGAGGTGCGTGACCGTTTGTAGCATTATCATTTCAGACCGACTCCTTGCTTCGGAAGGCTCGTCGAGCCGTTGATCACGGCTGTCACTTAATAGACATTTAGTCGAGTTGGATTCATTATAGGCGGCTTGATTTTTCCAGTCGTGAGACAGCACAGTTGTTATTTACTAACTGCCATACGCGGCCCCGCAAGCGTTTGTATTATGATCCTTCCTAATAGTATAAATTCGAACTTTGGAGCCATCAAACGTGAGGTGCACCCCTTGGAGAGATTGAGTGTCCCTTCCAACTCCTTTTGTACCACTTGCTGAGAGTTTTCCACCAGAACATAAATTACCGTGGCCGGTCTGGACTCAGGTCGGTCGGGACAAGGACAGTTTGTTCAGGTGGAGACTCACAGAGAATCTGAAGTGTTTGTGCGGTGTTACCCAAACGATGGCCCCAACACTTGCACGCGGCAGGATTTGATTAATGCCACCGACAATGCGGTTGAGGTGGCCGCGTTCTGGGCCGTTTCCGTATAGATTCGACATGTCTGCCGTCGAAACGATAAGAAGAAGATTTCGGAAGTAACTCCGTCTGTCTGTCTGTTACTTTTTAGGCCCAAGCCGCTGAACAGATTTTGATCCAATTCGGCAAGGAAATAGATTTTATCCAGGGGAAGGACAGGCTACCTAAAAAAACCGTCAGGGTGACCGTGAAATACACGCCTGAAGATAACGCGAACGAAGTTGCGCGTTCAGCTAGTATCTTTATATTCAAAAGTAACTCTGTGTCTGTCTATCTGTTATATTTTCACGTTTAAGCTGCTAAACAGGCTGATCAAATACGGTAAGGATAAAGATTTCTCCATAAGCTATAAATCTATACTAATATTATAAAGAGGAAAGATTTGTATTTTTGTATGTATGTAACGAATGAACTCAAAAACTAGTGGACCAATCTTAAAAATTCTTTCACCATTAGAATGCTTCATTATCCCTGAGTAACATAGGCTATATTTATTACTAGAAAAATTAGGAATCCCTGCTAAAACTTCAATAATGTAACCCAAGGTGTAAAAAAATTCGCCATAAAATATCTTTATTCGCGTGCGCTGTGGAAACTATTGATGATAGAACAAAAAAATGTTCTACAATATTAAAGAAAATATTAATATATACAAAAAACTTTGGGATACCGTATGTCCAACTATTGTAGTTACGCCATTATAACTAATTTTTTACATTTTGTAAGTTTTCAGAAATGCCGACCAAAATCATACCATGTTATCGATACTTTTGTATTAATCCTTATTCAAATAAATTATATTCCTTTTAAATTATTCAAATCGGACATTCCATTCAAAAGATATTACGAATTTAAGATGTCAATCTAAACAAAATACTAATAGAAAAATAAACGCCGCCGCGCTGTGGCCGGTGTGGCCCCACGCAGCGCAGCGGGCAACGCGGCGAGGGAGGGGGGATCGAAGTGCGAGGGGCGTGCACATCTATGAAATAGGTAGCCGCGTTCCTACGCAGCGGACGCAATATCCACCCGTGCGAAACCGGGACGGGCTGCTAGTGTGAAATATACGTCTAAAAATAATGCGAACGAAGATGCGAGTTTAGCTAGTATGTTATATATTATCTTATGATACCCCTGGGTTGTTATTACCTAACAATATTCCATGTACAGACACAACTTCGTTACAGTTTTTCAATCTGTATACGGTCTGTCTGTTTTTTCAGTGCGTCCTACCTGTAATGACATACGGAGCCGAAACGTGGCCACTCACCGTGCGGCTTGTCCACCAGTTCAAGGTCGCTCAGCGAGCTATGGAAAGAGCTATGCTCGGAGTTTCTCTCAGGAATCAAATCCGGAACGAAGTTATTCGTCAGAGAACCAAGGTTAACGACATAGCTAAACGAATTAGCAAGCTGAAGTGGCAGTGGGCAGGTCACATATGCCGCAGAACCGATGGCCGTTGGGGCAGACTGGTTCTTGAGTGGAGACCGCGTGTCGGCAAACGTAGTGTAGGACGCCCTGTAGCTAGGTGGGGTGACGATATTCGTAAGGCAGCGGACAGGGATTGGAGAAGGAGAGCTGAAGATCAAGCTCAGAGGCGTGCCATGGGAGAGGCCTACGTCCAGCAGTGGACTGACACGGGCTGATGATGGTGATGATGAATCTGTATACAACGTGTATCGTAAATAACGCAAGACCTCAGATTAGAAAATTGGTTTACAAATTCCATACGTAAATCAATTTTTCAAATTGAAAATTTTTAACCCCTTTCTTTAGCACTTTTATACCATTAATGATAATGACGTGGAGTGGGTAGGCCCCTACAAGATGGACCGATGACCTGGTGAAGGTCGCGGGTAGAAGTGGATGCGAATAGCACAAAACCGGTCGTTGTGGCGATCTTTAGGGGAGGCCTTTGTCCTGCAGTGGACGTGTTTCGGCTGAAGAAGAAGAAGATAATGACAATGAAACTTGTACGTGTATGTGTGCGTATTGAGAAATGCATTTGAAATCTACCCATCAAGAATAAATTTTAGTTTATTATAGTTCACTAAAGGAGTAAAAATGTAAATACATTGAAAATTGTTGGAATCAATTCAGTTATCGATTTAGAGCAAACCACTTTTAAATCTTGCGTTCGTTATATTACACCTTGTATACAAGCTGTAACATAATAAGACCTGAAAGTAGTTGTACTAAATCGGTAACTAAATTGATTCCTGCAATTTTTAAGGTATGCATTTTTTTTTAATTTGCAAAAAATGTTTTTACACCTTTAATACGCTATAAAAAAACTAAATTTATTCATATTGAGTTCTTAGATTTACGCGAATATTACACATGAAATAAAACTATTTTACGGATTTTATCGCGGTTTATTTTTTTATTTTTAGTTCCCGACGTTTCGAGTGCTTTGCAGCACCCATGGTCACGGTCCCTCCCGTGACCATGGGTGCTGCAAAGCACTCGAAACGTCGGGAACTAAAAATAAAAAAATAAACCGCGATAAAATCCGTAAAATAGTTTTATTTCATAAATTTATTCATGATTCATAGAAAGAAGGACATTTCAAATGCATTCCTTGAACGTATTTTTCAAAATACACACATACACGTACAAGTTTCATTGTTAATTGGGATATGCATGCTTATTTTATTTTGGAAAAGATATAAAATCTTTAATAAAAATTGCACAAAATGACTTGGTTGAATATAACACCTGGTGTCAATGTAACTTAATAATATCAGCCTATAGTGCCCACTGCTGGGCAAAGGCCTTCTCTCACAAATCGCGGTGAGAGAGATATGGTCATACTCCACCACGCGGACCCAGTGCGGATTGGTGGAGGCAGGTTTGTGGCCACCTGCTGTTGGAACTTATCAAGCCGCCTTTAAGGCTTCCAACTCGGCTTAACGATTACCACCTTAAATGGTAACCGGGACCAACGGCTTAACGTGCCTTCCGAAGCACGGAGACGCTCGAATATGAAAATGCCACAAACGGTCACCCATCTCAGGCCGACCGAGTCGAACGCTGCTTAACCTTGGTGATCGGTAAGAACACCGCGGTCGCACAGCGCTACGAGCGCCTCGTCAAAGTCAATGTAACTTATTAACAATTAATACTAAAAAAACTTCCTACATGATATTTAGTGCAAAAAACAAAGTTATTGCCGACTATTCACCCCTAACCCTTAATCATGACGTTCTTTATAGATCCCATCAGGAAAAGTACTTAGGTTTGTTGCTAGATGACAAACTCACGTGGAAGCCGCATATAGAAAAAGTAAAAAATAAGATAATATCCCTCATTAGTGCATTACGTAGAATGGCTTCTTGTATCCCGCATAAAACACGATCAATGATATATAATGCCCTAGTTAAATCAAATATAGATTACTTAATAGAAGTATGGGGCTGTGCACCAAAAACAAATTTAAAACCACTACAGATCGCACAAAATAAAGCAATTAAAATATTGTTTCATTTCGACAAACTGACGCCTATAAAAACATTATATAAAAAAACCAAACTCTTCAACTTAAAGCAAACTTACACGAATAATGTATGCACTTAAAAAAATCTTATCTGGACACATTCATACACAAATATCGCTTAAAAGGAAAACATACACTCACAACTTACGCGACACTAACAAAATCAAACAACATTCTCCGAGAACTGGATATGGAAAAAGAAACGTTTTATATGACGGTACGAAATTGTTTAATAATTTACCAAAAGAACTAAAGGATTGTAAAAGTTTATCCCTTTTTAAATCTAAACTAAGTACATTTATTAGTGAAAACATTTACGACTAATGAGCTAACATAATGTATGTATACATTTCTTCTAGGGGTCATTGATCATTGATTATTTTTTTATATTTAAGATCGACTACCTTTTCCTTTCTTATTTTATTTTAATATTCATTGCTCATATTTAAGTGAATTGTTATGTTCTTTTATGAGTAATAAAGATCTCTCTAAACGGATATAAAAGTGTTTAAAAAGAGGGTAAATACCTTTAGATTTGGAAATTTGGTTTTCGTTTTGAATTTATGAAGCAATTCTTTAATCGGGGTGTCTGAGGTCTTGCGTTTATTATGTTACACCTTGCATAACTAGCTACTACTTCTGGATAATGTAGTTCTCTATTGGTGAAAGAATGTTTAAAATCGGTTTAGTACTCTCAGAGTTCATCGATTACAACTCTTTCTTCTTTATAATATTACTAGCAGTTTCCCGCGACTTCGTGTCCGGTCGACAACAGCGCCACCTACCGGGTCTATGTTATATAGCCTATGTTACTTCTCGATAAGGTAAGGTAGCTTCCTAATGGTGAAAGAATTTTTGAAATTGGTCCAGTTGTTTTTGAGTTTATTCGTTTTTTTTTTTTTTTTTTTTTAAATTGTGTTTCGGATAAGGCCCTCCGATATTCTTCGGAGACGTGTTTTTGGGTTTTGTTTGTTTGGCTATTAATTTATTTTGTTTTATGAGATTATGTTTATTATTTGCTTTATCGTGTTTTATTTCGTATTATAGCGTCTTTTGTTATTTTTGTTAAATAGTCTAGCAGGCACGATCTGGTGCCCTCCTCAAACACCATGCTAGTGATCGATGTTTTGTTCAGTATTGTGCCCGTGGCGGACTCCAGGTCGTGCCTGGCTAGTCCATATTTAGGGCATTCGAATATTAGGTGTTCCACTGTTTCGTCCTTATCTGGTTCACAGACACATGACGGGCTTTCTTTGCACCCGAATCTATACAAGTACTCCGAAAACCCGCCATGCCCTGTTATTGCCTGAGTGAGTATTGGTGTTAATTTGACCTTTCTTAATAATTTGTAAGTGTCCGAAATCGATGGGAAAAATAATTTTGTTGTTGCCGCCGTGGTCCCTTCCCTGTATCTAGAATCCCACTCCTGTATTGATTTTAGTCGAATTGACTGTTTTCGAAGTTTATTCGTTACATACATACATAAATACTTTCCTCTTTATAATATTACTAGCTATGCCCGCGACTTCGCCCGCGTGGAATAGTGTGTTTGGGTAGCATTTTTAATTATTTAGGCTGATTATTATCGAATCAACAACCTAAAAAATAAGTTTCAAGCTTCTAGCTCTGAAAATGACGATACTTCCATACAACTTTTCATTCCCCCCCCCCCCCCTCTTTCAGCCCGTTACAACCTTTTTTTCGCATTAAAAATGTCCTTTCTCAGGCTCTAGACCATCTGTGTACTAAATTTCATTTAAATCGGTTCTGTAGTTTTGGCGTGAAAGCGCGACAGACAGACAGACAGAGTTACTTTCGCATTTATAATATTAGTAAGGATTACTAGCAGTTTCCCGCGACTTCGTACCCGGTCGACAACAGCGCCACCTACCGGCTCTATGTTATATAGCCTGTGTTACTTCAGGATAAGGTAGCTTTATAATGGTGAAAGAATTTTTGAAATTGGTGCAGTAGTTTTTAAATTTATCCGTTACAAACATACAAATCTTTCCGTGTGTGTGTGTGTGTGTGAGTGATGTACGCTGTTGGCCGCGAGGCCTTTACAGCTTCACCGGACTTAAGGGCGAGCGTGCAACCACTACGCCCGAGCCAGAAGGGCAAGGGGCGACATACTCGAAGGCGCCGTCGGTTGGGACAGTCGCTGTAGGGGGACGGGGTGCACTACTAAGTGCACCGGTCAACCGCCGGCTATGGGAGGGGATCTACGACTACGTAGTCGTCGCCCGTATTCTGAGCGGAAAGAATGGATGACAAAGAATCGGGGGGATCGGAGAAAACATGTCGCGGCCGGCGGTGGCGGCAGGGGTCAATCGTAGTCGGCGGCGGCTACGATTAACGGATTCGCATGGGTAGATGCGTTCGCGAAGTGTCGTGTTGTCGCCTTTTTAATATAGGCGCGAATAGGTTCGAGACCTAGATCGGAGTGGAGAACAAATCTTTCCTCTTTATAATATTAGTATAGAAGTATAGATTACTACCAACCCACCCCGGCTTCACCCGGGTGAATTACACACATAAACCATCGTCTTGAATCACTCCGTCCATTGGTGAATAAATACGTAGTTATCGTATCGTATCGTAGTAATTCAGTTTATCGCGTTCAGACAGACGGACAGACAGAATTTTTCTTTGTGGGTGGGTGTGTGTGTGTGTGTGTGTGTGTGTGTGTGTGTGTGTGTGTGTGTGTGTGAATGATGGCCGCCAAGCCGACAAGAGGGCGAGCGTGCAACCACTACGCTCGAGCTACAAGGGCAAGGGGGCAAATAGCTCAACAGCGCCTCAAGGAGGAACGGCCTCGGCTTGGGCAGTTGCTATGGGGGAGGGCGTATACTAGGTGTCTTGCCGTAGTTCTCTGCACCGGCCGGCGGGCAAGAGATTCTTCGACTTAGCCGGCGAGGTCGGTGTCTGATCCTAGTGATAGTGATTTAGATGGCTTTGTACTGTAAAACTACTCCCTAAAATTTTTATTTTATTTTATTTTTTTATTTTATTCATTTTAGGAAAACTAACAGCTAACAAAGAACAAGTATGGCTTAAGTAGTAAATGCTGAAGGCCAATTATAAGTTTCCACAAATAATTACAACATGAATATAGCACGGCAGAACATAAAGTGACGATAAAACTTAAATAACATACAATCAAAGAAAACACATACAATTAAAGAAAAAAGAGACCATTTAACATATTTTTAAGCTGAGAGACTCTAGTGTTAAATAAATCAATATCAATTGTTTGCGTTATAGCATTATATGATTTAGATGCCCTTACGAGAAATGAGTTTTGCCTGTAAATGCACCTGCTGTATGGAATATTTAATAAGTCTGGCTTCCTTAAAAATGCAGAGGGAACGCGTAAACCAATCTTTTCTCGCAATTCGGGACAGTCAACAGAATCATTCACAATGTTTAGAAGAAAAGCTAGAACCGCTGCTCGCCTTCTTTCATACAACGGTAACATATGAAATTTCTTGCAACGATGTACGTAATTTGGCAGATAAGTGCTGGAGCGGTATTGCAAATACCTCACAAATCTCTTCTGTATGTTTTCGATTCTGTTAATATAGATTTTGTAATTGGGATTCCAAACTTGACAAGAATATTCGAGGTGACTGCGAACGAAAGTACAATAAAGGATTTTAAAAGTCTTAATGCTTTTGAATTCATTTGATAACCTAATAATGAAACCCAAAGCTTTCGATGCTTTTCTTGTAATAATGTTTATATGTTCATCGAATAGAAGTTTAGAGTCAAATGTCACGCCCAGATCCTTAATAGTGTTGACTCTAGATATGAGCGTGTCTTTCAATTTGTAATTAAATAATAAAGGTTTAGGTTTTCTAGTAAAACTACATATGTGGCATTTAGATGCATTTAACTCTAATTTGTTTAAAATGCAGTAATTCTGGAAACGATGGAGGTCATGTTGAAGATTGATTGCGTCAGTGACAGTGGTAATGGGGCTTAGAATTTTTAGATCATCGGCGTATAAAAGTATTTTTGAGTGCCTAAAACAGTGGGAAATATCATTAATGAAGATGACAAATAGCAAAGGGCCAAGCAGAGACCCTTGAGGTACTCCAGATGGAATAAATAACACCTTAGAAGAGAACCCATTCAAGACTACAGTTTGGCACCGATTTTCAACATAGGATGTAAACCATCTGAATAGATCTCCTCTTATACCGATTAAAAGAAGTTTCTGAAGCAATATCGAATGATCAATTCTGTCAAAAGCCTTACTGTAGTCAGTATACACTACATCGACTTGGGACCGCTGTGACATATACTCGGTAAGAAAGTCAGTCAATACAATAAGATTAGATGTTGTAGAACGGCCGCTCAGAAATCCGTGCTGGCTTAAATTAAAAGAATGTTTAAGAGAGGAATATAGTTGTGAATATACAATTTTTTCAAGTATTTTAGCGAAAAGGCATAATTTAGAGATGGGTCTGTAATTATTATGTTAAGCGTTCCCTGCAAAACGCAGAGATAGTTAATTGGTAGGTATTTACCGTCATTCTCTTCTCAGGGTTGACTTCGATCATCCCGCGAAGCAACTGCTGGCAGTCTGGCGGCACGAAGTGGGGTACATGGAATACCCCTCGTTTCACCTGACAAATATTAGCTAGATTACCATCACCATCATGAATTACTGGTTAGATGAAGCATCGCGCGTGCGGAAACAACATAAAATTTGTCTACCCATAACATCGATATATTATAACAAGATACACGGTCCCGTTCAAAAATTACGCTAAAAACCAGTCCCCAAATCGACGCATGCATCGTAATCCGGATAAAGACAACACGGTGTCATCATCATCTTAAGCTATAGTTGTCCACTGCTGAACATAGGCCTCCCCAATCGCTTTCCAGCGTAACCGGTCCGATGCCACCTGCATCCAACGACTTCCTACGATGTTCACAAGAACGTCGGCCCATCTGGCAGGCGGTCGTCCCACGTTGCGTTTGCCAATACGTGGTCTCCACACTAGAATCTTTCTGACCCAACGCTCGTACGATCTTCGCGCTATGTGGCCCGCCTATTGCCACTTCAGCTTGCTAATCTTAAGGGCTATATCGGTGACCTTGGTTCTTCTACGAATGTCCTCATTCCTGATTCGATCGCGTAGAGAAACGCTGAGCATAGCTCTCTCCATAGCTCGCTAAGCAACTCTGAGCTACAGAATATGATTAATGTGAAGTAATAGTTACTTAAAATAAAACACCCCGTCACTTTGTTACTTTTTTCTAATGATTCTTACAGTTTTTATTTGCCCAGTGCGGCACGTATGTCGCGTGGTAAACAAGCGACTAAAAACGTAACACTGCTAGTTTTTAGTACCGCCCACTTTTATCTGCCCTTAAGTTGTGCCACTTTATATGCGGCGAGCGTGTATCTACCTATATTTGGTTGATGACCCATAGGGCAGATAAATTGAAGTAGAACGCACACGCACGCATCCATTGACAGGTTTTAAATAAATCGAACACTGGCATCACGCACACATAGTGGGTAGCAGAGACCGCTTTTGTTTTTTTTTTGGCGGGAAGTCGAAGAGTGATGTTGTCAATTTGTTTTAATTTCCAAAACTTGTGTTATTTCGACTAATATTGTGTAATGTTAGTGGAATATTAACCATTATGTGTTCTTATATGTGCATGAGTGAAGGTAATTGTAACAAAGTGATAAAACGTGCCTTCTCGACTTCCCTCAAAACGGCCGTCGCAATTGGTATGTAAAGTATCCATCGCTTTACTATCCAGGGTGGGGTACTTCATTAATTTAATTATCATCATTGTCATCAAGTTCATCGGGGAGTCGAATTAATTTAAACAAACACGATTATATATCTCACTGGACACTGGCAAAATACACTTAAAATTAGTGTGAAGCCATAACTTAAAGAAGAAGAAGAAGAAGAGACCGTTTTGGCGGGAAGTCGAAGAGTGATGTTGTCAATTTGTTTTAATTTCCAAAACTTGTGTTATTTCGACTAATAATGTGTAATGTTGGTGGAATATTAACCATTATGTGTTCTTATATGTGCATGAGTGAAGGTAATTGTAACAAAGTGATAAAACGTGCCTTTTCGACTTCCCTCAAAACGGACGTTGCAATTGGTATGTAAAGTATCCACCGCTTTACTATCCAGGGTGGGGTACTTCATTAATTTCATTATCATCGTTGTCATCAAATTCATCGGGAAGTCGAATTAATTTAAAGAAACACGAAAAAAGAAACACTGGACACTGGCAAAATACACTTATAATTAGTGTGAAGCCATAACTTGAAGAAGAAGAAGAAGAAGAAGACCGTTTTGGCGCGATTTTTTTTTAACAATGCTCTGTGTAGACTAGAAGACTTGACTAAGATTGCTACAGTATCATTGCAACCTTAATGTCCCCCTAGAAAAAGACGGAATTGTAAATTGCATTTGCTCAGTAAATAAAAATTAAAGTAATACTGCCCACAAGAATGTGGTAGCCCCCAGGGTTACAGTAAGGTGTGTGTGTGTGTGTGAATGATGTACGCTGTTGGCCGCGAGGCCTTTACAGCTTCACCGGACTTAAAGGCGAGCGTGCAACCACTACGCTCTAGCCAGCCAGAAGGGCAAGAGGCGACATACTCGAGGGCGCCTTTTCGAGGCGCCCTCGGTTGGGACAGTCGCTGTAGGGGGACGGGTGCCCTATTAAGTGCACCGGTCAACCGCCGGCTATGGGAGGGGATCTACTACTACGTCGTCGTCGTCGCCCGTATTCTGAGCGGAAAGAAGGGATGACAAAGCATCGGGGGGGTCGGTGAGAACATGTCGCGGCCGGCGGTGGCGGCAGGGGTCGGGGTACAGTAAGGAATAAAACGTTTCACCAGTAAGATAAAAAAAATAAACTAAATATTTTTCAAGTGTCGAACCTGTTATTCTTTCTAACTATCTACATTTCTATATCGTCACGCCAGATCCCTTGCGGGGTAGGGAGAGAGTACAGAGTTCCAACAGGTTTTTTCCTTATATACCTTTCTGGCTTCCTCCACTCTCATAGTTCGCCTCATACATGTTATTTTTTTATAAAAATCTCACTAGTGGGCCTCTTTCACCCTCAAGTCTGTAGTAAACTAATCGACAATTAAAGTTGCAAGTTATTCTATGTACGAATTAACCTATGTCTGAGTACCCCTATCAGATGCATAAACTACCCAGTTTTAAATCAAGCGTGTTAATGTTTTGATTTCTCTGTAGTCATTAGTAGCAAATAGATTATAATTATTAATAGTTTAGTACGAAACTGTAGCAAGACCGACACTACAACTACTAGAATCAGAATATTTAATATTTATGTAAACCATTATAGTATTTATGAATCGTCAAAAGTAACAAAGACTCTAACACCACTTTGGAATATCATTCCTGTGGAAAAGGGCAAGAAACTCCACGGTCACTCTTATAAAAGAGTATTATTTCAACTATTTGGGCGCACTATATACCTACCTCTTACTAAGCGCATTTTAACAAAAGTCTGTGAAAATTCACATATGAAATGACAGTTTAATAAAATCATACTGAACGAAATGAAAATGGTTTGAAGCTCGCAATTATTACTTATTTGGCCAATGTATAGTCCAGTCATTTAAGCTTAAATTAGGTAAGAATCTCGGAATTCGAGATACCCAGCTGTAAGTCTGTAAATACTTGTATATTGACACCCTAAAAGTTGTCTCAAAACCTACATATGGTAGTGTGTACGCAACTATTAAATTTCAAGGGCAAAGGTCACAAAAATCGGTTTTTTGCGCTTTTTTTGTAAATATCTCATTTCCGATGGGTTTTTTGCTATTTGTATTTATTAACAATATTGTAGAATACAAAATTCTCTACAAATTTTGTTTAAAAAATGTTTTATACGGTGAACCGTTTTCGAGATAGAGGGCGGAGAGCGCGCGGTCACAGGATCACTTCAGGTCAACCGGTGCCTCCGGTCGAAAACGCGCCATATATAGTTGATGAACTATCGATAAATCAATGAATATAAATATTTGTCAATTTTTATTAACTATTATATTATATTTTATTATTTTTTTCCTAACCTATCCACTTTTTATTCAGTATTAATTTATTTAACAACACTTACCTGCCCATGTAATTGCAGAATTGTTAATGAAAATATAGGAATTATATTTGAATTTTAACACTTTAAAGATGCACTTAATTATTTTCTATTTAAAATGTCATTAGTGTAAATGGGAATATAATTATATTATGATTTAATTTTTTCCCTTAATTATTTTTTAATTTTAGGAAACGGTTATCAGTGTTATTGAATAGATATAGATTTAATGCATGAAGAAAATGATAAAATATAATATAATAGTTAATAAAAATTGACAATTATTTATAATCATTGATTTATCGATAGTTCATCAACTATATATGGCGCGTTTTCGACCGGAGGCACCGGTTGACCTGAAGTGATCCTGTGACCGCGCGCTCTCCGCCCTCTATCTCGACAACGGTTCACCGTATAAAAAAAATTTTTAAACAAAATTTGTAGAGAATTTTGTATTCTACAATATTGATAATAAATACAAATAGCAAAAAATCCATAGGAAATGTGATACTTACAAAAAAAGCGCAAAAAAACGATTTTTGTGATCTTTGACCTTGAAATTTAATAGTTGCGTACACCCTACCATATGTAGGTTTTGAGACAACTTTTAGGGTGTCAATATACAAGTATTTACAGACTTACAGCTGGGTATCTCGAATTTCGAGGTGAACTTACTATAATGACTGGAATAGTAAGGGAAATTCATTGTCAGAAAATTCTAGTTCCTAAAACGACCGCTAGATGTCAATATTCAAAAGAAGTAGAAAAATAATATAATTTTTTTTAATCATGCATAATCATTATTCATTATATAAAAATAAAGGCTGAATAGGTAATAATTAGTTTACGAATATTTTACTAGTTCTCTTGATTTTATCATTGTCCAAAGAAATCGAAAGAAAAGTGAAAATAAATATTATCAGAATCTCTAGAGAGCTATATTCTCTGCCTATTTCTATAGAATACAGGCGTGAGTGTATATATGTACTTTATTATTCGTATGGATGTTTATAATGTTACCTTTTCAAGTAATTGACGTAAATTATCATCGTCGAATGGCAGCGCGCCGACTAGGAGTGCGTACAAAATTACGCCACAGGACCACACATCTGCACGGCGACCGTCGTACTTTTCACCCTAAAATCAACGTTAAAATATTATAAATAATTTAATTCAATAATTAATGACAAAATTTAAACGGAAAGTTATTATAAATATCGTGAAATGAAACGCAAATTATAAACATTTTTATTCAGTTGGTATCATTGACATTGACAAAAAAGAAACGGAGTGGCAAAAAAACATTTTCCCCAAATGTGGGAAAAAATATTAGACTGTTTTTGTATGTAAAGGATTATTGGTAATTAATTAATAACCTTTTGAAGGCAACTTCTGTTCACTGTGAGAAATAATGTTTATTCGTTTTTTTTAATTATAATGAAAGAAGTCACCTATTACATAGAAAGAAAATATATTCACACTCGATAAAATGTATAAGACAGCAATTCTTTTTTCGTCAAATGTTGACCATATAAAGACTTGAATTATTTGTCACGATTTTCAGAAGTTACCCTAAGAGGTTGATGAATTACAAATAATCCCATATGTTCCATAAGAAACTTAATATCTGTTATGGAAATAAGGTATTATGACTAGTATTGTATTTGGTATTGCACTCGTCGGCTATCTTTGCCCGTAATTCGATGAAATTTCTTTTACCCGTTCGCTCATTTCACCCGTGTCGAAAATTTGACTCAATTTCTGAATTGCCAATCACAAATTGTATTCAAACACACACAAGACAACCCCAGGGATAGACTATTTAAAAGTGAACATAAATTTATTTTATGTTTTATATTTATTTTTAGATCTGACAACAACCCAAAATAAAAGAAAAAAAGCAAATTACTTTATTAAACTTAAAATGAACTTATCAATTTAACTTTAATATGCATTGACGAAGAATATACCTAGACACCGCATATCGCCACGGTAGCGTGTCAGTTTTATGTCGGTGTGAGTTTGTGAATCTGCGTTAGTGTGCGTGATTAGGCAAGTGATTACTAGTACAGGATTTATCGATAAGAAAATTTATCGATAAATTATGATTAACAAATATTTACTTCATGCAAAATCGTAATTGACTCATCTTAATTATGTTTTCGAATTACTACGAGTAATTTATATAAGTTCACACATACGTATCATAATACAAATCTTAAAGACGAATCTGTAAACATCGATATTAGTATGTACAATTTAATACAATAGTAAAGCCTCATTGGTAATGCGCATAACGATCACAAGGTCATCGGTTCGAATCCTATGTCGGAAAATACGAATTATTCGATAAAAAAAATGTAGTCCGAAGTCTGGCACTGTGCTTGGTATAATATCAATAGACTCATCCTCTACTACATGAGACCTTACATTGTTGAACGACAAGTTAGTGTACACAGTACACCACTCCCGCTTGGGGAATATAGGCGTAGTGGTGGTAACAATTTTTACATCATATTTATCCTACGTTTGCACGTGCGCTTTTTCAATGCACGTTAGTCATGAAACTAGGATGTATGGTCAGCGCATATCGCTGAGGTAGCGTGTCAATTTCATGTGGGAGTTTGTGAATCTGCATTAGTGTACTTTAATAGGGAAGTGATTTCTAGGACAGGCCTTATCAACGTAAAAGACAATAGATGATTAAAAAACATATTTTTTTCACCGAACAGAAAATCGTAAGTTATCTGAGAATCTATACTAAATATATTCATTTATTAAATAACATTAGTGTACTCTGACACACGTGGAATTATATCAATTCACACCATTTTTAATCTACCCCTGCTGTTTGTGTATAAGGGGTTAATTAAAGTTGAATCATTAATACAGAAAAAACATTGGAGCAATCAGTTCAGTTCAATTTGTGATAATTGAAGATATATCATCTTACACTTTGTTAATTCTGAAAAATCCTTAGTTATATTAATATGCACACAAAAAAACTTATTCATTTTAAGAGACATCAGATTGAAAAATAGCAGATTTTTTCTGTTGCATAATGTGTAAATATATCAAAAGTAATAACTAAAATAATTCGAGTTGTATCACCTGGAGGTACAGATTTGCTACTAGACCAATAAGGTACTTAAATAAGATTTGTTAATACTGAGTTCTTAGATTCACGCGAATATTACACATGAAATAAAACTATTTTTTGGATTTTATCGAAGTTTATTTTTTTATTTTACGTTCCCGACGTTTCGAATGCTTTACAGCACCCATGGTCACGGGAAGGACTGAGGTGATAGGTGTCCAAAAGGCATAGTTGTTCCGGGGTACCCTCAAACTTTTTAATTATTTTTTTTGGTCCGATCTACGCAGAATGAGCTCACGGTGTCTTGAGGTCTCGCAGTGCTGTTCTTGGTTTTGGATTTTCTACTTGCTCACCGCAACCGCGTGCCGGCGATAATGAAAGGGGAGGTAACTTTTAAACGTTTTAGCACTCAAACGCGGATTCTAAATCACGATAATCAATAGTTCCATCACACGGATATCAACATGCTTTTCAGGGTTCAGATTTATCTACATATGGGCATGGCATACAACGCACCCTCACGGGGTGGAGGGCACAATGCCAACTCATATAGAGTTCAAACCTCTAATCTTCAGTATAAGCAGTACTACCCAAAAGGAAAATATTCATTTCGCAACCGAGGGTCTATATGCCATCTCAATATAAAGCTTCCAGTGAGGTAAGTAGTTTAATAAGTGTTTTATTTCAGGGAAAACGCTATAAAGATGAAATAATCATAAATAGGTCCTACCGCCGATTGGGGAATATCCCATCCCCGATTGGGGAATATAGACGTAACAGTGTTTATCTAGATATTCTATCCTTACTAAATTTCATCCAAATTCGTTTAGTCATTATGACGTGAATAGGAATTGTTAATGTTTCAGTATTAATTTATTAATATCGACAGTAAGCGATAGGCGCTGTAGGACATCACTTTTGGAGAAGCGTAAAATAATTCATATTTAAAATACAAATTAAAGCTTTAAACTCACAGTTAATTATCACCGTATATTAATTATATGACGTCAATAACGTATATATTTCATGTAAAAACCATAATGTTGCTGTGAAACTTCCCTATAATATAATAAGAGGCAATAAATACATACGTGTGAAATGATAATTCAGGATTTTTTACTCCTCCTTTGGTTGTCCTTGATTTACAAAATACAGCACAACACGACATATTTTCACTGTATTAAAGTATATTTACTTAACACAATAATTTTCATTCCTAAATATATAACCGCTGACACGGACGGGGCGAATTTGTTATGGCCCAAACATCGGACACAACAGGCTACGAAGCACACGTACAGTGCGACGTTGCCAACCTCACAATAGCTTTCTCATTCACTCAAAATGGTGATCCGTGTAATTGAGAGAGAAAAAAGACAAAGTGTTGAACGATGACCGGCGGAGCGGCAACGTCGTATGACTCCCTCCAGGTAATTTTACCTTCATGTTAATATGTATATCAATAACAGGTGTGTATATCGTGTACCATTTTACAAAGCATGTAATTTAAATTGTAAAGAAAAAATACTATAAGAATAATAAAAAATAAATTTGTAAATTATTCTATCGTTATATATGAAAAAAGTACACTTTTATATTGTATACAACACTCAAGAAATTGGATACTTGATGTAGTCAAAATATAGTAAACTTGGATCAAACGCTGGCAACCTCGGCTTTAATCAAATGTCAATATATTTTTTAACGGGTAGCTATAACCCGAATAAATGGAGACGTTTGTAACTGTCACACAGAAAACCACCGGGTTACGAGAAAGCGATATATATCATTAACGTGTCAGACAGAGATAACGTGCATCCCGTTTCGATAATTAAAATGTGTGTAACATATTGATATTTCATAAACGACCGTTGCTTTGATTTCGCCGGACCGTTGAAAATAAAAGTGTGTTGTGTACGTATTTATTATAAAACTAACAAAATGAAATCGGCAAAATCGAAACAAAGAATAAACGAGATGCGAACGCCCGCTAGAAGCAAGCAAAACATCGCGGGAGAACGGGATCCCGTCCAAGTATATTGCAGACTTCGACCGATGCAAAGAGACTCAGATTTGCCGTGTGTGAAGATAATATCACCTACAACAGTCCTACTATCGCCTCCTTCAACAGCTTTAAGTTACAGAAATGAGAATGCGAAGACTATGAAATACACTTTCAAAGAGGTTTTCCCGCCCGAAACATTGCAACAAGAAGTGTTCGACAAAGTTGCTTTGCCGCTCGTGGAGGGATTGCTCAAAGGTAAAAACGGTTTATTATTCACATATGGAGTCACCGGCAGCGGTAAAACTTTCACGATGACCGGCGAACCACAAAATTGCGGCATATTACCAAGGTGTTTGAACATAATCTTCAAAACAATAAACGATTATCAAGCGCATAAATATGTGTTTAAACCTGATAAAATGAACATGTTCGACATTCAGAATGAAGCGGAAGCCATGTTGGAACGACAACAGGAGTTACACAAATTTAAAACTGGTAAGAAAAATAATTCAAACCCAGATTTGGCTATGTCCGCTACAGACATCACTAAAATTGATGGAGTGAACGAAGATAATCAATTTGCTGTCTTCGTAACATATGTTGAGATTTACAACAACAGTGTCTTCGATTTGCTCGAAGACGGACCACCAATGAGCAGAAATTTACCTGTGAAAATCATTCGGGAAGATGCAGCCCACAATATGTATGTACATGGTGTTACTGAGGTGGAAATAAAGTCTGCTGAGGAAGCATTTGATGCTTTTTACTTAGGGTTGAAGAGAAAACGTATGGCGCATACAAATCTGAATGCAGAATCAAGTAGAAGCCACTCTGTGTTCACCATAAGACTAGTGCAGGCACCGGTTGATGAGATGGGAGAAGCTGTGATACCTAATAAGAAGTTCCTGTCAATAAGCCAGCTTAGCTTAGTAGATTTAGCTGGCAGTGAAAGAACAAATAGAACCAAAAACACTGGGCAACGATTACGAGAAGCTGGTAACATAAATAAGTCACTGATGACACTTCGAACCTGCTTAGAAGCGCTGAGAGAGAATCAAATCAATAACACAAACAACATGGTGCCTTACCGAGAATCTAAGATCACTCATCTCTTCAAAAACTTCTTTGAAGGCGAAGGACAAGTACGTATGATAGTTTGTGCAAATCCAAGGGCTGAAGATTACGATGAGACACTACAGGTTATGCGGTTTGCAGAGATGGCAGCTGAGGTTGAAGTTGCGAAGCCTCAAGTTATAGACATAGCAACTACGATTGGCCTTACCTCAGGCCGACGCAAAGCCAACAGGTTGTTTACAACGGCAAGAGAAAACATCACAAGGCCGGAAGCTAGAGACCTAGAAATGGACTTAGGATTAGTATACAGTCTTGGTCCTGACTTCCCCAGTTTAGAACTCAATAGTTCTCAGGCAGCACATATTATTAAGGAATTAATGGCACATTTAGAGATGCGGATAAGTCGAAGAGAAATGTTGAAACGGAGCAAAGCAATCAAAGATGAAAGATTTAGGTCTGCTTTACTAGACTTGGAGAAAGATTCATTAGAGATTAGAAGTGAAAATGCTTCTTTAAGAGGTCAATTAGCAGCTGCAGAGAAGAGAGTCAGGGCACTAGAAGAACGGCTCACAAGCTCAGAAAACTCTTCAATAAACTATCAAAGAAAATTATCTGAGTTGACTGAATACACATCTTCTTTAAAAAGAGAATTACAAGAGAAAGAGTTTCTTTTAAACCAGCACAAGTTGGACAAAGAGAAACAGAAGAAGATTCTCGAGAGGAAATTCAATCACAAGATGGCCGCTGAACATGAGAAAGCCAACGAAATAAAATACGAGAAAGAGAGATTTAAAAATGCGCTTCAGGAGAAAGAGAACTGTTTGCAGATCATAAGAGAAGTGCTTGGTGGGGGGAGGGGAGATCCTGAGTACCCTAAAGATACGGGAGAAGTTGGAGCACAGACTAGTGTGCGGGAATTTACTCCCGGATCGACTCCTAGAGCATTACCAGCTCATTTACTAACTCCATTCTCCTCTGTACCTCAAACCAGAGAAACCAGAGACACTCCAGCGTCATCCCGTCGTGGAGTTGCCATAGCCAACCCAAGACATCGTCGTTCACTCTCCGCAGATGGCAGAGGGTGGGTCGAACATGCTCCCAACAAAATCGTACCAATGGGAACTGTTATGAAACCCAGTATAACCAACAGCAAATTTGTTAATAAACTTACGAACGTCAAAGACATAGCTAACCCAAAAACTTCAAAATACTGTCTAATCTCCCAAGAACAGGACACCGATGGGGAGCTGGAGACGAAATTGTATAAAGGAGATGTGGTACCGACTTGCGGAGGTGGTGCTCAGGTGATCTTTAATGACGTTGAAATGTTGAAGCAATTCTCACCAACTCGGGAGTCATCTAACCGTCTCTCTGGGACGGCTTGTGCGAGACATTCAGGGAAAAGGAGAGATACGGCGTGCTCTCCCCCGCAAACACCTTCTAATACCAGCAAGAAACAGCGAATTGATGATGATTAAAGAAGATTTGTGAGTATGATAGTTGATTCATTAATTACAGCTCTTGAAGCCAAATGGACTTTCTACTCTTCAGACAATTTTTCCATTTTCTATTAGGGACTGTAAAATGTCAACTTAGCTACAGCTCTGGACTTAATTCTAGTGTCAAAATTTCGCTAAAACTAAAACGTAATCACTACCTATCTATGTTTTTGTATTTTAATATATTATTGAAATAGTTAAACTCTGGTGATCCTCGCCGTTTAAGATTTGGTTTTAGCGAAGTTTTATTAGATTCGGTACTCAGACAATGGGACTTAAGGACATAAATGGTATTTTATAGAAATATTAGGAATTCATAAATTAGGTATGCAGGATATTAAAAAGAAATGCATTTTTTATTAGGGTTCTTTAACTCAAGTAGAAAAAAGAATTTAAAAAAGATATTTGTTTTTTCAAATTGCTAAGTTGATTATAAATACCATTATGTTCCTAGTACTTTGAATAAATATTATTGAAATTATCTTAATTAGCCTCAATTCCTGAAATAGACCTATTCTACAATTTCTCTAATTTTTATTTAAATTTGATGTTTAAAAATTTATGAATATCAATTTATATCAATTGTAATTCAATTATTAGGGGCCATTCATAAATTTCGTCACATCGTGCCATCGTGTGACAAGGGAGAGGTTTAGCGAGGGGGGGGGGGGGGGGGGCTCGAGTCGTAAGTTTTGTGACGTCACATGTATGAATAAAAAATTTGAAATATATAAATATACCGACGATATTAGATCCCATGTAATAGGGGGCGAGCCTATTGCCATATACCAGGCACAATTTCAGACTCATACTGGGAAGTTTTCGTTAGAAAAATACATTTGTCTGACTTAGGATTGGAACCCAGGGCCTTGTGATCACAAAGCGATGCGCTTTGTCAATAGACCAACAAGGCAGTTAGTTGATTTCAATAATTTTATAATTGTTCGATATGTAATATCACAACAACAGAGGGAGGGCCAAGCAAATGCAACCACCTGTCACAACGACAGGGTACCAATAATCCCACCAAAAACATTTTCATGTAAAATGTTTCCAAGACCACACTGCACTGTCAAAAAGTTATCAGATCTCATGTAGAACCAAGCTTCTAACTCTAGGGTACACACCCTAACTCTACAAGCCCTGACTTCACAAACTCTACCACCTAAGTCAAGATATGTCCACTATTGACATCATATCCCTGGAATTTTGTTTATCTGGTATTATCCAAACCCAAGTTACGAGGTACTTTAAATAACGTCGAAGCGTTTCGAGAAAAGGAAGTAGTGCCCTTGCGCTTCGCTTGCCTCATCTTTAAAATTCGTGTAACGTAATTTATGAATGGCCTCTTACTGAAACTCTTATTTTACTGATAATTATAGTGAAATAATAGTTTTTTATGCACTGCATAAATATTGATAATTAAAATTATTCTCATTGATATTACTATGAAAGTTATTGAAGAAATAAAATTATTTTATTGATATATCAGATAATTTGTGATTTTGTATTTCTCATGCTGTTAAAAATAATTTAAACTTAAGCCAGGGCTAAATAAAATATATTTCTGTCTTAGACGAATTATATACTTGTTTAGATAGAGCATAACGGTATATAATTGGTAGTGCGCACGCGCACATTGACAGCTTTTGAGTAAACCGAACACTGCCATCGCGCACGCATAGTGCGTAACTGAGGCCGCTTTTGGCACCATTTTTGTTAGCAATGATCTGTCTAGACAAGTCTTACACCCGTATCTATAGACAAGTTATTACTAAGTCTCAAGAAATTACTTAGCTAAGTTATGCCATGTGTTAAGATTTCTATCAATAAAGTATGAAAACTAATTTTTGACATAAGAAATGTCAAATATTAGTTTAACTTTCGACATTTTCTCATGTATATAATAAAAATTGAGTAGACGGAATCACTTAGACATGTCTAAATAGTAACTTTTAATCAAGTATTCAATTAGTACATCATTTTTATCATATAGTTAAGAAAGTGTCAGAAGTAATAAATGTCAAAAGTTAGTTTTCTAAGCCAAGTATAGAATTTTAAACACATGACATTACTCGGCTAAGTAAATTCGTCTTCATCATCATTATCTCAGCCTATACTTGTCCACTGCTGAACATAGGACTCCCCAATCGCTTTCCAGCGTAACCGGTCCGATGCTACCTGCATCTGTGATTTTCACAAGATCGTCAGTCCATCTGGCAGGTGGTCGTCCTACACTAAGAAATAAGACTAGTAAATTAAATGTCTATAAATACGTGTAAAAGTCTAAAATTTTTCTTTTCAGTTAATTATATTTTTCACAGTCGGGTTTTCTATGTTTTTTTAATGTTGTTTCTTGATACATTAATAAATATTGACCATCAATATCTCATAACCAGCTATGCTGTGAAATATCAAATATTTGACTGTGATTCAGAACTTGCTCATTGAATGAAAATACCATTTTGTTTTAAGTATATAATCTTTTGGATTCCTTAAAATAAGTAAATGTATGCAGTTTTTTTTATTATAGTTCTTAAAATATAGCTTTATACATTTGACAGCTGTCATTGAAACCGACGACGTGACTTTGAATAGGGGTCTTCATATTGACCATATTTTCAAACTTGAATATATACGTTTTTTTACCGAAAAATGATGTGATACTATTACAATTTATCTAGTTTAATTTCTGAAATATGTATTTTGTTAGTATTTTTCAGATTTCAATAATAGTATTAAAAAATAGCAATAATATTAGGAAAGATTAAGTCAGTGTCGGCTCTTCATTGGGCAACGCACTCTGACAGCTGTTAAATGTATCAAGCTATATATTAAGGACTATACTTATAATATAACTAATATAGATCTGACATTCCTGTAAATTTTCAGGGACCAAAATATTCTCAATTGTAAATATAACATGTGTACCTCAGATTATAGAAAATAAATTGATTTAGTGATAATATAATATGTACAAAATTCAATTTGAAAAAGGGTCACCAGTCTTAAATATCGTTCATATTTAGTCCAAATGCATTGCTGTCAAATACTTTTATATGTAGATTGGCAGGTTTGCTGAAATTGTAAAAAACTCCGACTCAAATGAATAATAGATAAGAAGTCACCTTTCAAACAAAAACAAACTAAACCAAAATCGTTTTATCCGTTTAGGAGCCACGATGCCACAGACAGACACACAGATACACACATTAAACTTATAACACCCTTATTTTTGCGTACTTAATTATTGAAGATAACATTAACTTACAATGGTTACGGGTTATAACTGTCTAATGTCATATACACAAACTAAAAGTTCCTCGCTGTTTAGGTTTGATCATTTATATTTAAAACAGTTAGATAGATAGAGTACTCTTTATTGTGCACCAATGAAATTATAAACAACTAATTACAGACTGATATGTACAATTGGCGGTCTTATAGCTAAAAGCTATTTCTTCCAGACAACCAATACAATGGAAGAATCAACATAAACAGTAATACAGGGCAGTTGGTGGCGTACATTAAAAACTTCACTTGAGTTCAAAGGTTTGAATCTCAATATGCCTCATTTAAATCTGCTAAATTCCGTCACAGTCGGCCTACGGACCGAAATAGCGTCGCGTCTTCGTTCGTTCTGTGAGATGGTAAGTTTAATGAATGTAAGATCGAGATTCAGATTGAAATGAAGCCCTTTGTCTCAATATTAGGTATAACCTTCTGCCCGCGACTTAGTCCGCGTTGACTTTAGACAGGAACCTAACATTTTCCAAGATAAAAAGTATGTGTTAATCAAGGTGATAAATTAACAAAAATTATTTGTGAGGCAAAGCACATTGTACTGCGCCCATATATGATTTGCCCCAGAACCAACAGCAATGAAAAAATTATTTTATGATTTCAAATCGCCCATAAATTCTCTTAAGGCATTTATTATTAAACGGATAAGCGGGGGAATTGCAATATTGCACTAAAAGTGTTAGAATAATTCCAATAGAAAATACGGCTGGGTGCTTCCATCGACTTGGGATCCGGTGATTAATATAATCAAATCCAAAACCAAGCATAACACTGCAAGACCTCAAGACACCGTGAGCTCATTCTGCGTAGATCGGACCGACAACAACAAAAATGATTTAAGTTTGAGGGTACCCCGGAACAACTATGCCTTTTGGACGTCTAACATCTCAGTCCCTCCCGTGACCATGGGTGCTGCAAAGCCCTCGAAACGTCGGGAACTAAAAATCAAAAATAAACCGCCATAAAGTCGGTAAAATAGTTTTATTTCATTTATTTCAAGTGTTAGATTTTGAGGTTATAATTCAGTAGCCATTAATACGTATGAGGTTATATTGTGTGTTGACATTCAGTTAAGATGTCGGCGACTTCGACATCTGCGATAAGTACTTTCAATACTTTGATATATTCCTTTAGATTGCAAATTGTCCGTTAGATATGGATATTTGCCATTGTTTTAATAAAATAGACATATAATGATGGCATGGGTCAAATGTTTGTTGGTTCTGGGGCAATTTTCGACAATGTCCTTTCATCTGAATCCGTTCCGCCGGTTTTATGTGATTAAGTAACAAACATCTAAATATACAAACTTTCTCATTTATAATATTAGTAGAATATTGACGTTATTGACGTTGACGTTGAATGTAACATCGAGATTCAGAAACATATGAGACGTATGTTGTAGTACAACTTTTTCGTATCTTGCATTTCTCGTTCATGATTCATATCACTGAATCGTTTCAGCAAAGATCGACATAGATCTCATGTTAAACAGTTAGTGAAGTTTGATTAGTGAATCCTTAAAAGGCCTGTGATTTTTTGCATGCGTATAAACCGCATACTAAGCTATCATCTTAATACACCCAATAAGTGAGGGGACGCGTTTACTACAACAGTATTCGAGTTGTTTCAAAGGCATAAATTACTAAATTAGATGCTCTGACCCCTTTCAATTGACGTCGTTAGGACCGTCAGATTGTTAGAAATTGGTGTGAAACATGCTATGGTCTTTACAGCGAACCTGCCAACATGCTCGGCTTCATATCTGGTGGGTGCCCACAGATATAATAGTTTTTTTTGAATTACTAGTGCTATTTAAACTTCAAATGCAATTGTAAGATATTCCGTAGGTTGTGGAAATAAGCGAAATGTCGTCAAATTGCTGTGTTTAAGCGGCTAAGATGTTATTATTGCATTGTAATAGCGTTCTATCACTGAATATACTCCGAATTTCAAAGCTATTCCGGTTCTAAAAGCTATTCGATTGCAAAGGACATTGTCGAAAATTGCCCCAGAACCAACAAACATTTGACCCACGCCATCATTATTTATCTATTTTATTAAAATAATGGCAAATATCCGTATCTAACGGACAATTTGCAATCTAAAACGAATATTTCAAAGTATTGTAAGTACTGATATCGAAGTCGCCGACATCTTTACTAAATGTCAACACAGAATATTACCTCCTGTGTATTAATGGCTACTGAATTATAACCTCAAAATGTAATATTTTTCGTGCAATATTGCAATTCCCCCGTTTATCCGTTTAATAATATATGCCTAAGAGAATTTATGGGTGATTTGAAATCATACAAGTATTTTTTCATTGCTGTTGGTTCTGGGGCAAATTATGTATGGGCGCAGAACAATGTCCTTTGTCCAAATAGAAAAAAAAGCGGGTTTATTAAAAGGTGTTATAATATGCTTTGCCCGAAAACGGGCTTTGTAAAAGTACTTAATTAATTAGTTTGATTTGATTATGTTGTTAAATAAACTTTACATTTAACTTTGGTAACTTTGAACTTAAGTTAATTTAGATTACTTTTATATAATATCACGACTGTTATGCTTAGATAAAGGTGACAGACCGAAAAATGACGCCAATAATACGAACTTAATTTTGGGTGTGGTCATATGTCTTATTAGGTCGATCTAATCATAGCCAACATGGGGACGCTTCATAATGCTGCTTGCTAAATCTCATTAATAATTTAAAACTATATTTTATAGTTTTTTGCTACGAGTATAGATGCGTAAGTATAGTGCGACTAGGCTATTTTGGCCGCTAGATAACATTGACCGGGGGGCGTTGGCGTAAAATTCGGGTTATCATCTAGAAAAAAAATCCTATTTCCGGGAAAATATTTCAACAAGTGAGTCAAAAGAACATTTCATTTGATGACAGCGTTAGTTACGATTTTGGCCGCGAGTCAAAATAACCTCAAGATCAAACACGGCCATTTTTTTTTGCTGTCATTTTGTTCGGGATTCGTTATCTATGCTTATAGGTGGTCAGATGATATTTCTTAAGTTCAAAGTTTTTTTTTAAGTTATTCTTTTTACTAAGGCATTTTTGTTACATAAGTTGTAGTATTTTTTTTTGTAATTCTATTCTAGATTGTAATTATTGTAAGATATTTTTTTTGCCATTTTTCTCATCTGGAAAAGTATTAAAAATACATTTCTGAATCAACATTTGTTTTTCTATTTACCTATGTCATCACTCCAGGTCCCTTGCAAGGTAGGCAGAGTTTCAACAGACTGATTGGTCCAGCGGTTAAGAGCTTAGCAACTCCGTGCATTATATCGGGTAGTCGCGGGATCGATTCCCGCAAATCTTTGTGTGATTTACAATTATTTGTGTCGTTCTGGTTATTTGTGTATTTGAATTTTGTTTGTATTCGCACCCACGATATAGGATAAGTCCTGGTGTGGGTTAAAAAAGTATTTTAGACAATATAAGCAGTGATAGCCTAGTGGTTAGACCATTGGACTGCAACGTCAGAGGCCTCGGGTTCAAACCCAGGCACGCACCTCTGTCTTTTCTAAGGTATGTGCATATTAGAAATTAACTATCACTTGCTTTAACGGTGAAGGAAAACATCGTGAGGAAACCTGCATGCCTGAGTTTCACGAAGGTGTGTGAAGTTAGCCGACCCGCACTGGGTCAGCGTGGTGGACTATGGCCTAAATCTTCTCTGTTTGAGAGGAGGCCCGTGCCCAACGGTGGGACGGTTTCTTAACAGGGCTAGATATTATTATACCTATAGACCGGCCTATTTGTCTAGTGGGGTAGTTGGTAAAGTACGGCCAAACCAACACATCCAGCCGCGTTCTCGATAGCATCCGCGGTGGTAATCGGTATCTCTATATGATCGCGCGTGCAGATAGCACCGCCCAGATAGCGCGTGCAGGACGCAGACCATTGTATGAACATTTCCATACAAATAGTACTTCGGGAACTGATCGCCATTGCGCGGCAGGACGAAATGGTGTGGCCGTACCCTAAGTACAGCGCTGGAAGTAAATTAATGGCTAACAGTACATTTTTTGAAAGCGCTGTACAGTATTTCAGCAGCGCGTTAAAAAAGAGTCCGTGCGAACGAGGGATTGCGGTCAGCGATTATGTGTTAGATTCGAATCCTAGATCGGACAATGTCGTTTTACTATCTATATATTCTTCTAACTGACTGCCTCGTTGGTCTAATGGCAAAGCGCATTGCTTTGAGATACCGAGGTCCTACGATCAAATCCTAGGTCGGACGAATGTACTTTTTCTAACAGTACGAGTCCGGAGTCTGGAATTGTGCCCGGTATATATGCAATAAGCTCGCCCTTTATTACATGGGATTTAATATCGTCGGTGAATAGTGGGGTGTACTTACTACACTTCGCCACCACCACTTGGGTTATATAGACGTGACGGTGTATATTATATTCTCCAAATGAGGGTGGCAAAGGTGTACTGTGTTCACACATATTACGACAAATTGGTCCTCATGCAAATGATGCTAGACTAATGCCATTATACCGGTCTCCATTCTGATCTCAATCTCGAAACTATCCGCGCCTATATTAAAAAGGCGACAACCCGATATTTCGCGAACGCGTCCTATCATAGGAATCCGCTAATCGTAGCCGCCGCCGACTCCGAACCAACTATCAGCCGCTACCACCGTCCGCGGCATGTTCTCACCGACCCTCCCGATGCCCTTACATCCCTTCTTTCGGATACAGATACCGCACACAGGATCAGACACCGCCCTCGCCGGCGAGCTCGAAGAATCCCTTGCCCGCCGGCCGGTGCAGATGCACCACGGTGAGATACCTAGTATACGCCCTCCCCCATAACAACTGCCCAAGCCGAGGCCGTTCCTCCTTGAGGAGCCCTTGAGCTAGCTAGCCACGCTCGCCCTCTGGTCCGGTGAAGCTATAAAGGCCCCGCGGCCAACAGCGTAGATCATTCGCACACACACGCCATTATACCGGGTTTAATTCCAGACTCCGAAGTCATCATTATCAACCGAAGACTTTGACTGCTGGACAAATCCCTTTCCCCAAAGATCGTCATGACGACCGGCGTTGTGTTGTACGCAGCCAGATTTTACCCGTGACCTGCATCAGGTCATCGCTCCACCTTGTGGAGGGTCTGCCCACTTCACGTGTTCCGGTACGTGGTCGCCACTCGAGAATGTTTCTGCCCCAACGGCCGTCATTTCTACAAGCGAATGATATTGAAAATTATTACTAGCGACAAACCAACACAGCAGTCAAGGGCATCAACTTTGAGATGTAACGAACGACCATGATACATCTATGACTTCTGGCAAATTTATTGTCCCCAGCAATTACTACGGTGTCAGAACACTTAAAAAACGTCTGCCTTATTTACCTTATATAAATATAAACTTTTAAAAGAAAACTAATCAAGTTTCTGCTGAGTAAGTGCTAACAATGTCAGAATGGTTAGAACTAATCACGAGATATATTATTACAAAACAAATTTATATTTATACAACTCAAGTGCCGCCGCCGACTACGAACCCAACTCCCCTCCTATCAACCGCTACCGCCGTCCGCGGCATGTTCTCACCGACCCTCCCGATGGCCTTACATCCCTTCTTTCGGATACAGATACCGCACACAGGATCAGACACCGACCTCGCCGGCGAGGTCGAAGAATCCCTTGCCCGCCGGCCGGTGCAGAGCACCACGGCGAGACACCTAGTATACGCCCTCCCCCATAGCGACTGCCCAAGCCGAGGCCGTTCCTCCTTGAGGCGCCCTTGAGCTAGTTGTCTCTGGCTCGAGCGTAGTGGTTGCACGCTCGCCCTCTTGTCCGGTGAAGCTGTAAAGGCCCAGCGGCCAACAGCGTAGATCATCACACACACAACTCAAGTGATGGAATTTTAAAGAACGCGAAGAAGAAAGGACAAATTGAACAATCCCACAGTCAAACCAGTAACATGGTTTTGTGGGCCAATATCCTAACATATGTATTTAGTTATAACACACCGTCACGCCTATATTCCCCAAGCAGTGGTGGCAGAGGTATACTGAGTACACCTACGTTTCGCCGACAATGTTAGGTCCCATGTAATAGGGGGGAGTCTATTGCCATATACCGGGCACGATTCCAGACTCCGCACTCATATTGGGAAGTTTTCGTTAGAAAAACTACACTTCCTACACTCCTCGTGATCACAAAGCGATGCGATTTGCCACTAGACCGAGGCAGTCCCCTCTTCAATGACGACGAAATTAAATTAGACGTATCTTAGGACAGGAAGGAAGTTATTGTTAACACTTATTTATCAATTGACGAAATCCGTATGGGATCGAAGGTCGTTGTACTCTCCTAGGGGCTTCCACAAATATTTGTTTCATTTCAAACACCCATATTTGAGTCATGTGTCAGTCCACTGCTGGGCGTAGGCCTCTCCCATGGCACGCCACTGAGCTCGATCTTCAGCTCTCCTCCAATCCCTGCCCGCTGCCTTACGAATATCGTCGCCCCACCTAGCTACAGGGCGCCCTACACTACGTTTGCCGACACGCGGTCTCCACTCAAGAACCAGTCTGCCCCAACGGCCATCGGTTCTGCGGCATATGTGACCTGCCCACTGCCACTTCAGCTTGCTAATTCGCTGAGCCATGTCGGTAACCTTGGTTCTCTGACGAATAACTTCGTTCCGGATTGGATCCCTAAGATACGGAGCCGAAACGTGGCCACTCACTGTGCGGCTTGTCCACCAGTTCAAGGTCGCTGAGCGAGCTATGGAAAGAGCATATTTGAGTATGTGAATTAATTCTTTGCAAAGGCAACCTCGAACTTTTAGGGTAGGGCTACTTTTTTTAAGAAAAAAATATACTTATAACTAATAAAAAAAAAAACACCGTCACGCCTCCTTTTCATTCCTTACGATTTTCGCCGACGCTTGTGTGACCGACAAAATATTTTTCGCTCTGGGTATTTGGGCGTGTGTAATTCATGTCTACGATAGATGATTGTTTGTGGCAATTTCATATTTAAGCGTCTTCGTGTTTCGGAAGGAATGTTAAGCCGTTGGTTAAGGTTACCACATGTCGTAGTCGTTCAGCCAAGTCAGAAGCCTACAAGGCTTGATAAATTCCAACAGCAGGTGGCCAAACACCTTTTTTTTCCTGGGGAAAAAACTGCATTGGACTTTCGCGAGCATAGGAAGCTCGCGGGGCGTGTCGGATTCCTACCGACTAAAAAGCACTTTGGAGGGGCTCCAGGATCTCAGTATGGAACGCACCGGTGGCCCTCTTGTGCCGCGCTCTGAAGAGCCCGCCATCGGGGGGAGACTTGATGACACGCTCCCCCCCGCAGCGACCACAAACCTGCCTCCTTCGCACCGCACTGATCCACGTATGTCTAATCTCTATCACGTTAACTTGTAAGAGGCCTTGCGGTGCAGTAGGATGGTATAGGCTGATTAATTAATATTTAAGAAGAATGTGTATGGCGGCATCTCTAATGTCATCATGAGAATTGGGGCGGGAATAAATGTGTATATACAGTACGTACATTTATCTGCATGTTTCTATTGATACTGTGTACTGCTCACCCCACAAGAGATCTTGCATAGCGATATAGAGAATATCTATGATATAGATCCTTCATTCCCAAAGTGTCCAGGTGGACCCCCAGGGGTCCACGGGAGACTCGACGGGGGTCTACGTTGGCGTGACAAAAAATGGGTGTTCACAATTCGTAAGCCCCCGCTTACGTTTACGAAAATTTATTTGCTTTCGATAGTGAAGAACTAAAATGTTGGCTTGACTTCACCTATCAATGTAGGCAGATAATATTTTAAGAAGCTCAGCGACTGTTACTTGTAAAAACTTGTATATTCCATATTCAGTACAACGTGTCGAGGCTTGCAAAGCGCCACCGCTGCCGCCGCCGCCGTCCGCAACGCTTGTTCAGACGTGCAAAGGGACGAAATACGACTTGTGGTGTACGTGCTTGCAATCTTGCATAAACTTGTTTGATTCTTCACCAATATAAATACGAATACCAAGGATAAACGTTACTCATTTGTTTCCGAAAATAATAAAAAAAGAGTGTAATTTTAGCTTTTCTTAGAATATTGAAATTTATGAAGTAAAATATTAGTCGGTGCTAATTATCCCAGTTTGCAAACTTGTCACAGGTCGAATGCCTTGATGAGGATATTCAGACATACATTCAACATTTAATTGCCCTGCATAATGACTTCAAAATCAGATTTGAAGATATTCCGACGATGGAAATACCACCATGGATCATAAATCCATTTAATGAAACAGAAATGGAGAATGTGATATTACAAGAGGAGCTATTCGAGCTTAGCACGTGATGCGGAACTGAAGGTGAAATTTAAAAGAGGGTATCAAACATTTTGGCTGTAGGCAGCAATACCCGAAAAATATCCTAGACTGTGGAGAATTGCGAGAAAGCTTTTGATAGCGTTTCCCTCGTCATATCTTGTAGAGAAAAAATTTTAGTGTCGTAACAAACCTTATAACAAAAAAAGGAGCAGATTGAATATCACGGAACGGGGAGATTTGCGGTTATTCCTAATAAAACTGAAGCCAAATATTATTTATTTGCTGTCAATCCATCAAGTACATACATCCCTTCCATTATAATTATGGCTATTTTGTGATTATCATTGTAGAAGTTACGATACGTTATTAATGTTTAACTTTAATGATATTACGACTGTTATATATTACAATGTATGATAATAGTATAGTACATATGATAACAATAATAATTGATACTGTAATAATTACATATTTGAATAAATACAACACATAAAAATATACTATTTTTCTTTTGATTTTTACCACTCCGAATGGGGAGTATTCTAAATGAAATAAGTGAGAATTCATTGGTTCCTTGTGCTGTGAGTAGATGTCAAAAAGTAAAGTTGGATGGAATCACTTTTTGATAGGCCAACTTTACTTTTTTGACATCCACTCACAGCACAATCAGTTAATTATTTAACCAATAAATTCTCACTTTTTTTCGAAAACTATTAATACGAGGTTGGAACTCAGCCACAAATTTCCATAGTTAGATCTAATCTTCACATTTTTGGTCGAATTTTGGGAATATGGTAGAAATGTAGGGGGTCTGTAGGGGGTCCACCCGAACCAGCTAAATTTTCAAAGTGTTCTATGAGAAAAAAAGTCTGGGAACCTCTGATATAGATAGATAGAAGAAGAACGATGAATATAATATAACTAAAACTGATGTTTCGGGGTCTGAGGGTTCCGTACAAATGCCACTAGATGTCGCCATTTTAATTTTTATTTACTTTAAACTGCTTCGTTGGTTATGTAGCAAAGCGCATCGCTTTGAGGGCACGAGGTTCTGTGTTCAAATCCTAGGTCAGACAAATGTAGTTTTGCGTAACGAAAACTTCCCAGTATGAGGTTGAAATCTGGAATTATGTCCGGTAAATGGCAATAGGCTCGATCCCTATTACATGGACCTAGCATCGCCGGCGAAAAGTGCCAACCCCGCTTGGGGAATATAGGCATGACGATGTATTTACTACAATTTATTGGATTATTTTATGTTATTTTGCATTTTTTTTCAGATATGTACTTGTTCTGTGAAACAAAGTTTTTTAAACGCGCGTTATTCAAGCGCTGGAATGAAACAAACGGCTAACTGTACATTTTAATAACCCTAAGAATTATGGTTTATGATGGTATAATTTTTTAAAAAGTTATTTTCACTGTAACCTAACGAGATGATTAAAATTACCATCATCTGATGAAAAACAATAACACTAAAATATTTCTATTTCTAATATTTATTTACTTAAAAGCATTCGTTAGTCGTAAATCGAAATAGATCGTGTAGTTTTGGTACTTGCTGCAAACCCTTGGGGTTCGGCTAAAACTTCGGCTATTTTCCGAAGCCGAAGGATGGCCGAAGGTAGTATTTTTGGCTGAGCCCAAGCCGAAGGTTTGGTCGTACAGCGCTTCTGCACATCACGTTGATATAGAGCTCGCTCGAACGAAGGGTATGGGTTCTGCTTTTCATCGATTTTTAAAATAATAAATAATAAAATCGACTTACCCGTATGACTTCAGGGCACGCGTAATGTGGGCTGCCGCAAGATGTCTCTAGTAGCGACCCCGCCGGCTGAAGCGACGCCATACCGAAATCCGCAATTTTTATATTATTCCGCTCGTCCAGCAGTAAATTTTCCGGCTTCAAGTCACGATGGCTGGAAATTATAATAAATAAACAATTATAGTTACTAATAGTCATTAGTGGCAATAAATAAGGAATTACTTTGGATATTTACATTTTTCATTATATAGTTTTCTTCTCTACTCGACGCTAGATGACGGTAGTTGTATTAACTTGCGGTCATTTCTGTCGGGTATTTATATAATTTTTCACCCAGTTTTATCTATTCGACTCTAGATGGAGGTAGTCATTTTAAAATAAATCAACGGGTATGGCGGATATTTACTATAATTCCGATCGCGTGTATCTTAATAATGAGGACGGAATATCTCATATTACCAAATGGATTCCAATTTTCTTATAAGGCTACTATTTTCTCAAAAAAAGCTACTTCTTGCTAAAAGTTATTCTTGTATCGTGCGAGAGTTTATAAATACAAATTAAACATGCAAAAACAACCAGACTGCATTAAAATTATTTCAAAAGAACTCGCAACTATTTGTTACAGGGTGTCCCCTCATACCTTAACGTACTCACATCATAGGTATCTACGCCACTTGTAAACCAATTGGTTAACACAACATAGTTATGTAAATAGCTCAATAATTACCATATAGAATGACTGTGGCAGAAATCCAAGGCCGAAATGATCTGCCTGAAGAATCGTCTCGCTTCTTTGGGCGTGAGTCTTCCCTTTTTCACTAAATAGTCGAAAAGCTCTCCTCCGCTAACGTGTTCTAGCACTAAATACCTGAAATTAGTAAATAATCATATTATTTTAAGAAGTTCTTTTAACAAAACACATCAAACATATCTTGCTTAGTCTAAGAGTTTCTATGACCACTTTCTGGCTCCACCATCTGACCTTGTACACCATCCGGGTCTATGGTACTCGTCAAGATAAATCCAACGAGCCCAAACACGGCGGAGTTATATCTAATAGTTTGGTGGTACCATTGGTCACATTTTAGCTTTATCATCAGACCCTGAACACCATCTAGTTGTATATTACTTATCTATGCTGTTTCAACAAGCCTTAACACGAGGGGGTTATGTTGTGTAGTTATCATGTTCCTATGGCCACCTTTGGACTCCATTATCAGACCGGCTCCATGGGGCCATATTATTGCATTGTTACCGTACTTAAATACATACCAAATTTTAGCTCAATCAAATATCCGCAGTGCTTGAAAAATGAATGAAATCACCAAATTTGAACAGGAAAGACAAAGAGACACACCAACATCGCAAGTTAAATAAATTCATGCCAAATAGAGTTTATTCAGCTAACCAAGTTGTGTCGCTCTTTGATTTAATCAGCCCATTTTAGGCAATAACTCGTCTCAAATAGTAAAAAAAAACCCTGAACGATACATCAAATCTCGGATATCTCTCTCGAGGGTACCGTTTTATCGTTATGACGGTCGTAATTGGGCATATTGATCGGCATATATACGCTGTAGGTTTGTATTCTTGCAGAATTTATGGAATGGAATACGGAATACATGGTGTACTTAATCTATTATCCTAGATTCTGGGATATTGCAAGTCATATTTGTTTAGGCCATATTTTGCTTATACCTATTAAACAGTATATCAGAATTAGCGATGCGCGACTGGGAATGATTGCATTCGAATCATTCGACTTTATAAATCATTCGAATTATTCGAATGATTCACGAAAATTAGTAACTAACTGACTTCGACTTGCTGGACTGAATGAACGAATAAAGCATAATAATTTTGGTGAACGAAATAATGAATTTACCTCTCGACCGCATCACAGAGTACAAAGGAAAGTAAGTCAGTATCATTCGGACCTTACCCCCACGTTCGCACGGGCGCTTTTTGTGCTGAATAAATGTTGGCACTTTTCAAAAAATGTACTATTAGCCGTTTGTTTCATTCCAGCACTTGATTACCGCGCGCGGTTTATATTTAAATTTTAAACTAGAAACTTTCTTAAAACGCACTTTTAAACAAACCAGCAGAAGCGTTATTATTTACTACTCACTCGCACACGTAATTGGTTATGGCATAGAAATGGCGCGAGAAGCGGCGAATCATTCGAGTAATTCATTCATAATCGGGTGAGAGTCGCAGATAATCTAATCGAATTGCCATTAGTAGTTACTAATTAGTAGTCGTTATTCGAATATAAAAAATAGTATATTACTAATGTTCAAGTCGAATCAGAAAAGTAGTAGTTGTAGAAGATGCGAATAGTCAGATTATTCGCAGTCGCGTATCTTTAATCAGAATATCCCTTAGTCTATAATGAAGAACCTACCCTACCACGTCATATGTAACATTAATATTATAATAATAGATTAAAAAACAAATTTACGGCTCCAGACTCCGGAACGCAATTCACATTTTTTCGCTCCAAAAAGCACTAATTATCCCAATTAAAATGCTTAGTCCGAAGATACGAACCTAGGACTTCTTACTAGGTTCACTGTACGTCACTAGGCTTTTTTTTCTCAACCTATGTTGTCCCACTGCTGGGCCAATGTCTCCCCATAACCTTCCAGACCGATCAGTTATTAGCCATATCCGGAAAATCCTTTCGAAACGCCTGTCTCCTGTTTCCTGGGCCTCCAAAGTCGATGCACAGCTGCAGGCACCCATTGCGTGACGACTCTAGCCTATCTCTCAGGTTCCATAAACAAACATGCCTCGCCCACTTTCATTTGAGCTTTGCAGATTTATTACCCACATCAGTGTTTCCCGTTTTAGAGCGTATAGTGGAGTCAAGAACTTGCGATAGCTAGGCATAAAGCTTATGATGCATAATTATAAAGATTTGTCTCCATCGTATGTCTAAAGATATTTTTTAATGGGACGTAATTTTATAAATATTTTATTTGTACCTAAATTATTTACTGGGCTACGCGATACCACAACCACCACTTCAATTTGAAATAAACTAAAACATTAAATGATATACCTAATTAATTACGAAGATAGTTAAATATACTCACAAATATTTCTTATTCTCGTACACATCGGAAAGTCCTAATACATGCGGATGTTCAATTAGTTTCATTATGGCTATCTCTCTTTCTACCTGAAAATGAGGAACAGAAATGTTTAGTTACATTGACATTATTTTCAGTATTTCTTTTAATTTGGAAATTGTACAGTTGTTCATTAACTTATGACATTATGTTTCATTAAAGTGCAGATATTGACCAATAGATGTCTTTAAATCGAACATTCATAATATGATATTTTTAAATTATTTTATTAATAGGATATTTTATTAGATTGCTGGCTGCCTTTTGGCTACAGAAATCTTTTGTCGTTACAATATATCTGTATTGGCTGCTTTATTGACGCAGCTACTAACCAAAATGGTGACCCATGTAGGTATATTTTTTCTAAAGATTTTTATAGAAACTACTAATAGTGCAACTTTTGGCCAATAGATGTCCCAAAATTTAACTTTGGATAACATAGTCGCTATAAATTAATATACAATTAGTTGACTTATAAAAATAATTATTTCGTACCTTCATTAACACGGATTCACTTAGTTTTTCCCTGTTTATGATTTTGATGGCTACCTTCTTTCCCGTCACACAGTGTACGCCAAGTTTGACCAGACCTGAAATAAATAGTCACAATTTTATCCAGATATAGTATTTACTCACTTAACATATTCAATAAACGAGCAGCTGATTAGAAAATAGGAGATTCTGAAGTATGAGTTTTAGTTGAAAAAACAATAGGCAAAGGTGCAAATAGTACCTACACCCACATTTTACAAAAGAATTTGGTCTTTATGTGTCAATATATCGTATACAAGGTGTAATATAATAAACGCAAGACCTGAAAGTAGTTTGTTCTAAACCGATAGCTGAATTGATTCCAACAATTTTTATTGTATCTTACAATTTTGTTTTTTGAATTTGCAAATATGTTGTTACCCCTTTAATGCGCTATAAAAACCTGAATTTATTTTTGATCCTACTAACTCGGAGACTTCAAAGGCATTTCTAAATCGTATTTCTCAATACGCACACATACACGGATAAGTTTTATTGTTAATTATAAGGTATAAAAGTGCTTAAAAAGGGGTGAAAAATATTAAATTTGGAAATTTAGTTTTAGTATTGAATTTGTGAAGCAATTATCTAATCGGGGTGTCTGAGATCTTGCGTTATTTATATTTATTACAGCTTGTATATATCTTCGTATATCAATTAACAATACCTTTCGAAAATATTAATAAGCCTATTTCCTATTCTAACAATAACCGGCGAGCGAGTATAAGACGAACTATAAAGTCGAGGAAGCGAGAGAGGTCTGTAAATATTGTTGGAACTCTGTACTCTCTGCCTGCCCCACAATGGATCTGATATGATGATATAGATAAATAGATAGACAGTTGGTACATACAGTCGCCTACACTAAGCTGTATCATTATTTTAATGAAAATATATACATTACGAGTAGTTTCCGCGACTTCGCACCTAGTCGAGAGCAACGCCACCGACCGGGCTTAACTATAGCTAAGAACTATACGGGTGACCCCATAAGAACAAAATAAAACATCAAAATTCTTCAAGCCGTTTAGGAGGAGAATTACACAAACGCGCCCACCGTAAATAAATCTAAATATTATTATATAGAGGAAAGATTTTTCGTTTGTTTGTAGTCGATAAACTCTGAAACTACTGAACCGATTTTATTTTATTTTTATACAAGGTGTAACATAATGAACGCAAGACCTAAAAGTAGTTTGTTCTAAATCTGTAACTAACGTAACTGAATTGATTCCAACTATTTTTAATGTATATTTTTTTTTAAATTTGCAAAGTAGCATTTAATCCTTCAGTGCGCTATAAAAAATTAAATTTATTCTTAATTCATAGGAAGAAGAAGATTCCAAATGCATTCCTAAAACGTATTTCTCAAAACGCACACATACACGTACAAGTTTCATTGTTAATTGGGGTATAAAAGTGCTTTAAAAAAGGGTAAAAACTTTTAAATTTGAAAATTTGGTTTTTGTTTTGAATTTATGAAGCAATTCTCTAATCAGGGCATCAGAGGTCTTGCTAAACGCGTTACACCTTGTATGTTTACCATAACACCAGAGCCCTTTCACCGATTACGGAGACTCTTGACTTAAAAATTATTTTACCATTAAAAAGCTAAATTATCCTGAATCTATTTATATCAATAAAAATTAATGCCTAAATATGTTTCTAAGCGCAACACTCGAGAACGGCTGGACTGGACGATTTGGCAATATTTTTTTTGGGAAATATTCGTTCAAATCAGAGAAAAGTTCTTATGAGGAGAAAAAATGGAAAAATTGTACGGAAAAATGTACCGCCGCGGGTAAGAGCTAGTAATTTATAAAGAAACCTATTACAAAATAAACGCGTGTGCAGCTGCGAGTAATGGCTACTTTCAAAGTGTATAAAAATTATATCTTCAGTTGTCGGTTACAGTGCCAAACATTGCATTTCTTTACAAAGAAATGAGCCACTTGAACGCTAACATCGAGTTACAAAAACATCCTTTACAATTAAAGAAAATTCTATGCTTCCATACCGTTTCAGTTGCATTCATATTTCTTATGAAAGAGTATCGATCAAGTTTAGTTTACTGTAGAAATGTTGGAACTATATAGAGAAGTTAATCATTATAAGGATTAAAGTTAATGATGAAAATAAAAGTATTCTTCGGATCTTATCGCGGTTTGAGGGACGTTTTGGCGCTGTGGTTAAGAGCTTAAGCCGCTAGACTCACTGTGTCTAATAGTCGCGGGTTCGATTCCAGCACGAGACAAATCTTTGTGTAACCCACAATTATTTTCGGTTTTGGTATTTTTGTGCATGTGAATTTTCATGTTTGTAAACGCACCCACGACTCAGGAATCAATCATAGTAAGAGGCTACGTTTAATATATATATATATATATATATATTTTTTTTTTTTAAGTTCCTGATGTTTCGAGTTCTTTGCAGCACCCGTAATCGCGTCATAGATCAGATCAACTAAAATAATTAAGAAGAATTAAGGTACTCCGCAACAACTATTCCTTTTGGACGTCTAACACCTCAGTCCCTAGCGTGACCATGGGTGCTGCAACGCACTCAAAAAGTCAGGAACTTAAAAATTAAAAATTTAACTGTATTTTTTTCTTCGCGGTCCTGTGCTATTTTATCTCAAGTTCTTATTCCAACTCTCGATATGTCATCTACCCACCAAGTCATTGGTCTGCCCATTCATCTTCTGCTAGTTCTGGGCCACCATTCCTTCAATATTTTATTCTATCTATTGTCATTTCTTTTAGCAACATGCCCTGCTCAATTCAATGAAGAGATATAATCTTGTACGGGGAAGCTGTAAAGGCCCCGCGGCCAACAGCGTAGATCATTCACACACACAAAAAAATCAATTAAAAGATGCCTTACTCAATATCAGCCTATACTGCCCACTGCTGGGCCAAGGCCTTCTCTCACAAATCGAGGTGAGGGAGATTAGGTCATACTCCATCACGCGGACCCAGTGCGGATTGGTGGAGGCAGGTCTGTGACCACCTGCTGTTGAAACTTATCAAGCCAGGCTTCCGCCTTAAAGGCGGCCGAGTTGGAAAACTCGGCTTAACGACTACCACATTAAGTGGTAACCGGGACTAACGGCTTAGCGTGCCTTCCGAAGCACGGAGACGCTCGAATATGAAAACGGTCACCCATCTCAGGCCGACCGAGTCGAACGCTGGTTAACCTTTGTGATCGGTAAGAACACCGCGGTTGCACAGCGCTACGAGCGCCTGCCTTACTTATTTAAATGTTATTTACCTTACGAATTTACAGAGAATTTTATTTTAAGTGAAGCCCGCAAGTTTGTTTTTTTTTCTAAAATAAACGTGTCAAGCCGATATTCCTCAAGCTGCAGTGGCAGAGTGTACACCCATACCACCAAAGATGTTGGGATCCAATGTAAAAGGGACGAGCCGTGATGACGGGCATAATTAGAGAATTGAAACTGCTATTGAGAATTTACCGATATATATACGAGGAGGGATCAAAAAGTAGTGAGAATGAGATAGAATATAATGACTATTGATATCTTAATAATTTATTTTTCTATATAGTTTCCGAGTCTCTCTACACACCGAGTCCAGCGCTTTTCCAAGGCTTCAATCCCTTTCACAAAAAAAGCTATGTCTTGGTCCTGCAAAAAGCTTTCGGCGGCATCCATCACCTCGTTATCGTCTTCGTACCTGTTTCCCCTTAAGTATTTTTACAATTTGGGGAACAGATAAAAATCGCTAGCCGCCTGATCTGGTGAATAAGGGGGGTAGTCAACCAATTCGAAACCAGCTTGCTGAATGGCAGCCATCGCAACTGCCGACCTGTGCGCGGGTGCGTCGTCGTGATGAAACAGCACGCCCCTTCGAATTTTCCCTCTCCTTTTCTCTTTGATGGCATTCCTCAACTTGGGAATTAAAGCTGCATAATATTGGCCTGTAATAGAGGTTCCACGCTCCAGGCAATCAACAATATTCCTTCTGAGTCCCGAAATATTGAGGCCATAACATTGTCAGCCGATGCCACGACACGAAACTTCTTCGGGGTCGGTGATGATGGCCGTTACCATTGCGAAGATTGCTGTTTTGTCTCGGGATCAAAATGATGGACCCATGTTTCGTCCATTGTTACGAAACAAGACAAAAAGTTTTCAGAATCTTCTTGAAACTTGTCCAATAATATCTTCGAAATGTCAAGTCGATTTTGTTTCTGACTGTCGGTTAACATTCTCGGCACCCATCTTGCGGAGACTTTTCTCATATTCAAAGATTGTTTTAATGTGGATTGAATACTTCCATATGAAATGCCCGTATCTTGAATTAAGTATCGGATGGTAACTCTTCGATCGCTCAATACAATTTTCTCGACTTTCGCAACATTTTCTTGGGTGGCTGACTTCGATGGACGGCCGCAACGATGTTCGTCTTCCGTGCTCGTTCTCCCTTCTCGAAATTGAGAAGCCCACCTTGCGACAGTGGAATACGGCGGAACAGACTCTCCTAATGTTGCCTCCAAATCACAATGAATCTCTTGCGTCTTTAACTTTTTTAAACAGCGGTATTTAATAACGGCTCGCACTACGTTTTTCTCCATTTTCGAGAACACGTTTCGACACGAAGCAAACAAATGACTACATTCAGAAAAAAACAAAATTGAATCGATGATTTTTTTTTATTAATATTACAAATGTGTATCTGAGCTGTGCCTGCCAGTATTTTTTTTACCAAAGAGGATGAAAGTAGAATTCCCTATATAAATTCAAAACGAAAACCAAATTTCCAAATTTAAAATTTTTAAATTTGTAACTTCCAGGTCTTGCGTTTATTATGTTACATCTTGTATATATATATATATATATATATATATATATATAGATCTCGTGATTGCCAGCCTCACTTTACGGCACTAGACTAAGCCAGTCTTCATTCAGTCAGTCAAGGTAATTTTTTTGTGTTTCAAGCATTTCAAATTTCAAAACTAACTATATCATCCCACCAAAACCCGTGCGTAAGCAGAGAGTACAGAGTTCCAACGCTTTTTTCCTTACAGACTTTTCTCGCTTCCTCCACTCTGATAGGTAGTTTGTCTCATACATGCTCGCCGGTTACGGAGAGTCTTGACTTGCCATTTATATAAAACACGGTCTGTTTGGTCATTATAAGATAGGCTAGGTCTTCCTCGGTACCTACATCCTTCCACTTTATATACAATTTATAGTAAAATTATGGGCCGTCCAATCATATTTTCAGAGTGCGATTTCATCCAACTTTTAGGATATTTGGCAACCAAATTGACATTTGGCTAACAGCCAGTGACATCTAGTAGCGAATAGGAACACCATTTTAAGTTTCAAGCTTTTAATAGTTATGTAGTCTGACTCTATGCATATTAAATAGGGGTAAAGACTTTTCTCGTGCCTGTTTTGCCTTTAATTGATACGCAATGGTACCGACCATGTTCGATCCGGTGGTTGATTAGTAAGTAGATTTAAAAACAAAATACAATTTGTATGTGGCCCGTGGGGTTTATACAAAACTGGTTATAACCCGCCACTTCGTCTGTGTTAAATTGCTTTTAAGACGAAAGGTAGCCTATGTCCTCAGAATGCTAGTATCTTCTCCAGAATTTTAATAAAATCTGTTTAGTGGTTTTTAAAATGTTTTTTAAAACTGTTTTAAAAATGAAAATATAACACGAACAGAGTTCATAAAATACATTTTTTATAATATTAGTAAGTATGGGGACGGTCTCGGTGGTCCAATGGCGTACAATGCGTGCAGCAATCACGAGGTCCCGGTTTCAAATCCTAGGTTGGATATTACGGACGGTTTTTCTATCAAAAAATTCTCATTATCCGACGGGAGTCTGAAATTGTGCTTTGTAAAATGTCAACTAGCTCGGCCCCAATAACTTAAGACCTAAAATCGTCGGCGAAAAGTGAGTGCACACAGTACCTCTGCTACCCTCGCTTGGGAAATATAAGCGTGACCATGTTCATTTATTTATTTATATTTTTTAGTTAATATGGATAACTGATTTGAACTGAATGTGTATAAACAACTCTATACGATTCCGAGTGCGGTCGGAAACTTGAGCTATGTTTGATGGTAAAGCATCACTCATTACCTATCCATAGGTGCAGTACATCGTATTCTACAAGACAATGTCGCGATTCATCCACTGGTAAGTTATTCAAGTTACTATAGTGTGAAATAAAACTGAGTTCTTAGATCTACGCGAATATTACACATGATATAAAACTATTTTTCGGATTTTATCGCTGTAGATTTTTTTATTTTTATTTTCTGACGTTTCGAGTGCTTTGCGGCACCCATGTTCACGAGAAGGACTTAGGTGTTAGACGTCTAAAAGGCATAGTTTTTTCGGTGACTATAACTTCTTAATTATTTTTGTTGGTCTGATTTACGCAGAATGAGCTCACGGTGTCTTGAGGCCTTGCAGTGTTATGCTTGGTTTTGGATTTGATTATATAAATTACCGAATCCCAAGTTGACGGAAGTACCCAGCCATCTTCTCTATTAAAATTAGGATGTTTACTATAGTATATTCAGTACGTTACCTTCACAGTGTGACAGACAGGAAAAAAGATACATAAAAGCGATAAAAAGGTTAAATTTAAAACGGCCAATCTATATTTCATGTCTCTGCTGTTGCTTATGCCCTAAGCTAGGCCTAACAAACTTGGGAGAATTTCAGTAAATCTACACATAACACTAGCATCCCCGCTTGGGTAATCAAGGCGTGACGATGTTTTTAATTATAATCTCAAACAAACAATTTGAAGTTAGTTCTAACATGGGCCACCAGAGTTCGTTACTTTCTTTGTGAGCGGCGCCGCGGCTTGGGGAGTCGTAATGTACTGAAATGTACGGAAGACGCCACACAACGCAGCCCCGCTCGGTGCGACGGCAATCGTGACTACCCGCTACCGTCGCGCTCGACGCTATTACAAACAAAGCATCAGGAGAGCAAGACGCCTATACGCGTACGAGCGGGTCGCTAATGTCGGCGCGACGTCGCTTTCCGCAGTATGACGTGTGCCCTTCGCTGCCAACCGCTTCCGTCGTGCTCTCGTCGCGCTCCGTCGGCTATTTAACAAAACCTTAAGCCAGTATGATACACAGCCGCGATCTGTATTACATACTTTCGCTAACCAGTTATAAAGTTCATCCTACACAGTCGAATTATTCTGATTTCCGTGATCGAATGCGGTTATTTTTAAAAAAACGCATGCCCCTAACGATTATCATTCTTGTGACGTGCGTGCATGAAATTCATATACGAAAACACCCAGACAAATATTTGTTCCACTCAAAGATTCTCAAAGTCAAAGGTTTATGCTCAACCACTGTTGCAACTCATTGCCAATTTGCTGATTAATTAATTTATTCATATCATCCACAGGACCCCAGTTCTTCTGCTTACCCTAATTGCTTGCTCGTCATCCGTGAGTCCACACTCCGCTGCTCTCCAATCAGTCCCACCCAGCGTCTCTCTATCACCGATCAGGGAAACCCAGACGGGATCAGCTAATGTCATCAATATAAGTAAGTATATTGACATAGTGCTCAGAATTGTCAAACTTATCCGTTCCTGAGAAAAAGCCTCTAATCGTTGGACAGACAGACGGCCATGAAAGTGGCTCACTGTATCCTACTAATACTATAAATCCGAAAGTTTGTATGTTTGGATAAGTATTATATCAGCCTATACTGCTCACTGCTGGGCCAAGGCCTTCTCTCACAAATCGAGGTGAGAGAGATTAGGTCATACTCCACCACGCGGACCCAGTGCGGATTGGTGGAGGCAGGTTTGTGGCCACCTGCTGTTGGGACTTATCAAGACGCCTTTAAGGCTTCCAACTCGGCTTAACGACTACCACATTAAGTGGTAACCGGGACCAACGGCCTAACGTGCCTTCTGAAGCACAGAGACGCTCGAATATGAAACTGCCACAAACGGTCACCCATCTCAGGCCGACCGAGTCGAACGCTGCTTAACCTTGGTGATCGGTAAGAACACCGCGGTCGCACAGCGCTACGAGCGCCTCTATGTTTGGATGTTTGTTCCTAAATCACGCAAAAACGGCTAAACGTATTTGGATGAAATATGGCACACAGATAGTTTATTACCTGGATTAACATATAGGATACTTTTTATTCCGCAAAAATGTTCGGTTCTTGTCTAAACTCAACGCGGACGAAACCGCGGGCAGAAACAAGAATAATATATTATATCTATATCCTTCACGCTAGATTCCTTGCGGGGTAGGCAGAGAGTACAGAGTTCCAACAGGTTCTTTCCTTACATACTTCTCTGGCTTCCTCTACTCTCTTAGTTCGTCTCATACACGCTCGCCCGTTACGGAGACTCTTGACTTGTCCTTCAGATAAGACTCGGGTATATAGAAGTTATAAGATTATATGTAAGATATATTATAAGGGTTCCATAATTAATCGTTTGAAGTACAGGGCCCGAAAGATACCCAAAAACTGATCCTTAACCGCCTCTAAACTATGGTGTTAAGTAGTGTTCGTATGTGACCGACGCGATCATAAAATATAGCAAACCTGTAAGCATTGAGTTATTTTATTTACTACGTACTAGAAAAGCAATTCCAAACATATAAACAAAAACACCGTAACGCCTATATTCCCCAGCGGGGATGGCAGAGGTGTAGGTGGTCACATGTAATAGGGGGCGAGCCTATTGCCATATACCAGGCACAATTCCAGACTCCAAACTTGTAATGGTAAGTTTTCGTTAAAAAAACTACACTTGAACCCAGGACCTCGTGATCACAAGACGATGCGCTTTGCCACTAGACTAATGAGGCAATCAAACATACAGGTAATGATAAACTTCAAAAATCATTAGCAGAAACATGATGGAGATACCTTACTTAGATAAGAAGTTATCTATACTCACCATCCGGGACCACCATCATCTGACCCCCGGACACTATCTAATGATATAGCACTTGCCTAGACAAATCTAAAGAGACCAAACACAACGGCGCTAACTTGTGTTGACGCCATCTTCCGGGTCCATCATCAGACTAGTTCTATCGTACCATATTATTGTATGGTTACCGAAGATTAATATGTAGGTATGCTAAATTGTGCTTGAAAAATTGATTACATATAAATCGGGCAGACACATGCGAACAAGTTAAATAATAGCTTGTGTAATTGACGGACGATTTAGCGCAGTGGTTAAGAGCTTAAGCCGCTCCGTCCACTGTGTCTAATAGTCGTGGGTCCGATTCCCGCACGGGACAAATCTTTGTGTGATCCACAATTATTTGTTCCGGTCTGGGTATTTGAGTTTGTGAATTTTCATGTTTGTGTTGCACTCACGACACAGGAATCAATACTAGTGTGGGGCTACATACAAAATAAAAAATAAAAAAATTAATAAGACCTTTTTTAAAACAAGCTTTTATAACAATACACAACAAAGATGACTTGCTTAGTTTAGTAGTTCCTATGGCTCGCTTCCGACTCCATCATCAGACCCTGGACTTCATCACGGTCGAAAGTACTCGTCAAGACAAATCCAACGAGCCTAAACACGGCGGGGTTATATTGAGTTGTTTAGTGGTTCCATTGGCCACCTTTTGGCTTCATCAAACGCTGAATACCATCTAGTTGAATAGTACTTGTTATTACCAATCGGACAAGCCTAATCACAAGGGGATTCCGTTTTATTGTTCACATGTTCCTATGGCTACCTTCCAACTCCATCATCAGACCAGCTTTATGGTACTATATTATTGCACAGTCACCGACTTTACATAACTATGCCAAATTTCAGCTCAACTGAATACCCGCAAGTGCTTGAAAAATGGATCGCAAGATTTAAATCAAAAAGACAGACGGACAGACATACGAATATTGAAAATGAAATCAAAGCTTCTAAAAATAGCAGACCCCGACCTCGTCGGCGAGGTCGAAAAATCCCTTGCCCGCCGGCCGGTGCAGAGCACCACGGCGAGACACCTAGTATACCGCATAGCGACTGCCCAAGCCGAGGCCGTTTCTCCTTGAGGCGCCCTTGAACTAGTTCCCCCTTGCCCTTCTGGCTCGAGCGTAGTGGATGCACGCTCACGCTTCACACACACATCACAAAATGAGACGAAAACTGTTTGTCCCTCATTATGTGCTCATCACTCAATTCTTTGCATCTGCCGCCGATCACTGCACACAAGTGCAGTCTTATGGTGGTCGTATTTCAAATTTTTTCATGGTATATAGTAAATCATCGCCTATATGCTTATTCGCTAACTCTATTTTGAACAACATTGACTTCACTGCATGGCTATCAACTAGACAGTGTTAGCCAAAGTATTGTCAACATTGAAACCCTTGTTGGGCCAGCCCATTTCCCGTTCAGCCGCGTCCCCTGTCACAACATGCTTCCGTACTCGATTTCAACACGAAAATGTGGGTCATTCATGCTATTTCCTTTAACATACACAATACATGACAATAGACTGGTTGAGGATGGAATATTTTAGTGATTTCTCTATATACCATTCCGTCGGTAGAGTCTGTGTAATGAAAGCTGAGAATGATTTTTTAACGTTTTCATAAGGCGGCAATACTGAGAATAATGTCACCAATTGTTCTAGTGAACCATAGATATAGACGTACCGGTTTTGATATAGGCTACATTTATCAAGTGTTCTTAGATACATTCCATAAAATGCTAAAAAAGAAAGACAGGTACCTACAAGTTACAATTCTATCTATAACCTCACGCCAGATCCATTGCGGGGTAGGCAGAGAGTACAGAGTTCCAACAGGTTCTTTCCTTACATACCTCTCTGGCCTTACCTTCATAAGATACAATTATTACAATTTATTTAATATTTGAAATGCAATAAGTATCAGGTTTCCCATAGCATAAAACCAAAGACTTATAAGTCATTGACAAGAATGTGATAAATTAAAATGCTTTAATTTCTATGTAATTCCCTCCCTACTTCTCCTCCCTTGTTCCTCCACCCTCCTGTGTGTATAAGTGTTTCTTAAAATCATTATAACGTATTTACATGTATTAGTTTTTTTATTAAAGTATCCAAGTATCAAATCCATTTATTCCCAGGTCATCCAGGGTTGCACGATCTAATTTATTTAAAGTTGCCGCCATTATCGACTATTAGGTTTCATTAGGCAGACCAAGACAGCCTCTACCTTTGTGTGAAGGAGGGTCTCCGTAATTCTTCTTCTCCTAAACCGTTTGACCAATTTTGATAGATCTTAGATCATACACACAATCTGAAAAATCATTACCCTCTTTCTAAAAGCTGGCAATCAGTCGTCGTCGTCAAGGTCTCTGTCCTTCAGTGGACATCTTTCGGCTCATGATAGTTTTTTGTGTGTGAATAATCTGCGCTGTTGGCCGCGAGGCCCTTACAGCTTCACCGGACAAGAGGGCGAGCGTGCAACCACTACGCTCGAGCCAGAAGGGCAAGGGGGCAACTAGCTCAAGAGCGCCTCAACAAGGACCGGCCTATGGCGTCGCTACAGGGGAGGACGTATACTAGGTGTCTCGCCGTGGTGCTCTGCACGAGCCGGCGGGCAAGGGATTCTTCAACCTCGCCGGCGAGGTCGGTGTCTGATCCTGTGTGCGGTATTTGTATCTGAAAGAAGGGATGTAAGGGCATCTGGAGGGTCGGTGAGAACGGTAGCGGCTGAAAGGAGGGGAGCTCATGATAGCGCAATCAGTCAGAACAATTTTTTATGTAGAAGGTTTTTTACCGACTTCAAAAAGGAGGAGGTTCTATGTTTGTCTGTATTTTGCTTTTGTATATTTACCGATATTACCGTCAATTGTGGACCAATTTTTACGATTCCTATTGCATTGGGTTCAGTATATCTCCAAGGTGGACCCATTTTAATTTCATAGGTATTGGGACCTTGGATTTAGAAAATACACCAAGGAACTTCATAACGACAAATAATACGAATCTGTAAAATGAATTATTTATAAGTATTGTGTTAATCCTATAGGTACCCTACTATAGAACTAATCAGAATATTACCCGACTTCAAAAAGGAGGATGGCTTACAATTCGTCTGTGCTTGTTTTATAACATCTTTATTTATCAACTGATTTGGATGACTCTTTATGCGTTGGCCTTAGTATAGCTTCGAGGTGGTCGCATTTTAATGAAGTCGGTATTGAACCTTAGACTTTTAAGGTACACCAGGGGACTCCTTAAAGGCAAACAGCAGGAATGTATAGATTCCGTTATTATAGGTATTATATCAATCCTGTAGATACCTTACTGTAGAACTAAGCAGAATAATATAATATAGGTTTATAAATATTAACTTGTTAAAACAAGACTACCGACTGACTGACTTTTAAAAGCAAAAAATAAATATGTGAAATCGGTGCCGGTTAGAGCAGTCGTTTACTTGGCACCGACTTCAAATATTTATTTTTTTCAGTCAGTTTACCTTTAAATGTTATGTAATAATCAAAATATTTTGTTTCAGATCCATTTCTAACGAACTCTTTACTGCAAGCATTGGTCGAAGAATCGGAGAACAAAAAACGCGTCCAAAGATACAGAGATGTCGCTAAATAAAAACCATAAAATTTATATTAATTCGTTTTATTTCGTCATCGACCAAAATACTTACGAGCACCCAAAGGTCTATGGAGAGAGATTTCCTCGGAATTTCCCTTGGATATCGAATCAAAAACGACTCGACTCGAAGGAAACGACACACTCAGAGTTGCCAAACTTGAACTGACGGCCGTTGGGGTAGACAGGTTCTTTTGCTGTGTGTTTGTGCTATTAGCTGAGTGGCCTTTACAGCTTCACCATACAAGGGCGAAGAACTACGCGCCAGCTGCAAGGCCAAGGGGGCAAGTAGCCCACGGGCGCTTCAAGGAGGAACGGCCTCGGCTTGGGTCGTCGCTATGGGGCAGGGAATATACTAGGTGTCTCGCCGTGGTGCTCATCGGCCGGCGGGATTCTGCGACGACGCCGGCAAGGTCGGTGTCTGATCCTGTGTGCGGTATCTGAATCCGAATGGATGGAAGCTGAGATGTGCAAAATGTAATCAGATTAATGATTACAAATGCATTTTGTAATATTCAATCATGATTCAAGATTAAAAGTGTAATTGTAAACGTTGAAGATTACAAAATGTAATTGTGATCGTTAATCATTCAAACACCATCACGCTTATATTCCCCATTCGGGAGTGGTTAATTATTAATTTGTTTACATTTTGTCCATCTCTGGATGGAAGTAAGGGCATCGGGAGGCAGGTTCATGAGCGGCCACCACGAGAAGACGTGGAGTGGACAGGCAGGCCACAAGGTTTCAAGCCACGGGTAAACGCTGGACGCGTATAGCATAAAACCGGTGATCATGACCACGTCTGGGAGAGGCCTTCGTAGTACAGTGGAAGACTTTTGACTAACGTTGACTTTTAACGTCTATTTATAGGTACGCTCCGGCGGTTCAGGCATATAGAAAGAAGGAATGACAAAACAGATATACAACGCAAAAGTGGAAGGAAACAGGTATCGGGGAAGACCTAGACCATCTTACCATGACCAAATAGACCGTGTCTTATCGAAAGACAAGTCTCCGTAACCGGCGTGCGTGTATGAGATGAACTATGAGAGTGAAGAAAGCTAAAGGTCTGGAAGGAACTTGTTGGTATTCTCTGCCTACCTGCAATAGATTTGGCGTGATGGTATAGGTGGATAGATACAACTAGACTAGTTTACATGACGGAAACTAAGAAGACCGTGTCTTATCAAGGGCAAGTCAGGAGTCTCCGTAACCGGTACAGTGAATATATTATATTATCTATATTTTTATACTGTGGTAATCGGCAAGTGTGCATGAGATGAACTACCTCCAAGGTAACCTACCGCTACATACATTACCAGACTTTATTCATTAATCAAATATAGGTAGCTTCAAATATAGCCACGAAAAATGGCACCACCAAATGGCAGGCAAAAGTAAGCGGTACTAAAAAATAAACAGGCTTCCGCTTTTTTGCAAATACAACTTTAAATGCTACGAGTAAGGTGCAATATGCTTCTTCTTCTTCTAGTTATGGCTTCACACTAATTTTAAGTGTATTTTGCCAGTGTCCTGTGAGATATATAATCGTGTTTGTTTAAATTAATTTGACTTCCCGATGAACTTGATGACAACGATGAAAATGAAATTAATGAAGTACCCCACCCTGGATAGTAAAGCGGTGGACACTTTCATACCAATTGCGATATGGCCGTTTTGAGGGAAGTCGAAAAGGCACGTTTTATCGCTTTGTTACAATTACCTTCACTTGTGCACATATAAGAACACATAATGGTTAATATTCCACCAACATTACACATTATTAGTCCAAATAACACAAGTTTTAGAAATTAAAACAAATTGACAACATCACTCATGCTTTAATTTATGTTTATATCATAACTATAACTTCTCACGTGGATTTGGGGACGTTTTTAATGTACGTTTTGAACGGGACTGTGTATCTTGTTATGATATATCGATGACTGTATTCAGTTATGTTTCTTTATATATAAAATCTGCCTCGGTCTAGTGGCGATCACGGGGTCCTGGAATCAAATCCTAGGTCGGTCAAAATGTAGTTTTTCTATCGAAAAATTCCCCGTAGTCTGTAGTCTGGAATTGTGCCCGTCGGCAAGAAGTACGTGTCAGTCAATCAAGCAGCCTATCGCAGTCCACTGCTGGATATAGGCCTCTCCTAACACGCGCCATTGCACACGGTCCTCCGCCTTCCGCATCCAGTCTCTCCACGCGACCTTTATGAGGTCGTCGGTCCGTCTAGCTGGGGGCCGTCCTACCTTACGCTTGCCAAGTCACGATCTCTACTCTAGGACACGCTTGCTCCATCGGCCGTCGGTCCCAGACCAGCCCATTGCCACTTTAGCTTAGTGAGTCTGCGAGCTTTGTCAGTAACTTTGGTTCTTTGTCAGATTACCTCGTTACGAATTTTATCCTTCAAAGAGATGCCGAGCATAGCTCGCTCCATAGCCCGCTGTGCGACTTTGAATTTGTGGACTAGTCCCACTGTGAGTGGCCCGTAAGTCAGAAGTACGTGTACACCAGTGTATACATAACATCTTTGCTACCCCCGCGTGAAAATCCCGGTGTGAGTGTGTTCGTAATTCTTTTCCTCTTAACCAGATTCAACTTTTTTTATGTTTATGGCATCACGACGACGCGTATTTGCCAATGTCAAGTATTATGAATATAACTTCCTTTCCAAAATAATTCAAGTCCCCGATGAACTTGATGACAACGAAGATTACGAAATTGATGAAGAGCCCCACCCTAGATAGTAAAGCGATGAATACTTTACATACCATTTTCGACGGCCGTTTGAGAGAAATCAAAAAGGCACGTTTTATCAATTTGTTAAAATTACCTTCATTCATGCACATATAAGAATACATATAATATTCCGCCAACATTACACATTATAATTCGAAATAACATAAGTTTTGGATATTAAAACAAATTGACGACATCACTCTTCGATTTCCCGCCAAAACTCCTTCAACAATGTTGATGTTTTTTTTTTGTATTTATGGGGTCACCTGGATGATTCATCTATAGTTTAAGATAGATGGCGCTGTTGAAGACCAGGTGCAAACTGCGGGAAACTAGTAATATTATGAAAGTGTGTATTTTTTCTTACCTGTCTGTCCTTTTCCGAGTGTTTTCTCTAATCTGAAGGGCCCCACATATTGGTAGACCTCCGAGGTCGTCGTAGATCCACCTCCTTCCATTTTAATTCTTCGCTCCAATCACCAAAATAAAAACTTCCTGACGTGTTTAGTCATTTCCTCAACAGATGGCAGTGTAAACATTTTAATGTCTTTTTTACATAATCGAGTTTAGGACACTCGAATGGACGGTCATACCGATTTTATATCGATTATAATGTTGTCAAATTACGGAGTACTCACTGAAGTAACACTTTGTAAGGTTTTACGTTAATTCCTGTGCCTCAATTAAATCAATTGTACTACTTTTTCCACAACGACGTATATTGTAGAAGTATTTTCCCTTGTTTGGTTTATTCCTAATTTTCTCCATTAAAATGACATTCCAAAGCGTTAGAAGAATTGATTTTCAATTTAAATTCTTTGAGTGCTAACCTCTGTTACTCTCTTGACGTTTCTTAAATATTGCATAATGGTTAACTCGAACAATATTATTCTGATTTAAATAATTATTTGCCCCTGTGACGAGTGGCGGAACGAAGGAGGACGAAGAGTGGAGGAAGCCATAGAGGTCTGTAAGAAAAGAACCTATTGATCTGTACTCTCTGCCCACTCTCCAAGGGATCTGGTGTGATGATATATATAGATAAATACAATTCTCATTGATTAAATATTATTTTAGTTACTTTTACTCTGGATTCTGATTAAATGAAAAGCTATTGTGTGTGTGTGTGTGTGAATGATGTACGCTGTTGGCCGCAAGGCCTTTTCAGCTTCACCGGAATTAAAGGCGAGCGTGCAACCACTACGCTCTAGCCAGCCAGAAGGGAAAGAGGCAAAGAGGCGGCATACTCGAGGGCGCCCTCGGTTGGGACAGTCGCTGTAGGGGGACGGGTGCACTACTAAGTGCACCGGTCAACCGCCGGCTATGGGAGGGGATCTACTACTACGTCGTCGTCGTCGCCCGTATTCTGAGCGGAAAGAAGGGATGACAAAGCATCGGGGGGGTCGGTGAGAACATGTCGCGGCCGGCGGTGGCGGCAGGGGTCGGGGGGGAGATCGTAGTCGGCGGTGGCTACGATTAACGGATTTGCATAGGTAGATGCGTTCGCGAAGTGACGTGTTGACGCCTTTTTAATAAAGGCGCGAATAGGTTCCACACCTAGATCGGAGTGGAGGGGACTATGAAAAGCTAACTAAGGCGCGTTTCAGTGTGTTTATAAACACATTGAAACAATATGGCATGTCCATTTTAACCAAGCGGCAATGTATACTATGTAAATACTTACATAAATACGTATGCATCACCCTTGTTGACATTAAACGCATCATCCCTACGTACCTTCGGTAATATAATTAAAAAACGCTATAAGTATTAGAGAAGGTGGTTAGTTACTTAACTCGGCAATAAAACCTGGCTAGTTTATGCGTGTGTGTGAATGATCTACGCTGTTGGCCTTTACAGCTTCACCGGACAAGAGAGCGAGTGTGCAACCACTATGTTCGAGCCAGAAGGGCAAGGGGGCAACTAGTTCAAGGGCGGCTCAAGGAGGAACGACCTCGACTTGCACAGTCGCTATTGGGGAGAGCATATACTACCGCCGGTGAGCAAGGGATTCTTCGACCTTGCCGGCGAGTTCGGTGTCTGATCCTGTGTGCGGTATCTGTATTCGAAAGAAGGGATGTAAGGGCATCGGGAGGGTCAGTGAGAATATGCCGCGGACGGCGGTAACAGTTGATAGGAGGGCAGACTAGTTAAACCGTCCAATAGGGCTACTTAGAGATGGTGAAACTCGTACATCATAATTCGTAAGGGTCCTGGTTTTTAATCTTAGGTAAGACAAAATGTTAATGCAATGCTTTCGCTAAGAACTCCATAGCGCTGCGAACACTAGACCTTAAAGTAATTATAATTAAACAACCAAGAAATTAACTACCCAGTTTTAACAAAGAAAAAAAATAATTTGAATTTCAATGTACTAGGTGAATATAAAATTGAATTGAACCTTGAATTGTTTGACGATTAATGTTAAACGACGTGATTTTAAAAGATAAACGACATAACTGAAAAATATACTTTATTCATAGAGCGACAAAGTTTAAATCGATTTGAGCGACATTGATTGTTGTTATTGCTTGACGACAAAGTATCTGTGGTATTAATATGGTAGTTCTTTAACTATCCCGCTATTATATTAGACTGGTTCCACTACATACGAGGCGTTTAATCCAATAAGTTAAATAATGAATATCCACAGTATTTAGTACGTACTTAATATATATTTTTTTTTTTATTTATGGTGGGGTTTACGTAACGCTGGCCACAGTTTAACAAAAGAGGAAAAAAATAATAACTTGAGTGTTTTTTTTTAGATAAGTAGGTACCGTAATTAATGCATTAATACAATAAATAGTTAACTTAAGTCACTAAAAATTTGGATTTATGAAAATGTAACATCATCGTTCGGCTAATTAGCATTAAATATTCTTAAATGATACAGCTAAACTTTCTCTTGAATTACTCTTAACTGTTGATGAAAACCGAATGAAAATTTGAGCAATAGTTTCCGAGATATGTGTATGTATAGATATATACATATCTAGTTAGAAAAGACGCGGCCCGGCATTATTCAAAAAAAATAAAAAAATATCTTAAATAAATACATTATTTGGGTTTTTTGCGGGAAGTCGAAGAGTGTGTGAGTGTTGTCAATTTGTTTTAATTTTCAAAACTTGTTCGACTAATAATGTGTAATGTTGGTGGAATATTAACCATTATGTGTTCTTATATGTGCACGAGTGGAGGTAATTGTAACAAAGTGATAAAACGTGCCTTTTCGACTTCCCTCAAATCAGCCGTCGCAATTGGTATGTAAAGTGTCCACCGCTTTACTATCCAGGGTGGGGACTTCATTAATTTCATTATCATCGTTATCATCAAGTTCATCGGGGAGTCGAATTAATTTAAACAAACATGATTACATATCCCACTGGACACTGGCAAAATACACTTAAAATTAGTGTGAAGCCATAACTTAAAGAAGAAATACATTATTTTTAAGCTAGACAAAAAAAAAAGGTCGTGATCTTTAAAATAACTAGCAGGTCGCCGCGGCTTCGCACCCGATCGACAACAGTGCCCCCTACTGAGTCTATGTCTAGAAGTATCTGAATAATGTAACTTTCTAATGGTGAAACAACTATTAAAATCGGTTCAGTAGTTTCAGCGTTTATCGATTACAAGCAAACAAATCTACCCTCTTTATAATTATTTAATGAAAATAAACAAACAAAAACCCTTTCCACCTTTAATAAAATCATATATAAATTAAAAAAAAATTACAATGCAGTGATGTAATACAAAACAATTTGCAAACCGAAGTACCAGGAAATCAGATGTCCCACGAAGAAAGCGATGCCTCTAGCCGGCTGAGGCATTGGCACAATCGCATACACAACAGTATGAACAATTCTAGCCACTGTATAAATTCTAAATAACATAACAGCCCATCCAGCAGCCGGTCCCGTAGTCAAATACAACGCCGCAAGCACCCAAAACGCGGGAATATTTTCCAAGTCGTTAAGATGGGCGCGTCGAATTCTTTCCACAACTGGATCATCGAACTTCACCTTGCCTTTTAATGACTTTGCATCTTCTGGATTAGCGAAAACACCTTTTGTAACTCGAACAATACCGGTTAATGGTGATAGAATTAATAGCTTTAGAGCTAAAATGGTTGAGTATACGATGTATGATTGGACTGCTGGATTTTCTAATGATAACGCAACCATTTTGTTTATCGACACGTAAAGCGGGCGAACTGTCGGTCGTATGATAATGTACTATCAACATGAGGAAAGAAGCGAAGCGTGCATGAAAAGTAGTGATGTGGCTATGATTGATTGTAATCGTTAGTTATAAAGATTATTCGACTAAGTTATGATCGATTAATTTTAATCGATTACAGTTTTTGTATTATTGGACTAACTTACGATGGTTAAGTGATTATAATCGCGTGGCTTATACGTAGCTATATTTATTAAGTTGTCGCGGATTTGGGGCAAAAGCTAATATTCTTTTGTAACTAATGCTAGGCTTAGTGGTTGTGAACTCGTCGTATGTTCATAAGGTTCAAAGATCAGAAATCGGCTCTCACCGATGGATCTTTCTATACCTAACTATGCAAGATTGCCACTTCCTAGCGATGAAGCAAAATATCTTAAATATCCATGTCAGAGAAAAGTCAACAAGTTTTAGAAAGACAGTCATGTGGAATAATGTAACCAAAATGCTGCGGTGAAATGTGGGTGTACTATAACCACCTTTGTCTACCCCTCAACGACAATGAGGTGGATAATCGAGGAACTAAAATTTGTAGCGTAAATACTGTACATTTCTATAATTACAATATGCATAGTATTTATATTGGCGGAGCTACTGGTGCCGACAGGCGTAACTTTAGGTTCAATACTCAACTTGGTTTTGTAATACATCTATATTCCTAACATTTTCTTATCCTACCTGAAACAAAACATGACTAACAATCACTACATTTACAATACTAAATCGATTGCGATACAAGTTCTTGTAAAATAGACTAAATAAAAACATTTTGCAGTGTCACAACACTATTGAGTAGACGTGTGAAGTTGACTATCTTGTTTTAACCGGTTTCTTAGGAAACTTTGAAACCTTAAAAGAATAATAAATGGGATTTATAATTAACCCCTGTAAACTCAGACCACCGCACCGCACTGGGACCGCGTGGTGGAGTATGAATTTAATCTCCTTCACTTTTTTTCTTTACCTTACTTTCTTTTATAGCTAGGTTATCTATGGAGGCCATTTTGGATCCTGCCTTACAGGAGTTACACTGGAAGAAATGTGTTGCGGGCTTAGTTCCATTAAAACATACCTTAAAGTTACTATTTTCTCTGCCCACCTCTTAAAGAACATATCGTGACGAAAGGTTACTGTAAAACTAAGGTCACGGTTAAAAGCCAATATTATTTATTTAGATTGCGTGCTCACTTTTGATCTAGGTAGGTAGGATTTATTAAGAGTGTATTTACTTTTTAAAATAAATCATTTTTAGTTTTAACAATAACGGCCATTTTAAAAATCCTAATACGTAACACAAATGACGTCGCGCTTATATTTCCCAAGCGGGTATGGCAGAGGTAGACGGGATCGCCAACCGTTATATAACCACCCTGATTCACTTTGACTACACGCAGGGTCACGATAACTTTGAGAAGAAATCATGTAATAGTGTATCCATTCCGATCGCGGTTTCGAACCTATTCGCGCCTATATTAAAAAGGTCACAACCCGCTACTTCACGAACGCGTCCAACCATAAGAGCCCCCTAATCTAAAGCACCTGACTGGGGAGTCAGGTGCTTTGGATTGCTCCCGATGCCCTTACTTCCCTTTCGAACACAGATACCGCACACAGGATAAGACACCGACCTCCGGTGAGGTCAAAGAATCTTTTGCCCGCCGGCTGGTGCAGAGCACCACAGAGAGACCTAGTATACGCCCTCCCCCATAGCGACTGCCGAAGCCGAGGCTGTTTCTCCTTGAGGCGCCCTTGAACTAGTTGCCTCTGGCTCGAGCGTAGTGGTTGCACGCTCGCCCTCTTATCCGGTGAACCTATCTTTATAGGCGGCCCCGCGGCAAACAGCGTAGATCACTCACAAACACAAAGGCATTCTGTATACCACTGCAGTAGTATTGAACGATCATTTCACGATTTTCTCGTATCGCGCCGTGATACGTGTAAAGCCCAGACATCCCGACAGGTGAATATTGTTCCTGAGATATTGGCTTGGACTCTCTCGTTGGTCTACTGGTAAATAATGCACGTAACGATCACGAGTTCTGGTTCATATCCTAGGTCAAAAATAGTGCAATTTTTCAATGGGAAAATTTCCAGCACCAGTCTGGAGTCCGACGTTGTGCCCGGTATAAAGGCCCGCCTGCTATTTCATTGGGACCTAACATCGTCGGCGAAAAGTGGGTGTACACAGAACACCTTTCCCACCTCCGCTTGGAAATATCAGCTTGACGGTATTGTATATTATTTTTGACAGAGCATTTTGGCTATCCCTATTCACCCCCAAAAGACAGCGGTGATACTCCCCTATTATTAGTTCTAAAGATAAATTAGTGTCATGAAATTGGGATAACGGCGGGATTTGGTCGCCATAATTAATTAATTTATGGGTTAAAGTTATGTCATTAAAACAATAATTAGGATAACTTCTAACAGCGGGTGGTCACAAACCTGCCTTCACTGCACCGCACTGTGTCCGCGTGTTGGAGTATAACCTAATCTCTCACCTTGATTTAAGAGAGGCCCTTGCCTGCCCTATTGCTAAGAGTGGGCCCGTATAGGCTGATTTTATGAGTGCTTTGATAAGTTCCAATAGCAGTTGGATAGGCCTTTGCCTGCCCCATGGCTAGCAGTGGGAACGTATTGGCTGATTTGATGGGCGGCTTGATAAATTCCAACAGCACTTAGCCACAAACCTGCCTACACTGCACCGCACTGGGACCGCGTGGTGAAATTTAAAAGAGGGTATCATACCTTTTGGCGAGCAGGCAGAAATACCCGAAAAATATCCTGGACTGTAGGGAATTGCAAGAAAGCTTTTGATAGCGTTTCCTTCGTCATATCTTGTCGAAAAAAGTTTTAGTGTCGTTACAAACCTTTTAACAAAAAAGGAGCAGATTGAATATCACGGAACGGGGAGATTTGCGGTTATTCCTAACAAAACTGAAGCCAAATATTAATTATTGGCTGTCAATCCATCATAATTTTAATGGAAGGGATGTATCCCTTCCATTAAAATTATGACTATTTGTGATTATCATTGTAGAAGTTCATCATCATCATCATCATCATCTCAGCCCATACTTGTCCACTGTTGAACATAGGCCTCCCCAATCGCTTTCCAGCGTAACCGGTCCGATGCCACCTGCATCCAACGACTTCCTGCGATTTTCACAAGATCGTCGGTCCATCTGGCAGGCGGTCGTCCCACGCTGCGCTTGCCAATACGTGGTCTCCACTCTAGAATCTTTCTGCCCCAACGCCCGTCCGATCTACGCGCTATGTGGCCCGCCCATTGCCACTTCAGCTTGCTAATCTTAACGGCTATGTCGGTGACCTTGGTTCTTCTACGAATCTCCTCATTCCTGATTCGATCGCGTAGAGAAACGCCGAGCATAGCTCTCTCCATAGCTCGCTGAGCAACTCTGAGCTTTTTTATGAGACCTATTGTAAGAGACCACGTCTCTGATCCATATATCATCACTGGTAACACACATTGACTGAAAACTTTAGTCTTAAGGCACTGAGGTATTTTGGATGAGAAGATATTGCGCAGTTTCCCGAACGCTGCCCAGCCGAGTTGGATTCGTCGATTGACCTCTCTCTCAAAGTTGGACCTACCTAACCGGACTACCTGTCCCAGGTAAATGTATTCGTCGACAACTTCAAGAGAAGAGTTCCCAACGGTGAGTGCGGTGGGTACGACATGGACGTTAGACATTATTTTGGTTTTGTCCATGTTCATTTTAAGACCCACTTGTTGAGATACTCTGTTGAGGTCACCGAGCATTCGTCCTAGATCTTCCAGCGACTCCGCGACGACCACAATGTCGTCGGCAAATCGAAGGTGAGTGATGTATTCGCCATTGATGTTGATGCCAAGTCCTTGCCATTCCAAGAGTTTGAAGGCGTCCTCTAAGGTGGCCGTAAACAGTTTCGGAGAAATGACGTCTCCCTGTCTTACTCCTCTTTTTATGGGGATTGCCTTCGTGCACTGCCCCTGTACTCGGACTGACATGGTGGCGTTATTATACAAGCACTTCAACACTTCGATGTACCGATAGTCAATGCGGCATCGCTGGAGAGATCTAAGAACCGCCCAAGTCTCGATCGAATCGAAGGCTTTCTCATAGTCCACAAACGCCAAGCATAGTGGCCGATTATACTCCTCGGTCTTCTGTATAATCTGCCGCAGCGTATGTATGTGGTCTATGGTACTAAAGCCTTTCCGGAAACCGGCTTGTTCGGGAGGCTGGAAGTCATCAAACCTGCGTTCGAGACGATTCGTAATGACTCTCGAAAACAACTTATAAACATGGCTCAGCAGTGTGATGGGCCTATAATTCTTCAGTAAAGTGTTATCACCTTTCTTGAAAAACAGTACCACCACACCCCTGTTCCATGCTTCCGGCGTTTTGTCTTCGAGCAAGACGGAATTAAACAGCCTCTGAAGGACTTTAAGTACCGGCGTTCCGCCCGCTTTCAGAAGCTCTACGGTAATTCCGTCTTCGCCCGGCGCTTTGTTATTTTTGAGTTGTTTGAGAGCCATCCTAATCTCGTACAGGCTGATGTCCGGGATATCTTCAGTGTAGTGTCGGGTTAGCTTGGCTCTTGGGTCTTTTACCAAGTCAACAACAGGTTCAGCTACTGAGGTATACAACTGCCCATAGAACCTCTCTATCTCCCTGAGCACCTCCGACCTATTCGACGTTACGTTTCCGTCCTCCGTCTTCAGCTTCGTCAACTGGCTTTGCCCAATAGACGCGTCTCTTGCGAACACTTTAGAGCCCTTGTTCTGTGCTATGGTCTCCTCAATACGCCTTGTATTGAATGACCGTAAATCGTGTCGCAAGGACTTCAATATCTGTCCATTGAGCTGCCTATAGGACTTAGCATCATCGGAGGTTTGGAGCGTCATGGAACGTCGCTCAGCCATGAGGTTTCGGGTGTAGTTGGATAGTTTTTGAGGTCTATTTTTACGGTGGGGCTTAAAATACTTGGACCCGACCGTATGGACAGTCTCTACCAGCCTGTTGTTGATTTCGTCCACTGATGCGCTGCTGTCTAGCAATTCGAAGCGGTTTGCCAATTCGAGTTGAAAGTTCTCGGGGTTTTGGATATGTGCATTACAAGGTCGGAGCGTAGACTTCATCAGACGCGATCTTTCCATTTTGACATCAATATTTAATGTGCCTCTGACCATTCGGTGATCACTGCCGGTTTTTACCCTGTGGATCACGGAGACATCATTAAATATTTGTCGCTTGGTGCTCATTATGAAGTCTATTTCGTTTTTGGTGGAACCATCAGGGCTCATCCAGGTCCATTTCCTATGAGGCGGCTTCTGGAAGAAAGAGTTCATCATAAAGAGTCCCTCCTTCTCCAGGAATTCGGCCAGCCTCTGACCCCTGGGGTTGCGCTGCCCATATCCAAATTGCCCCACTCTCAACTCATCATCGCCCCGTTTGCCCAGCCGCGCATTGAAGTCACCCATAACCACTGTAAAGTGTGTTTTGGAAGTATGTATGGCTCTACTAATGTCCTCATACATAACTTCGACGTTATCATCTGAGTATGCCGAGGTCGGTGCGTAGACCTGTATGACCTTCAGCGAATATCTTTTGGATATTCTGAGTATCAGGTACGCTACCCTGCTCGACACACTAGTGATGGACACAACGTTGTCTATGAGTGACTTGTGGACGATAAATCCGACACCACCTTGGGACTGCTGTTCGCCCTCCCGGTAGTAAAACAAGTTGCCGGATTTTAAGGTTATCGTGTCCTCGCCCTCTCTTCGGACCTCCGATAAACCAACAATACTCCACCGCAACTTGTTTAACTCTTCTTCCAGCTCAACTAGCTTCTCATCTGTCCTCAAAGTGCGTGCGTTGTATGTCACCAGGGCCAATTTTCGTTTTTGGTGGTAGCCGAATCTCTGCCGGAGATTCTTAGCACCCCTTGTCCTGTTGTTACCATGGCTGCTACCGTGGCCAGGACGAACAGGACCGCCGGGGACTAGGGGCCTGGTTTTCTTATTTTCTTCCATAATATTGATTGGGGGATTTGCCATACTCGCCACGCTTGGCAGGCGGGTTGGCGAGCGCAGTTTTAGATCGCAGAAGTGTTAAGAGAACGCTGCTGCCCATTCCCTAGTTTTCCCTTAGTCGCCTTGTACGACACCCGATGGGATGAGATGGGTTGGTCCTATTCTAAGCCGGGAACCACGCGGCACTTGTAGAAGTTACGTTACGTTATTAATGTTTGATTTTAATTATATACACACACAAAAAAAATGTACTATTTTTCTTTTTATTTTTACCACTCCGAAAGGGGAGTTTTCTAAATGAAATAAGTGAGAATGGATTGGTTCGTTGTTCTGTGAGTAGATGTCACAAAAGTCAAGTTGGATGGAATCACTTTTTTGATTGGCCAACTTGACTTTTTTGACATCCACTAACAGCACAATCAATTAATGAATTACCCATTAAATTCTCACTTTTTTTTTCGAAAACTGTTAATTCGTGGTTGGAACTCAGCCGCAACGAAAATTTCCATAGTTAGATCTAATCTTTCATATATAATCATTTTTTGTCGAGTTTTGGGAATATGGTAGAAATGTAGCTGCAGGGGGTCCACCGGAACCAGCTCAATTTTGAAAGTGGTCAGGATCAGACACCGACCTCGCCAGCGAGGTCGAGGAATCCCTTGCCCGCCGGCCGGTGCAGAGCACCACGGCAAGACACCTAGTATACGCCCTCCCCCATAGCGACTGCCCAAGCCGAGGCCGTACCTCCTTGAGGCGCCCTTGAGCTAGTTGCCCCCTTGCTCTTCTGGCTCGAGCGTAGTGGTTGCACGCTCGCCCTCTTGTCCGGTGAAGCTATAAAGGCCCCGCGGCCAACAGCGTAGATCACACACGACAATCAAAGCCGAACACTACTTAACCTTAATGATCGCTAAGAAGATAGTGATCGCACAGCGTTATAAGCGCCTCAGGCTCTTATTTCATTGGGACCTTTTTTCTATCTATATCATCACATCAGATCCATTGCGGGATAGGCAGAGAGTACAGAGTTCCAACAAGTTCTTTCCATACATACCTCTCTGGCTTCCTCCACTCTCATAGTTCGTCTTATACACGCTTGCCGGTTACGGAGACTCTTGACTTGTCCTTCAAATAATACTCGGTATATTTGGTCGTGGTAAGATAGCCTAGGTCTTCCCCGGTACCTACATCCTTCCACTTTCGCATAGTATATCTGTTTCGTCATTCTTCTGACATTCTTTCTATATGCCCGAACCAACGGAGCATACCTTTCTCATCTTTACAACGATACTATCTTTCATACCTACTCGCTTTCTTACTACGCCGTTGCGTATACGGTCGGTCAGCTTCACTCCGCACATTTTCCGCAGAGCTCGCATTTCTACCGCATTTATCCTACTTTCATTCTCCTTCTTACATACCCAGCTCTCGCTTCCATATATATAATTTCCATATAGTAGCGTTGGAACAAGAACTCCGTTATGTATGGCCAGCTGCGCCTTTTGGCTTAAGCGCCGGCTCCCAAGTAGCTTTCCCATCGCACCATTTACTCTGTTCCCTGCAGTCACTCTACTCTCTATGTCAGCGGTGTATTTCCCATCCTTACTGAAGGCGCATCCAAGATAAAAAAACTTATTCACTTGCTCCAGCACATCGTTACCAACCACAATCCTTGCATTCGTTCTGGTTTCTTTCCATTCAAAAACCATAATCTTGGTTTTCTTTACATTCAAATGTAAGCCATTGTTCATGCAGTCGTCCTTCATCACTGTGACTAGTGTTTGCAGATCAGTGGCTGTTGGCGCTATTAAAACCGCGTCATCTGCATATAGTAGATGGTTTACCACTAGGTCACCCATTTTTACACCTTCATTCATCGCTTTCAGGCTTTGACAACTTTTATACAGATATATTATAAACAGTCTAGCGCACAACACGCAACCCTGCTTGACGCCGATTTCAACGTCAAACCAGGGTGACATGTTACCGCCCACCCGTAAGCATGCCTTGCAGTCCACATAAGTGGACTGCAAGGCATGCGGACCTTTTTTATGAGAAGATATTACTGCTTTAGAGTTTCGCCAGCCTCTGGGGAAGCTAGCGGGGAATATCGGACTCCTACCGACTAAAAACTCCACGGTGTCCGGCATAGACACTTCGGAGGGACTCCGGGATATCCGCTAAGAAGGTACTGGTGCATTGTATTGAGATCTAACATCGTTGGCAATATGGGTATACGCAGTACAGGCGTGACAGTGGTAATAAGAAAATGGATCAACATTGAAGATTTAAGCAAAATAATAAAAAATGACAATTAGGTACCTAATAGTCAAAATTGGAGATGATGAGAGGTGGAAGAAACTAGTGAAGTCTACGGAGTGAAAGGATGCGGTTACCGGGAAAGACCTAGACTATCTTACTATAACCCAATAGACAGTGTCTTCTCTGAAAGGCAGGTCAAGAGTCTTCGTAACCGGGTGTGTATGAGATGAATTATGAGAGTGAAGGAAGCCAGAGAGGTCTGTAAGGAACGAACCTGGTGGATCACTGTACCCTCGACCTACCCCGCAAGGGATAGTCAAAATTAACAACAGGTAAGATTGGATTATATGAAAATTGACTTTGAAAATACATACATACACTCACGCCTTTATCCCACTGGGGTAGGCAGACACACAGTTTGCTACATACTACGATTCTGACACACCTCTTTAGCTTCATCTACGTGTTTATCTAGTATCTAGTAGTATCTAAGTGCTACGCACTTAACCCTTTTCCAAGACTATTAACTTGGTCGTGATAGGTTTTCCTTGGGCGACCTTTTCCGACGCTTCCACTCACATTTGCTCGATTTATTCCTTTCGCTAGCCGCCTGTCACACATCCTCTCCACATGCCCATATCAATTCAACATACCTCTTTCAATCACTTCATCCTTCAACTTACATCAGTTTCTAATCACACTATTCTTCATTCGGTCAGCAAGGGTGACTCCGCATATACTCCGTAAAGAGCGCATTTCTACAGCATTCACTCTACTTTCATCCTTCTTTTGCCATATCCAACATTCACTGCCGTACATAAGCGTAGGTACCAACACACCATTGTGAATAGTCAGTCGAGCCTTTGTTGAGACAGACTGACTACTCACCACGGCGCGTAAGGCACCATTTACTTTGTTGCCCGCGATCACTCTCGTTTCAATATCACCGTCACACCTTCCATTTCTCGTGAATATATCTATCTATAACCTCACGCCAGATCCCCTGCGGGGTAGGCAGAGAGTACAGAGTTCCAACAGGTTCTTTCCTTACATACCTCTCTGGCTTCCTCGACTCTCATAGTTCGTCTCATACACGCTCGCCGGTTACGGAGACTCGTGAATATACTTCCCAAATAAACAAATTCATTCACTTGTTCCACTCTTGCACCTTCTACATTAATATTACATTCTGCCACAGCTTCCTCTCTTTCAATCACCATGACTTTAGTCTTACTTACATTTATTTTCATTCCTTTCTTCTTAAATGCCTCATTCACTACATTTACCATGTCTTGTAACTCAGCCACCGACGACGCAACACTTGGTCGTCAGCGTACAAAAGGCACTTGACACGTAAATCTTCTACACTTAAACCACATTCCATCTCTTTCAAATCTTTCAAACAACTGTCCATATAGAGGTTGAAGAGCCATGGCGATGCAACGCATCCCTGCCTAACACCTTTAGAGATGTTAAACCAGTCTGTGTACTTCCCATTTACTCTGACGCAGGCCTTGGAGTTCTTATAAAGAGAACTCAAGGCCCTCACTAAGCGGTCGTCAACCCCATATGACAACAATGTTGACCACAGTTCATTCCTCGGCACACGAACAGCAGCCTTTTCCAAATCTATGAAAGCGCAGAACACTTGCCGGGATTTTGCCAAGTGTTTTTCTGTAATGCACCTTCAGGAAAAGATTTGATCAGTGCAGCCCATGCCCTTCTAAAACCCGCTTGCCAGTCCCACAATTTTTCGTCAGTTTCATTCATAACCCTTTCAATCAACACTTTTGCATATAATTTGCCAACAACACTGAGAAGACTTATACCACTGTAGTTCTTGCATTCCTGCTGTGACCCTTTACCTTTATAAAGTGGCACTATTACGGCTCTGGCCCAGTCATTTGGCACTCGAACTTCTTGCCAGCACATGTTAAAAAGGCGCACTAGCAGTTTTTCCACTATACTTTACCATACAGCCTTTCCAGAATTCATATTTTTCATCGCTTTCACTATCTCTTCTTCCGTAATTTCATCGCCTGCATCGCTGTTTGAGTGAGTGGGCTCCAATAGCATACCTATAGTTGCCTCATCATTACTGCACTCAAGCAGATTTTCAAAATAATTTTTCCAGCGATGCAGCACGTCTCTTTCATTGCTTAACTCACTTCCATCTTCATTCATAATCAAACCTAGCTTCGAAGCTCCTGATACTCTACGAACCAACCTAATCTGTTTCCAAATAGTTTTAGGTTGGCCCTGAAATCTGCCCTGAATTAAATATATATATCATCACCCCAGATGCCTTGCGGGGTAGGCAGAGGATACAGAGTTCCGAAAGGTTCTTTCTTTACAGACCTCTCTCACATCCTCCAAACTCTTGTCTCATTTACGCTTACCGATTACGAAGACTCTTGTCTTGCCTTTCCAAAAAGACTGTCTATTTGTCATGGTAAGGTAGTCTAAGTCTTCCTAGGTACCTACATCCTTCCACTTTCGCGTTGTATGTCTGTGTTGTCATTCTTTCTTCTGACATTCTTTCTATATATTCGAACCACCGGAGCATCCCTTGGAGATTGAATTTTATAAACTGCCTTGGAATATGTTTCTCCATGAAGATAGTTTCCTGACTTTTCAATAACACTAGAAACGTTTGCTAGAAACATTCGATGATGATACGATCATTGTTTGTGTAACGAGAGAAAACGCATAAATCCCTTAATGAAAAAGAAAACGGGAAAGAAAAAAGAAATTCAATGCCATGTTTGGAATTGGGAAAGTGGAATAGGAATCCTAATAAATGGGAAACTTCCGTATTATGAAAAAAAATCAGAGGAATCCTCATTATCCCTAACTCACTTATAGTCATAATACAAAACAACATTTTTTTTATCTCCACACATGGACGATGAAATGGTCATTTGAAGAAGTGGTTATCGTAAGGAGTAGTTATTTGAAGTGGTATTTTTTTTCGGATCCTACTGTAGTCTACCGAAAACTCTTAGCTTAATAGACAGCGTACTTAGCGTGGATAGAAGATGAGCGACAGATATTCACTCGATGCACGCATATTATACATGTTTTTATATAATTTAGTACATAAATTAAATGTTACATTCTTTCCTTACTACCGAAAAGCTTCCAGTATGAAGTGTGAACGCACTATTTTATTTACGTAGGCGTTGCGAAACTCCGATCAATAGAAAGTTTGTATTATAAATAATGAAGAGCGCCTGACATTTTTAATTCGCAATATATTTTATGTAAGGATTTTTATGTTTACCTTCTAAGAACAATACACGCCATATTTTATTATAACATGTTGGTTTTTTTTTATTTATTACATGTTCATATATTTAAATTCCGAACGAAGAAAAATTTTACGTTTTTATATTTTATGTGTTACTTAGATAAGATTTTTTAATTGAGGCACTGGATACATCCGTATGATATTTTAGAGTCGTAATTTTCCGAACATAGCACTATTTGATTGATAAAACAACTTACTGAATTATTAAAAAGCACTACACAATCTAATAATAACACTATTCCGCATACAACGTTTCATCCGCACGTCACTAGAAAATCAATATAGGCAGTCTTAACATCACTTTAGTTTCACATAACATTCGTGTATGTATCCAAACGTGTATCGAGGCGAAATATTCCCGCGCGATTTCACCATTATTATATTATTTTTATTTTGTAAAAAATATTTTAAAATATTACATAATAATGCTCGAATTTAATGTTTTCCGTGCAGGCACTGTACGCTTGCCGCTCGGGTGACGTCGGGTAACTTCGACTTTTTCCGTAGGGGGGTGAAATGAGTGAGTCATTACCCTACGAGGGGTGTGTTTTCGTTCCGTTCTACGGCAAAGAGAACGTGGAAAAAAATCGTAGGAAATATGTTTATTTTCGGCCTTAATAGATAAAAGTAGAGCTTTACGAATTATTTTATTTAATTCACTTGTAAATTAAACACGTATACCCAAGTACTAAATTTCTATACATTTTTTTGTAATGTATGGACATAAATTGTACATAGATTTTATGTACACTTGATTATAAAAAAACGCTTGTCTTTCGTCGTTATGTATAACTTGATGTACCTACCTAATCAGTTAAACATTTTATTTACATTTTAATCATTTGAAACCATTTTAAAACGCTATCAGTGCTGCCATCTTGCGGAAAGGTTTAGGTTTCAAGAATTTATTCTCAAAAAGACAAAAGCCACTTACATGGGAATATAAATTAGCTTAATATAATACTTATAATACTTATTTCAGATAATTGTCACTGAAAGACACCATAACGAAAAAGAATAGTTCGGTTGCTCGTTCAACGGTTTTTTGTATGTGTGTAAATGATCTACGCTGTTGGCCGCGGGGCCTTTACAGCTTCACCGGACAAGAGGGCGAGCGTGCAACCACTACGCTCGAGCCAGAAGGGCAAGGGGGCAACTAGCTCAAGGGCGCCCCAAGGAGGAACCGCCTCGGCTTGGGCAGTCGCTATGGGGGAGGGCGTATACTAAGTGTCTCGCCGTGGTGCTCTGCACCGGCCGGCGGGCAAGGGATTCTTATTCAAGATACCGCACACAGGATCAGACACCGACCTCGCCGGCGAGGTCGGCGTCTGATCCTGTGTGCGTGTGTGTTTCTGTATTCGAAAGTAGGGATGTAAGGGCATCGGGAGGGTCGGTGAGAACATGCCGCGGACGGCGGTAGCGGTTGACAGGAGGGGAGTTGGGTTCGTAGTCGGCGGCGGCTACGATTAGCGGATTAATATGATTGGACGCGATCGCAAAATATCGGGTTGTCGCCTTTTTAGTAAAGGCGCGAATAGGTTCGAGACCGAGATCGGAATGGATATCGACATTCCGTATGAACCACGGGGCTCCGACGGCTTTGCGGAGGAAAAGGGATTGAACCGTTTGGAGTCTATCGATGTGAGAGCGGGCGACGTGCCCGAACACCTCACAAGCGTACGTCATGATGGGCCGTATACAAGTTTTATAGAGTGTCACCTTATTCCTAAGGGACATTTTACTCCGCTTGTAGATCATCTGGTAAAGACGACCAAGGACAAACGCTACTCGGTTACGGACTAGCTTTCTTTCAACGGTTTCTCTACGAACTAGTAGGTGGTTTTGAGTGATAATTGTCGTCAATTATATATTTTGATAGTTGATATTTAAAACCGTTAAACGTGCTTACACTTTTTATATAAGACTGCACATTATTGTACAGTTGCGCTCCTTTATGGGTAATACTTTTTTTGGCATAATTTGTATCTTTGGCAGAACAAGTAAACAAGGTCGGCGTAGACTACGTTTACTTATATGACATTTCTTTATAAATGTTATTTTAGTGTGAATGATTTTATCTATATTTTTTCTAATTATAATACAAGTACTATACTCATAAAAGTCTTCTTCTCACTACTTCAAGAGTCTCCGTAACCGGGGAGCGTGTATAAGTGTGTGTGTGTGTGTGTGTGTGTGTGTAAGTGATGTACGCTGTTGGCCGCGAGGCCTTTACAGCTACACCGGACTTAAGGGCGAGCGTGCAACCACTACGCTCGAGCCAGTAGGGCAAGAGGCGACATACTCGAGGGCGCCTTGAAGAGGCGGCTTCGGTTGGGACAGTCGCTGCGGCGTGAGGGGGTGCACTACTAAGTGCACCGGTCAACCGCCGGCTAGGGGAGGGGATCTACGACTTCGTCGTCGCCGTCGCCCGAATTCGGAGCGGAAAGAAGGGACGACAAAGCATCGGGGGGATCGGTGAGAACATGTCGCGGCCGGCGGTGGCGGGGGCGGCAGGGGTCGGAGGGATCGTAGTCGGCGGCGGCGTGTATAAGACGAACTAAGAGCGTGGAGGAAGCCAGAGAGGTATGTAAGGAAAGAACCTGTTGGAACTCTGTACTTTCTGCCTACCCCGCAAGGGATCTGGCGTGATGATATAGATAGATAGATACTATACTCGTAAAGTTGTTTAATATCCATCAGCTTTGTTTACCCAAAGATTTTGGTCGTTTCAAAGAACCATTTGTTTTTGTAAATTACATTTATTTATTAACATCACGACTTTTATATTATAAGGGTCAGAGAATTTTGGAACACAATGACACATGAGTGCAAAATTTAGTGTTGTAAAAATGAGAAATATTAAACGTAAAATGAAATTTCTGAAGTCGAGCGTTTAGCGCTGAGTCGACGCTTACGAGCGTTGAAGGACGTAGAAGACGCGAGCGTTTTAAGCGCCGACTCGAGCGTTTTTACAAGCAAATACAACCAAATAGACCGGGTCTTATCTGAAGGACAAGTCAGGAGTCTCCGTAACCGGCGAGCGTATATGAGACGAACTATGAGAGCGGAGGAAGCCAGAGAGGTATGTAAGGAAAGAACCTATTGGAACTCTGTACTCTCTGCCTACCCCGTAAGGGATCTGGCGTGATGATATAGATAGATAGATAGAAATTCAACACAGAAAACTTATCTCAGAAAATAAGCACATAATAATATATAAATAGCACTTTTAAGCTCCTTAACAAAATTGTGTAATTTTATGCTCGCCGGCCATGTTAATCGATCATTTCTTCCCTACCTCTACGGTGCGAGACTATGTGCCTTCAACAAGAAGGATGGTGGCATCCGCCCTATAGCAATAGGCGCCACGATCCGGCGGTTAACCTCCAAAATAGTTTGTAGACACATAGCCTCGACCCTTAAATCCAAATTTCAGCCAATTCAATTAGGATTTGGCAGCAAAGGGGGCTGTGAGGCAGCAGTTCATGCAACCAGAACCTTCGTCTTATCAAATGAGATGGAGGTTCTTCTCAAGGTTGACGTGAGGAATGCTTTTAATTCATTAGATAGGGCTGCCTTGCTGAACGAAGTAGCTTCTCAACTTCCCGAAATTTATCCTTATATTTGGCAGTGCTATAGTGATTCTTCTAAACTGATTTTTGGTGAAAACAGTATAGATTCAGCAGTCGGCGTTCAGCAAGGAGACCCTCTCGGCCCTGCTCTTTTCAGTCTAGGTATACATCGACACATCTCATCCTTAAAATCAAAATTGAATGTATGGTACCTAGACGATGGCACTTTAGGTGGCAAAGCCAATACAGTTTTTAGTGATTTCATCAAAATTAACAGCACCTTTAAGAATCTAGGTTTGGAATTAAATCTGTCTAAATGTGAATTTTTTGTCTCAGAGAGTCTTCCTTTAAATGAAAAGCAGTTTATTACCGAAAAGTTTCAAAAGTTTGCTCCAGGCGTAAAAATTCTCAGTAGAAATTCGCTTTGCCTTCTTGGTGCCCCTCTATTTGACGACGGAGTCAAACCTTTCTTGGAATCTAAGATTAAACAATTTCAGGATAATTCTTTCAGATTGGGAGTTCTAAATCGCCATATTGCATATACTATATTAAAATACTGTCTTTTCGTTCCAAAACTAACATACGCCACTCGCGCAAGCCCAATCTGGAAATTCTCGGCCCTTATCGACCAAATGGATACCGCCCTCAAAGATAACCTTGAGAAAATTCTAAATTTATCCTTAAATGAAGCATCCTGGACCCAAGCAACGTTACCTATTAGACATGGTGGTATCGGCGTGCGAAAAATTGCTAGTATTGCTCTACCGGCTTTCCTAGCCTCCGTTTATAGTGTCCAGGAACTGTGTTCAAAAATACTTTCCAACACAGAATTAGTAGCCGGCGCCGCGGAGGCTTTGGAGGCCTGGAAAAGGATTTGCCCCAATGACAATATTCCAAAGGAAGTTAACGTGCAAAAACTTTGGGATATGCCATTGGTGCAAATAGCGAAGGACTATTTGGCCGAAATTATCGTCAGTGACCGCGACCGTGCTCGTTTACTAGCGTTGGGTCAAAAGGAATCGGGTCATTGGCTTCATTCAATTCCTGCATCCAACCTTGGCACACTGCTGGATAGTGAAAGTTTCCGGATCGCGATAGGTATTCGCTTAGGGGCACCGATTTGTGAAGAACACAGGTGTCCGTGTGGAGCGGAGGTGGATCGATCCGGACTCCATGGGCTCTCTTGCCGCAAAAGTGCCGGCAGGTTTTCTCGCCACGGCTCGCTCAATGACATAATCAAAAGGACTCTTGCTACCATCAACGTTCCTTCGGTGTTAGAACCGGCGGGGATTTTCCGTGATGATGGCAAGAGACCCGATGGGATGTCCTTGATCCCTTGGGAACGGGGGCGGGCCCTTGTATGGGACGCCACGTGCGTCGATACATTGGCTCCGTCCCATCTCAGGGAATCAATATCTAGGGCGGGAGCTGCGGCTGAGAAGGCGGACCTGGGCAAACGGCGCAAATATGCTGCTATTAGCAACAATTATATATTTGTGCCGTTTGCCGTAGAAACATTGGGCCCATGGAGTTCGGCTTCAAAACAATTTATCAATAAAATAACACCTACGCTGATCACCTCCTCGGGTGACAAGAGGGCTGGCTCGTTCCTTGCTCAAAAGATTGGTCTGTCTATTCAGCGAGGAAACGCAGCCAGCATTCTTGCCACCATTCCACGCGGATGCGGTCTTTTTGATTAAGATCTTTTTTTTTTTTTTTTTCTTTGTTTTATTTTATATTTTAGTTCAAAGTGAGTGTTTTTATTATAAGTTATAATGTAAATAATAAAGAGAATAATCTCAGAAAATTAAAAACTTATGTGTGAGATGTGGCGACACCATTGATATAAATATATTAACGTTCGACGAAGAAGTCTCCTTTGATATGTGTGTGGCGAAGTGTTAGTTGGGAATATCGTCTCATAAACATTTTATTTTCTTTTCTTTATTAAAAATCCAACAGCGTTATAAAATTACAACTACAGATATTTCATTTTGAAATTAATGCCAATTACAGGCTTTTTCTTAATTATCCCGTTGGTACATACACAGTTGAGTGCAATAGTATTTATTAAAACTTACAAATATTATACTATATGTGTTCTTCTTCTTTTTAATTTATGGCTTCACACTAATTTTAAGTGTATTTTGCCAGTGTTCAATGAGATATATAATCGTGTTTGTTTAAATTAATTCAACTCCCTGAAGCACTTGATGACAACGATGATAATGAAATTAATGAAGTATAGTAAAGCGGTGGATACTTTACATACCAATTGCGATGGCCGTTTTGAGGGAAGTCAAAAAGGCACGTTTTGTCACTTTGTTACAATTGTCTTTACTCATGCACATATAGGAACGCATAATGGTTAATATTCCACCAACATTACACATCATTAGTCGAAATAACACAAGTTTTGGAAATTAAAACAAATTGACAACATCACTCTTCGACTTCCCGCCAAAAACCTACTATATATGTTTATCATAATCGCAATCAAATGTAATATAATAGATAATTGAATTAATGAATAAATATAGCATATGTATAGTGATATATATGCAATGTAATTAACGCGCGATCTGAAGGTAATTTGTTCCAATCTGACAACTGAATTGATTTCGACTATTTTTAATGAGGTTATATATATTAATATATTTATTAAAGTGAAAGTTTGAATGTTTGTTACTCCAAAACGGGTGAACAGATATGGCTTCACTCCGATCTCGGTTTCGAATCTATTCTCGCCTATATTAAAAAGGCGACAACTCGACACTTCGGGAACGCATCTTCCCATGCGAATCCGCTAATCATAGCCGCCGCCGACTACGAACCCGACCCCTGCCGCTACCGCCGGCCGCGACATGTTCTCACCGATCCCCCCGATGCTTTCACATCGCTTCTTTCCGCTCCAGATACGGACGACGACGACGAAGTCGTAGATCCCCTAGCCCGCCGACTGGTGCACTTATTATACCCCCTCCCCCTGTAGCGACTGTCCAAACCGAGGCCATTCCTCCTTGAGGCGCCCTCGAGTATGTCGCCCCTTGGCCTTCTGGCTCGAGCGTAATAGTTGCACGCTCGCCCTTAAGTCCGGTGAAGCTGTAAAGGGCTCACGGCCAACAGCGTATATCACTCAAACACACACACACACACACACACAGATATGGATAAAATTTAGCACATTTCCTTTCATCCTTCCACATTTCATTTGACTTTTCTGTTAAATCTTTCCAAATGTACACGTTATTTTTTTTCCTTTTTTATTATTATTCTGGTCTCTTACAATAGGTCTCATAAAAAAGCTCAAAGTTGCTCAGCGAGCTATGGAAAGAGCTATGCTCGGCGTTTCTCTACGTGATCGAATCAGGAATGAGGAGATTCGTAGAAGAACCAAGGTCACCGACATAGCCCTCAGGATTAGCATGCTGAAGTGGCAATGGGCTGGCCACATAGCGCGAAGATCGGACGGGCGTTGGGCAGAAAGATTCTAGAGTGGAGACCACGTATTGGCAAGCGCAGCGTAGGACGACCGCCTGCCAGATGGACGGACGATCTTGTGAAAATCGCAGGAAATCGTTGGATGCAGGTGGCATCGGACCGGTTACGCTGGAAAGCGATTGGGGAGGCCTATGTTCAGCAGTGGACAAGTAAAGGCTGAAATGATGATGATGATGATTATTATTATTCTTCCTTTATCACCTTGGTTTCCCTAACTTTGAACAATGGCGTAATGTAAAAGCAATGGCTTAAAAAACATAGTTTCATTATTCAGCCTGACTTTTCATTAGGCATATTGTAATAATGCTTGAATACTTGCTTGGTTCAGTGGTTAAGAGCTTAAGCTGCTCCGCCCACTGGATCGAGTAGTCGTGGGTTCGATTCACGGGACAAATCTTTGTGTGGCTTCCCAACGCTTGTTTCGGTCTGGGTGTTTGTGTATGCAAAATTCGTGTTTGTAAATGCACTAACGACGCAGGTATAATTCCTGGTGTGGGGGTTGCGTCTTTTAAATATTTACACAAATCACAAAATGGTGACGTCTTACGTGGCCGCTACTCATCGAAAATTAACACCGTCACGCTATATTCCCCAAGAGGGGACAGCAGGGGTGTAATGAATACACCTACTTTTTAACGATGATGTTACGTCCCATGTAATAGAGGGGCGAGACTATTGCTATATACCGGGCACAATCCCAGACTCCGAACTCATACTGGGTATTTTTTTGTTAGAAAAACCACATTTGTCCCACTTAGGATTTGAATTCAGGACCTCGTGATCACAAAGCGATGCGCTTTGCCACGAGACCAACGAGACAGTCAACCAAGTGGTGTTATTATATGTTTTATTATACGTCAAGAGTAATATCATAAGTCCAGAGGTAACCGGCGAGCGTGTATGAGACGAACTATGAGAGTAGAGGAAGCCAGAGAGGTCTGTAAGGAAAGAACCTGTTGCAACTCTGTACTCGTTGCCTACCCCGCAAGAGATCTGGCGTGATGATATAGATAGGTCCATTCCAATCTCGGTCTCGAACCTATTCGTCCATTCCAATCTCGGTCTCGAACCTATTCGCGCCTTTATTAAAAAGGCGACAACCCGATTTTGCGAACGCGTCCAATCATAGTAATCCGCTAATCGTAGCCGCCGCCGACTACGAACACAACTCCCATCCTATCAGCCGCCACCGCTGTCCGCGGCATGTTTTCACCGACCCTCCCGATGCCCTTACATCCCTTCTTTCGGATACAGATACCGCACACAGGATCAGACACCGACCTCGCCGGCGAGCTCGAAGAATCCCTTGAGCACCACGGCGAGACACCTAGTATACGCACTTCCCCATAGCGACTGCCCAAGCCGAGGCCGTTCCTGCTTGAGGCGCCCTTGAGCTAGTTGCCCCCTTGCCCTTCTGGCTAGAGCGTAGTCGTTGCACGCTCGCCCTCTTGTCCGGTGAAGCTGTAAAGGCCCCGCGGCCACCAGCGTAGATCATTCACACACCCACACAAAAAAAAGATATAGATAGATTATTATACGTTATTCACGTCAAAGGTCGCGGTCATGTACATTTTCTAAGTATTTACTTTGTAAACCATATTAATTAGAAAGTATAATTACTTATTGGATTGTTTAAACGTAAATATGTAAATAAAGTCTGTTGAATATTTAATGGCGTTTAAAATGTTGGTGTAACCAAACTTTTTTATTAAATTAAACCGTAGTCTATACTAGGCGTTATTCTTTGCCGTGGGAGCGTTCAGAAACATGAAATTCGCCTACACAAAAATCCAGATGGGCAATTCTTGTATTTTATAACACTGAGACCGGATATTGACTGAATTGAGATTTAATTCGATCCGAATACAGTATCGTCTCAGTCAAATTTCGATATAATGTCACACCGTCACGCCTGCATTTCCCAAGCAAGGTCGGCAGAGGCGTACTGAGTACACCCTCTTTTCGCCGACGATGTTAGGTCCCATGTAATAGGGAGCGAGCCTATTGCCATATACTGGGCACAATTCCAGACTCTCATACTAGGTATTTCGTTAGAAAAACTACATTTGTCCGACTTAGGATTGGAACCCAGGACCTCGTGATCACAAAGAACTTGATCGCTTTGCCACTAGAACAACGAGACAGGTTTTTTTTGTTTTTATAAAAAACGTAGCGTAAACAACAGTGTCGTGGACAATCATGAAATTTCGCATACACAAATACCTAGGCCGAAACAAATAATTGTGGTTCGCACAAAGATTTGTCCCGTGCGGGAATCGAACCCGCGACTATTCCACCCAGTGGGTAGAGCGGCTTATGTTCTTAACCACTGCGCCAAATCGTCCGGCAATTGTTGATTTTTTTAATTTCAGGTAAGCTCTTTTATTTCTGCCACGTTGGTCTAGTGGCAAAGGGAATCGCTTTGTGATCACGAGGTCCTGGGTTCAAATGCGGACAAATGTAGTTTTTCTAAGGAAAAAATCCCAATATGAGTCCGGAGTCTGGAATTGTGCCCGGTATATGGCCCCCTATTACATGGGACCTAACATCGGTGGAGAAAAGTGGGTGTACTCAGTACACCTCTGCCACCCCCGCTTGGGGAATATAGGCGTGACGGTGTTTAATTTCAGGTAAGTGTCGGCATGGTAAATGTTGTCTGGATTATTCTTTATGCACATGTGTACATAGGCGGACTTAATGCCCGAAGCATTTTCTGCCAGTCTACCTTGAGGTGGTGTGGAAACAACTGTGGTAGGTGCTGAAATATGAGAATCAAAAAAGGGGGGAAAACAATAAGAAAGTAATATACAATACATAATACTAGTGGTCGCCCATTGGTCGAAATTCGACCTACTCTTTCATCGTTTGCTGGTTATGTTTGACATTCAGTAAGACTCTAGACAAATAATATTAAAGACAAACAATATTAATCTACTCTCAATTTGAAGTGTATAGTGTCAAATACATGGTAGTGGGTGTAATGTTTTTTTTATTGATTTAATGTATTTTTATGCATAATTTTAAAAAAATATTAGCATTCTGCACTCCTTCTCTATATAAACAGTTTATATAGAGAAGGAGTGCAGTATGCTAATATTTTTGTTATAGTTACTATAAGTGTGGGAAATTTCATACTCCTCCATCCGCGCAATTTTCGTATAAAGGGGTACAAAGTTTTTGCTTCACGTATTAATATAATGACAATACTATACATAAATATGCATATGATTAATAAGTTACTATCACTAATTTCAGATTTTGCATATCTATCTCTCAAAACCATAGAGATAAATAATATCAATGCTCAAAACTCTACAAATAATAAATTGTAACGAAGTCTAGACTACATGGAATATTTTTTTGGAAATAGATACCAAGCTGGATTATACCATTCCGCCCATTCCGATCTCGGTCTCGAACCTTTTCGCGCCTTCATTAAAAAGGCGACAACCCGATATTTCCCGAACGCGTCCAATCATAGAAATCCGCTAATCGTAGTCGCCGCCGACTACGAACTTAACACCCCTCCTATCAGCCGCTACCGCCGTCTGCGCCATGTTCTCACCGACCCTCCTGATGCCCTTACTTCCCTTCTTTCGGATACAGATACCGCACACAGAATCAGACACCGATATCGCCGACGAGGTCGAAGAATCTCTTGCTCGCCGGCCGGTGCAGAGCACCACGGCGAAACACCTAGTATCCGCCCTCCCCCATAGCGACTGCCCAAGCCGAGGTCATTCCTCCTTAAGGCGCCCTTGAGTTAGTTGCCCCCTTGCCCTTCTGGCTCGAGCGTAGTGTAGTAGCGTAGTTATCCGGTGAAGCTGTACAGGCCCCGCGGCCAACAGCGTAGATCATTCACACACACTATACCATACCGTACAAAAACTGTGATCGACCCCTGGCACAATAAATAATTTAAAAATGCTAATTAATCGTAATAACCTTTGGTTTTGACTTCAACTGTATTGTCTGTCATTCGTCACGGACCATTCTAGAAATTTGAACGTGCTTCTAACACACTCGCGTAAGTTTTAAAATCCATACTACCTATTATTATTTTTTTATATATTATATTTTAACATCCTTACAGTTACCCAGATCGATGCTATAACCAAAAACATTATTTATGTTCATAAATTAAATCATATTATTATTAATTTGTTCTAAACACCTAGTTCGCGCATGCAATAAATTTCGTCTGGCTGCAACTAAAAAAATCAATTCCTTTATGAATGAGATTCACAATACGTGTGTGTGAATGATCTACGCTGTTGGCCGCGGGGCCTTTACAGCTTCACCGGACAAGAGGGCGAGCGTGCAACCACTACTCTCGAACTAGAAGAGCAAGTGGGCAACTAGCTCAAGGGTGCTTCAAAGAGGAACGGCCTCGGCTTGGGCAGTCGCTATGGGAGAGGGCGTATACTAGGTGTCTCGCCGTGGTGCTCTGCACCGGCCGGCGGGCAAGGGATTCTTCGAGCTCGCCGGCGAGGTCGGTGTCTGATCCTGTGTGCGGTATCTGTATCCGAAAGAAGGGATGTAAGGGCATCGGGAGGGTCGGTGAGAACATGCCGCGGACGGCGGTAGCGGTTGATAGGAGGGGAGTTGGGTTCGTAGCCGGCGGTGGCTACGATTAGCGGATTACTATGATTGGACTCGTTCGCAAAATATCGGGTTATCGCCTTTTTAATAAAGACGCGAAGCACAATACAATTCGCGCGAGCCACAGGTGAATAAATGAGTAAATTAATGCGAGCTACCGGAACACTCACCGGCGCGCACCGACATAATTATCAGGCGCGCAAAGCTGGAGCTCCTCTAATATCTTCGGGTGATGCACTTTCCCTTTCAAGACGTCCACCACGTACCTAGCGAGGGTAACGTCTCGTCTCACGGCTAGTCTGGTGTATCCGGTCATACCCAAAACGAACAAGCTCGGACACATAAGTGGATAAAAAGTTACACGCCGTACTGTTTAAGATATAGAAACTTTAAAAATTTATTTTGCACTTTCTCAATCATAAGGCTGTACTTACTTTCATGGGGATTAAAGATTATGGCATTTGTTTTTAAGCGACGTACCAGTGCATTATAGAGATCCTGAACTGTCAATACATTGCCCCAATCCTTGCCCATTCGAAGTACCAAACCTAAATTACGAAAAGCCTTTTTGCAACATTTCTAGTTATATCCTATTCATAGTCCTATTAATCTTACTAATATTATAAATGTTAAAGTTTGTATGTTTGTTACTCAATCACGCAAAAAAGGCTAAACGTATTTGAATAAAATTTGGTACAGATATTTTATTAGCGGGATTAACATATAATAATATCAGCCTATACTGCCCACTGCTGGGCAAATGCCTTCTCGCACAAATCGAGGTGAGAGAGATTAGGTCATACTCCACCACGCGGAACCAGTGCGGATTGGTGGAGGCAGGTTTGTGGCCATCCGCTGCTGGAACTTATCAAGCCGCCTATTTGTCTTCCAACTTGGCTGAACGGCTACCACATTTAGTGGGAGCCGGGACCGAAGACTTAACTTGTCTTCCGAAGCAAGCCATGGGATCAGCGGCGTCGTAAGGCGTGGGCGAGGTGGGCCATCGCCTACGGCCTCGCGGTTGAAAGGGCCTCGCGCCTTGAAGAAGGCAACGCTAATAGTAAACTCTATAATATTGACATACCAAATTATAAATTACTACTTTTACGGATTAATCGCGGTTTATTATTTACTTATTTATACCCCTTTTTATACTAAAATTTATATAAGATCATATCTATATAATAAAAATTAAGGGTTTCAATTTTTTTCATTCATGAAATTATTCGTCGTGCGCCACTCGAGGGCCTCGTGAAATATAATTTGCCCACATCAAATTTAGCTCTTACCCCGCCACTGCATGGGATAATATAGGGTGATTTATCTGACGATATCATCACGCCAGATCTCTTACGGGGTAAGCACAGATTACAGTTTCAACAGATTCATTCCTTACAGACCACTTAGAATTTCTCCACTCTCATAGTTCGTCTCATACACGCTCGCCGGGCGATTGGTTGATTTATATCATAATAGCTGTACTTGCAACTTTGTACGCGTTATTTTCAGGCGTTTATTTCACACCCTCAAGTTTTTAAAGACAGAAGGTACCATATGTCCTTCCTGTAGATAAAATTTATAATCTTGGCGAATTTGATCAAAATCTGTTCTGCGGTTTGTACGTGAAAAAGTAACGGACAAACAGACAGACAAAGTTACTTTTTAATTTATAATATCAATATGGATTATTACAAGAATTATTCTGATTTAATATTAATTATTGTTCCAGCAAAATGAAGGATAAATATACAGGATTAGATAAAAACCACTTTGACGTAATCATGCGTCGATACATAGCGTTTCAAGAAGTTCTTAACGACACGACGAAAGACCCAGTAAAGGTTTTCAATCCTCTCTCACAGAAGAGTTTAGAATCGTTGGAACTTATCAGGGAAGTCAGCAAGGACCTTCAGAGGAAGAAAGAGGAAGATATGATGAAGGCCGCGGTAAGTTAACGACGGTTTAGTCTAACAGTTAACAGGTCAAGCCGCTTAGTCCACTAGACCGAGTGATAGCGAATGCGATCCCTGCACGGGACAAATCTTTAAGCGATTTACATATATTTATCTCGGGTATTTGTGTAGGTAAATTTCATGTTGGCCAACGCACCCACGTCACAGAAATAATGCCTAGCACGAAGCAAACATAAATAGGAGATGGCATTATTAGATTTTCCTATACAATCAAGCGTGTCACTGCGCCGGGTGGTTAGGGGCGAAAATAACGTTACACCCAGCCCACTTCTGTATTCGTCATCTAGCTGAGAGTGACAGACAGACGTAAACCACGCCCCCCACAATTTGGCCAGGGCCTAGTTGGAAGACACAGTGCACAGTTGTTAAGGCCGACTCCTCTTTAATTCTTGAAATTTGCTACGTGATTCCTAGTGTGGGTAGCCCCACGTTTTTTAAAAAGAAAAAGAAATTACGAAATAGAACACAGCGTTAGGTAATTTTTTTACGTGGGGAAATCAATCATGGACTTCTGCCAGTCGTGGGGGAAGCTGGCCAGGCATGTCATATTTCTACGGACTAAGCCCTCGCTGGCCGGCATCGACACTTCGGGCTCCGGGACCTCCGTTAGGAACGCATCGGTGCCGCTCCCCCTCTGTGTCGTGCTCCGAAGAGACCGCTTTCGGGGGGTTTTTGAATCCAAGCCCGCTGAGTTTCTTCACCGGATCTTCTCAGTGGAGGCCGCGTTCCGATCCGGTGGTAGATGAGTAGTTAAATTAGATTTCATAAAAATGTAAATTGACACAACAAACTAAATTATTTGAGTTTGAATCATTGTTTTTTGTAATAAAGTTAAGTAAGTTAGTAATTACAACCCGTAAAAAAAACACCGTCACGCCTATTAATCCCCATGTGGGTGGCAGAGACGGACTGTGTACACACAATATCGTGGAGGACTGCCCCACTAGGAAATTCAGCGGCGGATTTGAAGGGCTACACCAGCTGATATCGGAGGCTAAACAGTGGGTCCTTCACTCTGACATAAAATTTTGATCGTAGATCGTATTATTAATAGTACATCGCCATACGATGATGGTGATGATGATCACCGAAAGACGATGTTAGGTCCGAATGTAATAGGATGCGAGTCTATTACCCTTATACTAGACAAAATTCCAGACTCCGGACGGAATTCGTTCTCAGATTTGAACTCAACGACGACAACGACGTCATGACCATTTGGTAGAATTAACACTTAGTTCGACCTAGAATTGGAATCCAACACTTACGATACTCAGCCCCACTATATCGACGAGGCAGTAAATATTTATTTTATTTACACAGTACACTTCTGCCGCGTATATGGAATATGGCCGTGACAATGTTTATTTTATATATAATAACAATATTCTTCTTTTGTACAGCAAGCCGCTGCGAACCAAGAAGCAGAAGAGAATAAACCAGAAACAATCAAAGAAGAGGATAAAACAGAGGATACTAATTAAATTGTTTTAGTAAACTAACATTTGTTTTATTTAAGATTTTTACCCGCCGTTTTGCAGGTTAAGATTTGTTTCCACTATCTTTATTTCAAAATGGATGACTTTTTTGTGTTTATGGCATCACGATGACGCGTATGTTGCTAATGTCAAGTATTACGAATATTCATTTCAAAATTAATTCAACACCCCCGATGAACTTGATGACAAGGATGATTATGAAATTGATGAAGTGCCCCACCCTGGATAGTAAAGCGATGGATACTTTACATACCAATTGCGACGGCCGTTTTGAGGGAAATCGAAAAGGCACGTTTTATTACTTTGTTACAATTACCTTCACTCGTCCACATATAAGAATACATAATGATTAATATCCCACCAACATTCCACATTATAATTCGAAATAACACAAGTTTTGGAAATTAAAACAAATTGACAACATCACTCTTCGATTTCCCGCCAAAAAAGCCAAATTGATGACTTCATTCATAATCAGAAGTAATCAGCAACCATGGACCATAATAATGCATTCATATCAGCAACCTTATAACAATAACACCCATTGAGTTATTACGTAGTACTTTAGGGAAGATACCTACGTTTATTGTTTCAGGTCTCGCCTTCTGGGATATTCATCGTTTAATATAGTATACGGGGCTTAGATACGGGGTGACCCCGTAGATATAGTCTATGGCTGACCCGGACTGTAGAATAATGTAGAATGTCGTTGCATATCATTTATACATTAGTCTCAGCCTCATCGATATATCATATCGATGGTCAGTCTAAATATGGATTTTTTAACACGTTTTTTCGCGAATTGTTTTTTTTTAGTTATGAATACAAATTGATCAGCTGATAAGTTGAACTTATATAGGATAGTGGAAAAAAAGACGTAAATGGTAAAAAGAAAACGTTCTTTATACTGACGTTTATAAGACATCTGTGTTCACCTGTATAAATAAATGAACAATTTCACTAAACGCCATGTTTATGTTCTCTTCGACCATCACGTCTACATAGTCGAAGTAGGGATAATAGAGGTGTACTATGTACATCCCACTTTATCACCAACAACTTAAGGTATTTAATAGGGGGCGAGCCTACTGCCATTTTATTTTAAAACCGGCACAAATCCAGACAGCTGTCTACTTAGTATTTTTAGATAGAAAAATCATATATTACCTCAGATTTGAATCAGGACCTCACAATAGCCGATGTAATTATTTTCAAACTGACATTTGACTGAGCGACGTTATTTAATCCATGGAATTTTGTTCTTTAGTTCAATCAACAGCCAAGAATGTCAGGTCAGATTACTAGACATGGGTAACTCAGCAAAATTCCTTGCGTGAACTCGAGTTACGCAGTTTACTGCGCCGGCTCATTGTGTTAACTCAAAATTGCGCCATGGCGCAACAAAATGGAACGCGCCGTGTACAGCGAAACGCGCGCCATCTCCACGCCGCGCTCATAGGTTCTTAGCACAAACAGCGCTTAGTGCGTGAATTGCGCTGGCTCATTGTTTACTCAGCGAGTGAGTGATAGAATAAATAAGATTAGGCGTGGCGACACTTAATAACTCAACACCTTTACACTTTTCGAATTTCCTGGTCCTGCGCTGTGCGCCAATACATTTTGAAGACGTGAGTTAACACATCTGTCGCAGTGAACTGAGTTGGCGCAATTGCGCGGCGCAGCGCAGTGTCACACATGTCGACATATTACAATAGATGGCTAATTAAAACTAATCATGCAGTTGGCTGCAATGAGACGGAAACACAAATTTCACATAATTTTATGGGTTAGACAATGTTTATACGTTTCAGTTTCACAAGTCAAGTGTTCTTATGAGTATATAGATCCTTTATGTGGAATATTTACATACAACAGATATACAATGCGAAAGTGGAAGGATGTAGGTTCCAGGAAGGCCTAGATTGTCTTACCAGGACCAAATAGACCGTGTCTTATCTGAAGGGCAAGACAAGTCGCCGTAACCGGCGAGCGTGTATGAGACCAACTATGAGATCGGAGAAAGCCAGACATCTATAAACAAAAATCCTGTTCGAACTCTGTACTCTCTGCCTACCCCATAAGGGAACTGGCGTGATTATATAGATTTGCATATATTAATCACTATTTATCTTCAAAAATCACAGTACATATTTGTATGCAAAAATTCAGTATAAATAAAAAAAATAAAATAACTATTAATTTTCTAAAAAAAATACTTTTATTTCATCTAATCCTATGGGTATATATAACCAATAAAAAAATTCAAATGAATCGAGTTAGCATAAAAAAGTATAATTATCCAGTAGTAATACACATTGTTTTCTTATTGAATACATGTTTAATAACTACGAGTTGTCCGTCATGATCTCCTCGTCTTCATCTTCCGGTTCCGCAAGATCGGGATGACAAACCCTGATGTGAAGGTTCAGGTTAATTTTAACGATAAAGCTTTTACCACACGTCGTACATTTATGTGGTCTTTTAACATCGTCGTCAACATTCTGAGGATGTGCTCTAGTCACATGCGTTCTAAGTAACGACGAATGCATCATACGTTCACACTGCATACATTTAACTTGACAATCCAACGGCTGTCCTTCATGCGTCTGTTTATGCTTCTCCATTGTTATCTTCGATACAAAAAGCTTATTACAATAGTCGCATTTAAAATTTTTCACTTTCGTATGCTTCTTCATGTGGATTTTTAGACAGTTTTTCGTTGGGAACATCTCGTCACATTTTGAACATTTGAATTTTTTTATATCGTTGTGCAGCTGCATGTGGAGTTTTAGGTACGCCTGACCGGTAAAACTTTTATTACAAATCTCACAGTTTATGGTGCTCGTCAATGAATGAGTTTGCATGTGACTTTTTAAAAACTGTGCAGCAACAAAACTGCGGTCACACACTTCGCATATATATTTCTTGGATGCTACACCTTCATGCTTGCTTCTGTGTATGTCTAAATGATACTGTGAGTTCACCTTAACATCGCACTGGTCGCATTTGAATTTGCGACGCTTTTTCGGCCCTTCTTTCACAACTACCGGTTCTGGCTCCATAGGCGGCGTGTCTTTGTCATTCCCATGAAACTTTTTATGCAATATTAAATATTCCATACCTTCAAATGCGAGATCGCAGACATCGCATCTGTATCGCGTATCATTTTGATGTTGTTTCAATTCATAAGTCACGTTATCACCACCGTTGTATGCTTCGGCCATTTTTTCGCGCTTCACTGATCTATTGTCTTGTTTGTCGCTGGTCGCTGGCTCCATCATACTCTTCATCCAATGATCTTGAATACCGACGCCGGATTTTGTCTCCATTTGCGGCCTAAGCGGTAGGGACGCCTTACAGGCGCATCGTAGTAATCGTGCGATATTGATCCATATTTCGCGAAGCTGTGCACACAATTTCGTGTAATAACACAATTGCGGGTATGTGCAATGCTAATCGCGCATTGTTTACGCGTTACTTCAGTTGATTTCACGTTAAAATCGACACGGTAGAACAAAAGGGAGCCTTGTTACAGTACCATAAATTCCAAAAGAGAAGCGATGCGCGTTGCCTTTTTTCGGACGGTTCATTGACAGCGGCGATTTTTTTTTTATGCTTGACATATTGTCTGTTGCCAGAATAAAATAATTTGTATTTTTTGGTTACTACGGATCTTAGGGATAGAATTTTGACATATTTTGTATGGAAAATCTGTCAAATATTCTACTGACATCATACTGACAGTGAACAAATCTTTCTTTGAGTTGAATATTGAAACCGGCCATTAGTGACCATGATATTAGTAATAGAAATATCATAAGTACATAGCAATTCATAAAACTCTATAAATAGTGGTTCGTAAATATCGAAAATTCGGAAACAATTCACAAATGTACCGCTTGCCACACATTCTAGACTTTTAGTCAAGTTATTCTAGCGATGCGCGACTGCGAGTGATTTCATTCGACTTCATTCGAATCATTCGAATTATTCAAATGATTCACGAAAATTAGTTACTATACTGCCTCCCATTCGACTTGCTGGACCGAATAATGAATAAGTTTAAGTAAAAATTCGGCGAACAAATAACGAATTTGTTCGCCGAATTTTCCTTTGTACTCTTTTCACAGAGTACAAAGGAAAATAGGTTAATAAGTTAGCATCATTCGCACCGCAGCTTACCCCCACTTTTGCACGGGCGCTTATTGTACTGAAGCACTAAAAGTGCTTTTAAAAAATGTACTATTAGTTGTTTGTGTCATTCCAGCACTTGATTACCGCGCGCGGATTTTATTTAAATTCTAAACTAGAAACTCCATAAAAACGCACTTTTTAACAAAGCAGCACAAGTGTTATTATTTGGTTTAATTGTTACTACTCATTCCACAAGTGATTTGTTTTGGCGCGGAAATAGCGCGAGAAGCGGGGAATCATTCGAATTATTCATTCATAAATGGTCGGAGAGTCGCAGATAATCTAATCGAATCGCCATTAGTAGTTACTAATTAGTAGTCGTAATTCGTATATAAAAATTAGTATATTACTAATGTTCAAGTCGAATCAGAAAATTAGTAGTTGTAGATGATTCGAATAGTCTGATTATTCACAGTCGCGCATGTTTAAGTTTTTCTTTTCCACACATAGATAAAAATATAGATATGGACTAATGCTATATCTATGATTACACATATGTTACGGCTAATCGTATACATTCCAATGCTTATGTTATGCAAATTAAAAAAAAAACATCCACTAATCAGCGATAACTTCACAAAAGTTTTTTTGGCGGGAATTCAAAAAGGGCGGTAGTATTTTTGCACAAATTATAATAATTATTAATTTCTCATCCATTTTATTGATTATTCATAGTTGTACAGTGTTCTTATTAGTAGCGTAGTGTATATATTTAGTTTAGCAGTTTTATTGGTAAGTTTTTTTGTATATATTATAAAATATGGAAATGGAACCAGAACCTCCTGACAAAAACCCACTATTTACACTATTAGAGGCAGATTCGTTTCTCTCCCAAAATGACGTAGAAATAATGGATACTGGTAAGGTGCCTATATCAAGGGAGAAAAAAGTGAAAAATTTTTTAAAAGCTCCACTTTTTAAAAATAAAGCGAACCCTAGTAAATTGCTTACTCATATCCCTGAGTCATCATTAGTTATTTCAAATACTCATCTTAGTCCTTCAACCATATCAGCTGAACATGTGATACCCACCCCTGTCATATCTCCATTCCGATCCAAATACAATGAAGAAGATCCTGGTCCATATGTGGTGCATGTTGAGCTTGAAACTCATACCCCACAAAGTGGTATTACACTTCATCCGATAAAATTTGGCCATTTCCTATATCAAAATAAATTATCAGATATTTTAGAGAATGGCATTAAGAGGATTGGCCGTAATAGACTCAGTATTCAATTTAAAAATAGTAAAAGTGCCAAGTTTAAAAGAAATGCAAACCGCTTTCTCATCTATGAAAAAAGAAATGGTAGAATTTACGGCATCCTTAAACTCAACAACCGAGGATATTTTCGATTTTCGTAGAGAGATTAACGATCTTAAAAACCAGGTTAAAGAGTTGGACCATTATAAAAACGAAGTTACCAATCTTCGTCTCGAAGTTGCGCAATTGCGCCAAGAGATGGCGACACAACAGCAGCGTCAATATTTGCGAGACATAGAAATTACTGGTCTCACCGAAAACAAACAAGAAAATCTCCACCATACTGTGTCAATTATGTCCGCTAAATTAGGCGTTGAACTGAATCCACGCGACATTGACGACATTCGACGTGTGGGCAGGCGGGATAGCAACGGTGTCGCAGAAACTCTGAAACCGCCAAGGCCGGTCGTCGTGACGCTGTCGCGCCGTGAGCCCCGGGACCAGCTGATACGTGCTGCGCGTGTTCGTCGTGGCATCACTACGGATCAACTAGAAATACCCGGAAACTCACGCAAAATATTTATTAATGAACACCTAACGAAAGAGAATAGAATCTTATTCAGTAAGGCCCGTTCCGCTGGAAGAGAACTTAAGTATAAGTATGTCTGGACTTCAAATTGTAACATTTTTATGCGGAGATCGGATACTAGTTCTGTGGTTCGCGTAACGTCCGAATCCATCCTTGGTAACCTCACTGAAGCCGCTATTCATCCTGTACAGTCTCACAGCTCTCAGTATTCCTAACAAAAACAGTCTACATAAAATATATTATGTTTTCGTGATCTCAGTATCTGATCTCAGTATTCGGTATAAGTTTCCTTTTTATTTTTATGATAAGCTGTTAGCGTTTTTTGAAATTGTCATAATGTTTTTTATTAAGACATTTTATAATTTTTGTTTTACTATTTCCTGCATTATGTCTATTGTCAAATTTTTATTATCCTGTTACTTATTAGAAAAATCTAAAAGTTGTATTTTAAGAAATAGTTACATTTATACTGTTTGTGTGACGAATGCCTGGCATGTGTTTTTAAAGTTTTATTTAATACTTGTAATATACGCAATATCATGTAATACGCATGATGTTATGTTATTAATTGTTATTTTGGAAATCTTTTTCGCAGTACATCTGTGTAATTCTCACCTTATATTAATTTTATATCTTGCATTTTTTGTAATCATTCTGGATGAACCCATGTTTTTAAAAAAATCGAGTGTTGCTGTTTTTATTTGTTTTCTAATTTATGTTACGATGCTTATGGAGATATCTTATGGTTTAGTTTTTTATATAGGATTTTTATTTTTTCGATCCTGTGATAATATGTCTCATACTGCTTGTACGATATCAATCGAAAAAAATATGTTTGACTATCGACAATATTTTATGTTCAACTCGGATCTGGGTATATCAAGATTTCTGCTTACGAAAGCCTTTGTTATGTCAAATATTATCAATATATTCACATATGAAGCCAATAATACACTTACATATACACTGCAAATTTATATTATATATAACTTATCATTACACTACTCTCTACATTCAAACACTGTAGTTGTAAACACATCTCAGCGATACTTTTCACGCAGTATGGAAAATTGTTTCTTTTATGGATAGCATTGATCTAGCCAATAATATTGACTCCACGCTTGATCTTAGATGCTTTTTGAGTACACCTGAGTTATGTAAAAACTTTTTTGCAGATGGATATAGTTTTAAATTAATCACACACAATATTAGAAGCATTACCAAGAATTTCGACGCTTTCACTATTTTCTTACATCGCATAAACTTGGACATAGATATTATTATACTCACAGAATGTCGTCTCACGGATGCTGCAGTAATTGGCCAGATCCCAGGCTACAACTCCTTTTTTACTCATAAAAACATCAATCAAAATGGCGGAGTCGTAGTCTATGTGAAGGACTGCTGGAACGTTTCCGTGTCGGAACTTGATATTACGGATGCATGTGGATTGATAGTAGATATTACAAATGTAATTACTATTTTAGGGATATACAGAACACCATCATTCAAATACAACAATGGATTTATTTTCTCTCTTGACAATATACTAAATAATCTAACAGATAAAACTTCTCTAGCAATAGCCGGTGATTTAAATATTGACATCTTGTCTCAGCACAGGAATACACACGATCCATCAGATTACCTGAATATGCTAAGTCACCATGGCCTCAGACCTGCCATCACTAAACCTACTAGATTAAATGCGTGCTTAGACCATATTTTTATAAGATCAAAGGCTCTGGCCACGGGTCTGGTATGTGAAACCACTATGACAGATCACTTCCCAGTTCTCCTTGGTTTAAAAACAGAAAGAAAACGTGGCTCACTAGGCAGGTTTAAAACAGTGATAAACTATGCTAATGTTGCAAAGGATTTAGAAACAGAGGATTGGAGCGCGGTCACTAAAAATACAGACGTAAACAATGCCTTAGAATCATTCCTTGATCGTTTCTCTACTGCTGTTTCTCTTAACTATAAATGTATTCGTTTCAGTAGATCAAGGTTTACACTAAGTCCTTGGATAACCCCTGGCCTGCTGCGATGTATACGCCACCGTGATCGTCTTCATTTTAAAGCTAAACAATTTCCCAATGATATTATATTACAAGCATCTTATAAAAGGTATCGCAATTTCTGTAATGAAATCCTGAAAAAAGTAAAATCTCAATATGAAGCTAACGAACTTGAGCTGGCGAAATCAAATCCTAAACAATTTTGGAACACTATCAAATCCATATGTCATCTTCCTCAAAAAAATCAAAGTAGTTGTCAACTTTTGTCCGCCAATTCAGGCCCTGCAACATCTCTTAATAGTTGTAATGAATACTTTGCATCTGTGGGCAAATTACTATCTCAGAAAATTCTCAACGAAACAGGTGAAACTGAGTTTACATTAGCAGGAAAAATTAAAACACGTGGTAGCCCTTTGAGTTCGTTTTTCTTCGCACCAACTGATATTGATGAAATAGACACACTAATCAGACAACTGAAAAACAATAGTTCTCCTGGCTTAGACGGGATTACAAACTGCCTGCTAAAAGCTACTAGAAGTCAGATTACAATTCCACTTTCTCATATTTTTAATTTAAGTTTACAGACTGGTCTCTTTCCATCTGCATGGAAAGTCGCATCCATTACTCCAATACACAAAGATGGTGCCCCTGATGATCCTAAAAATTATAGGCCTATTGCCCTGTTGAACGTTTTCTCAAAATTACTTGAGAAAATCGTCAATAAAAGGCTGGTAGATTACCTAGAATCACATAAATTACTAGCAAATAATCAGTTTGGTTTCAGAAAACAGAAATCTACAGATGAAGCAGTGACGCTACTCACTGATCTTGCATCTACCTATCTTGACAAAGGTCTCAGCTGTATTGCAGTTTTCCTGGACCTGGCCAAGGCCTTTGATACGGTTTCGATACCTATCCTCCTTAAAAAACTAGAAGTGATGGGTATTCGCGGAGTAGCCTTGGACTGGTTCAGGAGTTACCTCATAAACAGGCAGCAGTTGGTGCGGTTAAGTGGTGTTAAGAGCGACCAACTGCCAATTAATTTTGGCGTGCCACAGGGTAGTATACTCGGCCCTACCCTATTTATTATTTACATGAACGATTTGCATGATCTTAGCTTACCATCAGCAGAGCTAATTTGCTATGCTGATGATACCGTTGTTCTTTTTCGAGGATGTGACTGGGAAAATGTCTATGCTATCGCGGAAAAGGGTATGTCAATTATTGCAAAATGGTTACAGCTAAATTTACTCACACTCAACACAAATAAGACAAAATACATGTGCTTTCACAAGACCGCTGCCTCAAAACCTAACAATAAGCTAAATCTACGAATCCATTTTTGTTCACTATCAAGCCCTTTTGTGGCCTGTGGATGTGTTTTACTACAACGCACAACTGATATCAAATATCTGGGTCTTACTTTAGACGAACATTTAACCTTTGAAGTTCACATCAATAGTCTGGCTGGGAAGGTTAGAAAACTAATGGGGATCATGAGACTATTGAGAAACTCCGCAAATTTGAGTACCCTAAGAATGGTTTACTATGCCATGTGCCAATCAATTATTTCATATTGCATTGGCACATGGGGATCTGCTGCAAAGTCCTATCTAATCACTTTGGAAAGAGCTCAACGTGCAATTTTAAAAGTAATTTTAAAGAAACCCTTTTTATATCCGACAGACGCCCTTTATAAAGACATAAAAGTACTTCGTGTCAGACAATTATACATTATAAACGCTTGTCTTTCTATCCATAAGTCTGTTGTTCACTCGCATGTTTATGATAAGATTTTAGGAAAACGCGTGGTGAAATTACCCACACCCATAGTTAAAACTAGTTTTGCTAAAAGATTTGCTCGGTACTGCCATTTGGCTACGTATAATGAGGTTATAGCCCGATGTGATCTAAAAAAAATTTCCTTAAAAGAAGCAAAGGCGAAACTGACACAATTTCTCCTCTGTCAAGACTATGATCACACTGAATCCTTAATTATTAACAGATAATTTATAAATTATCATATAGATATTTTTACACACACACACACGCGCACGCACACACACACAAACGCACACGCACACACAAACTCACACGCACCCACACACACACACACACACACACACACATATATATATATACACACACACACACACACACACACATACATCATATGTTTATACACCTAGTCCACTTTTGAGTATCTTTTATATTTAAAACATCAGTTTTCTATGTACACACAATCTACCTCTGGTCAATATAAGTTTTAATCCTTGTCTTATAACTGTTACCTGGTTTCCCAAGATACAGGCTTTGCCTAGTTTGGGAACCTCTGGCAATTATGTGGTTTAAAATGTTTTCTTTAGATTTTAAGGTTTATAATTTTACTGTAACTACTGTGTGGTAAATGAATAAATTATTATTATTATTATTATTATTATTATTATACATTCCTGAACCTCCCATTGCTGACCTTAAATAAATATAAATGTTATATTCCCTCATACAATATTTGCAAAATGGGTATTGTTAGAGGCCTTCCTACAGAATGGTCTCATGATGATATTGTAAGTAATTTAAGAGTTCCAGAGGGTTATGGGTGCATTATTAGATCTAGGCGTCTGAGCAGAAAGACTATTGGACCAGAGGGGACAGTATGGGTTCCCACCCAGACTGTCGTACTAACTTTTGATGGTCAATCACTGCCTTCCCATATTTATAGCTTTTTTACTTCTCTTCCAGTAGAACAATATATTTATCCCACCATACAGTGCTTCCACTGTTGCCGATTTGGACATACACGCACTCAATGTAGGAGCAAGCCACAATGTTACAAATGTGGTGAGGAACACGATGGGGCATCTTGTACTATAGAAGAACACTATTGTATAAATTGCAATGGCTCTCATATAGCCTCCAGCAAAAGTTGCCCTGAATACATTAGGCAAACAAATATAAAGAGGCATATGTCCAATCATGCCATTTCTTATCAAGAGGCTTCAAAACTGTTTCCAATCTCTAAGAAATTATACTCTGAAATTGCCGCTGCACCTCCCCAAAACATTTCCATTCCTGACATTTCATCCCAATCTTCCAAAATTCATCTTCCCACATCCTCATACAAGAAAACAATTATATTAAAAGAAAAACCAATTAGAAACCGCCAAATGGTTTATGATAAAGCCACACATAACAAAATTATTTCATCCCCAGCGTCATCCCTAAAAAATGGTTGTGCCCTACAGACCCATGACAAAGAATCTCCTGAAAAGAACAGCCTTCAGGAGTTGAATGAACTCATAGCTATGCTATCTAACACTATCATTAACTCTTCATTACCGGACCCCGTTGCCATTAAAATTATTACTAATATTTCTGTTACTATTTTTGATTACTTTAAACATGGATCAAATTCTTCAATGGAATAGTAGAAGTCTAGTTTCCAAAAAATCTGAATTAATTCAGTTAACTAATGATTTTAATTTATCTGTGATCGCAATTTCTGAGTCCTGGCTAAGGCCAGGTTTCAATTTTAGATTACCAGGTTATAATATAATACGAGATGATAGGGCAGATGGTTGGGGTGGTTCTGCCCTACTCATTAGAAAAAATATGATTTTTTCCTCAATCTCATTACCACAATTCCACCATGATAATTTAAATGTAGTTGCAGCTCGTGTTGGTGAGATATCTGTAATTTCTATATATATAGCACGTAAGAATCATTCAGTTTTTTCAATTCTAAGAAAAATTGTTGCAGTGGTGCCTCCACCTATTGTCCTCCTGGGTGATTTTAATGCTCATCATAGCTTATGGGGGGCTCCAAATGATGATAATATGGGCTCCTGTCTATCTGATCTTATTGACGACTTCGATTTGTGCGTTTTAAATGATGGTTCCCCGACGCGGCACATTATTCCTGGGCAAGCACAGAGTTTTGTTGACATTTCCCTTTGCTCTGCTCGATTATCTTCTCTCTTAACGTGGAAACGTCTATCTTTATCATATGGTAGCGACCACTATCCTATACTTATTTCTTTCCCTATTAATCCTTCAAATCGTGTTCCATCCTTACCTCCCCTGTTGAAATACAAATTAAATAATTGCGATTGGGAATCATACAGTTCAACTTTAGAAGTCAGGATTAAAGCTCTACCCAAAATTAATTCACAAAATATTCAAAATTGTTATGACAGCTTAGTTAGTGCGATGTTGTCAACAGCTGATGAATTTTTTCCCAATAAAAACAGTGCTAGTGGAAAAATTCCCTCACCGCCATGGTGGGATAAAGATTGCACTGAGGCAGTGAATAAAAGAAATTTGTCAGAAAAAAGTTGTGGTGACAATCTAAATTTGCAGTCATTTTTAGCTTTCAAAAATTCAGTAGCTGCAACTAAACGATTACTCCGAAAAAAGAAATTGGAAGGGTGGCGTCGATTTTGTTCCTCTCTTTCTCCTGATACTCCAATTTCTTCAGTTTGGTCTAACATCAGACGTTTTAGATCTTCTTACAATCATAATTCACAGTCGTCTCTATCCCTTGATTGGGCATCTCCTTTTTTGCGTAATTTGGCCCCGGATGTAGTTCCTAGTCGCGCTCAAATGCCCTTTTTGTACTCTAGTCAATTTGATCCCTTAGAAAATAATTCTATAAGAACCCCTTTCTCATTAACTGAACTTAAGTTTATTTTAAATCGAGTTGCTGATTCTGCGCCTGGTTCAGATGGTATTCCATATTCCTTTATTGCTAAATTGAAACAAAATTCACAGTCTTATGTTTTAGATTTGATAAATATTATAATTGAATCGGGCCATATTCCTCCATCTTGGAAACATCACACAGTAATTCCAATATTGAAACCTCATAAGGATCCTTCGGACCCGTCATCTTATAGACCAATCTCTTTATCTTCTGTGTTCGCTAAATTGGCTGAGCATTTAATTAAAATGAGGTTAGAGTGGTTCGCGGAACATAACAGCATATTATCGAACTCCCAATTCGGATTTAGAAAAGGAAGAGGAGTAGCTGATAATCTTAGCATTTTCTCCACTGATGTTTTGTTATCTTTTAGTAAGGAAGAGTCCACAGTAGCAGCTTTTCTAGATATTTCAGCGGCCTACGATAACGTGGATTTGTTATTATTAAAATCAAAACTCGAATCTTTAAATATTCCGAATACCTTCTCCAATTTTTTGTTTAACCTTTATACAGGTCGTTCTATCACATTAAGGGTTCCTGGCACCGATTATTCTCCTAGATTGTTATGGAAAGGAGTCCCTCAGGGATCGGTCCTTAGTCCTTTGTTATACGACATTTACACCACAGATCTTGAAACAGCTGTTTCTCCTTGTTCAATTTTACAGTATGCCGATGATATCGTTATTTATTCATCTAACCCTTCTATAACGGTTGCGGCTGAAGATATTGAAAAGTCTATCAATAAATTATCACTTTGGTTAGATAATCATTGTTTATCACTATCAGTGAATAAAAGTATAGTTGTCCCATTTACTAAGAAAAGAAAGATCCCGATTTTGAATGTTAAAATTGGTGAATCACGATTGCACGTTGCCAACGAAGTAACTTTTCTTGGCAGAAAATTCAACTCAAAACTTAATGGGTCTTCTCATATTCACCAAACTGTTGCAAAATGCGAGAAGAACATTAACATTATGAGAGCACTTTCAGGTGTTTGGTGGGGAGCTCATCCTGCTACATTACGACTAGTTTATAACGCTTTAGTCAGAAGTCTCCTTGATTATGCGTCCTTTACCCTTTCTCCAGCGAATAAGACTGACATTAATAAGTATAATGTGGTTCAGTCTAAATGTCTTCGTATCATACTAGGTGCAATGAAAAGCACACCAGTTAATGCTCTTCAAGTTGAATGTTCTGACCCCCCTCTGCATCTTAGACGGCAGTACTTATCAGATCGTTATTTTTTCAAAGTGTGGCATATTCACACTCACCCCCTCCTCCCTAAGATAGTAGCTCTTAATACTCTGATAAACTGTAACAACCATTTCTGGCACAACAAAGATATTCCTCATCTTATTTATAGTTACAGAAAAATTCTTAACTCTAATAATGTGACTTTTAAAAGATTCCCTATCCACCCGGTTTACCTATATGACTATAGAATTGTTTTATATGTACCAAGTATTTTATTCTCTATAGGCATTTATAAAAATACGCCGGATTCTAATGATAAACTGCACGAGTACATTAAACAGAACGCTAGCAGAATGGAAATTTTCTTTACGGATGCGTCCAAATCGACAGGAGAGGGAGATACTGTATGTAACAATGTGGGTGCTGCTTTTTTGCGTCATTCCACTGGATTTTTTAAATTATTTAAATATCCTTCTGTGTCTAGTAATTATTCTGCGGAATGCATGGCTGTTTTGGAATGTCTGAATTACATTATTCTATATAGTATAAACAACTCCATTATATTTACGGATTCTCTTAGTTGCTTGCAATCTCTGCATGCTAATCCATTTAGCAAACATATGAATCCGGTTACACTTGAACTAAAAAGCAAACTGAAGGAATGTCAGGACTCCAGTCTACAGGTTTCGTTGGCCTGGATTCCTGGACATTCGGGTATTCAGGGCAACGAAACTGTGGATTGCCTGGCAAAACTAGCAAGCCTCCAAGGTCGTTTAGATAGTTTTGTTTATTGTAATGACATGTTATTACTTCCACGTGTACACTTATTTGAAAATTGGAATCGTGATTGGGTGACGGCAAATTTACACAAAGCCAAATTTTATCGGTCAATTCAATCCGTAGTCCCAACCAAACCCTGGTTCTCCAAATTAAAATTAACTAAGAAAACGACTTCTATCCTTTTTCGTCTTAGATCTAATCATTGTTGCAGTCCTTTACATCTTTATAATTTGAATATAAGGAACTCACCGCTGTGCGAGTGGTGTGGCCAAGTAATTGGCGACCTCACCCACATTTTATTTTCCTGTCCTCGTTATAGCCCTCCATCATTACATGATTTTCTTATTGAATATAAAGCTCCTCTTCCTTATAATTTGTCAACTATCTTGTCACTATCTAACCATTTATATATTAAGGCTATTGTAAAGTTTATTGTACATCATAATATCTCCATTTAATTTTGTAATATGTCTATAATTGTTTCTTAAATGATCTTATTAAATTTATGTTTGTATTGCCCATTTTCCTCAAATCCTTACCTAAATCTTACAAACACGATTAAGCAATTCACTGGACATTGGCAAAATACACTTAAAATTAGTGTAAAGCCACAACTTAAAGAAGAAGAAGAAGAACTTCACAAAATGCCAATCTAACAAAATTGACAGTTCGCGAAAATGGCGTCCGCAATGATATGCTGTGTTTATTTTTATTTATATCATTGTTAAACATATTTTTTTTACTACAGTAATGATCGATAAATTGATGTGTGTATGTTGAAAAAGTTGTAATAGCATCAAAATGGCTTCTGAATCGGAGGATCATGCAACAAACGTGGTATATAGTTCGTCGGACGATGAATGCTTGTTGGCGGTGAAGAGAAAAGCCGAAAATAGTGTACAAATTGAAAAGAAAATTAAGTATGAAGAGGATAGTGATGATGATCCTATCATGGCTGGAGTATTGGTCACGGTGGAGGTGGAAGAACTTGACGATGCTGAGTGTCAGTTGGAGTTTAACGGGCCGGTTCGCAGAGTAAGTTTATTTTGTTATTTCTGTGTCAAACGAGACTGCTTTACCAGAAGGTGTGGTCAGAGGCGTTCGGAACATTTTGATACTCCCGAAAAGACAGCATAGCATATTACCCTTACAAGTTTTTCGAACGATGTTAAATGATTTTTATTGGGTTGAATGCCTTTTCTGACATTTACTAGAGGACTGCTTCGTTGGTCTGGTGGCAAAACGCATCGCATTGTGATCACGAGGTCCAGGGTTTAAATCCTAATGTAGTTTTTCTAACGAAAAACTCCCAGTATGAGTCCGGAGTCTGGAATTGTGCCCAATATATGGTAACAGGCTCGCCGCCTATTACATTGGACCTAACATCGTCGGCGAAACGTGGGTGTACTCAGTACACCTCTGCTACCCCTGCTGGAGAATATAGGTGTAACGGTGTTATTATAAAAATTTGAGGCTTACGCACTGCTTAGGGCGAATACTGTAGATCATTCACACACATAAAAAAGGGTTATTAATTATATTTTCTAATTATGCTACAGAATCAGAATCAGAATATTTTTTATTCATGTAAACCATTACAGTATTTATGAATTGTCAATATAGTAACAAAGACTCTACCACCACTTCGGAATGTCATTCCTGTGGAGAAGTAGGGCAAGAAACTCCACGGTTACTCTTTTAAAATAATATTTTTACAATCTTTTCATCTACATTTTGTTGTGGGGTATGGGAGAACAATGTAGTATCAGGTGAGTCTAAATTAAATTAACCAAGTTAAACTATTCATGTGAATGGCTACATGGTTCTCTCATTTACAGATAAAGAAATGAGGAAGAAAAATGATAAATTTTATTTAACTACTAGAAGGAAGAGAGGGAATAATAAATAATAATAGCTGAACATGTTATCCACATTCTGGTGGAGCTGGAACATCACCTATCCAAGCATTTTTATCTTTTAAATAATCATCAAGTGTATAGTAAGCTCGCTTGCAGAGCGTACGTTTAATACAGGATTTGAGTTTATTTTCACTAAGTTGAGTGACGTCAAGTGGAATTTTATTATAAAATCTAACACAGTACCCCATGAAAGACGTGTGAATTTTAGACAGACGAAATTGCGGTTAATCCAATTTATTTCTATGTCGCGTGTTATAGCAATGCCTATCACCTAGCTGATTAAATAGATCTAAATTTTTCCGTGTGTACATTATGTTTTCATAAATATACTGACATGGGACCGTCATAATATTGGCTTCTTTAAACAATTCTCTCAAAGAGTCGCAACTACCTAAGTTATAGATGGCCCTAATAGCCCTTTTTTGTAAGATAAAAATAGAGTCAATGTCAGCTGCCCTACCCCACAATAATATACCGTAAGACATGACACTATCAAAGTAACTGAAGTAGACCAACCGCCCTGTGTCCACATCAGTAAGCTGTCTGATTTTTCTTACGGCATAGGCAGCGGAACTGAGTTGTTTACCTAAAGTCTTAATATGAGGGCCCCATTGCAACTTAGAGTCAAGCATAATCCCTAAGAAAGCTGTATCATTTAAAAACTTAAGTTTCTGGTTATTAAGTATAATATCACATGCAGTACTTTTCACATTCGGTAAAGAAAACCGTATACATTTAGTTTTCTTGTTATTAAGCACTAAATTGTTGCATGTGAACCAATTATGTACTTGAAGAATATCGTCATTTACCTCGTCTAAGTTATTTACATGTCTACCTATTTTAAAGATCAAAGAGGTATCATCAGCAAACAACACTACCTTCGCCCGCCCCTCAACTGCTCGAGGCAGGTCATTTATATATACCAAAAATAGAAACGGACCCAGTGTCGATCCCTGAGGAACGCCCATTTTAACTAAAGCTCCTAGAGATTTCATTTCGTTTATTTGAACACACTGTTGTCTATCTCCTCCTAAGTAAGATTTTAGTAGATTTAGTGCTTTACCTCGGATTCCATAATGCTCTAGTTTACGCAACAGCGTTTCATGTTCAACACAATCAAATGCCTTCGACAGGTCGCAAAAGATGCCAATGGCGTCCTGAGAGTTCTCCCAAGCATCAAAGATATGCTTTATTAAAGTCACACCGGCGTCGGTAGTACAACGTCCTTTGGTGAAGCCATATTGTTGGTCATGAAGGATGTTATTAACGTTGAAGTGGTCTAACATTTGAATAAGCATTATGTTTTCAAACACTTTGCTGAGCACTGGCAAAACAGATACAGGCCTATAGTTGTTAGGATTATTACTATTGCCGGATTAAAACAGTGGTATTACTTTACTAAACTTCATTAAATCCGGGAACTCTCCCTGATCTACACACATATTAAAAATTAAAGCTAAGTGAGGCGCGATTGTATGAATAATTGATTTACATACTTTAACAGACATGCCCCATAGGTCTTCTGTTATTTTTATTTTATTGAAGACTAATAACAGACCGTGGACTAGTATATTTGAACCTAAACTCTACAGGACAAGGACCAATGTTTTTTTAAACAAATGAAACCGCAAGGCTTGAAGAGGATTTTAAATATTTAGTTGTCTCTATTGGAATATTAGTAAAAAATCTTTCAAATTCCAGAGCTACTTCTCTGTCTGTGTTAAAGAGAGCGCGCGGAGTCTCGAGGGTGAAGTCGTTTAGACCTCCCGGTTTCATTATTAATAATTTTCCTTTTTAAAACTAGCATCTGCCTGTGACTTTATCCGCATTGACTTTAGACAGGAAGCTAACATTTTTCCAGGATAAAAGTATCCTATGTGTAGATCCAGTGAATAAACTATTAGTGTGCCAAATTTTATCCAAATCCTCTCATACTCTGAGGGTTGAAGCTGAACTCGCAAAATAATGTGGCTTTTAATTCCTTTGTTGTGCGAGTTCCCCCAGCCAAGCTGGAGACCTTCATGAGCGAGGAATTCTGGCTGAGGGGTGCCGTAATCAGAAGGTTTTATGGGAGATTTCGCGACATGTCGCCAGCACATGTTACGTAGTTTATAAGTTTTTGTATATTATATGTATGTTAGTCTGTAAGGTATATATTCTATGGGCCTGTAAGTTGAATAAATATATTTATTATTATAAGACCAATCATACCCTAATGGTTAGACCGTTGGACTGCAAAGTCAGAGTTCTGGTTTAAACCCAGGCACACACCTTGGTCTTTTCAAAAGCATGTGCATATTAACTATCACTTGTTTAAATGGTGAAGGAATACATCATGGGGAAACCTGTTTCTTGAAGGTGTGTGAAGTTCACCAACCCGCACTGGGCCTGCGTGGTGGACTATGGCCTAAAACCTCTCTGTTTAAGCGGAGGCCCGTGCCGAACAGTGGGACAATCTGTTCAGCAGTTTTTGTGTGTTTGAGTAGCAAACATACGAACTCTACATTTATAATATTAGTAGGATTACAGTTCATGCATAATTTTATTTATCTATCGATATCATATCCTATTATATTTCTTCCATATTTTTTATTCCAGGAAAAATCCAGGAGCAATAAAAAGAAAAGGAATAAGAAATCCAAACAGCAAAATAAACAACACAAGAGACCCAGAATATTCCGATGTACCGAGTGTAACGACATATTCAACAGTGCCAACGATTTGAAGAAACATGGCCTTGATCATCAGGTTAAAACCAGGTAATAAATTACACAGTACAGTTATGAGACAAACTGAGGGTGGAAAAAGCGAGAGAGGTCTCTAAGGAATGAACCCGTTGGTCTCTGTAATCTCTGCCTAACTCGTAAGGGTGATTGAACACTCTGTTCAAACAATAATGCACAGTGGTAGCTTACTGTGTTGAACAGAATTCCTTGTTAGAGAGGGAGAATAAACCAGCTGAAACAGTGTGTATACAGCAGGCAATAAACTATCTGTGTGCCAAATTTCATCCAAATATGTTCACCCGTTTTTGTGTTTTAAATATTAAAATGTTTCGCATTTAAAATATTAAAACACACCGTCACGCCTATATTCCCCCGCTTGGTAGTACTGAGTACACCCACTTTTCGTCGACGATGTTACATCCAACAAATAGGGAGCCTATTACAATGCCATCTACCGGGCACAATTTCTGACTCTGGACTCATACTGGGAATTATTAAAAAAAACTACATTTGTCCGAGTTAGAATTGTCCTAGGTTGAAACTCTAACTCTTACAAATGTAGTTTTTCTTCTCGGCCCATTTGGAATATTAGTAGGATGATAGGATGACCAAACGAGGCGTGTTACTATAACTTCCTGAAATATTGTGTGATGGTTATTTAAGCCACTGGAGAACCAACAAATGCTTGTTTCCCGATGTCAGCATAATGCGCGGTGTGTCAAGTATAATTGGTCAAATCGCACTAAACCCTGAACTGATTCCTTCGTAAAGTTGTGTATTCTGTCACTGACACAGACTTAATTCTTCGTTATATTCTATAATTGGGCGCGGGGAAAAAAAAAAGCATACATACAACCGAACATAGAACCTCCTCCTTTTTGAAGTCGGTTAAAAATTGATGTAAAATTGATCGCACGATGGCGAAGCGCTGGAGTGAAACAAACGGCTAAAAGTACATTTAGGAAAGTGCTTACAGTTTTGAGGCGCTCTTAGCGCGGTACAACCGCGGTGTTCTTACCGATTACCAAGGTTAAGCAGCGTTCGACTCGGTTGGCCCAAGATGGGTGACCGTTTGTGGCATTTTCATATTCGAGCGCCTCCGTGCTTCGGAAGGCACGTTAAGCCGTTGGTCACGGCTACCACTTAATGTGGTAGTCATTTAGCCGAGTTGGAAGCCTTAAAGGCGGCTTGATAAGTTCCAACAGGTGGCCACCTGCCTCCACCAATCCGCACTGGGTCCTCGTGGTGGAGTATGACCTAATCTCTCTGGCCTCGATTAGTGAGAGAAGGCCATTGTCTAGCAGTGGACAATATAGGCTGATATTATATTATTATTACATTTTTCAGCCCAGCGTGTTGAGTGCTCGTTGACTAGCATAGGATTATTATTGCTATGTTTTTTTTATTTCCAGTTTTATTTTTTATAGTCTCACTGAGAACAGACTTCTCTGGGTTTTTTGTGATGTATCATGCTGTCACATCAACGGTCCGCTAAAAGTGCTAATTGAAGATTAGCACTGGCTGTCTTCAGTCAGCAAACTTGCTGAGTTAGGACCCTCTTTGTGATGCATGTCCTATTTCTATCTTAACAGTGTTACCTTACGTGCGTGTGTGTGTGCGAATGATCTTCACTGTTGGCCGCGGGGACTTTATAGCTTTACCGGACAAGAGGGGGAGCCTGCAACCAATACGCTCGAGCCAGAAGGACAAGGGGCAACTAGCTTAAGGGCGCCTCAAGGAGGAGCGGCCTCGGCTTGGGCAGTCGCTATGGGGGAGGGCGTATACTAGGTGTCTCGCCGTGGTGCTCTGCACCGGCCGGCGGGCAAGGGATTCTTCGAGCTCGCCGGCGAGGTCTGATCCTGTGTGCGGTATCTGTATCCGAAAGAAGGGATGTAAGGGCATCGGGAGGGTCGGTGAGAACATGCCGCGGACGGCGGTAGCGGCTGATAGGAGGGTGTGTTACCTTACTTCATGTCATCTTGTTACATACACTATTTAGTCATAAGCTTTCATGGAACTACTTATGCGTTGTAAAATAAACTTTTATTATTATTTGTATCTCGCTGAGATTGACGGGATTTACCCGCACCTTTGAAAGGCTTGTATGACATGGGTATAACACGTAGAGGCCCCTTGCGAGAATTTAATGTTATGTAAGTCACCTGCTGAGATCACTTGCTGAATATGAAGAAACATAACCAGCGAACTGACTCTGGCATGTGCAAGGACTATTGTAAATTATGGAAAGAAAACAAGGGCTATGTAAATGAGGTTTGATGGACAAAAACTGGACTGTTTCAAAGGGGACGATCACCGGCCATAATTAGTGATACCTAACTACCCGTGGCAGACGGCGACTCGCCGCTTACTAGATGGGCACTTAAGCGGCCGTCCTAAGACAACTGAGGGCAACAACGGTGGGAGGGGCTCAGGGGTGTGCGCTTTCTCCGACGATACTCGCGGCGTTAGGCCCTTTTTACACTTCCACTCCTGGAGTATATCGATCTAGGAACGCTTTATCTACCTACGCCGATATAGCTCACGGCTCCTCCCTGGCCAGCCAATTAAGGCAAGCCAGAGGCAAGAGTCCAAGGGACCGTAGTGTCGTTATTCAACAACAGCTCGCTACAAGCTGCCCTGCGATTTATTTAATTATAATTTATTATTATTATTAACTTGTATTTCTTTGGCAGGCATAAATGTGAAGAATGCGGTAGATACTTCAAGAAAGCTTTCAGTCTCCGAATGCATATGAAAGTTCATCTTGGCGCGGTCGAAGAGTGTCCTCTTTGTGATCAGAAATTCACACATAAAATAGGACTGGTAAGTATAAAAAAATCTTGTAAAAACTCAGCACTCAGTACTCTCTGCCTCTCTCTGGCTGGACAAATGTCCCATGATATGTCTTTTGATAAAAAAGTCAGAGGTCTCGGGTTCAAACCCAGGCACGCACCTCTGACTTGGAAAGCATGTGCGTATTAAAAAAAAAAATATTAACTATCACTTGCTTTAACGGTGAAGGAAAACATCGTGAGGAAACCTGCATGCCTCCTAAGTTCGCCAACCCGCACTGGGCCAGCGTGGTGGACTATGGCCTAAACCCTCTCAGTTTGAGAGGAGGCCCGTGCCCAACAGTGGGACAGTTTCTTAACAGCTCTAATATTATATTATATATAATTATTTATCCAACACAGGGTCGTCACATGACTACGCACGAAAGGACAGAAGCATGTGATTTATGCCACGCGAAGTTCCACACAGCTGACCAACTGACAACCCACGTAAAACAGGCACACTCCAAGCCGAAACCACCGCCAGGACAGAAAATGTAAGTTCCCCTTATCAATAAACAAATGTGCGGAGTAGGGTATCTTATCTGAAGGGCAAGTCAAGGGTCTCCGTAACCAGCGAGCGTATATGAGATGAACTATGAGAGTGGAGGAAGCCAGGGAGGACTGTAAGAAAAGAACCCATTGAAACTCTGTACTGCCTGGCTACTACAAGGAATTTTAAATTACTTTACTTACATAGATTTTTACGTATTTATTTCTATTCTCGATCAACTCGAGGAACTCGAGAAATTGCTGTCGAATATCTCGAAACTCGAGTAACAAGATATGTCGAGAAATCTCTAAACTCAAGTAACAAATCAAAAACCCTTGCGCGCAGTCAAGCTGACCGACCGTATTCGCAACAGCGTAGTAAGGAAGCGTGTAGGTATGAAAGATAGTATCGGTGTAAAGATGAGAAAGAGTATGCTCCGTTGGTTCGGCCATATAGAAAGAATATGGGAAAAAAGAATGACGAAACAGATATAGTATAATGCGAAAGTCGATGGATGTAAGTACTGGGGAAGACCTAGACTATCTTACCTCTTACCTGTTCGGTTCTGTCCTTACAGACCCCTCGCTTCCTCCACTCTCATAGTTCGTCTCATACACGCTCACTGGTTACGGAGACTCTTGACTTGCCCTTCTGATAAGACACGGTCTATTTGGTCATGGTAAGATAGTCTATGTCTTCCCCGGTACCTACATCCTTCCACTGGCGCATTGTATATCTGTTATGTAATTCTTTCTTTCGACATTCTTTCTATTTTATATTATATGCCCGAACCGACGGAGCATACTAGATTAAAGATGAGATAAATTATTTTAGTGTTTATTTATAGGAAATTAGCTGTAGCCGCAACTTCGTTCGCTTTATTTTCTATCTATCTATCTCTAACCTCACGCCAGATCCCTTGCGGGGTAGGCAGAGAGTACAGAGTTCCAACAGGTTCTTTCCTTACATACCTCTCTGGCTTCCTCGACTCTCATAGTTCGTCTCATACACGCTCGCTGGTTACGGAGACTCTTGACTTTTCCATCAGATAAGACTCGGTTTATTTGGTCGTGGTAAGATAGTCTAGGTCTTCCCCGGTACCTGCATCCTTCCACTTTCACATTGTATATCTGTTTTGTCATTCTTTCCTCTGGCATTCTTTCTATATGCCCGAACCAACGGAGCATGCCCATTCTCATCTTTACACCGATACTATCTTTCATACCTACTCGCTGTCTTACTATCGCTTTATTTTCAGGTGTGTATTTCACACCCTGATCTTTTTTTTTTTGAGACAAAGGTAGCCTATGTCATTCCCGTGGATAAAAATGTTTTCCTTGCCCAATTGGATCAAAATCTGTTCAGCGGTTTAGCCGTGAAAATGTAACAGACCGATGGACAGTGTAGTGATGGGACTCGAGTGGGATTTTACGACTCGAGTCCCTTGGGTTATTTTATTACGTCACTCGAGTTATACTCGAGTTTTCGTGTAACTCGAGTTCACTATTTACAGTCCCGACAACTCGAGTGAAAGTTATTACTCGAGTTGAGAGTTTCGATTATTGTAGTTAAAGCATTTTGAAATAGGTACCTTAAATTAATAAATAATCATCTTTATCAGCCCTATCAGTCCTTTGCTGGACATAGGCCTCTCCCAAGGCATGCCATTGAGCCCGATCTTCGGCTCTTCTCCTCCAACCGCTGCCAGCCACCCTCCGTATATCGTCGCTCTATCTAGCTGAAGGGTGTCCCACACTACGTTTGCCGAGCCTCGGTCTCCACTCGAGAACACGTCTACCCCAACGGTTATCGGTCCTTTGGCAAATATGGCCAGCCCACTGCCACATCAGCGTGCTGATCCTGTGAGCTATGTCGATGACCTTGGTTCTCGGTCGGATTACCTTATACTCAAATAAATAAAATGAACAAATTATTGGAGCACAACCACTTCACAAATCAAATTGTTATCATGTTTGTTTACTTTCCAAATATGCAAGTTTGAACTTGGTTATAACCTGGCGACGAAGACTATCGTAAACTAGTAAAGTGACAACTATCTAGCGCTCAAATAATCTAGTCAGTGCTCCGAGTTGGCTCGTTGCAAACTCGAACTCGAGTACAAGCGGACTCGAGTAAAATTTATGTTTACTCGAGTACCTAGTTAGACAAATTCATTCGAGTCACTCGAGTGAAAACATGGCTCGAATCGCATTACTGGAACAGAGTTACTTTTGAATTCATAATATTTTTTTTAATAAAAACCAGGATTTGTACTTGTATCGTGGGTGCGTTTACAAACATGAAAATTCACTCACACATACCCATACCGAAACAAATAATTCACACAAAATATTTGTCCCGTACGGTAATCGAACCCGCGACTATTCGACCAAGTGGGCGGAGAGGCTTAAACTCTTAATCACTACGCTCAATCGTCCGTCTAACATTACTATGTATGTTCTGTTGACAGGAATAACAGCTCAGAGACGCAGTCAGACCGAGACCCCGAGGACATTAAGAACGAGGTGGAGACAGAAGAAGAACATAAGCTCACCCCCTTCATCTTCACCGAGTACACGGGAGCCTTAAAAAGAGAGGACTTGAGTCACTCCACACAGTGCGCGATAGTTAGCAAGATGCATAAAGGTACGGTAATCGGTAAAATAATGCACATCTACACTGCACTTACAGTACTATAAAGAGGAAAGATTTGTATTTTTGTATGTTTGTAACGAATAAACTCGAAAACCAATGGACCGATTTCAAAAATTCTTTCACCATTAGAATGCTACATTATTCCTAAGTAACATACGACGACGACGATTTAGCGCAGTGGTTCAGAGCTTGAGCTGCTCCGCCCACTGTCTAATAGTCGCGGGTTCGATTCCCGCACGGGACAAATCTTTGTGTGATCCATAATAATTTCTTCCGGTCTGGGTATTTGTTTGTGAATTTTCATGTTTGTAAACGCACTCACGACAGGAATATATCCTAGTGTGGGGCTAAGTTTAAAAAAAAAAACATATGCTATATTTATTACTAGAAAAAATTAGGGATCCCTCCTAAAACTTTCTTCAAAAGATTTTGTCCACCCATGCGAAGGGCGACGGGCCGCTAGACGGTTATAAATGGAGATAATCAGCTACTTTCGGCTTCGTAGAGCGTTTTTCGGTCGTTTCGTTTCTGTCCGATTCCCTATTGTGACGATTATGTTTTAACCCCGCCGCAAAAGATTTTATGAGCTTAACGTGTGTATCTGTCTGTCTGTAACAGTAACTCCTAAACGGCCGAACCGATTTTGATTTAGTGTTTCTTCTTAGAGAGGTGACTTGAGATTAGATATCACTTATCGCATATTTTATTATTTTTTTATATTTTTGATTTTTGATGTGTCCGGCTCGAATGGCCAGAACTTTGGTTATGTAGGTGAAGGACCAAACTATGATGATGCGTGTTGAGGGTCCTAAACTTATGGTGTGGAAGGGTGAAAGTCGCTGGTAAGTCCGGTTTGAATGAGACCAGAAGTTATGGCGCCTGCGGTTGGAGAATATGATGGAAATGCGGGTGGACTGTATTGGGGTGCGGCATGCGGGGATGCGAGTAGCCTAGAAGTGGCTGAAGAGTATGCGATGATAAAGGAAATAAAAGGTTCTTACAAGGGAGATGCCAGAGAGGAGGGTTGTACACACACATAAACCAACAAACGGCAATCAAAGCATATGCAATTACTGGTCAGTCAAGTCCCCGGCTCCACGCAATGCAAGCGGGCGGTGGCTATGCAGGCAGCACAAAGAACGAAGCGCTCACTCACAGCATAAGTGTTTAAGCGGGATAAGAAGGTCTAGCGAGAAGACGTGGATAAATTGAACATGCGGTGGCCGCTGTAACCGAACCGATGCGTTCGGTCGGTAGTAGATCTTGCGACAGCCCCTTTGTGACACCCTTTTGCGACTGTTTTCGTTTGGTTCTCGAAGTTAATTTAGTGATCGAGTCACTAGGCGAACTAGCGCCCCCCGTGGAGCCAATACAACATCCCGGGTTGCACATGATACCATAGATGGCGCTTTTGCAAGTTCTAGCGTGCAAAAAACGGCCTAAACAATTTTTTTTTTTAATTTGTTCTATATTTCATTTGAGTAGTTTAAATTATTAATCCAGGTTTTTCTTGTTTTACAGGCCGATCGATATCCGATGTCTGCAGATTATATAACCTCACACCAGAAGTTGTTAACGATATATGGGAGGACAGAGAGAAATATTCCCTCCCCAAGAGAGGTGCCAAGCGAGCCATGAGGTAAATGTAACATTATATATATACACATGCGTATCATGAAGCAGGTGCCTCTAGGATCAGTCAAGTTAGGGACACGGTATCCGATCAAAAGTGCACAGGTTTATCTTTCAAAAACCAGGGACCAGTCTCTCATAAAGGTGGAGTCTAGTTAAGGCAGTATTGTAAACCTTAAAGCAACCATTTTTGTAGAGAAATAATAATTTTGGCCCTGTTAGGAAACTGTCCCACCGTTGGGCACCGGCCTCCTCTCTAACTGAGAGGGTTTAGGCCATAGTCCATCACGTTGGCCCAGTGCGGGTTGGCGAACTTCACACACCTTCGAGAAACTCTCAGGCGTGCAGATTTCCTAACGATGTTTCCCTTCACCGTTAATAGTTAATTTTTAATACACACATGCTTTCGAAAAGACAGAAGTACGTGCCTGGATTTAAGCCCGAGACCTCTGACTTTGCAGTCCAACGGTCTAACCACTAGGCTATCACTGCTTTGCTTTGTAAGTAAAATGATGACAGTATGTATTATTGAGGTTTATAGTGTACGCCACCATAACTGCCCTATTCCGTATGTTGCTTCTTCCATACATTGGTTGTCTGGAAGAAATTGCTTTTAGCGATAAGACCGCCAATTGTACCTATTTTTTTTTCTTGTATGTAATTAATTGTTAATATCACTGGTGTACAATAAAGAGTACTCTATCTATCTATCTTTGCCAGCAAAGAATTATACACGGCCATTCTTGTATAAAACTAACTCTGTACATTTTTTTGCTTATACAACACACATCCAAATACAAGAATCATTGTTAACTAGGGTATAAAAGTGCTTAAAAAAGGGTGAAAAACTTTAAATTTGGAAATTTGGTTTTCGGTTTGAATTTGTGAAGCAATTACCTAATCGAGGTGTCTGAGGTCTTGGGCTATTTACGATACACCTTTTATAACCAAATCCTTTGAGGCACCTGCTTTGATGATACTCATGATATAAGCCCCTTTCTGCCTGAAATAAACAGTCTCCAACATTTCAGCTACATGAATAGCGTACTAGACGCAAGAATAGTGGAATGGTTTCACACACAAAAAGCCAACGACGTTCAAGTTTCCGGCAAAATGCTTCAAGACATCGCCGAAGCATTTGCCAAAGACTGTGGCTTTGTAGCCTTTAATGGAAGCAAGAAATGGCTAGATAGATTCAAAGCTAGATATAATATAACTTTACGAGGTACTCCAAACAAAAGAGATTATCATAACCAGATGGAATCCAAATGGAAGAATCATTTCTTTAGAGAACAATGGAGCGATGCTCGTTTAGGCGTCCCTGACGAAGATATCTATACTGCAGACGAATTTGGATTCTTCTACAATCCTTCCAAAGGTCGTATCAAAAAATTGGCTGGGAAGAAATATATTCAGGGGTATCCCAAAGATAGGTTGTCCGTTTTTCTTTGCGCCAATATGCCTGGTACAGATAAAAAGAAATTGGTAGTTTGTGGCACTGAAGATCCCCTCATACGTTCTTACAGGAATCCTGATACGTTACCTGTAACTTATATAAGGCATTCCCAAGCACATTTCACTACACAAATGTTTGAGGAATACGTGAAATACTGGAATAGAGAGCTTCAAATGAAGAATAAGAAAGCGTTGCTCGTTTTAGACAGGGCAACAATACATTCTAAGCTCCAATTATCGCATTTAAAACTTGTTTTCGTACCGTGGAAGGCTTCTAATGGCCTTGTACCGATGAAAAACGGTGTATCAGCAAGATTTCGCGATGAATTCCGCAGATTGATCCTTGAAGATAAATCAATGAACGTTTTAAGAGGTGTAGACAGGAATTTGACGTGTCTAGAAGCGTTGAATATGTTTGAAAAAGCATGGGACCGTATCCCACCGGAGGCTATAACCAAATCGTTTATCGATACCGGTTATGATGTGACAGTACCAGAAGTTATAACACCCATTGATAAACCAAAAGTATATGAGAATGATGAAGAAATACTATGCAATATGCTTAAAGAGTATGATATTGAAACATATTACACAAATTTGGCAACGTTAGATCAGTATTTGACGGTTGACGAAGAATTGGTTACCGGTCAAGGTACAAACGGGTCCGTGTTCGGTGGAAATCATAAAGTCACTGATCCCCTGAACTATCCGGGAAAGGATAAAGAAGATTTACTACCGATAGCTACAGAAAAACCTGATACAGTTGAGAAGGAAGTCTTAGTGAGGAAATCTAGAGCGTTGCAAGATTTAGATGTCGTCAGAAAGTATTTACAGTCTAATGACACTAATTACGATACATTTTGTTGTTTAATGGAAATAGAGAAGTTTGTTATGCAAGCTGTATTAGGATAATAGAGATACCGGAATTTTGTATCCGGAAGTCTATATCTCAGAGGTATACAATATTAATAATAGTAATAATTTATTTAATTCAGGTAACAGAAATTGACGAAAATACTTTTATATAAGTTACTGGTCCATGGCTTACATTTGAATTTGAATGTGAAGAAAACCAAAATTTTTTTTTCGAACGTGAAGAAACCAGAACGAATGCAAGGATTGTGGTTGGGAACGATGTGCTGGAGCAAGTGAATGAGTTTGTATATCTTGGATGCGCATTCAGTAAGGATGGAAAATACACCGCTGACATAGAGAGAAGAGTGAGTGCAGGGAACAGAGTGAATGGCGCCATGGGAAAGCTACTTGGGAGCCGGCACTTAAGCCGAAAGGCGCAGCTGGCCATACATAACGGAGTGCTTGTCCCAACGCTGTTATATGGCAGCGAGAGCTGGGTATGTAAGAAGGAGAATGAAAGTAGGATAAATGCGGTGGAAATGCGTGCTCTGCGGAAGATGTGCGGAGTGAAGCTGACCGACCGTATTCGCAACAGCGTAGTAAGAAAGCAAATAGGTATGAAAGAGAATATCGGTGTAAAGATGAGAAAGGGTATGCTCCGTTGGTTCGGGCATATAGAAAGAATGTCCGAAGAAAGAATGACAAAACTGATATACAATGCGAAAGTGGAAGGATGTAGGTACCGGGGAAGACCTAGACGTCTTACCATGACCAAATAGACCGGGTCTTATCTGAAGGACAAGTCAGGAGTCTCCGTATCCGGCGAGCTTGTATGAGACGAACTATGAGAGTAGAGGAAGCCAGAGAGGTATGTAAGGAAAGAGCCTGTTGAAACTATAATCTCTGCCTACCCCGTAAGGGATCTGGCGTGATGATATAGATAGATAGATACTGGTCCATAAAATACATATCTTACAGACTAACATACATATAATATACTATACTTATTAACTAAGACACATGTGTTGCCGGCGACATGTTGCGCTGTGTAGGGGCGTCTCTCAGTCTCCCACAAAATCTTCTGTACACAACCTTCGGCCAGAACTCGCTCATTAAGATCTCCAGCTTGGTGGATCCTTGAGGCGCTCTTAAGTTGCCCCCTTCTCCTTCTGGCTCGAGCGTAGTGGTTGCACGCTCGCCGTCTCGTCCGTTGAAGCCTTTACAGCTAAACCGGACAAGAGGGCGAGCGTGCAACCACTACGCTCGAGCCAACGCCCGATGACCCCCGCGGTCAACAGCGTAGATCACTTACACACATACACAGCTTGGCAGATGGAACTCGCACAACAAAAAATAAAATATATTTATTTCAGACTTATGAAGTTCATAAGAGTGGACAACAAATAAATTAACTCATTTTTTTCGAAACCTTGTTATATACTGGTGTAACGCATTAAATCATACGATACGTCTAGAAGGAGAAACCCAATGGTATATGATATTATATCCACAAAATATTACATCGTATAGGACCTCAAGGGAAGAAGTTTAGTGCAATATGGTTTCAGTCGTGTTCTATATCTATATAAATCAGGAAAAATACAATTTGTTTCATCCCAATATGTTTAAAACAACATCAAATATCGCATTTTAAAGTTTTACTCGATTGTATGCCTCTGAGGTACAGAATATAGATGAGAATTTTGAATTTATATTTCTGTACATCGAATTTCCTTTGGGTCTATTCATTATTAAAGAAAGTCGTCCCCTGCTGGACGCAAGCCTCCCCAAAGATCGCCACGATGACTGGTTATGTGCTATACGTAGCTAGATTTGACCCGCGACCCTTTACTTACCTACAGAAGCCACCATTAGTTATACTATAATAGATCATCTACATCAGGGATTCCCAAAGTGGTCGATATGGGGTCGAAATCGGTTTAACAGGGGTCGACATAAACGGAAACTGATTTTGTGGGTCGACGAGGTTTAAAAATCGACCCCCATTAATTAACACAAGTTCTTATTTGAAATTTTCAAGATACTGTATAGGTTGTGTTACGTGTTCCAACTTGTTATAAGAATGACTAATATTTTAGTAGGAAGTATCATGGTTGTACTTTAATCACTTAACCAACCACTTATTTTGTATCAATAGGAAAAAAACAAGAGATAGGATTTTTAAAGTAATTTGGCTATGGGGGTCTGAGGTATCAGTTCATTGTGAAAAAGGGGTCTCTTGCACAAAATAGTTTGGGAATCCCTGATCTACATTATCATCAGTTTAAAAACGGTCAGGATAAAGGCTGTCGTTGAAGCAATCTTTGGAGAACCAAAGATTGTGTCGACGACAGACTTTGTCCTGGAAGCATGCCAGCATCCTCAACCGAAAGACGACCACAGCAGAACAAAGATCGCTACGTCGACCAGCTTTATGTAAGCATCCAAGTTTAATTTCTATACTATTTTTATGTGGTTAATACTGATTATTATCAGTGTGCTAAAATGATGCAGTTTAGAATTAATGGTTGTACCACACAACGGAGAAGAGTTGGCCTAAGCAACTGTGCACTGTGTCTTCTAACTAGGCCCTGACGTCATCGCGATGGGCGTAGATGGCAAATACAGAAGTGTGTAGGATGTAACTACCTCTTTATCCTGCGCCACCCACGCGCAGTGACATGATTGTATAGGAACATTTATAAATGCCATCTTCTCTAGTTCTCACCGATCCCCCCGATGCTTTGACATCGCTTCTTTCCGCTCCGGATACAGACGACGACGACGAAGTCGTAGATCCCCTAGCCCGCCGACCGGTGCACTAATTACACCCCCTCCCCCCGTAGCGACTGTCCAAACCGAGGCTGTTCCTTATTGAGGCGCCCTCGAGTATGTCGAGCGTAATGGTTGCACGCTCACCCTTAAGTCCGGTGAAGCTGTAAAGGCCTCACGGCAAACAGCGCATCTCCTCTATATGCTTCTTGGGTTGTACGCATCCAGCTTGTACCTTCGATGCTCACCAGCTCATCATAAGTTACTTAAATTTCTTAATTTTTCAAATCGTTAATACTTGTTATTTTACAAATCTGTCGATGTACCTTGTCAAAACCAATTAGTAGCAACATACTTAAATAAAATATAGATCAAGAATAAATTTTTTTTTTGGAAAACAAATGTCTATATTCCCATCGCGCCAGATATCTAATGGGATAAGAATTGAGTTCTCTCACTCCTCTATCTACATACCTATGTTATTGTGCCAGATCCCTTACGGGGTAGGATGAGAGTACAGAGTTTCAGGTTATTTCCTTACAGACCTCCACTCTCATAGTTCGTCTCATACGCACTCGCCGGTTACGGAGACTCTTGACTCGCCCTTAGATAAAACATGGTCTATTTGGTCATGGTAAGATAGTCTAGGTCTTCCTCGGTACCTACATCCTTTAGTTTTTTATGTAGCTACTGTAGCACCTGTGTTTTAAATATTTCTGATTACGACTTTGGGGAGATAAGTCGTGCAGTCAAATATATGTCGTATGGTATTGTTTTTTAAATTTAAATTTGTAAATATACGAGATTCAGGGCTGATTTTCCAATCATCTTACTGAAGCTATCTATTATCATCATGTTATGATATAATACGTATACTAAAGAAGATAAGTTAAGGGGGAACCTAACCCCCAAAAATAAGTTCTATTTACAGAAGATTGTTGATGATTGTTCTGCGTATTGGTTATAAGAAATATATATAAAAATGAAGATGAAATGTTCGTGAATTTAATGTATGAAGTAAAAGTTAATTTTGCATACTTAATTTACCAAAACTTTTAAAAATCTCTATATTTAATAAATATTGCAAATGTTCTATTCAATGGCAGATTGGATATGTATAAAATATACACGGAAAAAAATCTTACGATATGCTTTATATATTGTATGGGTCGCTTTTTTATTTTAATTAATTATATCTGAATAATTTGGAAAAATCTTGCATTTTGGGTCCTCGGGGCACACTTTTCACAGTTATCAAGGTCACCATACAAGGGAAATTTTCAAACTAAAGTTTTCAAAGTTATTGACGTCAGTGATTCCTTTAACCATTTTTTTTTGTAGTAAAAGTTAAAGAGCGTACACTCTAGCTCACTTAGTGCCGGGTGCTTGCTATAACGTGACACGTTCCATTGCTAAGTTTAATTTGAAAAATATGCCTTTATGTGTACTGCGACGTTAAAACAACTCAAGAAACCTAAGGATATATTCTTCTTCTTTAAATTATGCATTTACACTATTTTTAAGTGTATTTTGCCAATGTCCAGTGAGATGCATAATCGTGTTTCTAAATTAATTGAACTCCCCCGATGAACTTGATGACAACGATAATAATGATATTGATGAAGTATGGTGATGGATAGGATACTTTACATACCAATTGTAACGGCCGTTTTAAGGGAAATCGAAAAGGCACGTTTTATCAATTTGTTTCAATTACCTTCACTCGTGCACATATAAGAACACATAATGGTTAATATTTCACCAACATTACACATTATAATTCGAAATAACACAAGTTTTAGAAATTAAAACAAATTGACGACATCACTCTTCGATTTCCCGCCAAAACTCCATTTCTCAAACAACTAATGGCAATCGATCAATGGAAATCGGAGAGTTGTCAATTTGTTTTAATTTCCAAAACTTGTGTTATTTCGAATTATAATGTGTAATGTTGGTGGAATATTAACCATTATGTGTTCTTATATGTGGACGAGATTCGTATAGAAAGGGTCATTTATGCCTCTTATTGCCATTGAATAAAGGATAATTTTCTTTGACTCAAAACTGTCACAGTACCCACTTTACATGCAAAATACTATAGTAATCAATTAAATTATAACTTGACTAAATATAAAAATGAAATGATGTAACTGATTACTTCATACAACTGTAATTTTTAATTTGTCCATGTTGTAGTTTATCCTATAAAATTTTTATCTGATGATTGAAAAATCAGCCTTTATTGTAATATTTGTAAGTATAACGTTTTAAATATTTTGTAAATAAATGTAAAAGATTTCGATTTTATTATTGAATAATATTAGTTCACATTTGTATAATATTGTTCTTTTAGCAATGAAATTCTGAGGACAAAATGTTTTTAAAAACCATTTTTTTTTAATCTGTCTATATCATCACGCCAGATCCCTTGCGGGGTAGTCAGAGAGTACAGAGTTTTAACAGGTTATGTCCTTACATACCTCTCTGGCTTCCTCCACTCTCATAGTTCGTCTCATACATGCTCGCCGGTTACCGAGACTTTACTGGCCTTTATCTAAGGCACAATTTTTATAATATCGAAATGTAAATTTAAATATCATTAAACGTTATTTTAAAAGATTTTTTCCCATTTTTTTATTCCGTTAGTCTTCTTCAGTGCTGGGCATTTTTCAATAGGGAATATGCGTGTATTTTTTTATATTTTTATACGATAGATTACATCAATATATAACTGCAAAAAAATTTAAGCCTTAAAAACAAAATGTAAAGGGCAAAAAAAAATGTTGAAGATAGCAAACACATAAGAGCATTTTAAACGTCCGCCATTTTGGCGCGCTTGGCGTGACGTCAAAGTCTATAATAACAATCAATTAGTGAACAGATGTAGAAGTATTTTATTCTGTAATTTATTTTTATTTTGTATTTTGCGACTATTATACAATGGAACAACACTGTGTTATGCCTAGGTGTAAAAATACAATAAGAAATGCACCCGATAGGTGCGGACATAAGAAGAAAGTGGTTTAAAATCAGAAAAAAAAGACATGGTATCTCCATCAACTTGTTTATATTGCTGCGAAGATCACTTTAAAACGTAAGAATTAACTTAAATAATTTAAACTAAAATTTTGTCTTTGTGTAAATCGACAACAAAAAATAACAATTAAACTAACTCAATAGCAAACATCCAACAAATATGCACTTGTTGACATTTGTATAGTAGACTTTGACGTCATATTCGATCTGACCAATAGCGTGGCGTTCCCGCTACTTTGAATTTCCCACTCATTTTTTGTACTTTTAATAATTATTTTCTTAATAAAAAAAGTAATGTTATTAAAGAAAATATTGATATAGACATTATTCTAATGCGATAAAGTTTGTAAAAAAAATATTTGACCCTTATTTGAATTACACGCATATTCCCTATTATAAAATCAATCAATTGAAATTTCTCTTTTATCAATCAATCATTTATTTTGTAAACATAGGTAGTGTGTATATATATATAGTGTGTGCTATATTTTGCCAGTAGCTGGCGTACAAAATTTGGGTATGAGATGTATTATAAATATAGGAATTTGCAATTAACTTAATCCCCCTGAGGTACTCCGGGTCAATAAGACTTGGCGGAAAACCAACACACCGTCACGCCTATATTCCGCAAGCGGGGGTGGCAGAGGTGTACTGAGTACACCCACGTTTCGCCGACCATATTAGGTCCCATGTAATAGGGGGCGAGCCTATTGCCATATACCGGGTACAATTCCAGACTCCGGACTTGTACTCGGAAGTTTTCGTTAGAAAAACTACACTTGTCCGACCTAGGATTTGAACCTCGTGATCACAAAGTGATGCGCTTTGCCACTAGACCAACGAGGCAGTCAAAACCAACAAAAATTTCTACTAAGAAAGATGTAGGTTATTAATTGTAATGTGTTCTATTAAATTAATCAGTACAACAAAGAGCAAAAACAATCCATTATATGATACTAGTTAAAAAATTGTTGAACTGGAATACCCCATAAAAAAGCAAGGTCTGAATCGTGTCTCAGCCTGCATTCGCAACGAGACTGAAGGTCAGCGTAAGCCGACGCGTCATAGTGATACCAAGAAGACCAGAGAAAGGCAAAAATTTAGTGTAAAAAATTAAGTTGCAATTTCAATATTTCGGATCTCGTCGCGTGTGCCTGTGTGTATGATCTACGCTGTTGGCCGCGGGGCCGTTACAGCTTCACCGGACCAGAGGGCGAGCGTGCAACCACTACGCTCGGGCCAGAAGGGCAAGGGGGCAACTAGCTCTAGGGCGCCTCAAGGAGGAACGGCTTTGGTTTGGGCAGTCGCTATGGGGGAGGGCGTATACTAGGTGTCTCGCCATGGTGCTCTGCACCGGCCGGCGGGCAAAGGATTCTTCGAGCTCGCCGGCGAGGTCGGTGTCAGATCCTGTGTGCGGTATCTGTATCCGAAAGAAGGGATATAAGGGCATCGGGAAGGTCGGTGTAAAACATGCCGCGGACGGCGGTAGCGGCTGATAGGAGCGGAGTTAGGTTGGTAGTCGGCGGCGGCTACGATTAGCGGATTTTTATGATTGGACGCGTTCGCGAAATATCGGGCTGTCGCCTTTTTAATAAAGGCGCGAATAGGTTCGAGACCGAGATCGGAATGGAGATCGACATTCCGTACGAACCACGGGGCTCCGACGGGTTTGCGGAGGAAACGGGATTGAACCGTTTGGAGTCTATCGATGTTAGAGCGGGCTTGCCCGGATTTCGTCGCAACTTATTTGTGGTTCTGAAGTGCCCGATATTTAGAGTGGTCTACAGCACCCATGATCACGGAAGGGACTGACGCGTTTGACGTCCAAAAGTCATGGTCATACTGGAGTACCTTAGAGGGATTAATTTAAATGCAATTGAAATTTCAATAGATTGATGCTACAATTAAAAAATAATTGAGTAATTCTCAACACTGGCCATACAGAATAAGGTCCCTAAAACAGTAGTTAAAACATTTTCCACATGAAATTGGTATTTTATTATAAATAATTTGTTAATTATGTATAGATAGTGTAATGGCGGAGTCGACGTTTTATCAAATATTGTTGTTAAGTGTAATGTCTTTAAATTTTAAATTTAATATTTAAGGGAATAAAAATGTAAGAAGTCAAGTCTTATTTTTTTTTGTTTTATTTTTCCCAACCAAGGGTTGTCCATTAATCACGTGATATTTTTAGCATCTTTTTAACCCTGCCCTGGTGAGGCTTTAGACCGAAACCGAAGAAACCGGTGTGGGTCTGCACCGGTCGACGATGGCACACTCCTGCGTTCACCAGTATCGACGACGCTGCTGTACGTGTCACGGCTACGCTACCCCACCATAGCCGATGACATTGTGGAGTATGCCCGCAAGAAGTCCTTGTATACTCTGAGGGTCGAGAATCTGAACTCGTAACACAATGCGGCTTCTAATCCCTTTGTTGTGCGAGGTCCCACTGCCGAATTGGAGACCTTCATGAGCGAGGACTTCTGGCCGAGGTGTGTCGTTTTTAGAAGATTTCATGGGAGGCTGAGAGATACCCCCGTACAGCGCAACATGTCGCCGGCAACACATGTTACTTAATTTATAAGTTTATATATTATATATATGTTAGTCTGTAAGGTATACAAGCTGTAACATAATAAACGCAAGACCTGAAAGTAGTTTGTTCTAAATCGGTAACTGAATCGATTCCAACAATTTTTAATGTATTTTACATTTTTTTTAAATTTGCATTATGTGCTTTTACTCCTTCAGTGCGCTATAAAAAATTAAATTTATTCTTGATTCATAGCAAGAAGAAGACGATTGTAAACGCATTCCTAAAACGTATTTCTCAAAACGCACACATACACGTACAAGTTTCATTGTCAATTGGGGTATAAAAGTGCTTTAAAAAAGGGTAAAAACCTTTAAATTTGAAAATTTGGTTTTCGTTTTGACATTATGAAGCAATTCTCTAATCGGGGTGTCTGAGGTCTTGCGTTTATTATGTTACACCTTGTATATTCTATGGGCCCGTAAGTTTAACAAAATATTTTTGTAAGATTTCAGTTGCCTGGATTAAATGACATTATTATTAATATTATATTTAGACTCAAACCGCCACAAACAAGGTATGTATCTTAAAATTTCAAGCGAGTCTTGGCTAAACGCAGCTTATCAGTTTAAAAATAACGCGTTAATGTATCGTATCATGTATTTATTTTTTCGTACTACACCCCTCTTCCCCCCTTTTGATATTTCGTTGTTTTTACTAAATCCCCAAAGAACGGACCCTTTCAAGCCTCACGTAATTAATGGACGATCCCAAAAAGGTATTTACACACCTACCCATCTAATGCCTGATTTCTAGGCAGTGGCGTAGCTTGCCCTAGATGGGCCCCGTATCAAAATTGATTGCAGGGCCCTGCTATCTAACTGCGGCGAAACCCAATTGGAGTAAATTTTTTTCACAAAAGAAACAAAATTTACGCGTATTAAATAATATAAACATATACTGATTATTAGTATACTAGTAATTACTTACAATAAATGCATCTAGTAGCTAAGTTAGCCAAACAATTTAAATCAAATTTATTTATTAGCCTTTTTTCAGCAAATTTATTATTAAGTCATCTATAGCTGAAGACGTTTTGCTTTTGGAATAAAACATTTAAAGTATCTTTACTGCGCAGACATGGCGTAAAATCATAATTATCGTGTGATCATATCGATCATGTGTGTGAATCCGTATAAGATCGTGTATGATAAGATATTTTTATTTTTTCCTGGAAAGCTTAGCGTACGGCCAAAGTTTGAGTGAGATTGCGGATAACAATTTACGAATTTTTGCCTACACGGGTTCGGGGCCCCTGGAGCTGGGGGGCCCCGTATCTTTGATACGGCTGATAGGGCGGTAGCTACGCCCCTGTTTTTAGGGTTGTTCCAGCGAGTCTTTTTCGTTCTATGTACCCAAACATCCACAGTTCAATTATTTCAGTAATTAATCAATTAATTCAATATTTCAACCAAGTAATCCCATTTTATGTGCATGTATAATACACAACGTGTCTGTTTTCATAAATATTAAAACAAGTAATTGAATTAAGAATGAGGAAATTCGTAGAAGAACCAAGGTCACCGACATACCCCATAGGATTAGCAAGCTGAAGTGGCAATGGACGGGCCATATAGGACGAAGATTGGAAGAACGTTGGGACAGAAAGATTCTAAGAGTGGAGACACGCACAAGCGCAGCGTAGGAAGGACACCTAAGTCGTTGGATGCTGGTGCCATCGATTAGGTTACACTGGAAAGATTGGGGGAGGTATAGGCTGCGATGATGATGAAGACAAGTGCGAAAGCAAAATATTGTAACGATGATAATTTTTATCGTATAAATACACGGATACCACTGGCGATATCACGAAGGGACAAAGGTAAAGTATGAAAAATGGCAACTCAGTCCAAATACCCAGTAATTCTACTAATTCATCTAGTTATCGACAACACACCTTCTCTCTCTGTTCATATTGACTGTACTGTATATTTCTTGGACGTATGAATTAAGTCATGGAAGTGGGAAATACAAATTTGGAAGTCTGAGAACAAGCCTATTTATATTTGTAATGGCTTTAGCGAAATGGCAAGTACAAGCACAGTATTAAGGGATAAGCTCCACTCCGATCTAGGTCCACTCCGATCTAGGTCCACTCCGATCTAGGTCTCGAACCTATTCGCGCCTTTATTAAAAAGGCGTCAACACGTCACTTCGCGAACGCTACTACCCATGCGAATCCGTTAATCGTAGCCACCGCCGACTACGATCTCCCCCCCGACCCCTGCCGCCACCGCCGGCCGCGACATGTTCTCACCGACCCCCCGATGCTTTGTCATCTCTTCTTTCCGCTCAGAATACGGGCGACGACGACAACGTAGTAGTAGATCCCCTCCCATAGCCGGCGGTTGACCGGTGCACTTAGTAGTGCACCCGTCTCCCTACAGCGACTGTCCCAACCGAGGGTATGTCGCCTCTTGCCCTTCTGGCTGGCTAGAGCGTAGTGGTTGAACGCTCGCCTTTAAGTCCGGTGAAGCTGTAAAGGCCTCGCGGCCAGCAGCGTACATCATTCACACACACGGGATAAGCATTTGGATGCTTCAAGGTACGGCCAATCTCGCGCGTCCGCAGTGGCGTGCACGGTGGCGATCAGCTCCTGCAGTAATAATTGTATGGAAATGTTCACACCATTGCGTCCTGCGATCTAGGCGGCGTCTGCACGAGCAATCATAGGGAGATACTGATCGCCGCCGGGGACGCCATCGCGGCCGCGGCTGAACGCGTTGATTTGACCGTACCTTTAGACGTACTACGGAGACTTCCTACAATGTTACTGTGCATATCACTGTGAGCATGTGTACGCTTCGTACAAAAACGGTTTTATCACGCATATATTCCCCAAACGGGGGTGGCAGAGGGGTACTGAGTTCACCCACTTTTCGCCGACGATGTTAGGGCCCTGATGCACGACACTGATTTTCAGCTGGTCCCTGACATTTGCATAACATATATTAGCGCGTCCGGCTTAATAGAAAATGAAAGATAATAATTTTATCGAGAAAAAAAAACAACTTTTAAAATTGTGTTTGCGACTAAGCTGTTCTCAAAGTCTTGACCTGGTTCTTAAATTAGAGATCAATTGGCATGGTTCCCATCTAAGGTAACATTGCTTTCTGCGTACATAAAAGTTCTTTAGCTATATAAATCTAGGATTTGAACCCAGGACCTCGGGATCACAAAGCGATGCGCTTTGCCACTAGACCAACGAGGCAGTCACACGAGACATTCTTATATTATAATAAAACAATTTGAATAACAATGTAAAACAATTTATTTACAAGTAACTAAAGCTGATGTATATAACTAACTCATTATTGGACTGAACTTAATAACAGATAGAATCTAAACAAGACAAACAATTTGAATTAAATCTCAAAGGTTTATAGTATAAATCTGCCACGGTTCAGTTTAAAAAGACATCGGTTTTTGTTCATTATTATATAGGTAAGTATTTAACATCCATTTTTTAAATGTAGCCACACTAAGAATTATTCCTTTCGTGGGTGCGTTTACAAAGACCGAAACAAACATTTGTGGGTCACAAAATTGCTCCTGTGCGAGGATCGAACCCGTGACCACTCAATTTAGTGAGCAGAGTGAGAGCTAAACGAAATTATACTTTATTCAATGGCAATAAGAGGCATGACCCGTTTCTATACTTATGGTTTTATGCCTTAACACCATTGAATTAAATATTAATTTCGTTTGGCAATTAGAACTGTCACTACCCAACCCATCCTATGTGAAAAGTACTATAGTACTTTTCACATAGGATGGGTTAATGATAATGTGGGGCTACCTTTTAGGAAAAAATTCTGAGCTAAATACAGGTCAAGAAATATAACACGCCAGATCCCTTGCGAAATAGGCAGAGCACAGGGTACACCGGCGAGCGTGTATAAGACGAAATATGAGAGTGGAAGCGAGAGAGGTCTGTAAGGAAAGAACCTGTTGAACCAATAATTCTTTGAGGAAAAGTAGTGCTGACCGATATCGAGGTCGGTCACCGAAACGCAATATCCGTTTAAGTGGTCATTATAAACTCGACACAAAAGTTATTTCATTACATGTTGTATGATTTTATTACTTTATGGAGAGTTTACAATAACCCAATCTGGGCCCTATCTCATAGTTAATTGTTTAAAGAACATGTAATGATAAATAAAACTAATTTTTCTGTAGAGACGGCGACACATTTTTTCCGAACACATTTTCTTTGTATTTTAATTTCTGAACGTTTGTCGGGTCATTGAGAGTCTCTTCATCTGTCAGTCGTTCTAATCTTTGATCTTGGACAGGTTCTGAAAAAAAAACTAATATGGTACTGAGGTACATTTAGTCGAAATATGTCCACTGCTGGGCAAAGGCCTCCCCCAAAGATCGTCACGACGACCGACTTTGTACTGTGCGAAGCTTTAACAAAATTAAAAAAAAAATATTTCCGTTCTATCTTACTATTTGGAGGCGCTCGTAGCGCTGTGCAACCCTTCTTCATTCCGGTCTCGAACCGATTTGCCTTTATTAAAAAGGCGACAACGACTACGAACCTAACTCCCCTCCTATCAGCCGCTACCGCCGTCCGCGGCATGTTCTCACCGACCCTCCCGATGCCCTTAAAACCCTTCTTTCGGATACAGATACCACACACAGGATCAGACACCAACCTCGCCAGCGAGTTCGAAGAATTTCTTGCCCACCGGCCGGTGCAGAGCACCACGGCACCTAGTATATGCCCTCCCTCATAGCGACTGCCCAAGCCGAGACCGTTCCTCCTTGGGGCGCCCTTGAGCTAGTTGCTCCCTTGCCCTTCTGGCTCGAGCGTAGTGGTTGCACGCTCGCCCTCGCCCCAACAGCGTAGATCATTCTCACACACATACACACACTGTGCAACCGCGGTGTTCTTAGCAATCACCAAGACTAAGCAGCATTCGGCTCGGTCGCTCTGAGATGGGTGACCGTTTGTGTCATTTTTATATTCTAGCATCTCTGCTTCGGAAGGCACGCTTAGCCGTTGGTCCCGGTTACCACTTAATGTGGTGATCGTTAAGCCAAGTTGGAAGCCTTAATGGGGGACTTGATAAGTTTGAATAGCAGGTGGCCTTAAACCTGCCTCCACCAATCTACACTGGGTTTGCCTGGTGGAGTATGACCTATTCTCTCTTTCCTCAATTTGTGAGAGGTTCCACCCAGCATTGGGACAGTAAAGGCTGGTATTATTTATTAATAATTCTCACAAAGTTTTTGCAATATATATTAAAGATTATTAAATATCTATAACTAATATAAAAACCAATTTAAATAAATATAAATACAGTAAAAAGTAGCAAAATACACAACAAACACGCTATTTACAACTGTGCCAAATCGCTGGCATTCGGCAGGGTGCCCAGAAGGCTGGCAGCATTCCCGTGCTGGATCCTTTGCGCGAGAGACGTGCCAGCCCTCTGGTCACACAGCATGTCGACCGGTCTTTAAGATTTTAGTTCTCCAAAGATGCGATGGGCACTTAAACCCCATGGACCCAAAGTCTCCACACCAAATGGCTCAAATTAGCGTCATTTATCCAGGTTGCTTATTTGCACAGTTCTTACAAAGACTTGTCCATTGACATGACATTTAATCGGTGTTATGTGTTCACACAAAATGCAGCCCAGATCCAGCTAGCCTAGTTATTTAGGCAACTAGACCAAACCATTATCATGATACTAGGAAATAAAGGATTTTCATACTTTTACTTACTGTTATAAGGTGTATATCTGTCTGACAGTAATCCTTCTATATTATATCCTATGATGCCCACCACTGCTGCCACAGGCAATGTAAAGTATGGAGCATTTGTCCTTAAAAATTGCAGTAGTATTGGCCACATCTGAAATTATTAAAGCTTTATTAAGGAGTTACTGCGATTATGATCATTGATAACTATCAATCACTGGACCACTGATAGACCAGAAGAGTGATAGTGATGCAATTACTTTACAAATGAATAATAAGGGGCAGATATATTGAGCATGCATTCAGAAATAAATGATGTATGTGACAAACTGAATTTCACCATTTTCTAAAAAAACTATCTTAACTTATAAACTGGATGATGGATTTGGATGACATTGAGTTCTTAAACGTGATAGCCTAGTGATTAGACAGTTTGACTGCAAAGTCAGAGGTCCTGGGTTCAAACCCCGGCACGCATATCTGTCTTTTCGAAAACATGTGCATATAAAAAAAAAACAAAAATACAATCACGCTTTAACGGCGAAGGTAACATTGTGGGTAAACCTTCATGCCTAAGAGTTTCTCGAATGTGTGATGTTCGCCACCTCGCCCTCTCAGTTTGAGAGGAGGCTCGTGCCCAACAGTGGGACAGTTTCTTAACAGGACTAACATTATTAATATTATAGTTTTATGCATATGAAAACAGTAAAATAATATTATAATTTCATCAAAAGAAAATAAATTCAAAGGAGCAGCTATTGCCATGCCTCAACTCACAAAAAAAAAGTTATATCTTTATTCAAGTTCAGAAACAGAAGTGTACAGTGAACACTCATATATCGCTGATGATTTTAGGGAAGAATGTAATAGGGGGCGGGGACATTATATAAGATACTATTCCAGCCTCCAGACTCCTATTAGAAAGAAAAGGACAAGCTATGTTTCTTGCCTGATTGGCTTAGTGCAGGCAGTGTTCCGATTTGTGGGTAGATTAAGAGAAAGCTAGATTATTATTGAATTTTAGACTTAAATTAGACTTTTAGAATTAAATTTAGCTAGAGAGGTGTGTAAGAAAAGGACCTGTTGGAACTCTGTACTCTCTGCCTATCCCGCAAGGGATCTGGCGTGATGATATAGATAGATTGACGAATTGATATAGACGAATTTGTTATTTAAATTGAAAATGGAGTAAAATAACAATGATCGAAATAAAAAATTTCGATTTCAAGATAAAATATAATGTATTATCTTCGGTGATGGATAAATAGAGGTTATATATTTGTGTACACTACGATATTATGCAATTTTTGTGCATCCTATTCGAATTAAATAAAAATGGGTACTCACTGTGATAGTCTAATATTAATCTAGGTCTAATAATATTATCTATATATTGATAATAAATAAATCTATACTTTTCTTAGATATTTTTCGCCGATGTAAAAACAGCTGAGAGACAAAAACTTATTGACATTTTTCATTTCGCTTAGAAATCTGAAAAATCGTAAATTATATGAAGCTAACCAATTTTATTCTGAAAAAATTTTAACTTTGGTGTTTATTCAGTTTTTTTTGAGGTGTTTGACCTGTGCAAACACCGAGTATTCTAATACTTTTGCATTTATTTCGAATAGTATTTCATGGGTATTTTAGAACGAAGACATACATTTTTAAGTTTTTTTTCGTACCCATTTATCTGTTAACTAGGAGTGATCGTTATATTACATAACTAAAAAAATAATCTATTATTAATAAATAATCAAATCACCTATTATTTATTACCTTATTTTGCAGCGTTATTTTTTAAGCGTTACTTATATTACATATTGTCCGACCAAAACCGCCTACCAGCCTGCCACGCGACACAGCGCACTGACTAACTGGACTTAAGGTCAATTTCACTTAGACGTATAATATTTTTGTCAAAAGTAAAGTGTTATATTATGCTCTAAGACAACTACATATGATCTATTTTTAAATGAGTGTCCAATAATGAAAGTAATATATTATTAGGTTATTTATTATGTTCCGCGCCAATATATTTGTTCGTATTATACGTTATTTATAACGTGTTGGTTACTACGTTAGATTATTTTTTTAATATTAGTGCGGATCACTGGCGTGATCTTTGATGACGTACTTATGCATTTATCGTGGGTTTGTGAGCGATTGCGGCGTCGCGTGTCAAATTGTTTTCAAATAAATCGTGGGTTTGTTTATTGTAATAACTGTAAATAAAAGTTAGTTTTAGTTACGTGTAAATAATTAATTTATTAAATATATATTTGATTTTTAACGTTAAACAGCTCACGGCGACGGCGCGGCGTGTTTTGCGACAATAATCAAAAGGCGTCGTTCAACGAAGCGAAGAAATAACTATTATTAATAGCGTAAAAAATAATAGGCGTTTTAAAAGTAGCGTATCGTTATAACGCGTTTTTAATATATAGCCGTTGCGAACACTCCTACTGTTAACTGTCAAAACAACATTTTGAAAAGTATAAGTGAAAACATAACCTACCATTTTACTTGATAAAAGCAAACAATGTTTTTATAATTATTTCGTGTAATCTAAAAGTCAATAAAATAAAAATGTCACAAGCAAACCTTCTAAACGGCTTAGTGAAGCTCAACATAATGATCAACGACTTAAAATATTTACGTAATAATGTGAAAATGATTGTACGAAGTAACAGTTCGAAGGCAACAAAAGAAAAGACTGCTAGCTCTGTTTATCGGACTATGAATATATTTGATAGGAGGGCGAAGGCGTTGCAACGGGAGAGATCAGCTCAGAGAGACGATTATCATTTAGCAGAATACATAAAAGAGGAAGTCGGGTGGCGGACGGCTGACAGAGTTTTTGATATAAAGAGGACGTTTAAAAATGCTGTGGAGCTTGGTAATTGAGATTTAGTTATCGCACTATGCTTAGGGCTTTAACTCCAGTTGATACTTGTGGTCTTTTGCTAACATTTCAATAACTATTAATTATCTTTGACAGATAGCTTAGTCCAGTAGTTAAGAGCTCAAGCCGCTCCGTCCACTGAATTGTGTAATCGCGGGTTCGATCCCCGCATGTTACAAGTGTGTGTGACCCATAAATATTTGTTTCGGACTGAGTATTACAGCAGTGTCTTAAAATCTTGTACTTTGCACATGTTAAATTTAATGATAGAGGAAAACCATGTGAGAAAACTGTGTGCCCAAGATATAGTTACTTTTAACTGGTTTGGCCTGCAAATTTGTCTGCATTGACTTTAGACAGGAACCTTATATATAGTTTTCTAGGATCTTATCTTATCTTATCTTATATTATCTTATTGTTGTTTCATCTACTCGACTTACGTCGGTTCTAATAAATATCTCGTCCTGTTTCCCACAAGAAAAAAGATATTTATGCCCCCCTAACTTCTTTACTTATTTGAATATATATGTATGTATATATATAATATATGTATATATAAAGTGTATGAGAGAGAACTATTCTGTATGTTATGGAGTCTGTTGTGTATGAAATGTTGCTCTTCTTCTTCCCCTTCTATTTCTCTGCCGAGTGTTTGGCGGCCGTTGTGTGTTTTGTGTATGGCTTGTGTTAGATGTCTCTGGTGTGCTTGGTAGTTGTTGAGTGATGGATGTCTGTTGAGTGTGCGCTATTGGTCGCGTGTGTGTTGCTTGTTGTGTGTGGGACGATTGCTCTGTATTTGGTATGTGAGAGTCTTGAGTGTTGTTTACGAATACAGTATCTCCGAGGACTTTGCTGAGAATGGTGGATGTATGTATGGCTGCTTGTTTTTGTAGGATACTGATGTCAATGCAGGTATCTAATTTATCTATGTACTTTTTAATGCTTTTAGCTACGAATCCTGTGGCACCTATCACTATTGGGATAACAGTCGTTTGTGTGTTCCACAATCGACTGACTTCAGTTTTTAAAAGGTGGTATTTGCTTAACTTTTCAATTTCTTTTGCTCCTATGTTATAGTCAGATGGAACAGTTATATCTATTAAATATGTTTTGTTATTAACTTTATCAACGTATATTAAATCTGGTCTATTGTGTGTTACGGTTATGTCATTGTGAACGGGCATTTCCCATAGGATTTTAGTGTACTCATTTTCTTTAACCTGCGGCTGTATTAATGTTTCTTTCCACCAAAGATTGGAAACTTCTATTTTATGCTTTTTAGCCAGACACCAGTAGACGTACTGGACAAGGTTATTATGCCGTTTGACATAATATGTACCCGCCAGCTTTTCGCACCCCGATATAATGTGCTGTGTCGTTTCGTCTTTACAGGCGCAAAGGCGACATTTACCGTCTATTGGCTCTTTCAGTATGTCCCGTTGATGTTGTCGTGTCAAAATGGCTTGATCCTGTATAGCAAATATTGATGATTCTATGGTATATTTGTTGTTTTTTAATCCATTTAAACGAGAGTTCTATATCTATGTTAGCCTGATCTAATACTTTTTTGGGAAATTGCCCATGCAACTGCTTATTTCGCCACATCTCATTATGTTTTTTTAATATTGCTTCCTTAATCTGTTTATCTGTATGTATGACTCTACGGCCTAAATATAGTTGACCTTCTATCTCTTTAGCTTCACTTATTACGGAGTATTTATCCCTGTGTATATCGTGCTCAACTATTGCTTTTATAAGGTGATCACTTTCAGCTTCTAAGTATTGCTTATATTTAATTATTTGCGATTTATACATGTATTCAACATTTAATAACCCCCTCCCCCCTTGTGCTACTGGTAAGTATAGCCTTTGCACATCTGCTTTCTGCTGATGTGCCTTCTTGATTGCTAATAGTTTTCTTGTTTTGGTATCTATTTTCTGTAAGTCACTGCTTTTGTAATTTATGACACCGAACGAGTATAGTAATACCGGAATAGCGTACGTATTTATACCTTTTATTAGACATCGCGAATTGAGATGCGTGTTAAGCAGCTTTTTTAATCTTTTGAAGTATTCTTTACATAGTTGGTCTTTAACTATGCTGTGTTCTATTTTTCCTGACTCATGTACTCCTAAATATTTGTATTTATCCCCTACTGCAAGCTGATTTATCATCTCACCGTTTAATAATATATGACCTTCTCCCGTCACGCTACTTCTATGTCCTGAACTAATATGTATTATATTGCATTTGTCTAGGCCAAATCTCATCCCGATGTCACTTGTGAATATCTCCACGCTATCTAATAATACTTTTAAATTGTGCTTATTGTTTGCATAAATTTTTAGATCGTCCATGTACAACAAATGATTAATCCAGAAACTATCTTTGAGTTTATACCCTTTCATTTCGTATTTATTAAGTACGAATGAGAGGGGGTTGATTGCTAAGCAAAATAATAATGGAGAAAGGGAGTCGCCCTGAAATATTCCGCGTCTTATTGTAATCGGTTCAGTAGTCAACGAATTTTGGGAGCCACGGGCTGTCATGATCACCCTCCAAGCCGGCATAACTAGTTCTAAGAATCTCTTGATCATGGGCGGGCATTTGTAGACATCCAGTACCTTGATAAGCCACTCATGCGACACACTGTCAAAAGCTTTTTGGTAGTCTATCCACGCCATGCTCAAGTTCTTCTGGGATTGGTGTGCATCCTCTAATATAGCTTTATTAACCATCAAGTAATCCTTGCAGCCCCTGACACCCCGACGACATCCCCGTTGCTCTGCTGCCATTATGTTGTTCTCGTGGCAATGTTTATATAAAATGTTAGCTAAAACGGAGGTTAATAATTTGTACATCGTAGGTAAGCACGCTATTGGTCTCCAATTTTTCGGGTCTTCAGTGTGTTCGTTTTTGGGTATTAATATAACCTGACCAGTAGTGAACCATTCCTCTAAGGTTTCTCGTTGCGTAACTATTTTCGTAAAAGTGAAGCTAAATAACTGTGAACGCTAGTAAAATATTTAATGTAATAATTTTGTATTTTATCTATCCCTGGTGATTTCCAGTTCAGTAGTTTTCTAACTGCAAATTTGATTTGGTCTTCTGATATTTCGTGTATGTCTGTTGTGTCTACCTCATTTGATGAAACCTCCACTTCTTGAATCCACCTAGCCTCATTATTGTACTGTACGGGAATTGATAATATAGACGACCAGAACTCTTCTACTCTTTCTTTGTTAGGTAATTTAACTTCTTTGATATTATTTCCTCCTAAGCTTCTATAGAATTTATGTTCATTTTCATGAAATAAATTATTTTGTTCCTTTCTACTATTTATATATTTATATATTTCTACTATTTGTATCTCTTTATTCTACCAGCTAACGCTTTAACCTTTTTGAACAGGACGATTAGTACGTCGTGCGTCCTGTTGCTGCTGTGGCTGGTATGCGTCGTGAAGGAGAATTCAATGAAAGCCGAAATGTCTTGAAGCAGTGCTCCACCCACCAGTTGTGACCCTCTTCGCGCAGAGTTTCTTCCTAAATCTTCTAATGTCCAGTCGCTCGAACGTGCCTGGCGCGATTTTTCGCGCTCTTAAGTACTATTTGTTGTGTCACAACTAGTGGGCTTTGTACCGAGTTTATTAATCCAATAAACCAATCATAATAAATTATTCCTGTCCCTTTCCGGGGTTACACTCTTCTTACTATTCCTATCCCTTTCAGGGTTACACTCTTCTATTATTCCTATCCCTTTCAGGGTTACACTCTTCTATTATTCCTATCCCTTTCAGGGTTACACTCTTCTATCTTTATACTAATGCTTATGCGCTAGGATTCTATGACATCTTATTTCTAACTTAAATTACTACTACAGTAACTTAATCTATTATATACAAATTATACAGACGTCGTTCTGTACATTTCTCCCGCCGTGAACTGTCGGCTTCACTGACGGTTCATAAGTCTTCGTGGAGGGACGACGTCGGCAACACTATCAATTTCTTCGCTGGCCTCCGAAGAACTCCTCCCTTGGTGCGGACGTCCACCGCACGCACAATTCCATCTTCTCCAGGGAAGGTCCTTATTATCCTCCCAAGAGGCCACATGTTCCTGGGGAGTACGTTGTCAACAATGAGGACGATGTCCTCCTCCTTCAGGGCGGCGCCGCGTCCATGGGGCTCCCGCCGGTACTGAAGTCCAGGTAAGTACTCCCTTATCCATCGTTCCCAGAACATGTCCGCGAGTCTCTGTGCCGCTCTCCAATGGGTGCGGCCGATGAGGTCAGTGTCAGTGAAGGTCCCCGGTGTCGGGTTGCGCGCTGGGCCGTAGAGCAGAAAGTGGTTCGGTGTCAGCGCCTCTGGGTCCTCAGGGTCGACGGGTACATGAGTGAGCGGTCGGTTGTTTAGTGTAAACTCGACCTCCGCCAGCAGTGTGGTGAGAACCTCTTCTGTCGGGTGCCTCTCCGTCAGGATCGCGTATAGGGCCGTCTTCACACTGCGCACCAGTCTTTCCCATGCGCCACCCATGAACGGGGCGCCGGGGGGAATAAAGCGCCAGCTGATGGTTTTTCTCGTGGCCTCTTCTCGGGTGGCGTTGTCCCGCGCCTCCCGTAGCTCTCTGTCGGCGCCGCGGAGATTGGTCCCGTTGTCCGACCATATTTCAGTCGGGCAGCCGCGGCGGGCGATGAACCGTCGTAGGGCCATCACAGCTGACTCGGTGCTGAGTGATGCGGCGACTTCCAGGTGTACGGCGCGTGAAGTCAGGCAGGTGAAGAGGGCTACGTAGCGCTTCTGTGTGCCCCGACCCACTGTCACAGTCAGAGGTCCGAAATAGTCGATGCCGGTGTACGTGAAGGCCCTCTGATGGTGAGCCAGTCTGCAGGGCGGCAAGTTCCCGGTGCTCGGCTCTGGAGGCGCGTCTCTTCTTCGGCGACAGCTGTAGCACTTGTGTATGACCATCCGGGCTACTGTACGTAATCGAGTTATCCAGTACCTTGCTCGACACTCGTTGATGGTCGCCTCTACTCCGGCGTGGTGCAGCTGTCGGTGTACGTGTTCGATGTACAGGCGGGTGACGCGATGATCTCCGTCCAGCACTGCGGGGCACCGTAGCTCGTCGCTGATGTCCGGCGTCGCACTTATTCGCGACTTGATCCTTATCACTCCACTGATAATCTGCGCTGATAAGGGGCGGAGGCGACCCTTCGATAGCCTATCACTATTACTCAGTTCGCTATAATACGAGTCGTGTTGTACTACACGCACTAACAACGCCTCCGCTCTTATCAATAGTTCTGCACTGAGCGGTAAACACTTAACACTGTCCTTATCACTAAACTTAATTCTACACTTATCGCTACACTTATTCCTATTCTTAACACTATTCCACTGTGGGTCCTTTTCGCGATTCCTAGCCTGTCTCTTATAGTTCACTAATTGTCTATTCACACTGCACAGGTCGATGAACTGCAGCACGCGCGCCGTCGCTCGTAGCAGGCGCTCCCACGTAGAGAAGCGCGCTGGATCCGGAACAGCTGATCGCGGTGAGACGGGCCGTTGCTCGGTGATAGTGTGTGTCCGTTCCTCGCCCGTCGCTGCGTCGAGTGTCGGTCGCTCCGCCGGCCATGTTGATGGGTGCTCGCGCAGGAACTCGGGCCCAAGGAACCATCGGTGATGAGAGCCGATGTCCCTGGGTACTTCGCGCGTCGCGTCGTCAGCCACGTTTAGTTTCGTGGGCACCCACCTCCAATCACTTATGGCGCTGTTTTCCTCTATCGCGGCGATGCGATGTGCGACGAACGGGCGGTAGGATCGCGCGCCCGTCTTCAGCCACGTCATGACGGTACGGCTGTCCGTCCAGTAGGTCACTGCGCTTGGCTTCTTATCATGTTCGGCGATGATAGTCGCGCCCAGGCGACTACCCAGTACGGCGGCTTGCAGTTCGAGTCTCGGGATCGATGTGAGCTTGAGCGGTGCCACCTTCGCCTTCGCCGCCACGAGGGTTATATGTACCTCGCCGTCGCTCGTGGTGGCTCTCCAGTACGCCGCTGTCGCGTAGGCTGACTCGCTCGCGTCCACGAACACGTGCAACTCGAGCGTCTCGGCGTGCGTGTACCCGTGGTAGCATCGTGGTATCTTCAGGTCCCGCAGACTCCGCAGGTGTTGGGTCCACTCGACCCACTGTTGTGCTAGGTCATCGTCGATGTTGTCGTCCCATCCTGTGCCGCGCCGCCATATCTCCTGCAGTATCTGCTTGGCCCGTATGGTGATGGGCGAAGCGATTCCGAGCGGGTCGAACAGAGACATTAGTATGCGGAGTGTCTCCCGCTTCGTCGGCGTCGGCTTTTCGAGTATGCCCGGGGGGAGGCGTGCGTCGATGTTGAACCCGATGTCGTCGGTGTCCGGCCTCCACTCCAGTCCGAGTACTCGTTCCGTCTGTCTTTCCTCGTTGAGCCCGATCATCCGTCTGTCGTGTCTGATCTATTTTATTCGCGCGGGCTCGGCGTTTTCTTTTGGGACGAGGGCGTCGATTTATTTTCTGTATCTTCTTTTCTTTTATGTCGACTCGTCGTCGATCTTCTGTTCTATTTTCCTTCTGTTCAATTTCGAATCGCGGTCGATTTGCACTAGGTACTGTGGGCGCTTCAGTCTGTTTAGTGCGTCGTGAGCGCGCACCGTGTACGACCCAGCCGAGAGGGGTCCGGGAGGCAACGGGTTGATGTCGCTGCCCCCGGCGTACCTCTGTCGTCAGCAGTAGGTGCCAATTGTCTTGGCTGATGATGATCTGGGGCTTCGCTCTTCTGTAGGTGATATCGCTTTCTATGTCCCGCAGATGCTTGCAATCGGCGATGTCTTGCACGGTGACGGCTTGTGGTGACAACTTCATATTTTCAATGGTGCGCGCTTGAATCCGATGTGCGCGCTGGGACGTACCTCTCAACGTCAGCTGGACCCGACGGGAGTTCGATGACCGGACGTTACAATCGCCGATCGCCTCGATGTGCAGTGACTCGCGGGGGCCGCGCGCGCCTGTCTGGTTGGCGAGCTCGGCGTCGATGAGCGTCACCGTTGACCCGTCGTCGAGGAGGGCGTACGTGTCTACTCCTCCCGCCGGTCCGGAAATGTGTACCGGCACTATCTTGAGATACGATGCGAAGCCTCTTGTCCACGTTGACGCGACTGTCTGCTTCTCCGCGTTGTCGTCTTCGGCGACCCTTTCGCTTTTGACGTGGTGAAGCAGTCTGTGGTGCGAGTATTTGCACCCGTCGGTGTCGCAAGTGCGCTTCTTGCAATGATGACTATTTGTTCTGAAGCGTAGACACGCGAAGCATAGTCTTCGTGCCTTCGCGATATCCCATCTGTCGTTGACCGTCGACTCAATGAATTTCTTGCACTTGGTTACCTCGTGCTCTGTGTCGTGACACGCCGCGCATTTTTCTTTCCTCGGGCTCGATACAGCGGTGCTATAAGTCTTGTTCGTCTGTCTTCTGTTTGCTGTATGTTCCCGTTCGGGTGTCACGTGTTCGGGAGGTGCGTAGCGCCCGCACCTGTCGGCCTCCCTACTGAGGAAATCAGAGAGCCTCAGTAGGTCGGGTTCTTCTGTCTGTTCTTCCGCTGCGTAGTCAAACCATCTATACTTGAGCGCCGGTGTGAACTTGTCGATGGTCATTTTGACAGCCTCCGGGTTGTACAGGTACGCCACGCGGTTGAGTGCGCGTAGCGTCGCGACGATGTTCATCACCCGCGTGGCGAACACGCAGATGTCTCTCGGGTCGTCGCTGAGTCGGGGCAGCGCGCGCAGGCGTTCTAGTTCGCCCAGCGCGATGCAATCTGGTCGGCCGAAGCGTGCTTCGAGCGCCCGGAGTATGTCAGCTGTCTTGGCGTTGTATATGAGTAAGTTCTCGACGGCTTCTTTAGCTTTACCTTTTAGCGCTCTTCGTAGTCTCGCGACGTTCTCTGTGTCCGTGAAGCTCGGCGCAGATTCTTCATAAGCAGCTTTGAAGGTGAGCCACTCTTGGTGTGACCCACTGAAGTACGGCAATTCAGTAGCGAAGCGGTGGTGCGGGGCGCTCCCGGACCGGGCGGCGAGGGTGATTGCGGACGCCAGCTCACGCAAGTCGATTTGCTGTGGCGGCGTCGCGACTGTCGTTTCTTCATTCTTCGACACGGCGATGGGTGGTGGCTGGATCGGTGCAGGGGGGCAACGGCGTTGTCGCCCGCGGCGCTGCATCGATGGTGCGCCCCACGTCTATGTCGTGTGGCCTGTCGGCGATGGCCAGGACGTGAGGTCGCGAGTCGTTCAGCCAGCTCCCGACTCTTTTCTCTGTTTCTTGTTCGTCTGATATGCACGTGTCGGCGTCACTCTCGCTTTCTTCATCTTCGGCTTCGATTCGTGATATTTTCGCGGCTGCTAATTGGACTTGCAATTCTAGTAGCTCCTCCTTGGCGCGGGCGAGCTTCAATCTTCGCGTCTTCGTTGAGAGCGTCCTCTTCGTTCCAGTCCTCTTGGATACTGGCTTCTTTGTTTTCTCCGTCGCGGAAGTGTCTTCCGTGGCGGTTGTTTCCGTCATGACAGTAGATTCTGTCGTGGCGGTCGACTCTGACGTGGCGGTCGACTCTGTCGCTGTAGTCGACCCCGACGATTCGGCGACTGGGGCCGATGCTGCTGGTCTACTGGTGGTGGAGCGTGTGACTGGCATGTTTCTTTCTTCTATTTTCTTCCTTTTTCAGCTTGATTCTTCTATATTCTCTTGCGTCTTCTATATTCTCTTGACGACGATAATCCGGCTTCCGAAGGACCAAATGAACAGGACGATTAGTACGTCGTGCGTCCTGTTGCTGCTGTGGCTGGTATGCGTCGTGAAGGAGAATTCAATGAAAGCCGAAATGTCTTGAAGCAGTGCTCCACCCACCAGTTGTGACCCTCTTCGCGCAGAGTTTCTTCCTAAATCTTCTAATGTCCAGTCGCTCGAACGTGCCTGGCGCGATTTTTCGCGCTCTTAAGTACTATTTGTTGTGTCACAACTAGTGGGCTTTGTACCGAGTTTATTAATCCAATAAACCAATCATAATAAATTATTCCTGTCCCTTTCCGGGGTTACACTCTTCTTACTATTCCTATCCCTTTCAGGGTTACACTCTTCTATTATTCCTATCCCTTTCAGGGTTACACTCTTCTATTATTCCTATCCCTTTCAGGGTTACACTCTTCTATCTTTATACTAATGCTTATGCGCTAGGATTCTATGACATCTTATTTCTAACTTAAATTACTACTACAGTAACTTAATCTATTATATACAAATTATACAGACGTCGTTCTGTACACTTTTGTTTTAATATTTCTACTATATTTGTATGGTCATTCTCGCTTCGGATGTTATGTTTCCTGTATAATTTATCTTTAATATTCATCATTCTACGTGTGTTGGTTCCTCTTTCTATTTCTATTAACTGTCCTAGCTCTTTCCTATATGTATCTATTTTAAATTGTATTCTTCTTTTCCACGGCGGATCAGTTTTAGCTTTTATGGTATTCTTAGGTATGTATGGCGTTTGATTATTATTTATGATTAGCGTTTTGGCAGCTGCATAAATAATGTCATTTATGTCCCGTAAGGAATTATTGGTTATTAATATGTTAGGTAAGTATGTATTTATTTTGTTTAAATTTTCTAAGAAAAGTCTATTTATTTTAGCTTTGGGTAGAAGTAGGCGATCTTCGACTGAAGTCTCTTTTGTTTCGGCTAATATTTGTAAAAAGTTTAAGATAAGTGGGTCTTGGTCTTCATTTACTTGTATGTTTTGTGTGTAATTATCTATTGTTTCAGCCTGTTCTACTGTGTAGGATTCTATGTGTTGAATATTTTGTGAGATTGTGTTGTGTAATGACATTGTGTTATGTTCTTCTACTTCGTTTACATTTTGTTCGGAGCTCTGTATATTTTGCACTTCGATAATGCCCTCTGCTTGTTTTTGGATACAGTTCAGTAGTTCTTGTGATATAACATTTTGTTTTATAATCCTACGTGCCTGATTTGATAGGGTGTTTCCATTAAATTTGTGTATTTTTGGATTATTAGGGTTCCTCTCTGCAAAAAGTTCCTGTAATCTTCCTATATATCCCGGTCCACCTGCTCTTGCTTTAAAATAACAAAACATTAATTCTTTGAGTTCGTCTGTTGACCACTTTCTTCTTCTGTCATCACTTAACTCCATATGCGTGGTCGTTTCGGATGAGCCGACAGAGTCAGTGGGCGAAGCCCTACTCTGCAAAGCACCATCCGTACCCTCCCCACCCCGTTGGTCGGCTGTAATATTTTCGGGTCCCCCGACTCTCACCCGCCTGTTCAGTAGAGAGCCGCTGACGGTCTGCATGCTGTCACGCCCAGCGTCAGCTCCAGACGTGCCCCGGCGATCACCCCCGGGAAGCGGCCCTAAACGTTCATTACATAATTGTCTCTCCATATTGAAGGTGTTGCTAGTGCTCCGTTGGCCATCATTACGTCTTCGCCTTTGGCTATGATGTTCCACCCCTCACGTGGCATAGATGTTGTAGCCGGACGTGGAGTTAGGCTTATGAGGGGCATATTATCTTATATTATATTATATTATTGTTGTTTCATCTACTCGACTTACGTCGGTTCTAATAAATATCTCGTCCTGTTTCCCACAAGAAAAAAGATATTTATGCCCCCCTAACTTCTTTACTTATTTGAATATATATGTATGTATATATATAATATATGTATATATAAAGTGTATGAGAGAGAACTATTCTGTATGTTATGGAGTCTGTTGTGTATGAAATGTTGCTCTTCTTCTTCCCCTTCTATTTCTCTGCCGAGTGTTTGGCGGCCGTTGTGTGTTTTGTGTATGGCTTGTGTTAGATGTCTCTGGTGTGCTTGGTAGTTGTTGAGTGATGGATGTCTGTTGAGTGTGCGCTATTGGTTGCGTGTGTGTTGCTTGTTGTGTGTGGGACGATTGCTCTGTATTTGGTATGTGAGAGTCTTGAGTGTTGTTTACGAATACAGTATCTCCGAGGACTTTGCTGAGAATGGTGGATGTATGTATGGCTGCTTGTTTTTGTAGGATACTGATGTCAATGCAGGTATCTAATTTATCTATGTACTTTTTAATGCTTTTAGCTACGATTCCTGTGGCACCTATCACTATTGGGATAACAGTCGTTTGTGTGTTCCACAATCGACTGACTTCAGTTTTTAAAAGGTGGTATTTGCTTAACTTTTCAATTTCTTTTGCTCCTATGTTATAGTCAGATGGAACAGTTATATCTATTAAATATGTTTTGTTATTAACTTTATCAACGTATATTAAATCTGGTCTATTGTGTGTTACGGTTATGTCAGTGTGAACGGGCATTTCCCATAGGATTTTAGTGTACTCATTTTCTTTAACCTGCGGCTGTATTAATGTTTCTTTCCACCAAAGATTGGAAACTTCTATTTTATGCTTTTTAGCCAGACACCAGTAGACGTACTGGACAAGGTTATTATGCCGTTTGACATAATATGTACCCGCCAGCTTTTCGCACCCCGATATAATGTGCTGTGTCGTTTCGTCTTTACAGGCGCAAAGGCGACATTTACCGTCTATTGGCTCTTTCAGTATGTCCCGTTGATGTTGTCGTGTCAAAATGGCTTGATCCTGTATAGCAAATATTGATGACTCTATGGTTGGAGATATTTGTTGTTTTTTAATCCATTTAAACGAGAGTTCTATATCTATGTTAGCCTGATCTAATACTTTTTTGGGAAATTGCCCATGCAACTGCTTATTTCGCCACATCTCATTATGTTTTTTTAATATTGCTTCCTTAATCTGTTTATCTGTATGTATGACTCTACGGCCGAAATATAGTTGACCTTCTATCTCTTTAGCTTCACTTATTACGGAGTATTTATCCCTGTGTATATCGTGCTCAACTATTGCTTTTATAAGGTGATCACTTTCAGCTTCTAAGTATTGCTTATATTTAATTATTTGCGATTTATACATGTATTCAACATTTAATAACCCCCTCCCCCCTTGTGCTACTGGTAAGTATAGCCTTTGCACATCTGCTTTCTGCTGATGTGCCTTCTTGATTGCTAGTAGTTTTCTTGTTTTAGTATCTATTTTCTGTAAGTCACTGCTTTTGTAATTTATGACACCGAACGAGTATAGTAATACCGGAATAGCGTACGTATTTATACCTTTTATTAGACATCGCGAATTGAGATGCGTGTTAAGCAGCTTTTTTAATCTTTTGAAGTATTCTTTACATAGTTGGTCTTTAATTATGCTGTGTTCTATTTTTCCTGACTCATGTACTCCTAAATATTTGTATTTATCCCCTACTGCAAGCTGATTTATCATCTCACCGTTTAATAATATATGACCTTCTCCCGTCACGCTACTTCTATGTCCTGAACTAATATGTATTATATTGCATTTGTCTAGGCCAAATCTCATCCCGATGTCACTTGTGAATATCTCCACGCTATCTAATAATACTTTTAAATTGTGCTTATTGTTTGCATAAATTTTTAGATCGTCCATGTACAACAAATGATTAATCCAGAAACTATCTTTGAGTTTATACCCTTTCATTTCGTATTTATTAAGTACGAATGAGAGGGGGTTGATTGCTAAGCAAAATAATAATGGAGAAAGGGAGTCGCCCTGAAATATTCCGCGTCTTATTGTAATCGGTTCAGTAGTCAACGAATTTTGGGAGCCACGGGCTGTCATGATCACCCTCCAAGCCGGCATAACTAGTTCTAAGAATCTCTTGATCATGGGCGGGCATTTGTAGACATCCAGTACCTTGATAAGCCACTCATGCGACACACTGTCAAAAGCTTTTTGGTAGTCTATCCACGCCATGCTCAAGTTCTTCTGGGATTGGTGTGCATCCTCTAATATAGCTTTATTAACCATCAAGTGATCCTTGCAGCCCCTGACACCCCGACGACATCCCCGTTGCTCTGCTGCCATTATGTTGTTCTCGTGGCAATGTTTATATAAAATGTTAGCTAAAACGGAGGTTAATAATTTGTACATCGTAGGTAAGCACGCTATTGGTCTCCAATTTTTCGGGTCTTCAGTGTGTTCGTTTTTGGGTATTAATATAACCTGACCAGTAGTGAACCATTCCTCTAAGGTTTCTCGTTGCGTAACTATTTTCGTAAAAAGTGAAGCTAAATAACTGTGAACGCTAGTAAAATATTTAATGTAATAATTTTGTATTTTATCTATCCCTGGTGATTTCCAGTTCAGTAGTTTTCTAACTGCAAATTTGATTTGGTCTTCTGATATTTCGTGTATGTCTGTTGTGTCTACCTCATTTGATGAAACCTCCACTTCTTGAATCCACCTAGCCTCATTATTGTACTGTACGGGAATTGATAATATAGACGACCAGAACTCTTCTACTCTTTCTTTGTTAGGTAATTTAACTTCTTTGATATTATTTCCTCCTAAGCTTCTATAGAATTTATGTTCATTTTCATGAAATAAATTATTTTGTTCCTTTCTACTATTTATATTATCGTATCTCTTTATTCTACCAGCTAACGCTTTAACCTTTTGTTTTAATATTTCTACTATATTTGTATGGTCATTCTCGCTTCGGATGTTATGTTTCCTGTATAATTTATCTTTAATATTCATCATTCTACGTGTGTTGGTTCCTCTTTCTATTTCTATTAACTGTCCTAGCTCTTTCCTATATGTATCTATTTTAAATTGTATTCTTCTTTTCCACGGCGGATCAGTTTTAGCTTTTATGGTATTCTTAGGTATGTATGGCGTTTGATTATTATTTATGATTAGCGTTTTGGCAGCTGCATAAATAATGTCATTTATGTCCCGTAAGGAATTATTGGTTATTAATATGTTAGGTAAGTATGTATTTATTTTGTTTAAATTTTCTAAGAAAAGTCTATTTATTTTAGCTTTGGGTAGAAGTAGGCGATCTTCGACGGAAGTCTCTTTTGTTTCGGCTAATATTTGTAAAAAGTTTAAGATAAGTGGGTCCTGGTCTTCATTTACTTGTATATTCTGTGTGAAATTATCTATTGTTTCAGCCTGTTCTACTGTGTAGGATTCTATGTGTTGAATATTTTGTGAGATTGTGTTGTGTAATGACATTGTGTTATGTTCTTCTACTTCGTTTACATTTTGTTCGGAGCTCGGTATATTTTGCACCTCGATAATGACCTCTGCTTGTTTTTGGATACAGTTCAGTAGTTCTTGAGATATAACATTTTGTTTTATAACCCTACGTGCCTGATTTGATAGGGTGTTTCCATTAAATTTGTGTATTTTTGGATTATTAGGGTTTCTCTCTGCAAAAAGTTCCTGTAATCTTCCTATATATCCCGGTCCACCTGCTCTTGCTTTAAAATAACAAAACATTAATTCTTTGAGTTCGTCTGTTGACCACTTTCTTCTTCTGTCATCACTTAACTCCATATGCGTGGTCGTTTCGGATGAGCCGACAGAGTCAGTGGGCGAAGCCCTACTCTGCAAAGCACCATCCGTACCCTCCCCACCCCGTTGGTCGGCTGTAATATTTTCGGGTCCCCCGACTCTCACCCGCCTGTTCAGTAGAGAGTCGCTGACGGTCTGCATGCTGTCACGCCCAGCGTCAGCTCCAGACGTGCCCCGGCGATCACCCCCGGGAAGCGGCCCTAAACGTTCATTACTTAATTGTCTCTCCATATTGAAGGTGTTGCTAGTGCTCCGTTGGCCATCATTACGTCTTCGCCTTTGGCTATGATGTTCCACCCCTCACGTGGCATAGATGTTGTAGCCGGACGTGGAGTTAGGCTTATGAGGGGCATATTATATTATATTATATTATATTATATTATATTATATTATATTATATTATATTATATTATATTATATTATATTATATTATATTATATTATATTATATTATATTATATTATATTATATTATATTATATTATATTATATTATATTATATTATATTATATTATATTATATTATATTATATTATATTATATTATATTATATTATATTATATTATATTATATTATATTATATATATTATTGTTGTTTCATCTACTCGACTTACGTCGGTTCTAATAAATATCTCGTCCTGTTACCCACAAGAAAAAAGATATTTATGCCCCCCTAACTTCTTTACTTATTTGAATATGTATGTATATATATATAATATATGTATCTATAAAGTGTATGAGAGAGAACTATTCTGTATGTTATAGAGTCTGTTGTGTATGAAATGTTGCTCTTCTTCTTCCCCTTCTATTTCTCTGCCGAGTGTTTGGCGGCCGTTGTGTGTTTTGTGTATGGCTTGTGTTAGATGTCTCTGGTGTGCTTGATAGTTGTTGAGTGATGGATGTCTGTTAAGTGTGCGCTATTGGTTGCGTGTGTGTTGCTTGTTGTGTGTAGGTCGATTGCTCTGTATTTGGTATGTGAGAGTCTTGAGTGTTGTTTACGAATACAGTATCTCCAAGGACTTTGCTGAGAATGGTGGATGTATGTATGGCTGCTTGTTTTTGTAGGATACTGATGTCAATGCAGGTATCTAATTTATCTATGTACTTTTTAATGCTTTTAGCTACGATTCCTGTGGCACCTATCACTATTGGGATAACAGTCGTTTGTGTGTTCCACAAACGACTGACTTCAGTTTTTAAAAGGTGGTATTTGCTTAACTTTTCAATTTCTTTTGCTCCTATGTTATAGTCAGATGGTACAGTTATATCTATTAAATATGTTTTGTTATTAACTTTATCAACGTATATTAAATCTGGTCTATTGTGTGTAACAGTTACGTCAGTGTGAACGGGCATTTCCCATAGGATTTTAGTGTACTCATTTTCTTTAACCTGCGGCTGTATTAATGTTTCTTTCCACCAGAGATTGGAAACTTCAATTTTATGCTTTTTAGCCAGACACCAGTAGACGTACTGAACAAGGTTATTATGCCGTTTGACATAATATGTACCTGCCAGCTTTTCGCACCCCGATATAATGTGCTGTGTCGTTTCGTCTTTACAGGCGCAAAGGCGACATTTACCGTCTATTGGCTCTTTCAGTATGTCCCGTTGATGTTGTCGTGTCAAAATGGCTTGATCCTGTATAGCAAATATTGATGATTCTATGGTTGGAGATATTTGTTGTTTTTTAATCCATTTAAACGAGAGTTCTATATCTATGTTAGCCTGATCTAATACTTTTTTGGGAAATTGCCCATGCAACTGCTTATTTCGCCACATCTCATTATGTTTTTTTAATATTGCTTCCTTAATCTGTATTATATTATATTATATTATATTATATTATATTATATTATATTATATTATATTATATTATATTATATTATATTATATTATATTATATTATATTATATTATATTATATTATATTATATTATATTATATTATATTATATTATATTATATTATATTATATTATATTATATTATATTATATTATATTATATTATATTATATTATATTATATTATATTAGTTTCATCTACTCGACTTACGTCGGTTCTAATAAATATCTCGTCCTGTTACCCACAAGAAAAAAGATATTTATGCCCCCCTAACTTCTTTACTTATTTGAATATATATGTATGTATATATATAATATATGTATCTATAAAGTGTATGAGAGAGAACTATTCTGTATGTTATGGAGTCTGTTGTGTATGAAATGTTGCTCTTCTTCTTCCCCTTCTATTTCTCTGCCGAGTGTTTGGCGGCCGTTGTGTGTTTTGTGTATGGCTTGTGTTAGATGTCTCTGGTGTGCTTGATAGTTGTTGAGTGATGGATGTCTGTTGAGTGTGCGCTATTGGTTGCGTGTGTGTTGCTTGTTGTGTGTGGGTCGATTGCTCTGTATTTGGTATGTGGAAGTCTTGAGTGTTGTTTACGAATACAGTATCTCCAAGGACTTTGCTGAGAATGGTGGATGTATGTATGGCTGCTTGTTTTTGTAGGATACTGATATCAATGCAGGTATCTAATTTATCTACGTACTTTTTAATGCTTTTAGCTACGATTCCTGTGGCACCTATCACTATTGGGATAACAGTCGTTTGTGTGTTCCACAAACGACTGACTTCAGTTTTTAAAAGGTGGTATTTGCTTAACTTTTCAATTTCTTTTGCTCCTATGTTATAGTCAGATGGTACAGTTATATCTATTAAATATGTTTTGTTATTAACTTTATCAACGTATATTAAATCTGGTCTATTGTGTGTAACAGTTACGTCAGTGTGAACGGGCATTTCCCATAGGATTTTGGTGTACTCATTTTCTTTAACCTGCGGCTGTAATAATGTTTCTTTCCACCAGAGATTGGAAACTTCAATTTTATGTTTTTTAGCTAGACACCAGTAGACGTACTGGACAAGGTTATTATGCCGTTTGACATAATATGTACCTGCCAGCTTTTCGCACCCCGATATAATGTGCTGTGTCGTTTCGTCTTTACAGGCGCAAAGGCGACATTTACCGTCTATTGGCTCTTTCAGTATGTCCCGTTGATGTTGTCGTGTCAAAATGGCTTGATCCTGTATAGCAAATATTGATGATTCTATGGTTGGAGATATTTGTTGTTTTTTTATCCATTTAAATGAGAGTTCTGTATCTATGTTAGCCTGATCTAATACTTTATTGGGAAATTGCCCATGCAACTGCTTACTTCGCCACATCTCATTATGTTTTTTTAATATTGCTTCCTTAATCTGTTTATCTGTATGCATGACTCCACGACCTAAATATAGTTGACCTTCTATCTCTTTAGCTTCATTTATTACGGAGTATTTATCCCTATGTATATCGTGCTCAACTATTGCTTTTATAAGGTGATCACTTTCAGCTTCTAAGTATTGCTTATATTTAACTATTTGCGCTTTATACATGTATTCAACATTTAATAACCCCCTCCCCCCTTGTGCTACTGGTAAGTATAGCCTTTGCACATCTGCTTTCTGCTGATGTGCCTTCTTGATTGCTAGTAGTTTTCTTGTTTTAGTATCTATTTTCTGTAAGTCACTGCTTTTGTAATTTATGACACCGAACGAGTATAGTAATACCGGAATAGCGTACGAATTCACACCTTTTATTAGACACCGCGAATTGAGATGCGTGTTAAGCAGCTTTTTTAATCTTTTGAAGTATTCTTTACATAGTTGGTCTTTAATTATGCTGTGTTCTATTTTTCCTGACTCATGTACTCCTAAATATTTGTATCTATCCCCTACTGCAAGCTGATTAATCATCTCACCGTTTAATAATATATGACCTTCTCCCGTCACGCTACTTCTATGTCCTGAACTAATATGTATTATATTGCATTTTTCTAGGCCAAATCTCATCCCGATGTCACTTGTGAATATCTCCACGCTATCTAATAATACTTTTAAATTGTGCTTATTGTTTGCATAAATTTTTAGATCGTCCATGTACAACAAATGATTAATCCAGAAACTATCTTTGAGTTTATACCCTTTCATTTCGTATTTATTAAGTACGAATGAGAGGGGGTTGAGTGCTAAGCAAAATAATAATGGAGAAAGGGAGTCGCCCTGAAATATTCCGCGTCTTATTGTAATCGGTTCAGTAGTCAACGAATTTTGGGAGCCACGGGCTGTCATGACCACCCTCCAAGCCGGCATAACCAGTTGTAAGAATTTCTTGATCATGGGCGGGCATTTGTAGACATCCAGTACCTTGATAAGCCACTCATGCGACACACTGTCAAAAGCTTTTTGGTAGTCTATCCACGCCATGCTCAAGTTCTTCTGGGATTGGTGTGCATCCTCTAATATAGCTTTATTAACCATCAAGTGATCCTTGCAGCCCCTGACACCCCGACGACATCCCCGTTGCTCTACTGCCATTATGTTGTTCTCATGGCAGTGTTTGTATAAAATATTGGCTAAAACGGAGGTTAATAATTTGTACATTGTAGGTAAGCACGCTATTGGTCTCCAATTTTTCGGGTCTTCAGTGTGTTCGTTTTTGGGTATTAATATAACCTGACCAGTAGTAAACCATTCCTCTAAGGTTTCTCGTTGCGTAACTATTTTCGTAAAAAGTGAAGCTAAATAACTGTGAACGCTAGTAAAATATTTAATGTAATAATTTTGTATTTTATCTATCCCTGGTGATTTCCAGTTCAGTAGTTTTCTAACTGCAAATTTGATTTGGTCTTCTGATATTTCTTGTATGTCTGTTGTGTTTACCTCATTTGATGAAACCTCCACTTCTTGGATCCACCTAGCCTCATTATTGTACTCTACGGGAATTGATAATATAGACGACCAGAACTCTTCTACTCTTTCTTTGTTAGGTAATTTAACTTCTTTGATATTATTTCCTCCTAAGCTTCTATAGAATTTATGTTCGTTTTCATGAAATAAATTATTTTGTTCCTTTCTACTATTTATATTATCGTATCTCTTTATTCTACCAGCTAACGCTTTAACCTTTTGTTTTAATATTTCTACTATATTTCTATGGTCATTCTCGCTTTGGATGTTATGTTTCCTGTATAATTTATCTTTAATATTCATCATTCTACGTGTGTTGGTTCCTCTTTCTATTTCTATTAACTGTCCTAGCTCTTTCCTATATGTATCTATTTTAAATTGTATTCTTCTTTTCCACGGCGGATCAGTTTTAGCTTTTATCGTATTCTTAGGTATGTATGGCGTTTGATTATTATTTATGATTAGCGTTTTGGCAGCTGCATAAATAATGTCATTTATGTCCCGTAAGGAATTATTGGTTATTAATATGTTAGGTAAGTATGTATTTATTTTGTTAAAATTTTCTAAGAAAAGTCTATTTATTTTAGCTTTGGGTAGAAGTAGGCGATCTTCGACGGAAGTCTCTTTTGTTTCGGCTAATATTTGTAAAAAGTTTAAGATAAGTGGGTCCTGGTCTTCATTTACTTGTATATTCTGTGTGAAATTGTCTATTGTTTCAGCCTGTTCTACTGTGTAGGATTCTATGTGTTGAGTATTTTGTGAGATTGTGTTGTGTAATGACATTGTGTTATGTTCTTCTACTTCGTTTACATTTTGTTCGGAGCTCTGTATATTTTGCACTTCGATAATGCCCTCTGCTTGTTTTTGGATACAGTTCAGTAGTTCTTGTGATATAACATTTTGTTTTATAATCCTACGTGCCTGATTTGATAGGGTGTTTCCATTAAATTTGTGTATTTTTGGATTATTAGGGTTCCTCTCTGCAAAAAGTTCCTGTAATCTTCCTATATATCCCGGTCCACCTGCTCTTGCTTTAAAATAACAAAACATTAATTCTTTGAGTTCGTCTGTTGACCACTTTCTTCTTCTGTCATCACTTAACTCCATATGCGTGGTCGTTTCGGATGAGCCGACAGAGTTAGTGGGCGAAGCCCTACTCTGCAAAGCACCATCCGTACCCTCCCCACCCCGTTGGTCGGCTGTAATATTTTCGGGTCCCCCGACTCTCACCCGCCTGTTCAGTAGAGAGTCGCTGACGGTCTGCATGCTGTCACGCCCAGCGTCAGCTCCAGACGTGCCCCGGCGATCACCCCCGGGAAGCGGCCCTAAACGTTCATTACTTAATTGTCTCTCCATATTGAAGGTGTTGCTAGTGCTCCGTTGGCCATCATTACGACTTTGCCTTTGGCTATGATGTTCCACCCCTCACGTGGCATAGATGTTGTAGCCGGACGTGGAGTTAGGCTTATGAGGGGCATATTATATTATATTATATTATATTATATTATATTATATTATATTATATTATATTATATTATATTATATTATATTATATTATATTATATTATATTATATTATATTATATTATATTATATTATATTATATTATATTATATTATATTATATTATATTATATTATATTATATTATATTATATTATATTATATTATATTATATTATATTATATTATATTATATTATATTATATTATATTATATTATATTATATTATATTATATTATATTATATTATATTATATTATATTATATTATATTATATTATATTATATTATATTATATTATATTATATTATATTATATTATATTATATTATATTATATTATATTATATTATATTATATTATATTATATTATATTATATTATATTATATTATATTATATTATATTATATTATATTATATTATATTATATTATATTATTGTTGTTTCATCTACTCGACTTACGTCGGTTCTAATAAATATCTCGTCCTGTTTCCCACAAGAAAAAAGATATTTATGCCCCCCTAACTTCTTTACTTATTTGAATATATATGTATGTATATATATAATATATGTATCTATAAAGTGTATGAGAGAGAACTATTCTGTATGTTATGGAGTCTGTTGTGTATGAAATGTTGCTCTTCTTCTTCCCCTTCTATTTCTCTGCCGAGTGTTTGGCGGCCGTTGTGTATTTTGTGTATGGCTTGTGTTAGATGTCTCTGGTGTGCTTGGTAGTTGTTGAGTGATGGATGTCTGTTGAGTGTGCGCTATTGGTCGCGTGTGTGTTGCTTGTTGTGTGTGGGACGATTGCCCTGTATTTGGTATGTGAGAGTCTTGAGTGTTGTTTACGAATACAGTATCTCCGAGGACTTTGCTGAGAATGGTGGATGTATGTATGGCTGCTTGTTTTTGTAGGATACTGATGTCAATGCAGGTATCTAATTTATCTATGTACTTTTTAATGCTTTTAGCTACGATTCCTGTGGCACCTATCACTATTGGGATAACAGTCGTTTGTGTGTTCCACAAACGACTGACTTCAGTTTTTAAAAGGTGGTATTTGCTTAACTTTTCAATTTCTTTTGCTCCTATGGTATAGTCAGATGGAACAGTTATATCTATTAAATATGTTTTGTTATTAACTTTATCAACGTATATTAAATCTGGTCTATTGTGTGTTACGGTTATGTCAGTGTGAACGGGCATTTCCCATAGGATTTTAGTGTACTCATTTTCTTTAACCTGCGGCTGTATTAATGTTTCTTTCCACCAAAGATTGGAAACTTCTATTTTATGCTTTTTAGCCAGACACCAGTAGACGTACTGGACAAGGTTATTATGCCGTTTGACATAATATGTACCCGCCAGCTTTTCGCACCCCGATATAATGTGCTGTGTCGTTTCGTCTTTACAGGCGCAAAGGCGACATTTACCGTCTATTGGCTCTTTCAGTATGTCCCGTTGATGTTGTCGTGTCAAAATGGCTTGATCCTGTATAGCAAATATTGATGATTCTATGGTATATTTGTTGTTTTTTAATCCATTTAAACGAGAGTTCTATATCTATGTTAGCCTGATCTAATACTTTTTTGGGAAATTGCCCATGCAACTGCTTATTTCGCCACATCTCATTATGTTTTTTTAATATTGCTTCCTTAATCTGTTTATCTGTATGTATGACTCTACGGCCTAAATATAGTTGACCTTCTATCTCTTTAGCTTCACTTATTACGGAGTATTTATCCCTGTGTATATCGTGCTCAACTATTGCTTTTATAAGGTGATCACTTTCAGCTTCTAAGTATTGCTTATATTTAATTATTTGCGATTTATACATGTATTCAACATTTAATAACCCCCTCCCCCCTTGTGCTACTGGTAAGTATAGCCTTTGCACATCTGCTTTCTGCTGATGTGCCTTCTTGATTGCTAATAGTTTTCTTGTTTTGGTATCTATTTTCTGTAAGTCACTGCTTTTGTAATTTATGACACCGAACGAGTATAGTAATACCGGAATAGCGTACGAATTCACACCTTTTATTAGACACCGCGAATTAAGATGCGTGTTAAGCAGCTTTTTTAATCTTTTGAAGTATTCTTTACATAGTTGGTCTTTAATTATGCTGTGTTCTATTTTTCCTGACTCATGTACTCCTAAATATTTGTATCTATCCCCTACTGCAAGCTGATTAATCATCTCACCGTTTAATAATATATGACCTTCTCCCGTCACGCTACTTCTATGTCCTGAACTAATATGTATTATATTGCATTTTTCTAGGCCAAATCTCATCCCGATGTCACTTGTGAATATCTCCACGCTATCTAATAATACTTTTAAATTGTGCTTATTGTTTGCATAAATTTTTAGATCGTCCATGTACAACAAATGATTAATCCAGAAACTATCTTTGAGTTTATACCCTTTCATTTCGTATTTATTAAGTACGAATGAGAGGGGGTTGAGTGCTAAGCAAAATAATAATGGAGAAAGGGAGTCGCCCTGAAATATTCCGCGTCTTATTGTAATCGGTTCAGTAGTCAACGAATTTTGGGAGCCACGGGCTGTCATGACCACCCTCCAAGCCGGCATAACCAGTTGTAAGAATTTCTTGATCATGGGCGGGCATTTGTAGACATCCAGTACCTTGATAAGCCACTCATGCGACACACTGTCAAAAGCTTTTTGGTAGTCTATCCACGCCATGCTCAAGTTCTTCTGGGATTGGTGTGCATCCTCTAATATAGCTTTATTAACCATCAAGTGATCCTTGCAGCCCCTGACACCCCGACGACATCCCCGTTGCTCTGCTGCCATTATGTTGTTCTCATGGCAGTGTTTGTATAAAATATTGGCTAAAACGGAGGTTAATAATTTGTACATTGTAGGTAAGCACGCTATTGGTCTCCAATTTTTCGGGTCTTCAGTGTGTTCGTTTTTGGGTATTAATATAACCTGACCAGTAGTAAACCATTCCTCTAAGGTTTCTCGTTGCGTAACTATTTTCGTAAAAAGTGAAGCTAAATAACTGTGAACGCTAGTAAAATATTTAATGTAATAATTTTGTATTTTATCTATCCCTGGTGATTTCCAGTTCAGTAGTTTTCTAACTGCAAATTTGATTTGGTCTTCTGATATTTCTTGTATGTCTGTTGTGTTTACCTCATTTGATGAAACCTCCACTTCTTGGATCCACCTAGCCTCATTATTGTACTCTACGGGAATTGATAATATAGACGACCAGAACTCTTCTACTCTTTCTTTGTTAGGTAATTTAACTTCTTTGATATTATTTCCTCCTAAGCTTCTATAGAATTTATGTTCGTTTTCATGAAATAAATTATTTTGTTCCTTTCTACTATTTATATTATCGTATCTCTTTATTCTACCAGCTAACGCTTTAACCTTTTGTTTTAATATTTCTACTATATTTCTATGGTCATTCTCGCTTTGGATGTTATGTTTCCTGTATAATTTATCTTTAATATTCATCATTCTACGTGTGTTGGTTCCTCTTTCTATTTCTATTAACTGTCCTAGCTCTTTCCTATATGTATCTATTTTAAATTGTATTCTTCTTTTCCACGGCGGATCAGTTTTAGCTTTTATCGTATTCTTAGGTATGTATGGCGTTTGATTATTATTTATGATTAGCGTTTTGGCAGCTGCATAAATAATGTCATTTATGTCCCGTAAGGAATTATTGGTTATTAATATGTTAGGTAAGTATGTATTTATTTTGTTAAAATTTTCTAAGAAAAGTCTATTTATTTTAGCTTTGGGTAGAAGTAGGCGATCTTCGACGGAAGTCTCTTTTGTTTCGGCTAATATTTGTAAAAAGTTTAAGATAAGTGGGTCCTGGTCTTCATTTACTTGTATATTCTGTGTGAAATTGTCTATTGTTTCAGCCTGTTCTACTGTGTAGGATTCTATGTGTTGAGTATTTTGTGAGATTGTGTTGTGTAATGACATTGTGTTATGTTCTTCTACTTCGTTTACATTTTGTTCGGAGCTCTGTATATTTTGCACTTCGATAATGCCCTCTGCTTGTTTTTGGATACAGTTCAGTAGTTCTTGTGATATAACATTTTGTTTTATAATCCTACGTGCCTGATTTGATAGGGTGTTTCCATTAAATTTGTGTATTTTTGGATTATTAGGGTTCCTCTCTGCAAAAAGTTCCTGTAATCTTCCTATATATCCCGGTCCACCTGCTCTTGCTTTAAAATAACAAAACATTAATTCTTTGAGTTCGTCTGTTGACCACTTTCTTCTTCTGTCATCACTTAACTCCATATGCGTGGTCGTTTCGGATGAGCCGACAGAGTTAGTGGGCGAAGCCCTACTCTGCAAAGCACCATCCGTACCCTCCCCACCCCGTTGGTCGGCTGTAATATTTTCGGGTCCCCCGACTCTCACCCGCCTGTTCAGTAGAGAGTCGCTGACGGTCTGCATGCTGTCACGCCCAGCGTCAGCTCCAGACGTGCCCCGGCGATCACCCCCGGGAAGCGGCCCTAAACGTTCATTACTTAATTGTCTCTCCATATTGAAGGTGTTGCTAGTGCTCCGTTGGCCATCATTACGACTTTGCCTTTGGCTATGATGTTCCACCCCTCACGTGGCATAGATGTTGTAGCCGGACGTGGAGTTAGGCTTATGAGGGGCATATTATATTATATTATATTATATTATTGTTGTTTCATCTACTCGACTTACGTCGGTTCTAATAAATATCTCGTCCTGTTTCCCACAAGAAAAAAGATATTTATGCCCCCCTAACTTCTTTACTTATTTGAATATATATGTATGTATATATATAATATATGTATATATAAAGTGTATGAGAGAGAACTATTCTGTATGTTATGGAGTCTGTTGTGTATGAAATGTTGCTCTTCTTCTTCCCCTTCTATTTCTCTGCCGAGTGTTTGGCGGCCGTTGTGTGTTTTGTGTATGGCTTGTGTTAGATGTCTCTGGTGTGCTTGGTAGTTGTTGAGTGATGGATGTCTGTTGAGTGTGCGCTATTGGTTGCGTGTGTGTTGCTTGTTGTGTGTGGGACGATTGCTCTGTATTTGGTATGTGAGAGTCTTGAGTGTTGTTTACGAATACAGTATCTCCGAGGACTTTGCTGAGAATGGTGGATGTATGTATGGCTGCTTGTTTTTGTAGGATACTGATGTCAATGCAGGTATCTAATTTATCTATGTACTTTTTAATGCTTTTAGCTACGATTCCTGTGGCACCTATCACTATTGGGATAACAGTCGTTTGTGTGTTCCACAATCGACTGACTTCAGTTTTTAAAAGGTGGTATTTGCTTAACTTTTCAATTTCTTTTGCTCCTATGTTATAGTCAGATGGAACAGTTATATCTATTAAATATGTTTTGTTATTAACTTTATCAACGTATATTAAATCTGGTCTATTGTGTGTTACGGTTATGTCAGTGTGAACGGGCATTTCCCATAGGATTTTAGTGTACTCATTTTCTTTAACCTGCGGCTGTATTAATGTTTCTTTCCACCAAAGATTGGAAACTTCTATTTTATGCTTTTTAGCCAGACACCAGTAGACGTACTGGACAAGGTTATTATGCCGTTTGACATAATATGTACCCGCCAGCTTTTCGCACCCCGATATAATGTGCTGTGTCGTTTCGTCTTTACAGGCGCAAAGGCGACATTTACCGTCTATTGGCTCTTTCAGTATGTCCCGTTGATGTTGTCGTGTCAAAATGGCTTGATCCTGTATAGCAAATATTGATGATTCTATGGTATATTTGTTGTTTTTTAATCCATTTAAACGAGAGTTCTATATCTATGTTAGCCTGATCTAATACTTTTTTGGGAAATTGCCCATGCAACTGCTTATTTCGCCACATCTCATTATGTTTTTTTAATATTGCTTCCTTAATCTGTTTATCTGTATGTATGACTCTACGGCCTAAATATAGTTGACCTTCTATCTCTTTAGCTTCACTTATTACGGAGTATTTATCCCTGTGTATATCGTGCTCAACTATTGCTTTTATAATCACTTTCAGCTTCTAAGTATTGCTTATATTTAATTATTTGCGATTTATACATGTATTCAACATTTAATAACCCCCTCCCCCCTTGTGCTACTGGTAAGTATAGCCTTTGCACATCTGCTTTCTGCTGATGTGCCTTCTTGATTGCTAGTAGTTTTCTTGTTTTAGTATCTATTTTCTGTAAGTCACTGCTTTTGTAATTTATGACACCGAACGAGTATAGTAATACCGGAATAGCGTACGTATTTATACCTTTTATTAGACATCGCGAATTGAGATGCGTGTTAAGCAGCTTTTTTAATCTTTTGAAGTATTCTTTACATAGTTGGTCTTTAATTATGCTGTGTTCTATTTTTCCTGACTCATGTACTCCTAAATATTTGTATTTATCCCCTACTGCAAGCTGATTTATCATCTCACCGTTTAATAATATATGACCTTCTCCCGTCACGCTACTTCTATGTCCTGAACTAATATGTATTATATTGCATTTGTCTAGGCCAAATCTCATCCCGATGTCACTTGTGAATATCTCCACGCTATCTAATAATACTTTTAAATTGTGCTTATTGTTTGCATAAATTTTTAGATCGTCCATGTACAACAAATGATTAATCCAGAAACTATCTTTGAGTTTATACCCTTTCATTTCGTATTTATTAAGTACGAATGAGAGGGGGTTGATTGCTAAGCAAAATAATAATGGAGAAAGGGAGTCGCCCTGAAATATTCCGCGTCTTATTGTAATCGGTTCAGTAGTCAACGAATTTTGGGAGCCACGGGCTGTCATGATCACCCTCCAAGCCGGCATAACTAGTTCTAAGAATCTCTTGATCATGGGCGGGCATTTGTAGACATCCAGTACCTTGATAAGCCACTCATGCGACACACTGTCAAAAGCTTTTTGGTAGTCTATCCACGCCATGCTCAAGTTCTTCTGGGATTGGTGTGCATCCTCTAATATAGCTTTATTAACCATCAAGTGATCCTTGCAGCCCCTGACACCCCGACGACATCCCCGTTGCTCTGCTGCCATTATGTTGTTCTCGTGGCAATGTTTATATAAAATGTTAGCTAAAACGGAGGTTAATAATTTGTACATCGTAGGTAAGCACGCTATTGGTCTCCAATTTTTCGGGTCTTCAGTGTGTTCGTTTTTGGGTATTAATATAACCTGACCAGTAGTGAACCATTCCTCTAAGGTTTCTCGTTGCGTAACTATTTTCGTAAAAAGTGAAGCTAAATAACTGTGAACGCTAGTAAAATATTTAATGTAATAATTTTGTATTTTATCTATCCCTGGTGATTTCCAGTTCAGTAGTTTTCTAACTGCAAATTTGATTTGGTCTTCTGATATTTCGTGTATGTCTGTTGTGTCTACCTCATTTGATGAAACCTCCACTTCTTGAATCCACCTAGCCTCATTATTGTACTGTACGGGAATTGATAATATAGACGACCAGAACTCTTCTACTCTTTCTTTGTTAGGTAATTTAACTTCTTTGATATTATTTCCTCCTAAGCTTCTATAGAATTTATGTTCATTTTCATGAAATAAATTATTTTGTTCCTTTCTACTATTTATATTATCGTATCTCTTTATTCTACCAGCTAACGCTTTAACCTTTTGTTTTAATATTTCTACTATATTTGTATGGTCATTCTCGCTTCGGATGTTATGTTTCCTGTATAATTTATCTTTAATATTCATCATTCTACGTGTGTTGGTTCCTCTTTCTATTTCTATTAACTGTCCTAGCTCTTTCCTATATGTATCTATTTTAAATTGTATTCTTCTTTTCCACGGCGGATCAGTTTTAGCTTTTATGGTATTCTTAGGTATGTATGGCGTTTGATTATTATTTATGATTAGCGTTTTGGCAGCTGCATAAATAATGTCATTTATGTCCCGTAAGGAATTATTGGTTATTAATATGTTAGGTAAGTATGTATTTATTTTGTTTAAATTTTCTAAGAAAAGTCTATTTATTTTAGCTTTGGGTAGAAGTAGGCGATCTTCGACGGAAGTCTCTTTTGTTTCGGCTAATATTTGTAAAAAGTTTAAGATAAGTGGGTCCTGGTCTTCATTTACTTGTATATTCTGTGTGAAATTATCTATTGTTTCAGCCTGTTCTACTGTGTAGGATTCTATGTGTTGAATATTTTGTGAGATTGTGTTGTGTAATGACATTGTGTTATGTTCTTCTACTTCGTTTACATTTTGTTCGGAGCTCGGTATATTTTGCACCTCGATAATGACCTCTGCTTGTTTTTGGATACAGTTCAGTAGTTCTTGAGATATAACATTTTGTTTTATAACCCTACGTGCCTGATTTGATAGGGTGTTTCCATTAAATTTGTGTATTTTTGGATTATTAGGGTTTCTCTCTGCAAAAAGTTCCTGTAATCTTCCTATATATCCCGGTCCACCTGCTCTTGCTTTAAAATAACAAAACATTAATTCTTTGAGTTCGTCTGTTGACCACTTTCTTCTTCTGTCATCACTTAACTCCATATGCGTGGTCGTTTCGGATGAGCCGACAGAGTCAGTGGGCGAAGCCCTACTCTGCAAAGCACCATCCGTACCCTCCCCACCCCGTTGGTCGGCTGTAATATTTTCGGGTCCCCCGACTCTCACCCGCCTGTTCAGTAGAGAGTCGCTGACGGTCTGCATGCTGTCACGCCCAGCGTCAGCTCCAGACGTGCCCCGGCGATTACCCCCGGGAAGCGGCCCTAAACGTTCATTACTTAATTGTCTCTCCATATTGAAGGTGTTGCTAGTGCTCCGTTGGCCATCATTACGTCTTCGCCTTTGGCTATGATGTTCCACCCCTCACGTGGCATAGATGTTGTAGCCGGACGTGGAGTTAGGCTTATGAGGGGCATATTATATTATATTATATTATATTATATTATATTATATTATATTATATTATATTATATTATATTATATTATATTATATTATATTATATTATATTATATTATATTATATTATATTATATTATATTATATTATATTATATTATATTATATTATATTATATTATATTATATTATATTATATTATATTATATTATATTATATTATATTATTGTTGTTTCATCTACTCGACTTACGTCGGTTCTAATAAATATCTCGTCCTGTTACCCACAAGAAAAAAGATATTTATGCCCCCCTAACTTCTTTACTTATTTGAATATGTATGTATATATATATAATATATGTATCTATAAAGTGTATGAGAGAGAACTATTCTGTATGTTATAGAGTCTGTTGTGTATGAAATGTTGCTCTTCTTCTTCCCCTTCTATTTCTCTGCCGAGTGTTTGGCGGCCGTTGTGTGTTTTGTGTATGGCTTGTGTTAGATGTCTCTGGTGTGCTTGATAGTTGTTGAGTGATGGATGTCTGTTAAGTGTGCGCTATTGGTTGCGTGTGTGTTGCTTGTTGTGTGTAGGTCGATTGCTCTGTATTTGGTATGTGAGAGTCTTGAGTGTTGTTTACGAATACAGTATCTCCAAGGACTTTGCTGAGAATGGTGGATGTATGTATGGCTGCTTGTTTTTGTAGGATACTGATGTCAATGCAGGTATCTAATTTATCTATGTACTTTTTAATGCTTTTAGCTACGATTCCTGTGGCACCTATCACTATTGGGATAACAGTCGTTTGTGTGTTCCACAAACGACTGACTTCAGTTTTTAAAAGGTGGTATTTGCTTAACTTTTTAATTTCTTTTGCTCCTATGTTATAGTCAGATGGTACAGTTATATCTATTAAATATGTTTTGTTATTAACTTTATCAACGTATATTAAATCTGGTCTATTGTGTGTAACAGTTACGTCAGTGTGAACGGGCATTTCCCATAGGATTTTAGTGTACTCATTTTCTTTAACCTGCGGCTGTATTAATGTTTCTTTCCACCAGAGATTGGAAACTTCAATTTTATGCTTTTTAGCCAGACACCAGTAGACGTACTGAACAAGGTTATTATGCCGTTTGACATAATATGTACCTGCCAGCTTTTCGCACCCCGATATAATGTGCTGTGTCGTTTCGTCTTTACAGGCGCAAAGGCGACATTTACCGTCTATTGGCTCTTTCAGTATGTCCCGTTGATGTTGTCGTGTCAAAATGGCTTGATCCTGTATAGCAAATATTGATGATTCTATGGTTGGAGATATTTGTTGTTTTTTAATCCATTTAAACGAGAGTTCTATATCTATGTTAGCCTGATCTAATACTTTTTTGGGAAATTGCCCATGCAACTGCTTATTTCGCCACATCTCATTATGTTTTTTTAATATTGCTTCCTTAATCTGTATTATATTATATATTATATTATATTATATTATATTATATTATATTATATTATATTATATTATATTATATTATATTATATTATATTATATTATATTATATTATATTATATTATATTATATTATATTATATTATATTATATTATATTATATTATATTATATTATATTATATTATATTATATTATATTATATTATATTATATTATATTATATTAGTTTCATCTACTCGACTTACGTCGGTTCTAATAAATATCTCGTCCTGTTACCCACAAGAAAAAAGATATTTATGCCCCCCTAACTTCTTTACTTATTTGAATATATATGTATGTATATATATAATATATGTATCTATAAAGTGTATGAGAGAGAACTATTCTGTATGTTATGGAGTCTGTTGTGTATGAAATGTTGCTCTTCTTCTTCCCCTTCTATTTCTCTGCCGAGTGTTTGGCGGCCGTTGTGTGTTTTGTGTATGGCTTGTGTTAGATGTCTCTGGTGTGCTTGATAGTTGTTGAGTGATGGATGTCTGTTGAGTGTGCGCTATTGGTTGCGTGTGTGTTGCTTGTTGTGTGTGGGTCGATTGCTCTGTATTTGGTATGTGGAAGTCTTGAGTGTTGTTTACGAATACAGTATCTCCAAGGACTTTGCTGAGAATGGTGGATGTATGTATGGCTGCTTGTTTTTGTAGGATACTGATATCAATGCAGGTATCTAATTTATCTACGTACTTTTTAATGCTTTTAGCTACGATTCCTGTGGCACCTATCACTATTGGGATAACAGTCGTTTGTGTGTTCCACAAACGACTGACTTCAGTTTTTAAAAGGTGGTATTTGCTTAACTTTTCAATTTCTTTTGCTCCTATGTTATAGTCAGATGGTACAGTTATATCTATTAAATATGTTTTGTTATTAACTTTATCAACGTATATTAAATCTGGTCTATTGTGTGTAACAGTTACGTCAGTGTGAACGGGCATTTCCCATAGGATTTTGGTGTACTCATTTTCTTTAACCTGCGGCTGTAATAATGTTTCTTTCCACCAGAGATTGGAAACTTCAATTTTATGTTTTTTAGCTAGACACCAGTAGACGTACTGGACAAGGTTATTATGCCGTTTGACATAATATGTACCTGCCAGCTTTTCGCACCCCGATATAATGTGCTGTGTCGTTTCGTCTTTACAGGCGCAAAGGCGACATTTACCGTCTATTGGCTCTTTCAGTATGTCCCGTTGATGTTGTCGTGTCAAAATGGCTTGATCCTGTATAGCAAATATTGATGATTCTATGGTTGGAGATATTTGTTGTTTTTTTATCCATTTAAATGAGAGTTCTGTATCTATGTTAGCCTGATCTAATACTTTATTGGGAAATTGCCCATGCAACTGCTTACTTCGCCACATCTCATTATGTTTTTTTAATATTGCTTCCTTAATCTGTTTATCTGTATGCATGACTCCACGACCTAAATATAGTTGACCTTCTATCTCTTTAGCTTCATTTATTACGGAGTATTTATCCCTATGTATATCGTGCTCAACTATTGCTTTTATAAGGTGATCACTTTCAGCTTCTAAGTATTGCTTATATTTAATTATTTGCGCTTTATACATGTATTCAACATTTAATAACCCCCTCCCCCCTTGTGCTACTGGTAAGTATAGCCTTTGCACATCTGCTTTCTGCTGATGTGCCTTCTTGATTGCTAGTAGTTTTCTTGTTTTAGTATCTATTTTCTGTAAGTCACTGCTTTTGTAATTTATGACACCGAACGAGTATAGTAATACCGGAATAGCGTACGAATTCACACCTTTTATTAGACACCGCGAATTGAGATGCGTGTTAAGCAGCTTTTTTAATCTTTTGAAGTATTCTTTACATAGTTGGTCTTTAATTATGCTGTGTTCTATTTTTCCTGACTCATGTACTCCTAAATATTTGTATCTATCCCCTACTGCAAGCTGATTAATCATCTCACCGTTTAATAATATATGACCTTCTCCCGTCACGCTACTTCTATGTCCTGAACTAATATGTATTATATTGCATTTTTCTAGGCCAAATCTCATCCCGATGTCACTTGTGAATATCTCCACGCTATCTAATAATACTTTTAAATTGTGCTTATTGTTTGCATAAATTTTTAGATCGTCCATGTACAACAAATGATTAATCCAGAAACTATCTTTGAGTTTATACCCTTTCATTTCGTATTTATTAAGTACGAATGAGAGGGGGTTGAGTGCTAAGCAAAATAATAATGGAGAAAGGGAGTCGCCCTGAAATATTCCGCGTCTTATTGTAATCGGTTCAGTAGTCAACGAATTTTGGGAGCCACGGGCTGTCATGACCACCCTCCAAGCCGGCATAACCAGTTGTAAGAATTTCTTGATCATGGGCGGGCATTTGTAGACATCCAGTACCTTGATAAGCCACTCATGCGACACACTGTCAAAAGCTTTTTGGTAGTCTATCCACGCCATGCTCAAGTTCTTCTGGGATTGGTGTGCATCCTCTAATATAGCTTTATTAACCATCAAGTGATCCTTGCAGCCCCTGACACCCCGACGACATCCCCGTTGCTCTACTGCCATTATGTTGTTCTCATGGCAGTGTTTGTATAAAATATTGGCTAAAACGGAGGTTAATAATTTGTACATTGTAGGTAAGCACGCTATTGGTCTCCAATTTTTCGGGTCTTCAGTGTGTTCGTTTTTGGGTATTAATATAACCTGACCAGTAGTAAACCATTCCTCTAAGGTTTCTCGTTGCGTAACTATTTTCGTAAAAAGTGAAGCTAAATAACTGTGAACGCTAGTAAAATATTTAATGTAATAATTTTGTATTTTATCTATCCCTGGTGATTTCCAGTTCAGTAGTTTTCTAACTGCAAATTTGATTTGGTCTTCTGATATTTCTTGTATGTCTGTTGTGTTTACCTCATTTGATGAAACCTCCACTTCTTGGATCCACCTAGCCTCATTATTGTACTCTACGGGAATTGATAATATAGACGACCAGAACTCTTCTACTCTTTCTTTGTTAGGTAATTTAACTTCTTTGATATTATTTCCTCCTAAGCTTCTATAGAATTTATGTTCGTTTTCATGAAATAAATTATTTTGTTCCTTTCTACTATTTATATTATCGTATCTCTTTATTCTACCAGCTAACGCTTTAACCTTTTGTTTTAATATTTCTACTATATTTCTATGGTCATTCTCGCTTTGGATGTTATGTTTCCTGTATAATTTATCTTTAATATTCATCATTCTACGTGTGTTGGTTCCTCTTTCTATTTCTATTAACTGTCCTAGCTCTTTCCTATATGTATCTATTTTAAATTGTATTCTTCTTTTCCACGGCGGATCAGTTTTAGCTTTTATCGTATTCTTAGGTATGTATGGCGTTTGATTATTATTTATGATTAGCGTTTTGGCAGCTGCATAAATAATGTCATTTATGTCCCGTAAGGAATTATTGGTTATTAATATGTTAGGTAAGTATGTATTTATTTTGTTAAAATTTTCTAAGAAAAGTCTATTTATTTTAGCTTTGGGTAGAAGTAGGCGATCTTCGACGGAAGTCTCTTTTGTTTCGGCTAATATTTGTAAAAAGTTTAAGATAAGTGGGTCCTGGTCTTCATTTACTTGTATATTCTGTGTGAAATTGTCTATTGTTTCAGCCTGTTCTACTGTGTAGGATTCTATGTGTTGAGTATTTTGTGAGATTGTGTTGTGTAATGACATTGTGTTATGTTCTTCTACTTCGTTTACATTTTGTTCGGAGCTCTGTATATTTTGCACTTCGATAATGCCCTCTGCTTGTTTTTGGATACAGTTCAGTAGTTCTTGTGATATAACATTTTGTTTTATAATCCTACGTGCCTGATTTGATAGGGTGTTTCCATTAAATTTGTGTATTTTTGGATTATTAGGGTTCCTCTCTGCAAAAAGTTCCTGTAATCTTCCTATATATCCCGGTCCACCTGCTCTTGCTTTAAAATAACAAAACATTAATTCTTTGAGTTCGTCTGTTGACCACTTTCTTCTTCTGTCATCACTTAACTCCATATGCGTGGTCGTTTCGGATGAGCCGACAGAGTTAGTGGGCGAAGCCCTACTCTGCAAAGCACCATCCGTACCCTCCCCACCCCGTTGGTCGGCTGTAATATTTTCGGGTCCCCCGACTCTCACCCGCCTGTTCAGTAGAGAGTCGCTGACGGTCTGCATGCTGTCACGCCCAGCGTCAGCTCCAGACGTGCCCCGGCGATCACCCCCGGGAAGCGGCCCTAAACGTTCATTACTTAATTGTCTCTCCATATTGAAGGTGTTGCTAGTGCTCCGTTGGCCATCATTACGACTTTGCCTTTGGCTATGATGTTCCACCCCTCACGTGGCATAGATGTTGTAGCCGGACGTGGAGTTAGGCTTATGAGGGGCATATTATATTATATTATATTATATTATATTATATTATATTATATTATATTATATTATATTATATTATATTATATTATATTATATTATATTATATTATATTATATTATATTATATTATATTATATTATATTATATTATATTATATTATATTATATTATATTATATTATATTATATTATATTATATTATATTATATTATTGTTGTTTCATCTACTCGACTTACGTCGGTTCTAATAAATATCTCGTCCTGTTTCCCACAAGAAAAAAGATATTTATGCCCCCCTAACTTCTTTACTTATTTGAATATATATGTATGTATATATATAATATATGTATCTATAAAGTGTATGAGAGAGAACTATTCTGTATGTTATGGAGTCTGTTGTGTATGAAGTGTTGCTCTTCTTCTTCCCCTTCTATTTCTCTGCCGAGTGTTTGGCGGCCGTTGTGTATTTTGTGTATGGCTTGTGTTAGATGTCTCTGGTGTGCTTGGTAGTTGTTGAGTGATGGATGTCTGTTGAGTGTGCGCTATTGGTCGCGTGTGTGTTGCTTGTTGTGTGTGGGACGATTGCTCTGTATTTGGTATGTGAGAGTCTTGAGTGTTGTTTACGAATACAGTATCTCCGAGGACTTTGCTGAGAATGGTGGATGTATGTATGGCTGCTTGTTTTTGTAGGATACTGATGTCAATGCAGGTATCTAATTTATCTATGTACTTTTTAATGCTTTTAGCTACGATTCCTGTGGCACCTATCACTATTGGGATAACAGTCGTTTGTGTGTTCCACAAACGACTGACTTCAGTTTTTAAAAGGTGGTATTTGCTTAACTTTTCAATTTCTTTTGCTCCTATGGTATAGTCAGATGGAACAGTTATATCTATTAAATATGTTTTGTTATTAACTTTATCAACGTATATTAAATCTGGTCTATTGTGTGTTACGGTTATGTCAGTGTGAACGGGCATTTCCCATAGGATTTTAGTGTACTCATTTTCTTTAACCTGCGGCTGTATTAATGTTTCTTTCCACCAAAGATTGGAAACTTCTATTTTATGCTTTTTAGCCAGACACCAGTAGACGTACTGGACAAGGTTATTATGCCGTTTGACATAATATGTACCCGCCAGCTTTTCGCACCCCGATATAATGTGCTGTGTCGTTTCGTCTTTACAGGCGCAAAGGCGACATTTACCGTCTATTGGCTCTTTCAGTATGTCCCGTTGATGTTGTCGTGTCAAAATGGCTTGATCCTGTATAGCAAATATTGATGATTCTATGGTATATTTGTTGTTTTTTAATCCATTTAAACGAGAGTTCTATATCTATGTTAGCCTGATCTAATACTTTTTTGGGAAATTGCCCATGCAACTGCTTATTTCGCCACATCTCATTATGTTTTTTTAATATTGCTTCCTTAATCTGTTTATCTGTATGTATGACTCTACGGCCTAAATATAGTTGACCTTCTATCTCTTTAGCTTCACTTATTACGGAGTATTTATCCCTGTGTATATCGTGCTCAACTATTGCTTTTATAAGGTGATCACTTTCAGCTTCTAAGTATTGCTTATATTTAATTATTTGCGATTTATACATGTATTCAACATTTAATAACCCCCTCCCCCCTTGTGCTACTGGTAAGTATAGCCTTTGCACATCTGCTTTCTGCTGATGTGCCTTCTTGATTGCTAATAGTTTTCTTGTTTTGGTATCTATTTTCTGTAAGTCACTGCTTTTGTAATTTATGACACCGAACGAGTATAGTAATACCGGAATAGCGTACGAATTCACACCTTTTATTAGACACCGCGAATTAAGATGCGTGTTAAGCAGCTTTTTTAATCTTTTGAAGTATTCTTTACATAGTTGGTCTTTAATTATGCTGTGTTCTATTTTTCCTGACTCATGTACTCCTAAATATTTGTATCTATCCCCTACTGCAAGCTGATTAATCATCTCACCATTTAATAATATATGACCTTCTCCCGTCACGCTACTTCTATGTCCTGAACTAATATGTATTATATTGCATTTTTCTAGGCCAAATCTCATCCCGATGTCACTTGTGAATATCTCCACGCTATCTAATAATACTTTTAAATTGTGCTTATTGTTTGCATAAATTTTTAGATCGTCCATGTACAACAAATGATTAATCCAGAAACTATCTTTGAGTTTATACCCTTTCATTTCGTATTTATTAAGTACGAATGAGAGGGGGTTGAGTGCTAAGCAAAATAATAATGGAGAAAGGGAGTCGCCCTGAAATATTCCGCGTCTTATTGTAATCGGTTCAGTAGTCAACGAATTTTGGGAGCCACGGGCTGTCATGACCACCCTCCAAGCCGGCATAACCAGTTGTAAGAATTTCTTGATCATGGGCGGGCATTTGTAGACATCCAGTACCTTGATAAGCCACTCATGCGACACACTGTCAAAAGCTTTTTGGTAGTCTATCCACGCCATGCTCAAGTTCTTCTGGGATTGGTGTGCATCCTCTAATATAGCTTTATTAACCATCAAGTGATCCTTGCAGCCCCTGACACCCCGACGACATCCCCGTTGCTCTGCTGCCATTATGTTGTTCTCATGGCAGTGTTTGTATAAAATATTGGCTAAAACGGAGGTTAATAATTTGTACATTGTAGGTAAGCACGCTATTGGTCTCCAATTTTTCGGGTCTTCAGTGTGTTCGTTTTTGGGTATTAATATAACCTGACCAGTAGTAAACCATTCCTCTAAGGTTTCTCGTTGCGTAACTATTTTCGTAAAAAGTGAAGCTAAATAACTGTGAACGCTAGTAAAATATTTAATGTAATAATTTTGTATTTTATCTATCCCTGGTGATTTCCAGTTCAGTAGTTTTCTAACTGCAAATTTGATTTGGTCTTCTGATATTTCTTGTATGTCTGTTGTGTTTACCTCATTTGATGAAACCTCCACTTCTTGGATCCACCTAGCCTCATTATTGTACTCTACGGGAATTGATAATATAGACGACCAGAACTCTTCTACTCTTTCTTTGTTAGGTAATTTAACTTCTTTGATATTATTTCCTCCTAAGCTTCTATAGAATTTATGTTCGTTTTCATGAAATAAATTATTTTGTTCCTTTCTACTATTTATATTATCGTATCTCTTTATTCTACCAGCTAACGCTTTAACCTTTTGTTTTAATATTTCTACTATATTTCTATGGTCATTCTCGCTTTGGATGTTATGTTTCCTGTATAATTTATCTTTAATATTCATCATTCTACGTGTGTTGGTTCCTCTTTCTATTTCTATTAACTGTCCTAGCTCTTTCCTATATGTATCTATTTTAAATTGTATTCTTCTTTTCCACGGCGGATCAGTTTTAGCTTTTATCGTATTCTTAGGTATGTATGGCGTTTGATTATTATTTATGATTAGCGTTTTGGCAGCTGCATAAATAATGTCATTTATGTCCCGTAAGGAATTATTGGTTATTAATATGTTAGGTAAGTATGTATTTATTTTGTTAAAATTTTCTAAGAAAAGTCTATTTATTTTAGCTTTGGGTAGAAGTAGGCGATCTTCGACGGAAGTCTCTTTTGTTTCGGCTAATATTTGTAAAAAGTTTAAGATAAGTGGGTCCTGGTCTTCATTTACTTGTATATTCTGTGTGAAATTGTCTATTGTTTCAGCCTGTTCTACTGTGTAGGATTCTATGTGTTGAGTATTTTGTGAGATTGTGTTGTGTAATGACATTGTGTTATGTTCTTCTACTTCGTTTACATTTTGTTCGGAGCTCTGTATATTTTGCACTTCGATAATGCCCTCTGCTTGTTTTTGGATACAGTTCAGTAGTTCTTGTGATATAACATTTTGTTTTATAATCCTACGTGCCTGATTTGATAGGGTGTTTCCATTAAATTTGTGTATTTTTGGATTATTAGGGTTCCTCTCTGCAAAACGTTCCTGTAATCTTCCTATATATCCCGGTCCACCTGCTCTTGCTTTAAAATAACAAAACATTAATTCTTTGAGTTCGTCTGTTGACCACTTTCTTCTTCTGTCATCACTTAACTCCATATGCGTGGTCGTTTCGGATGAGCCGACAGAGTTAGTGGGCGAAGCCCTACTCTGCAAAGCACCATCCGTACCCTCCCCACCCCGTTGGTCGGCTGTAATATTTTCGGGTCCCCCGACTCTCACCCGCCTGTTCAGTAGAGAGTCGCTGACGGTCTGCATGCTGTCACGCCCAGCGTCAGCTCCAGACGTGCCCCGGCGATCACCCCCGGGAAGCGGCCCTAAACGTTCATTACTTAATTGTCTCTCCATATTGAAGGTGTTGCTAGTGCTCCGTTGGCCATCATTACGACTTTGCCTTTGGCTATGATGTTCCACCCCTCACGTGGCATAGATGTTGTAGCCGGACGTGGAGTTAGGCTTATGAGGGGCATATTATATTATATTATATTATATTATTGTTGTTTCATCTACTCGACTTACGTCGGTTCTAATAAATATCTCGTCCTGTTTCCCACAAGAAAAAAGATATTTATGCCCCCCTAACTTCTTTACTTATTTGAATATATATGTATGTATATATATAATATATGTATATATAAAGTGTATGAGAGAGAACTATTCTGTATGTTATGGAGTCTGTTGTGTATGAAATGTTGCTCTTCTTCTTCCCCTTCTATTTCTCTGCCGAGTGTTTGGCGGCCGTTGTGTGTTTTGTGTATGGCTTGTGTTAGATGTCTCTGGTGTGCTTGGTAGTTGTTGAGTGATGGATGTCTGTTGAGTGTGCGCTATTGGTTGCGTGTGTGTTGCTTGTTGTGTGTGGGACGATTGCTCTGTATTTGGTATGTGAGAGTCTTGAGTGTTGTTTACGAATACAGTATCTCCGAGGACTTTGCTGAGAATGGTGGATGTATGTATGGCTGCTTGTTTTTGTAGGATACTGATGTCAATGCAGGTATCTAATTTATCTATGTACTTTTTAATGCTTTTAGCTACGATTCCTGTGGCACCTATCACTATTGGGATAACAGTCGTTTGTGTGTTCCACAATCGACTGACTTCAGTTTTTAAAAGGTGGTATTTGCTTAACTTTTCAATTTCTTTTGCTCCTATGTTATAGTCAGATGGAACAGTTATATCTATTAAATATGTTTTGTTATTAACTTTATCAACGTATATTAAATCTGGTCTATTGTGTGTTACGGTTATGTCAGTGTGAACGGGCATTTCCCATAGGATTTTAGTGTACTCATTTTCTTTAACCTGCGGCTGTATTAATGTTTCTTTCCACCAAAGATTGGAAACTTCTATTTTATGCTTTTTAGCCAGACACCAGTAGACGTACTGGACAAGGTTATTATGCCGTTTGACATAATATGTACCCGCCAGCTTTTCGCACCCCGATATAATGTGCTGTGTCGTTTCGTCTTTACAGGCGCAAAGGCGACATTTACCGTCTATTGGCTCTTTCAGTATGTCCCGTTGATGTTGTCGTGTCAAAATGGCTTGATCCTGTATAGCAAATATTGATGATTCTATGGTTGGAGATATTTGTTGTTTTTTAATCCATTTAAACGAGAGTTCTATATCTATGTTAGCCTGATCTAATACTTTTTTGGGAAATTGCCCATGCAACTGCTTATTTCGCCACATCTCATTATGTTTTTTTAATATTGCTTCCTTAATCTGTTTATCTGTATGTATGACTCTACGGCCTAAATATAGTTGACCTTCTATCTCTTTAGCTTCACTTATTACGGAGTATTTATCCCTGTGTATATCGTGCTCAACTATTGCTTTTATAAGGTGATCACTTTCAGCTTCTAAGTATTGCTTTTATTTAATTATTTGCGATTTATACATGTATTCAACATTTAATAACCCCCTCCCCCCTTGTGCTACTGGTAAGTATAGCCTTTGCACATCTGCTTTCTGCTGATGTGCCTTCTTGATTGCTAATAGTTTTCTTGTTTTGGTATCTATTTTCTGTAAGTCACTGCTTTTGTAATTTATGACACCGAACGAGTATAGTAATACCGGAATAGCGTACGTATTTATACCTTTTATTAGACATCGCGAATTGAGATGCGTGTTAAGCAGCTTTTTTAATCTTTTGAAGTATTCTTTACATAGTTGGTCTTTAACTATGCTGTGTTCTATTTTTCCTGACTCATGTACTCCTAAATATTTGTATTTATCCCCTACTGCAAGCTGATTTATCATCTCACCGTTTAATAATATATGACCTTCTCCCGTCACGCTACTTCTATGTCCTGAACTAATATGTATTATATTGCATTTGTCTAGGCCAAATCTCATCCCGATGTCACTTGTGAATATCTCCACGCTATCTAATAATACTTTTAAATTGTGCTTATTGTTTGCATAAATTTTTAGATCGTCCATGTACAACAAATGATTAATCCAGAAACTATCTTTGAGTTTATACCCTTTCATTTCGTATTTATTAAGTACGAATGAGAGGGGGTTGATTGCTAAGCAAAATAATAATGGAGAAAGGGAGTCGCCCTGAAATATTCCGCGTCTTATTGTAATCGGTTCAGTAGTCAACGAATTTTGGGAGCCACGGGCTGTCATGATCACCCTCCAAGCCGGCATAACTAGTTCTAAGAATCTCTTGATCATGGGCGGGCATTTGTAGACATCCAGTACCTTGATAAGCCACTCATGCGACACACTGTCAAAAGCTTTTTGGTAGTCTATCCACGCCATGCTCAAGTTCTTCTGGGATTGGTGTGCATCCTCTAATATAGCTTTATTAACCATCAAGTGATCCTTGCAGCCCCTGACACCCCGACGACATCCCCGTTGCTCTGCTGCCATTATGTTGTTCTCGTGGCAATGTTTATATAAAATGTTAGCTAAAACGGAGGTTAATAATTTGTACATCGTAGGTAAGCACGCTATTGGTCTCCAATTTTTCGGGTCTTCAGTGTGTTCGTTTTTGGGTATTAATATAACCTGACCAGTAGTGAACCATTCCTCTAAGGTTTCTCGTTGCGTAACTATTTTCGTAAAAAGTGAAGCTAAATAACTGTGAACGCTAGTAAAATATTTAATGTAATAATTTTGTATTTTATCTATCCCTGGTGATTTCCAGTTCAGTAGTTTTCTAACTGCAAATTTGATTTGGTCTTCTGATATTTCGTGTATGTCTGTTGTGTCTACCTCATTTGATGAAACCTCCACTTCTTGAATCCACCTAGCCTCATTATTGTACTGTACGGGAATTGATAATATAGACGACCAGAACTCTTCTACTCTTTCTTTGTTAGGTAATTTAACTTCTTTGATATTATTTCCTCCTAAGCTTCTATAGAATTTATGTTCATTTTCATGAAATAAATTATTTTGTTCCTTTCTACTATTTATATTATCGTATCTCTTTATTCTACCAGCTAACGCTTTAACCTTTTGTTTTAATATTTCTACTATATTTGTATGGTCATTCTCGCTTCGGATGTTATGTTTCCTGTATAATTTATCTTTAATATTCATCATTCTACGTGTGTTGGTTCCTCTTTCTATTTCTATTAACTGTCCTAGCTCTTTCCTATATGTATCTATTTTAAATTGTATTCTTCTTTTCCACGGCGGATCAGTTTTAGCTTTTATGGTATTCTTAGGTATGTATGGCGTTTGATTATTATTTATGATTAGCGTTTTGGCAGCTGCATAAATAATGTCATTTATGTCCCGTAAGGAATTATTGGTTATTAATATGTTAGGTAAGTATGTATTTATTTTGTTTAAATTTTCTAAGAAAAGTGTATTTATTTTAGCTTTGGGTAGAAGTAGGCGATCTTCGACGGAAGTCTCTTTTGTTTCGGCTAATATTTGTAAAAAGTTTAAGATAAGTGGGTCCTGGTCTTCATTTACTTGTATATTCTGTGTGAAATTATCTATTGTTTCAGCCTGTTCTACTGTGTAGGATTCTATGTGTTGAATATTTTGTGAGATTGTGTTGTGTAATGACATTGTGTTATGTTCTTCTACTTCGTTTACATTTTGTTCGGAGCTCGGTATATTTTGCACCTCGATAATGACCTCTGCTTGTTTTTGGATACAGTTCAGTAGTTCTTGAGATATAACATTTTGTTTTATAACCCTACGTGCCTGATTTGATAGGGTGTTTCCATTAAATTTGTGTATTTTTGGATTATTAGGGTTTCTCTCTGCAAAAAGTTCCTGTAATCTTCCTATATATCCCGGTCCACCTGCTCTTGCTTTAAAATAACAAAACATTAATTCTTTGAGTTCGTCTGTTGACCACTTTCTTCTTCTGTCATCACTTAACTCCATATGCGTGGTCGTTTCGGATGAGCCGACAGAGTCAGTGGGCGAAGCCCTACTCTGCAAAGCACCATCCGTACCCTCCCCACCCCGTTGGTCGGCTGTAATATTTTCGGGTCCCCCGACTCTCACCCGCCTGTTCAGTAGAGAGTCGCTGACGGTCTGCATGCTGTCACGCCCAGCGTCAGCTCCAGACGTGCCCCGGCGATCACCCCCGGGAAGCGGCCCTAAACGTTCATTACTTAATTGTCTCTCCATATTGAAGGTGTTGCTAGTGCTCCGTTGGCCATCATTACGTCTTCGCCTTTGGCTATGATGTTCCACCCCTCACGTGGCATAGATGTTGTAGCCGGACGTGGAGTAAGGCTTATGAGGGGCATATTATATTATATTATATTATATTATATTATATTATTGTTGTTTCATCTACTCGACTTACGTCGGTTCTAATAAATATCTCGTCCTGTTTCCCACAAGAAAAAAGATATTTATGCCCCCCTAACTTCTTTACTTATTTGAATATATATGTATGTATATATATAATATATGTATCTATAAAGTGTATGAGAGAGAACTAATCTGTATGTTATGGAGTCTGTTGTGTATGAAATGTTGCTCTTCTTCTTCCCCTTCTATTTCTCTGCCGAGTGTTTGGCGGCCGTTGTGTATTTTGTGTATGGCTTGTGTTAGATGTCTCTGGTGTGCTTGGTAGTTGTTGAGTGATGGATGTCTGTTGAGTGTGCGCTATTGGTCGCGTGTGTGTTGCTTGTTGTGTGTGGGTCGATTGCTCTGTATTTGGTATGTGGAAGTCTTGAGTGTTGTTTACGAATACAGTATCTCCAAGGACTTTGCTGAGAATGGTGGATGTATGTATGGCTGCTTGTTTTTGTAGGATACTGATATCAATGCAGGTATCTAATTTATCTACGTACTTTTTAATGCTTTTAGCTACGATTCCTGTGGCACCTATCACTATTGGGATAACAGTCGTTTGTGTGTTCCACAAACGACTGACTTCAGTTTTTAAAAGGTGGTATTTGCTTAACTTTTCAATTTCTTTTGCTCCTATGTTATAGTCAGATGGTACAGTTATATCTATTAAATATGTTTTGTTATTAACTTTATCAACGTATATTAAATCTGGTCTATTGTGTGTAACAGTTACGTCAGTGTGAACGGGCATTTCCCATAGGATTTTGGTGTACTCATTTTCTTTAACCTGCGGCTGTAATAATGTTTCTTTCCACCAGAGATTGGAAACTTCAATTTTATGTTTTTTAGCTAGACACCAGTAGACGTACTGGACAAGGTTATTATGCCGTTTGACATAATATGTACCTGCCAGCTTTTCGCACCCCGATATAATGTGCTGTGTCGTTTCGTCTTTACAGGCGCAAAGGCGACATTTACCGTCTATTGGCTCTTTCAGTATGTCCCGTTGATGTTGTCGTGTCAAAATGGCTTGATCCTGTATAGCAAATATTGATGATTCTATGGTTGGAGATATTTGTTGTTTTTTTATCCATTTAAATGAGAGTTCTGTATCTATGTTAGCCTGATCTAATACTTTATTGGGAAATTGCCCATGCAACTGCTTACTTCGCCACATCTCATTATGTTTTTTTAATATTGCTTCCTTAATCTGTTTATCTGTATGCATGACTCCACGACCTAAATATAGTTGACCTTCTATCTCTTTAGCTTCATTTATTACGGAGTATTTATCCCTATGTATATCGTGCTCAACTATTGCTTTTATAAGGTGATCACTTTCAGCTTCTAAGTATTGCTTATATTTAACTATTTGCGCTTTATACATGTATTCAACATTTAATAACCCCCTCCCCCCTTGTGCTACTGGTAAGTATAGCCTTTGCACATCTGCTTTCTGCTGATGTGCCTTCTTGATTGCTAGTAGTTTTCTTGTTTTAGTATCTATTTTCTGTAAGTCACTGCTTTTGTAATTTATGACACCGAACGAGTATAGTAATACCGGAATAGCGTACGAATTCACACCTTTTATTAGACACCGCGAATTGAGATGCGTGTTAAGCAGCTTTTTTAATCTTTTGAAGTATTCTTTACATAGTTGGTCTTTAATTATGCTGTGTTCTATTTTTCCTGACTCATGTACTCCTAAATATTTGTATCTATCCCCTACTGCAAGCTGATTAATCATCTCACCGTTTAATAATATATGACCTTCTCCCGTCACGCTACTTCTATGTCCTGAACTAATATGTATTATATTGCATTTTTCTAGGCCAAATCTCATCCCGATGTCACTTGTGAATATCTCCACGCTATCTAATAATACTTTTAAATTGTGCTTATTGTTTGCATAAATTTTTAGATCGTCCATGTACAACAAATGATTAATCCAGAAACTATCTTTGAGTTTATACCCTTTCATTTCGTATTTATTAAGTACGAATGAGAGGGGGTTGAGTGCTAAGCAAAATAATAATGGAGAAAGGGAGTCGCCCTGAAATATTCCGCGTCTTATTGTAATCGGTTCAGTAGTCAACGAATTTTGGGAGCCACGGGCTGTCATGACCACCCTCCAAGCCGGCATAACCAGTTGTAAGAATTTCTTGATCATGGGCGGGCATTTGTAGACATCCAGTACCTTGATAAGCCACTCATGCGACACACTGTCAAAAGCTTTTTGGTAGTCTATCCACGCCATGCTCAAGTTCTTCTGGGATTGGTGTGCATCCTCTAATATAGCTTTATTAACCATCAAGTGATCCTTGCAGCCCCTGACACCCCGACGACATCCCCGTTGCTCTACTGCCATTATGTTGTTCTCATGGCAGTGTTTGTATAAAATATTGGCTAAAACGGAGGTTAATAATTTGTACATTGTGGGTAAGCACGCTATTGGTCTCCAATTTTTCGGGTCTTCAGTGTGTTCGTTTTTGGGTATTAATATAACCTGACCAGTAGTAAACCATTCCTCTAAGGTTTCTCGTTGCGTAACTATTTTCGTAAAAAGTGAAGCTAAATAACTGTGAACGCTAGTAAAATATTTAATGTAATAATTTTGTATTTTATCTATCCCTGGTGATTTCCAGTTCAGTAGTTTTCTAACTGCAAATTTGATTTGGTCTTCTGATATTTCTTGTATGTCTGTTGTGTTTACCTCATTTGATGAAACCTCCACTTCTTGGATCCACCTAGCCTCATTATTGTACTCTACGGGAATTGATAATATAGACGACCAGAACTCTTCTACTCTTTCTTTGTTAGGTAATTTAACTTCTTTGATATTATTTCCTCCTAAGCTTCTATAGAATTTATGTTCGTTTTCATGAAATAAATTATTTTGTTCCTTTCTACTATTTATATTATCGTATCTCTTTATTCTACCAGCTAACGCTTTAACCTTTTGTTTTAATATTTCTACTATATTTCTATGGTCATTCTCGCTTTGGATGTTATGTTTCCTGTATAATTTATCTTTAATATTCATCATTCTACGTGTGTTGGTTCCTCTTTCTATTTCTATTAACTGTCCTAGCTCTTTCCTATATGTATCTATTTTAAATTGTATTCTTCTTTTCCACGGCGGATCAGTTTTAGCTTTTATCGTATTCTTAGGTATGTATGGCGTTTGATTATTATTTATGATTAGCGTTTTGGCAGCTGCATAAATAATGTCATTTATGTCCCGTAAGGAATTATTGGTTATTAATATGTTAGGTAAGTATGTATTTATTTTGTTAAAATTTTCTAAGAAAAGTCTATTTATTTTAGCTTTGAGTAGAAGTAGGCGATCTTCGACGGAAGTCTCTTTTGTTTCGGCTAATATTTGTAAAAAGTTTAAGATAAGTGGGTCCTGGTCTTCATTTACTTGTATATTCTGTGTGAAATTGTCTATTGTTTCAGCCTGTTCTACTGTGTAGGATTCTATGTGTTGAGTATTTTGTGAGATTGTGTTGTGTAATGACATTGTGTTATGTTCTTCTACTTCGTTTACATTTTGTTCGGAGCTCTGTATATTTTGCACTTCGATAATGCCCTCTGCTTGTTTTTGGATACAGTTCAGTAGTTCTTGTGATATAACATTTTGTTTTATAATCCTACGTGCCTGATTTGATAGGGTGTTTCCATTAAATTTGTGTATTTTTGGATTATTAGGGTTCCTCTCTGCAAAAAGTTCCTGTAATCTTCCTATATATCCCGGTCCACCTGCTCTTGCTTTAAAATAACAAAACATTAATTCTTTGAGTTCGTCTGTTGACCACTTTCTTCTTCTGTCATCACTTAACTCCATATGCGTGGTCGTTTCGGATGAGCCGACAGAGTTAGTGGGCGAAGCCCTACTCTGCAAAGCACCATCCGTACCCTCCCCACCCCGTTGGTCGGCTGTAATATTTTCGGGTCCCCCGACTCTCACCCGCCTGTTCAGTAGAGAGTCGCTGACGGTCTGCATGCTGTCACGCCCAGCGTCAGCTCCAGACGTGCCCCGGCGATCACCCCCGGGAAGCGGCCCTAAACGTTCATTACTTAATTGTCTCTCCATATTGAAGGTGTTGCTAGTGCTCCGTTGGCCATCATTACGACTTTGCCTTTGGCTATGATGTTCCACCCCTCACGTGGCATAGATGTTGTAGCCGGACGTGGAGTTAGGCTTATGAGGGGCATATTATATTATATTATATTATATTATATTATATTATATTATATTATATTATATTATATTATATTATATTATATTATATTATATTATATTATATTATATTATATTATATTATATTATATTATATTATATTATATTATATTATATTATATTATATTATATTATATTATATTATATTATATTATATTATATTATATTATATTATATTATATTATATTATTGTTGTTTCATCTACTCGACTTACGTCGGTTCTAATAAATATCTCGTCCTGTTTCCCACAAGAAAAAAGATATTTATGCCCCCCTAACTTCTTTACTTATTTGAATATATATGTATGTATATATATAATATATGTATCTATAAAGTGTATGAGAGAGAACTATTCTGTATGTTATGGAGTCTGTTGTGTATGAAATGTTGCTCTTCTTCTTCCCCTTCTATTTCTCTGCCGAGTGTTTGGCGGCCGTTGTGTATTTTGTGTATGGCTTGTGTTAGATGTCTCTGGTGTGCTTGGTAGTTGTTGAGTGATGGATGTCTGTTGAGTGTGCGCTATTGGTCGCGTGTGTGTTGCTTGTTGTGTGTGGGACGATTGCTCTGTATTTGGTATGTGAGAGTCTTGAGTGTTGTTTACGAATACAGTATCTCCGAGGACTTTGCTGAGAATGGTGGATGTATGTATGGCTGCTTGTTTTTGTAGGATACTGATGTCAATGCAGGTATCTAATTTATCTATGTACTTTTTAATGCTTTTAGCTACGATTCCTGTGGCACCTATCACTATTGGGATAACAGTCGTTTGTGTGTTCCACAAACGACTGACTTCAGTTTTTAAAAGGTGGTATTTGCTTAACTTTTCAATTTCTTTTGCTCCTATGGTATAGTCAGATGGAACAGTTATATCTATTAAATATGTTTTGTTATTAACTTTATCAACGTATATTAAATCTGGTCTATTGTGTGTTACGGTTATGTCAGTGTGAACGGGCATTTCCCATAGGATTTTAGTGTACTCATTTTCTTTAACCTGCGGCTGTATTAATGTTTCTTTCCACCAAAGATTGGAAACTTCTATTTTATGCTTTTTAGCCAGACACCAGTAGACGTACTGGACAAGGTTATTATGCCGTTTGACATAATATGTACCCGCCAGCTTTTCGCACCCCGATATAATGTGCTGTGTCGTTTCGTCTTTACAGGCGCAAAGGCGACATTTACCGTCTATTGGCTCTTTCAGTATGTCCCGTTGATGTTGTCGTGTCAAAATGGCTTGATCCTGTATAGCAAATATTGATGATTCTATGGTATATTTGTTGTTTTTTAATCCATTTAAACGAGAGTTCTATATCTATGTTAGCCTGATCTAATACTTTTTTGGGAAATTGCCCATGCAACTGCTTATTTCGCCACATCTCATTATGTTTTTTTAATATTGCTTCCTTAATCTGTTTATCTGTATGTATGACTCTACGGCCTAAATATAGTTGACCTTCTATCTCTTTAGCTTCACTTATTACGGAGTATTTATCCCTGTGTATATCGTGCTCAACTATTGCTTTTATAAGGTGATCACTTTCAGCTTCTAAGTATTGCTTATATTTAATTATTTGCGATTTATACATGTATTCAACATTTAATAACCCCCTCCCCCCTTGTGCTACTGGTAAGTATAGCCTTTGCACATCTGCTTTCTGCTGATGTGCCTTCTTGATTGCTAATAGTTTTCTTGTTTTGGTATCTATTTTCTGTAAGTCACTGCTTTTGTAATTTATGACACCGAACGAGTATAGTAATACCGGAATAGCGTACGTATTTATACCTTTTATTAGACATCGCGAATTGAGATGCGTGTTAAGCAGCTTTTTTAATCTTTTGAAGTATTCTTTACATAGTTGGTCTTTAACTATGCTGTGTTCTATTTTTCCTGACTCATGTACTCCTAAATATTTGTATTTATCCCCTACTGCAAGCTGATTTATCATCTCACCGTTTAATAATATATGACCTTCTCCCGTCACGCTACTTCTATGTCCTGAACTAATATGTATTATATTGCATTTGTCTAGGCCAAATCTCATCCCGATGTCACTTGTGAATATCTCCACGCTATCTAATAATACTTTTAAATTGTGCTTATTGTTTGCATAAATTTTTAGATCGTCCATGTACAACAAATGATTAATCCAGAAACTATCTTTGAGTTTATACCCTTTCATTTCGTATTTATTAAGTACGAATGAGAGGGGGTTGATTGCTAAGCAAAATAATAATGGAGAAAGGGAGTCGCCCTGAAATATTCCGCGTCTTATTGTAATCGGTTCAGTAGTCAACGAATTTTGGGAGCCACGGGCTGTCATGATCACCCTCCAAGCCGGCATAACTAGTTCTAAGAATCTCTTGATCATGGGCGGGCATTTGTAGACATCCAGTACCTTGATAAGCCACTCATGCGACACACTGTCAAAAGCTTTTTGGTAGTCTATCCACGCCATGCTCAAGTTCTTCTGGGATTGGTGTGCATCCTCTAATATAGCTTTATTAACCATCAAGTGATCCTTGCAGCCCCTGACACCCCGACGACATCCCCGTTGCTCTGCTGCCATTACGTTGTTCTCGTGGCAATGTTTATATAAAATGTTAGCTAAAACGGAGGTTAATAATTTGTACATCGTAGGTAAGCACGCTATTGGTCTCCAATTTTTCGGGTCTTCAGTGTGTTCGTTTTTGGGTATTAATATAACCTGACCAGTAGTGAACCATTCCTCTAAGGTTTCTCGTTGCGTAACTATTTTCGTAAAAAGTGAAGCTAAATAACTGTGAACGCTAGTAAAATATTTAATGTAATAATTTTGTATTTTATCTATCCCTGGTGATTTCCAGTTCAGTAGTTTTCTAACTGCAAATTTGATTTGGTCTTCTGATATTTCGTGTATGTCTGTTGTGTCTACCTCATTTGATGAAACCTCCACTTCTTGAATCCACCTAGCCTCATTATTGTACTGTACGGGAATTGATAATATAGACGACCAGAACTCTTCTACTCTTTCTTTGTTAGGTAATTTAACTTCTTTGATATTATTTCCTCCTAAGCTTCTATAGAATTTATGTTCATTTTCATGAAATAAATTATTTTGTTCCTTTCTACTATTTATATTATCGTATCTCTTTATTCTACCAGCTAACGCTTTAACCTTTTGTTTTAATATTTCTACTATATTTGTATGGTCATTCTCGCTTCGGATGTTATGTTTCCTGTATAATTTATCTTTAATATTCATCATTCTACGTGTGTTGGTTCCTCTTTCTATTTCTATTAACTGTCCTAGCTCTTTCCTATATGTATCTATTTTAAATTGTATTCTTCTTTTCCACGGCGGATCAGTTTTAGCTTTTATGGTATTCTTAGGTATGTATGGCGTTTGATTATTATTTATGATTAGCGTTTTGGCAGCTGCATAAATAATGTCATTTATGTCCCGTAAGGAATTATTGGTTATTAATATGTTAGGTAAGTATGTATTTATTTTGTTTAAATTTTCTAAGAAAAGTGTATTTATTTTAGCTTTGGGTAGAAGTAGGCGATCTTCGACGGAAGTCTCTTTTGTTTCGGCTAATATTTGTAAAAAGTTTAAGATAAGTGGGTCCTGGTCTTCATTTACTTGTATATTCTGTGTGAAATTATCTATTGTTTCAGCCTGTTCTACTGTGTAGGATTCTATGTGTTGAATATTTTGTGAGATTGTGTTGTGTAATGACATTGTGTTATGTTCTTCTACTTCGTTTACATTTTGTTCGGAGCTCGGTATATTTTGCACCTCGATAATGACCTCTGCTTGTTTTTGGATACAGTTCAGTAGTTCTTGAGATATAACATTTTGTTTTATAACCCTACGTGCCTGATTTGATAGGGTGTTTCCATTAAATTTGTGTATTTTTGGATTATTAGGGTTTCTCTCTGCAAAAAGTTCCTGTAATCTTCCTATATATCCCGGTCCACCTGCTCTTGCTTTAAAATAACAAAACATTAATTCTTTGAGTTCGTCTGTTGACCACTTTCTTCTTCTGTCATCACTTAACTCCATATGCGTGGTCGTTTCGGATGAGCCGACAGAGTCAGTGGGCGAAGCCCTACTCTGCAAAGCACCATCCGTACCCTCCCCACCCCGTTGGTCGGCTGTAATATTTTCGGGTCCCCCGACTCTCACCCGCCTGTTCAGTAGAGAGTCGCTGACGGTCTGCATGCTGTCACGCCCAGCGTCAGCTCCAGACGTGCCCCGGCGATCACCCCCGGGAAGCGGCCCTAAACGTTCATTACTTAATTGTCTCTCCATATTGAAGGTGTTGCTAGTGCTCCGTTGGCCATCATTACGTCTTCGCCTTTGGCTATGATGTTCCACCCCTCACGTGGCATAGATGTTGTAGCCGGACGTGGAGTAAGGCTTATGAGGGGCATATTATATTATATTATATTATATTATATTATATTATTGTTGTTTCATCTACTCGACTTACGTCGGTTCTAATAAATATCTCGTCCTGTTTCCCACAAGAAAAAAGATATTTATGCCCCCCTAACTTCTTTACTTATTTGAATATATATGTATGTATATATATAATATATGTATCTATAAAGTGTATGAGAGAGAACTAATCTGTATGTTATGGAGTCTGTTGTGTATGAAATGTTGCTCTTCTTCTTCCCCTTCTATTTCTCTGCCGAGTGTTTGGCGGCCGTTGTGTATTTTGTGTATGGCTTGTGTTAGATGTCTCTGGTGTGCTTGGTAGTTGTTGAGTGATGGATGTCTGTTGAGTGTGCGCTATTGGTCGCGTGTGTGTTGCTTGTTGTGTGTGGGTCGATTGCTCTGTATTTGGTATGTGGAAGTCTTGAGTGTTGTTTACGAATACAGTATCTCCAAGGACTTTGCTGAGAATGGTGGATGTATGTATGGCTGCTTGTTTTTGTAGGATACTGATATCAATGCAGGTATCTAATTTATCTACGTACTTTTTAATGCTTTTAGCTACGATTCCTGTGGCACCTATCACTATTGGGATAACAGTCGTTTGTGTGTTCCACAAACGACTGACTTCAGTTTTTAAAAGGTGGTATTTGCTTAACTTTTCAATTTCTTTTGCTCCTATGTTATAGTCAGATGGTACAGTTATATCTATTAAATATGTTTTGTTATTAACTTTATCAACGTATATTAAATCTGGTCTATTGTGTGTAACAGTTACGTCAGTGTGAACGGGCATTTCCCATAGGATTTTGGTGTACTCATTTTCTTTAACCTGCGGCTGTAATAATGTTTCTTTCCACCAGAGATTGGAAACTTCAATTTTATGTTTTTTAGCTAGACACCAGTAGACGTACTGGACAAGGTTATTATGCCGTTTGACATAATATGTACCTGCCAGCTTTTCGCACCCCGATATAATGTGCTGTGTCGTTTCGTCTTTACAGGCGCAAAGGCGACATTTACCGTCTATTGGCTCTTTCAGTATGTCCCGTTGATGTTGTCGTGTCAAAATGGCTTGATCCTGTATAGCAAATATTGATGATTCTATGGTTGGAGATATTTGTTGTTTTTTTATCCATTTAAATGAGAGTTCTGTATCTATGTTAGCCTGATCTAATACTTTATTGGGAAATTGCCCATGCAACTGCTTACTTCGCCACATCTCATTATGTTTTTTTAATATTGCTTCCTTAATCTGTTTATCTGTATGCATGACTCCACGACCTAAATATAGTTGACCTTCTATCTCTTTAGCTTCATTTATTACGGAGTATTTATCCCTATGTATATCGTGCTCAACTATTGCTTTTATAAGGTGATCACTTTCAGCTTCTAAGTATTGCTTATATTTAACTATTTGCGCTTTATACATGTATTCAACATTTAATAACCCCCTCCCCCCTTGTGCTACTGGTAAGTATAGCCTTTGCACATCTGCTTTCTGCTGATGTGCCTTCTTGATTGCTAGTAGTTTTCTTGTTTTAGTATCTATTTTCTGTAAGTCACTGCTTTTGTAATTTATGACACCGAACGAGTATAGTAATACCGGAATAGCGTACGAATTCACACCTTTTATTAGACACCGCGAATTGAGATGCGTGTTAAGCAGCTTTTTTAATCTTTTGAAGTATTCTTTACATAGTTGGTCTTTAATTATGCTGTGTTCTATTTTTCCTGACTCATGTACTCCTAAATATTTGTATCTATCCCCTACTGCAAGCTGATTAATCATCTCACCGTTTAATAATATATGACCTTCTCCCGTCACGCTACTTCTATGTCCTGAACTAATATGTATTATATTGCATTTTTCTAGGCCAAATCTCATCCCGATGTCACTTGTGAATATCTCCACGCTATCTAATAATACTTTTAAATTGTGCTTATTGTTTGCATAAATTTTTAGATCGTCCATGTACAACAAATGATTAATCCAGAAACTATCTTTGAGTTTATACCCTTTCATTTCGTATTTATTAAGTACGAATGAGAGGGGGTTGAGTGCTAAGCAAAATAATAATGGAGAAAGGGAGTCGCCCTGAAATATTCCGCGTCTTATTGTAATCGGTTCAGTAGTCAACGAATTTTGGGAGCCACGGGCTGTCATGACCACCCTCCAAGCCGGCATAACCAGTTGTAAGAATTTCTTGATCATGGGCGGGCATTTGTAGACATCCAGTACCTTGATAAGCCACTCATGCGACACACTGTCAAAAGCTTTTTGGTAGTCTATCCACGCCATGCTCAAGTTCTTCTGGGATTGGTGTGCATCCTCTAATATAGCTTTATTAACCATCAAGTGATCCTTGCAGCCCCTGACACCCCGACGACATCCCCGTTGCTCTACTGCCATTATGTTGTTCTCATGGCAGTGTTTGTATAAAATATTGGCTAAAACGGAGGTTAATAATTTGTACATTGTGGGTAAGCACGCTATTGGTCTCCAATTTTTCGGGTCTTCAGTGTGTTCGTTTTTGGGTATTAATATAACCTGACCAGTAGTAAACCATTCCTCTAAGGTTTCTCGTTGCGTAACTATTTTCGTAAAAAGTGAAGCTAAATAACTGTGAACGCTAGTAAAATATTTAATGTAATAATTTTGTATTTTATCTATCCCTGGTGATTTCCAGTTCAGTAGTTTTCTAACTGCAAATTTGATTTGGTCTTCTGATATTTCTTGTATGTCTGTTGTGTTTACCTCATTTGATGAAACCTCCACTTCTTGGATCCACCTAGCCTCATTATTGTACTCTACGGGAATTGATAATATAGACGACCAGAACTCTTCTACTCTTTCTTTGTTAGGTAATTTAACTTCTTTGATATTATTTCCTCCTAAGCTTCTATAGAATTTATGTTCGTTTTCATGAAATAAATTATTTTGTTCCTTTCTACTATTTATATTATCGTATCTCTTTATTCTACCAGCTAACGCTTTAACCTTTTGTTTTAATATTTCTACTATATTTCTATGGTCATTCTCGCTTTGGATGTTATGTTTCCTGTATAATTTATCTTTAATATTCATCATTCTACGTGTGTTGGTTCCTCTTTCTATTTCTATTAACTGTCCTAGCTCTTTCCTATATGTATCTATTTTAAATTGTATTCTTCTTTTCCACGGCGGATCAGTTTTAGCTTTTATCGTATTCTTAGGTATGTATGGCGTTTGATTATTATTTATGATTAGCGTTTTGGCAGCTGCATAAATAATGTCATTTATGTCCCGTAAGGAATTATTGGTTATTAATATGTTAGGTAAGTATGTATTTATTTTGTTAAAATTTTCTAAGAAAAGTCTATTTATTTTAGCTTTGAGTAGAAGTAGGCGATCTTCGACGGAAGTCTCTTTTGTTTCGGCTAATATTTGTAAAAAGTTTAAGATAAGTGGGTCCTGGTCTTCATTTACTTGTATATTCTGTGTGAAATTGTCTATTGTTTCAGCCTGTTCTACTGTGTAGGATTCTATGTGTTGAGTATTTTGTGAGATTGTGTTGTGTAATGACATTGTGTTATGTTCTTCTACTTCGTTTACATTTTGTTCGGAGCTCTGTATATTTTGCACTTCGATAATGCCCTCTGCTTGTTTTTGGATACAGTTCAGTAGTTCTTGTGATATAACATTTTGTTTTATAATCCTACGTGCCTGATTTGATAGGGTGTTTCCATTAAATTTGTGTATTTTTGGATTATTAGGGTTTCTCTCTGCAAAAAGTTCCTGTAATCTTCCTATATATCCCGGTCCACCTGCTCTTGCTTTAAAATAACAAAACATTAATTCTTTGAGTTCGTCTGTTGACCACTTTCTTCTTCTGTCATCACTTAACTCCATATGCGTGGTCGTTTCGGATGAGCCGACAGAGTTAGTGGGCGAAGCCCTACTCTGCAAAGCACCATCCGTACCCTCCCCACCCCGTTGGTCGGCTGTAATATTTTCGGGTCCCCCGACTCTCACCCGCCTGTTCAGTAGAGAGTCGCTGACGGTCTGCATGCTGTCACGCCCAGCGTCAGCTCCAGACGTGCCCCGGCGATCACCCCCGGGAAGCGGCCCTAAACGTTCATTACTTAATTGTCTCTCCATATTGAAGGTGTTGCTAGTGCTCCGTTGGCCATCATTACGACTTTGCCTTTGGCTATGATGTTCCACCCCTCACGTGGCATAGATGTTGTAGCCGGACGTGGAGTTAGGCTTATGAGGGGCATATTATATTATATTATATTATATTATATTATATTATATTATATTATATTATATTATATTATATTATATTATATTATATTATATTATATTATATTATATTATATTATATTATATTATATTATATTATATTATATTATATTATATTATATTATATTATATTATATTATATTATATTATATTATATTATATTATATTATTGTTGTTTCATCTACTCGACTTACGTCGGTTCTAATAAATATCTCGTCCTGTTTCCCACAAGAAAAAAGATATTTATGCCCCCCTAACTTCTTTACTTATTTGAATATATATGTATGTATATATATAATATATGTATCTATAAAGTGTATGAGAGAGAACTATTCTGTATGTTATGGAGTCTGTTGTGTATGAAATGTTGCTCTTCTTCTTCCCCTTCTATTTCTCTGCCGAGTGTTTGGCGGCCGTTGTGTATTTTGTGTATGGCTTGTGTTAGATGTCTCTGGTGTGCTTGGTAGTTGTTGAGTGATGGATGTCTGTTGAGTGTGCGCTATTGGTCGCGTGTGTGTTGCTTGTTGTGTGTGGGACGATTGCTCTGTATTTGGTATGTGAGAGTCTTGAGTGTTGTTTACGAATACAGTATCTCCGAGGACTTTGCTGAGAATGGTGGATGTATGTATGGCTGCTTGTTTTTGTAGGATACTGATGTCAATGCAGGTATCTAATTTATCTATGTACTTTTTAATGCTTTTAGCTACGATTCCTGTGGCACCTATCACTATTGGGATAACAGTCGTTTGTGTGTTCCACAAACGACTGACTTCAGTTTTTAAAAGGTGGTATTTGCTTAACTTTTCAATTTCTTTTGCTCCTATGGTATAGTCAGATGGAACAGTTATATCTATTAAATATGTTTTGTTATTAACTTTATCAACGTATATTAAATCTGGTCTATTGTGTGTTACGGTTATGTCAGTGTGAACGGGCATTTCCCATAGGATTTTAGTGTACTCATTTTCTTTAACCTGCGGCTGTATTAATGTTTCTTTCCACCAAAGATTGGAAACTTCTATTTTATGCTTTTTAGCCAGACACCAGTAGACGTACTGGACAAGGTTATTATGCCGTTTGACATAATATGTACCCGCCAGCTTTTCGCACCCCGATATAATGTGCTGTGTCGTTTCGTCTTTACAGGCGCAAAGGCGACATTTACCGTCTATTGGCTCTTTCAGTATGTCCCGTTGATGTTGTCGTGTCAAAATGGCTTGATCCTGTATAGCAAATATTGATGATTCTATGGTATATTTGTTGTTTTTTAATCCATTTAAACGAGAGTTCTATATCTATGTTAGCCTGATCTAATACTTTTTTGGGAAATTGCCCATGCAACTGCTTATTTCGCCACATCTCATTATGTTTTTTTAATATTGCTTCCTTAATCTGTTTATCTGTATGTATGACTCTACGGCCTAAATATAGTTGACCTTCTATCTCTTTAGCTTCACTTATTACGGAGTATTTATCCCTGTGTATATCGTGCTCAACTATTGCTTTTATAAGGTGATCACTTTCAGCTTCTAAGTATTGCTTATATTTAATTATTTGCGATTTATACATGTATTCAACATTTAATAACCCCCTCCCCCCTTGTGCTACTGGTAAGTATAGCCTTTGCACATCTGCTTTCTGCTGATGTGCCTTCTTGATTGCTAATAGTTTTCTTGTTTTGGTATCTATTTTCTGTAAGTCACTGCTTTTGTAATTTATGACACCGAACGAGTATAGTAATACCGGAATAGCGTACGTATTTATACCTTTTATTAGACATCGCGAATTGAGATGCGTGTTAAGCAGCTTTTTTAATCTTTTGAAGTATTCTTTACATAGTTGGTCTTTAACTATGCTGTGTTCTATTTTTCCTGACTCATGTACTCCTAAATATTTGTATTTATCCCCTACTGCAAGCTGATTTATCATCTCACCGTTTAATAATATATGACCTTCTCCCGTCACGCTACTTCTATGTCCTGAACTAATATGTATTATATTGCATTTGTCTAGGCCAAATCTCATCCCGATGTCACTTGTGAATATCTCCACGCTATCTAATAATACTTTTAAATTGTGCTTATTGTTTGCATAAATTTTTAGATCGTCCATGTACAACAAATGATTAATCCAGAAACTATCTTTGAGTTTATACCCTTTCATTTCGTATTTATTAAGTACGAATGAGAGGGGGTTGATTGCTAAGCAAAATAATAATGGAGAAAGGGAGTCGCCCTGAAATATTCCGCGTCTTATTGTAATCGGTTCAGTAGTCAACGAATTTTGGGAGCCACGGGCTGTCATGATCACCCTCCAAGCCGGCATAACTAGTTCTAAGAATCTCTTGATCATGGGCGGGCATTTGTAGACATCCAGTACCTTGATAAGCCACTCATGCGACACACTGTCAAAAGCTTTTTGGTAGTCTATCCACGCCATGCTCAAGTTCTTCTGGGATTGGTGTGCATCCTCTAATATAGCTTTATTAACCATCAAGTGATCCTTGCAGCCCCTGACACCCCGACGACATCCCCGTTGCTCTGCTGCCATTACGTTGTTCTCGTGGCAATGTTTATATAAAATGTTAGCTAAAACGGAGGTTAATAATTTGTACATCGTAGGTAAGCACGCTATTGGTCTCCAATTTTTCGGGTCTTCAGTGTGTTCGTTTTTGGGTATTAATATAACCTGACCAGTAGTGAACCATTCCTCTAAGGTTTCTCGTTGCGTAACTATTTTCGTAAAAAGTGAAGCTAAATAACTGTGAACGCTAGTAAAATATTTAATGTAATAATTTTGTATTTTATCTATCCCTGGTGATTTCCAGTTCAGTAGTTTTCTAACTGCAAATTTGATTTGGTCTTCTGATATTTCGTGTATGTCTGTTGTGTCTACCTCATTTGATGAAACCTCCACTTCTTGAATCCACCTAGCCTCATTATTGTACTGTACGGGAATTGATAATATAGACGACCAGAACTCTTCTACTCTTTCTTTGTTAGGTAATTTAACTTCTTTGATATTATTTCCTCCTAAGCTTCTATAGAATTTATGTTCATTTTCATGAAATAAATTATTTTGTTCCTTTCTACTATTTATATTATCGTATCTCTTTATTCTACCAGCTAACGCTTTAACCTTTTGTTTTAATATTTCTACTATATTTGTATGGTCATTCTCGCTTCGGATGTTATGTTTCCTGTATAATTTATCTTTAATATTCATCATTCTACGTGTGTTGGTTCCTCTTTCTATTTCTATTAACTGTCCTAGCTCTTTCCTATATGTATCTATTTTAAATTGTATTCTTCTTTTCCACGGCGGATCAGTTTTAGCTTTTATGGTATTCTTAGGTATGTATGGCGTTTGATTATTATTTATGATTAGCGTTTTGGCAGCTGCATAAATAATGTCATTTATGTCCCGTAAGGAATTATTGGTTATTAATATGTTAGGTAAGTATGTATTTATTTTGTTTAAATTTTCTAAGAAAAGTCTATTTATTTTAGCTTTGGGTAGAAGTAGGCGATCTTCGACTGAAGTCTCTTTTGTTTCGGCTAATATTTGTAAAAAGTTTAAGATAAGTGGGTCCTGGTCTTCATTTACTTGTATGTTTTGTGTGTAATTATCTATTGTTTCAGCCTGTTCTACTGTGTAGGATTCTATGTGTTGAATATTTTGTGAGATTGTGTTGTGTAATGACATTGTGTTATGTTCTTCTACTTCGTTTACATTTTGTTCGGAGCTCTGTATATTTTGCACTTCGATAATGCCCTCTGCTTGTTTTTGGATACAGTTCAGTAGTTCTTGTGATATAACATTTTGTTTTATAATCCTACGTGCCTGATTTGATAGGGTGTTTCCATTAAATTTGTGTATTTTTGGATTATTAGGGTTCCTCTCTGCAAAAAGTTCCTGTAATCTTCCTATATATCCCGGTCCACCTGCTCTTGCTTTAAAATAACAAAACATTAATTCTTTGAGTTCGTCTGTTGACCACTTTCTTCTTCTGTCATCACTTAACTCCATATGCGTGGTCGTTTCGGATGAGCGGACAGAGTCAGTGGGCGAAGCCCTACTCTGCAAAGCACCATCCGTACCATCCCCACCCCGTTGGTCGGCTGTAATATTTTCGGGTCCCCCGACTCTCACCCGCCTGTTCAGTAGAGAGCCGCTGACGGTCTGCATGCTGTCACGCCCAGCGTCAGCTCCAGACGTGCCCCGGCGATCACCCCCGGGAAGCGGCCCTAAACGTTCATTACATAATTGTCTCTCCATATTGAAGGTGTTGCTAGTGCTCCGTTGGCCATCATTACGTCTTCGCCTTTGGCTATGATGTTCCACCCCTCACGTGGCATAGATGTTGTAGCCGGACGTGGAGTTAGGCTTATGAGGGGCAATATTATATTATATTATATTATATTATATTATATTATATTATATTATATTATATTATATTATATTATATTATATTATATTATATTATATTTATCGGCGCAACAATACAACTTACTTAACTAAAATTAATTTAAGTTAAATTATAATTGTTTCCTTAATGTTAAAATCATCAGTTGATTGTTATTAGTCCAACTCATGTAAATAATTCATTAAAACGATTTCATAAACAAGCTGCCCCCACTCTCGATTCTGCTATAAATACGAGTGATTATTGTCGCACGATTCATTCCGGTGCGAGCAGCTGAACAGAGCGGAGCTCGTTCGTTATTGTGAAATAATTGTAATAAAAGGAATTATTTGAAGAAGCAAGGTGTAATTACTGTTATAATGGAGAACGATGATAATTATGAAGAGAATGACGCCAGCAATGCTGACGTCATTATTTTTAAAAACAACATCGCGCCAGCGTCGCCGTCATCAGAAGTGGGATCACGTGCCGCTTCCGCTCAGCAACAACCTGAAGCTACAATAAGAATGGAACCACACCATACATTGAATACCAAAGGCAATACTGGGACTTAGTTGCAACAGGATCAGCCACAATTAACCTTGTTCAACGCACCGACGAACAGCATACCACCACAATTCATCATGCAGATGATGCATGTGATGCAGCAAATGTCGGAACGCTTAAGTACTCCGGCAGAAACGAAGACACGTATTAACGACATTTACCTACCATCATTTGATCCAGAACCAACGTGGGAGTACGTGAGTGGTGTCAACATATCGACAACGACATCGAGACATATCGACTCAACGACTTTGATATACGCATGAAGGTTGGCAGCCTCTTAAAGGGAAGAGCGAAAATGTGGGTGGACGATTGGATGGTCACCACAGCTTCATGGACTGAGCTGCGCAACAAACTTATCACGATGTTTGAGCCTGAAAACCGTTATTCCCGAGACAATTCGGTTCAGGGAACATATCTACGACTCTTCAAAGGACATTTCGGAGTTCTTGTCACAAGCTTGGGTCTTATGGAGAAGGATCACCAAGGACAAGCTAACAAATGAAGACGCAGTTGAAGCAGTGATTGGTTGCATAGATGACGAAAGACTTAGGATCGAGCTACTGAACACAAGGGCCACAACAGTGCCAGAGCTGATATCCGTTGCATCATCGATTAGAACCATGAAGCGTTTTTGTCAGAGTTCAAATAATACGAGCACAAGTAAGCGACCTCGTTTTTCGAATCCAACTCCATCGACTTCGTTCTGTCGTATCTGTAAAAGATCCAATCACATCACCAGTGAATGTTTCTATAAGCCTACCGAATCGAAACCTCATCAAAGGAATAAAACAACAACTGAGACCAAAGAAGTAATCTCTAATCGGAACAATAAAACAACAATCTGTTCATTTTGCAAAATACCAGGCCATTCTTTTGAATCATGCTTCAAGCGCGAACGAACATTAACGTCAAATGTAAATTACATTGCTGGATCAAAACTAGCTCCCAGTACGGTGAAGATTGGACTAAAGAGTTTTCAAGCAATTTTCGATAGTGGCGCAGAATGCTCACTTATACGAGAGTCCGTAGCGGCTCAATTACCAGGAAGAAGACTACACACGGCAAATTACTTAAAAGGAATTGGACAATTTCCTGTACTTTCAATAGCTACACTGGTTACGATTGGGGTCATTGATAATATCAACGTTGAACTACAGTTCCACATAGTGGCAGATTACGAGATGACGACAGATATCTTAGTGGGTATGAACTTGATTAATAATACGAACCTTACTATGACGATCACTTCGGACGGAACGAGATTACACGTCAGGCGAATATTAATCAAGTTCAATGTATGAACCCAATCTTCGATAAACTGGATTGTGTCCTCACGAATGAAGAAGACATCGCAAAATTACGCATGCTTTTAAACAAGTATCAGCACCTGTTTATCAAAGGGTACCCAACAACTCGTGTCAAGACTGGTGAACTGGAAATCCGCTTGAAGAATCCAAACAAGGTGTCCGAGAAAAGTAGCTCATCATCACCCCCTACCACCACCCCAATCTGGAGACTAGATAACCGTATCAGCAGGAGAAGACGACCCTCCAGCATCAGCCAATGAGCCTACACCATCCACTTCGCAAGCCAGCAGGGTCGAGCAACAAGCCCAAGAGTCTTCCAACTAAAACAAAGGTACGTTTTTGTGTTTACTAAAATTTCACCACAAGTCACACATACATGAGGATAACAAAGTACCATAGAGTACCCAATAACGAAGTACCACAGAGTACACAACGACAAAGTACCACAGAGTACACAACGACAAAGTACCACAGAGTACACAACGACAAAGTACCACAGAGTACACAACGACAAAGTACCACAGAGTACGCAACGACGAAGTACCACAGAGTACGCAACGACAAAGTACCACAGAGTACGCAACGACAAAGTACCACAGAGTACACAACGACAAAGTACCACAGAGTACGCAATAACAAAGTACCACAGAGTACGCATAAACATAGTACCACAGAGTACGCCACAATATAAAACTACACGAAAGAAATCACTGTTCAGTTCTCAATAAAGGCACACAGATGCCAATCTCAAAAAGAGACATTCCATTGTTTCAGAATAAACTTCAAGAACTCTACTGCTGAGTCGTTATACACGCGGCTGATGCAGAGCGCGCACCGCCGGTCAGAACGGCCGTATCGGCGCAACAATACAACTTACTTAACTAAAATTAATTTAAGTTAAATTATAATTGTTTCCTTAATGTTAAAATCATCAGTTGATTGTTATTAGTCCAACTCATGTAAATAATTCATTAAAACGATTTCATAAACAAGCTGCCCCCACTCTCGATTCTGCTATAAATACGAGTGATTATTGTCGCACGATTCATTCCGGTGCGAGCAGCTGAACAGAGCGGAGCTCGTTCGTTATTGTGAAATAATTGTAATAAAAGGAATTATTTGAAGAAGCAAGGTGTAATTACTGTTATAATGGAGAACGATGATAATTATGAAGAGAATGACGCCAGCAATGCTGACGTCATTATTTTTAAAAACAACATCGCGCCAGCGGCGCCGTCATATTATATTATATTATATTATATTATATTATATTATATTATATTATATTATATTATATTATATTATATTATATTATATTATATTATATTATATTATATTATATTATATTATATTATATTATATTATATTATATTATATTATATTATATTATTGTTGTTTCATCTACTCGACTTACGTCGGTTCTAATAAATATCTCGTCCTGTTACCCACAAGAAAAAAGATATTTATGCCCCCCTAACTTCTTTACTTATTTGAATATATATGTATGTGTATATATATAATATATGTATATATAAGGTGTGAGAGAGAACTATTCTGTATGTTATGGAGTTTGTTGTGTATGAAATGTTGCTCTTCTTCTCCCCCTTCTATTTCTCTGCCGAGTGTTTGGCGGCTGTTGTGTGTTTTGTGTATGGCTTGAGTTAGATGTCTCTGGTGTGCTTGGTAGTTGTTGAGTGATGGATGTCTGTTGAGTGTGCGCTATTGGTTGCGTGTGTGTTGCTTGTTGTGTGTGGGTCGATTGCTCTGTATTTGGTATGTGAGAGTCTTGAGTGTTGTTTACGAATACAGTATCTCCAAGGACTTTGGTGAGAATGGTGGATGTATGTATGGCTGCTTGTTTTTGTAGGATACTGATGTCAATGCAGGTATCTAATTTATCTACGTACTTTTTAATGCTTTTAGCTACGATTCCTGTGGCACCTATCACTATTGGGATAACAGTCGTTTGTGTGTTCCACAAACGACTGACTTCAGTTTTTAAAAGGTGGTATTTGCTTAACTTTTCAATTTCTTTTGCTCCTATGTTATAGTCAGATGGTACAGTTATATCTATTAAATATGTTTTGTTATTAACTTTATCAACGTATATTAAATCTGGTCTATTGTGTGTAACAGTTACGTCAGTGTGAACGGGCATTTCCCATAGGATTTTAGTGTTCTCATTTTCTTTAACCTGCGGCTGTATTAATGTTTCTTTCCACCAGAGATTGGAAACTTCTATTTTATGCTTTTTAGCTAGACACCAGTAGACGTACTGAACAAGGTTATTATGCCGTTTGACATAATATGTACCTGCCAGCTTTTCGCACCCCGATATAATGTGTTGTGTCGTTTCGTCTTTACAGGCGCAAAGGCGACATTTACCGTCTATTGGCTCTTTCAGTATGTCCCGTTGATGTTGTCGTGTCAAAATGGCTTGATCCTGTATAGCAAATATTGATGATTCTATGGTTGAAGATATTTGTTGTTTTTTTATCCATTTAAATGAGAGTTCTGTATCTATGTTAGCCTGATCTAATACTTTTTTGGGAAATTGCCCATGCAACTGCTTATTTCGCCATATCTCATTATGTTTTTTAATATTGCTTCCTTAATCTGTTTATCTGTATGCATGACTCCACGACCTAAATATAGTTGACCTTCTATCTCTTTAGCTTCATTTATTACGGAGTATTTATCCCTATGTATATCGTGCTCAACTATTGCTTTTATAAGGTGATCACTTTCAGCTTCTAAGTATTGCTTATATTTAACTATTTGCGCTTTATACATGTATTCAACATTTAATAACCCCCTCCCCCCTTGTGCTACTGGTAAGTATAGCCTTTGCACATCTGCTTTCTGCTGATGTGCCTTCTTGATTGCTAGTAGTTTTCTTGTTTTAGTATCTATTTTCTGTAAGTCACTGCTTTTGTAATTTATGACACCGAACGAGTATAGTAATACCGGAATAGCGTACGTATTCACACCTTTTATTAGACACCGCGAATTGAGATGCGTGTTAAGCAGCTTTTTTAATCTTTTGAAGTATTCTTTACATAGTTGGTCTTTAATTATGGTGTGTTCTATTTTTCCTGACTCATGTACTCCTAAATATTTTTATCTATCCCCTACTGCAAGCTGATTAATCATCTCACCGTTTAATAATATATGACCTTCTCCCGTCACGCTACTTCTATGTCCTGAACTGATATGTATTATATTGCATTTTTCTAGGCCAAATCTCATCCCGATGTCACTTGTGAATATCTCCACGCTATCTAATAATACTTTTAAATTGTGCTTATTGTTTGCATAAATTTTTAGATCGTCCATGTACAATAAATGATTAATCCAGAAACTATCTTTGAGTTTATACCCTTTCATTTCGTATTTATTAAGTACGAATGAGAGGGGGTTGACTGCTAAGCAAAATAATAATGGAGAAAGGGAGTCGCCCTGAAATATTCCGCGTCTTATTGTAATCGGTTCAGTAGTCAACGAATTTTGGGAGCCACGGGCTGTCATGATCACCCTCCAAGCCGGCATAACCAGTTGTAAGAATTTCTTGATCATGGGCGGGCATTTGTAGACATCCAGTACCTTGATAAGCCACTCATGCGACACACTGTCAAAAGCTTTTTGGTAGTCTATCCACGCCATGCTCAAGTTCTTCTGGGATTGGTGTGCATCCTCTAATATAGCTTTATTAACCATCAAGTGATCCTTGCAGCCCCTGACACCCCGACGACATCCCCGTTGCTCTACTGCCATTATGTTGTTCTCATGGCAGTGTTTGTATAAAATATTGGCTAAAACGGAGGTTAATAATTTGTACATTGTAGGTAAGCACGCTATTGGTCTCCAATTTTTCGGGTCTTCAGTGTGTTCGTTTTTGGGTATTAATATAACCTGACCAGTAGTGAACCATTCCTCTAAGGTTTCTCGTTGCGTAACTATTTTCGTAAAAAGTGAAGCTAAATAACTGTGAACGCTAGTAAAATATTTAATGTAATAATTTTGTATTTTATCTATCCCTGGTGTTTTCCAGTTCAGTAGTTTTCTAACTGCAAATTTGATTTGGTCTTCTGATATTTCTTGTATGTCTGTTGTGTTTACCTCATTTGATGAAAACTCCACTTCTTGGATCCACCTAGCCTCGTTATTGTACTCTACGGGAATTGATAATATAGACGACCAGAACTCTTCTACTCTTTCTTTGTTAGGTAATTTAACTTCTTTGATATTATTTCCTCCTAAGCTTCTATAGAATTTATGTTCATTTTCATGAAATAAGTTATTTTGTTCCTTTCTACTATTTATATTATCGTATCTCTTTATTCTACCAGCTAACGCTTTAACCTTTTGTTTTAATATTTCTACTATATTTCTATGGTCATTCTCGCTTTGGATGTTATGTTTCCTGTATAATTTATCTTTAATATTTATCATTCTACGTGTGTTGGTTCCTCTTTCTATTTCTATTAACTGTCCTAACTCTTTCCTATATATATCTATTTTAAATTGTATTCTTCTTTTCCACGGCGGATCAGTTTTAGCTTTTATGGTATTCTTAGGTATGTATGGCGTTTGATTATTATTTATGATTAGCGTTTTGGCAGCTGCATAAATAATGTCATTTATGTCTCGTAAGGAATTATTGGTTATTAATATGTTAGGTAAGTATGTATTTATTTTGTTAAAATTTTCTAAGAAAAGTCTATTTATTTTAGCTTTGGGTAGAAGTAGCCGATCTTCGACTGAAGTCTCTTTTGTTTCGGCTAATATTTGTAAAAAGTTTAAGATAAGTGGGTCCTGGTCTTCATTTACTTGTATATTTTGTGTGAAATTATCTATTGTTTTAGCCTGTTCTACTGTGTAGGATTCTATGTGTTGAATATTTTGTGAGATTGTGTTGTGTAATGACATCGTGTTATGTTCTTCTACTTCGTTTACATTTTGTTCGGAGCTCTGTATATTTTGCACTTCGATAATGCCCTCTGCTTGTTTTTGGATACAGTTCAGTAATTCTTGAGATATAACATTTTGTTTTATAATCCTACGTGCCTGATTTGATAGGGTGTTTCCATTAAATTTGTGTATTTTTGGATTATTAGGGTTCCTCTCTGCAAAAAGTTCCTGTAATCTTCCTATATATCCCGGTCCACCTGCTCTTGCTTTAAAATAACAAAACATTAATTCTTTGAGTTCGTCTGTTGACCACTTTCTTCTTCTGTCATCACTTAACGCCATATGCGTGGTCGTTTCGGATGAGCCGACAGAGTCAGTGGGCGAAGCCCTACTCTGCAAAGCACCATCCGTACCCTCCCCACCCCGTTGGTCGGCTGTAATATTTTCGGGTCCCCCGACTCTCACCCGCCTGTTCAGTAGAGAGTCGCTGACGGTCTGCATGCTGTCACGCCCAGCGTCAGCTCCAGACGTGCCCCGGCGATCACCCCCGGGAAGCGGCCCTAAACGTTCATTACTTAATTGTCTCTCCATATTGAAGGTGTTGCTAGTGCTCCGTTGGCCATCATTACGACTTCGCCTTTGGCTATGATGTTCCACCCCTCACGTGGCATAGATGTTGTAGCCGGACGTGGAGTTAGGCTTATGAGGGGCATATTATATTATATTATATTATATTATATTATATTATATTATATTATATTATATTATATTATATTATATTATATTATATTATATTATATTATATTATATTATATTATATTATATTATATTATATTATATTATATTATATTATATTATATTATATTATATTATATTATATTATATTATATTATATTATATTATATTATATTATATTATATTATATTATATTATATTATATTATATTATATTATATTATATTATATTATATTATATTATATTGGCTTGCCGGACGGAGGATACCTCTGGCGCACTTCGACCCATGGGATCTTTTGTGCTGTCCTGGCCCTAATGCTCTTACATACCTGAGGTGTCCAGTACTCCCTGTATTAGGTTGTAGATTCCAGCAGGGGGACAGAGCCGTAGTTCTTCTGGGTTTGGATAGGCCACTCCCAGCAGTTCCATTCGCCGCGCAGCCAGAGCGTCGCAGTGACAGACGACGTGCTTCATGGTTTCAGTTTCTGTGCCACAGCACCTGCATACCACGTCGCCGCATAGGTTCATCTTGTGTAGATGTTCTTTCGTGCCATAGTGGCCTGTAAATGCTCCCGTTATTTGCCTTAGTTGTAGTCTACTATATTTTAGTAGTCTCTTGCAATCGCTTTCACACCATGCGGAAAGGAATTCCTTTGAGTGTCGAAGCCCTGTGTGTGTTTCCCATTCTTTCTTATGTTGTTCTTGGGCATATTTGAAGAGTGCGCCTCTATAGGCACCGTCTGGTATGCCTATGAACGGTTCTGGACCAACGGGTTTTTCCATTGCTCCCTTCCTGGCTAAGTCGTCCGCACGCTCATTGCCATCAACTCCCGTGTGCCCAGGGACCCAGACTAACCTGACCGTGTTGCGCGCTCCACATCTGTCAAGAAGGTATGCGCACTCCGCAGCCAGTGCTGAGTTTAGCTCATAGGAGCCGACGGCCTTGAGGGCAGCCTGACTATCACTACAAATGTAGATTTTCTTGCCCGTGATTCTTTTGTCCAATATCTCTTTTGCACAAATGTTTATCGCATAGGTCTCTGCCTGGAATATTGATGTAAACCTGTCCATGCTTTGGCTGAGGCTGTATCCTTCCGTGTATACTCCGGCTCCTGTTCCAAACTTGGTTTTGGATCCGTCAGTGTACCATATCATTTGCTCCTTGCCTTGCTTGTTTAGACCACTTTTCCATTGTTCCCTGGTTGGGATGTGAGTGCTAAATCTCTTATTGAACATGTATGTGGTTAGGATCTTGTCGCTTCTCATGTTCCTTATGTCATCTAGTTCCTTATTCGGTTCTAGCTTGGTGTGTTCGAGGCCTGGCGCCGTTATGCTCCATAGTCCAGCTTTCTCTAGCCTATAGAGTGCCTTCCTTGCCTCAGTTTCAATGACGATATGTAATGGCGTCAGGTTGAGTAGCCTCTCCATAGCTGCCGTCGGTGTTGTTATGAATGCACTTGTGATGGCCAGGCAGGCTGTCCTCTGCAGTTTTGTTAAGGAATCCCTGTACGTCTGTGTCTTGGTTCTAGGCCACCACACGATGCATCCATACGTTAATATCGGTTTTACCATAGTGATAAATAACCAGTGCATTATTTTGGGCTGTAGTCCCCATGCCTTTCCATACGCTGACCTACACATATTCAGCACTCTCAGTGCTTTGGCTATGGTTAGATCAACATGTGTATGCCACTTCAGTTGCTTGTCCAGGGTCACCCCCAGATACTTGACCTCAGTGGCCCATTTAATTTTACTTCCGTACATGTGCAGGTCCTGTAAACCCGTCAGTACCTTTTTCCTTGTAAACAGGATGACATTAGTCTTCGTCGGGTTGACCGAGAGGCTATTTGTTGTGCACCAGTTTGTTACTTTATCTAGAGCTTCCTGCATCAGTGTCGATACTGTGTTTGGAAACTATATCATCCGCATATCCTACTCCGTAGAACGGACCTTTGTTGATTATCTTCAAGAGAGAGTCCACTACCAGGCTCCACAGAGTCGGCGATAAGACCCCTCCTTGCGGGCATCCTTTAGTAGTTCTTACGGATAGCCCTTCTCCTAATAGAATGGACTGGACTATCCTGTTCTTTAGCATGTTTTTGATCCATCTGACAAGAGTTGGTTCTATCCCATGCTCTATAGCAGCTAGTTCTATGGATGAGAATGTTGTGCGATCAAATGCACCCTCGATATCCAGAAAAGCTGCAGCACAAATTTCCTTTTGCTGCAGAGCCATCTCTGCACGATTCACCACATAGTGCAATGCCGTTTCCGTAGACTTACCAGGTAGATAAGCGCATTGCATCTTATGTAGGGGATAATCCTTTAGTGGACCATCCTTTATGTGCCTATCTATCATTTTCTCTAGACATTTTAAAAAGAATGAGGACAGGCTGATTGGTCTGTAGGATTGAGCATCCTCGTAGTTGGGTTTCCCTGGTTTGGGAATGAACGTCACCGTCACTTGCCGCCAGATTCTAGGGGTATGCCCAAAGGCCACGCACGCCCTGAATAGTCTGCACAGGTGTTGGCTGAGTACTGGTTCCCCTTCTTGTAGTAGGATGGGGTAAACACCATCCGGACCAGGGGCCTTAAATGGTTGAAAGCTCTTTAGGGCTAAGCTCTTTCTAGGATAAAAAGTATCCTATGTGGTTTATCCAAACCCAAAGGAACTTCTGCTCTTCTCCCGTGCTGGAATCTACAGCTCGGTAAAGGGAGTATTTGGATCTTCAGGTACGTAAGAGAATCTGGCCAAGAACAGCACAAAAGATCCCATCGGGTCGAAATGCACCTGAGGTTTCCTCGGTCCGATAAGCCAACAAGATAAGATCCTATGTGGTAATCCAAGATATAAACTATGTGTGCCAAATTTCATCTAATCATTCAGCCGTTTTTGAGTGATTGAGTAACTAAAAAAGTTCTTTTTTTCTTTTTTCTTGGGATCCCTGCAATCAGTCTCGTGCGACTATAATCAGGCTGGTTTAATAAGATGGGTTTTAGGGAATTAGAGCCACTGCCCCAACTCTTCAGTCATCAAACACATTGGCTTTTTTTCAGACGATTGGTGTTATTTCTTCGCAGAAGCACATTTGTCAGAGGGTTAGGATGGTCCATTAGGCGGTTTGAGTATTTCTCTGTGTACTATTTTGCTTCTTCCATCACAGTTTTCATGTCTAGGTACTCATGAACCTCTGAGTTGCGAGTGAATCAGGCTGCACCACTTATGGTCCTTAGTATGTTGTTTTGGCCTCTTTGAAGACATTGGATGTTTAATTTACTGGCTGAAGACCACAGTTGAATCCCATAAGTCCAAATGGGCTTTATAACTGAGCTATACACTCTAAGTTTATTACTAAGGGATAATGTTGATTGTTTTCCAAGTAACAAACATATAAACATACAAACTTACATATTTATAATATTAGTAGGACACAGCTTGGTCTAGTGGTCATATTATAGACGGCTCTGGTCATTAGATTGAGAAGTTGTTGGTTCTATTGCAGTATAAGACAAACATTCATTCCAGTCTGGTATTTGTGCATGTGATATTCTTGTTTGTGAATTAATCTATGACACAAGTAAATTCACATACACAAACACCCCAAAAATAAATATTTGTGGGTCACACTGAAATTTCGCCTGAGCGGGAATCAAACCTGCGACTACTCGATCCAGTGAGCAGAGTGACTTAAGTTCTTAATCATTGGACCAAGCTGTCCGTCTAGGTCTAGGACAACATTAGCATTGTTATTGCGGTGCATGGTTTTTGCATCTGTAGGGATTATAGCCAAGGATTTTGGAACAATGGCGTACATTTGAATGTGAAAAACCAAAATTATGGTTTTTGAACGGGAAGAAACGAGAACAAATGCAAGGGTTATGGTTGGTAACGATGTGCTGGATCAAGTGAATGAGTTTGTATATCTTGGATGCGCCTTCAGTAAGGATGGGAAATATACCGCTGATATAGAGAGAAGAGATGGGAAAGCTACTTGGGAGACGGCACTTAAACCAAAAGGCGCAGCTGGCCATGCATAACGGAGTGCTTGTCCCAACGCTGTTATATGGCAGTGAGAGTTGGTATGTAAAGGGAGAACGGAAGCAGGATAAATGCAGTCGAAATGCGAGCTCTGCAGAAGATGTGCGGAGTCACGCTGATTGACCGTATTCGCAACAGCATAGTAAAAAAGCGAGAAGATGAGAAAGGCTATGCTCCGTTGGTTCGGACATATAAAAAGAATGTCAGAAGAAAGAATGGCAAAACAGATATACAATGCGAAAGTGGAAGGATGTAGGTACCGGGGAAGACCTAGACTATCTTACCATGACCAAATAGACCGTGTCTTATCTGAAGGACAAGTCAAGAGTCTCCGTAACCGACGAGCGTGTATGAGACGAACTATGAGAGTGGAAGAAGCTAGAGGGGTATGTAAGGAACGAACCTGTTGGAACTCTGTACTCTCTGCCTACCACGCAAGGGATCTGGCATGATGATATAGATAGATAGATAGAATTTTTTGATGTCCGACCAAACTTTCTGTTTCGAACTTAGCAGAAGATCGGCTAAGGCCGAAAAATCGGCAGCGGATTCGGCTAACATCTGACCGACTGAGAAGTCGGACACCAGTAACTGTTAAGAAATATAACATAAAGAAGAGCCTGTTGGAACTCTGTACTCTCTACCTACCTCGCGAGGGAGCTGGCGTAATGATATAGATAGATAGATATTTTGGCCTGTGGATAACACGACAGGGGGCGTTGGTGTGACATTAGGGTTATCATTTAGTAAAATGTACCTACTTCCAGGGAAATATTTCAACATGTTGGTCCGTTTGGTTACTAATAAACAAAACTTGGGTAAATTTCATAGCAAATGGCAGCCCTGCTGTCATGAAGTGACATTTATGACGTTTCACTTCATGACAGCGTTAGTTCCGATTATGGCCGCGGGCCAAAAATCCTTACGGCAATGTATGTGAATGATTTGACTAAACTTTTCTTTTAGGTGCCTGCCGTGGATATGTGTCCCGCCACTTCCTCCCAGACAGCGTGGAGAAGGTTACACTGTGTGACACCTCACAGACACACCTCGACAAAGCCATAGTTGGAGATGGAGTCCAGGTTGAGAAGCGAGTGATGGATGAAGAGAATATTGACGTACATAGCTTTTTTTTGTTGATATGGTGATAAGAATATTATAATAACAATAATAAGCCACACACACCACACCACATTAGGATTTCTTTCTATGTCGTGGGTGCGTTTACAGACATGAAAATTCACATATACAAATACCCAGACCGGAACAAATAATTGGGGGTCACATAAAGATCTGTCCCGTGCGGGATTCGAGCCCTAGTGGGCAGAGCGTCTTAAGCTCTTAACCACTGCGCCAAAGCTTCTCCATTCCAATCTCGATCTCGAAACTATTCGCGCCTTTATTAAAAAGGCGACAACCCGATATTTCGCGAACGCGTCCAATTATAGTAATCCGCTAATCGTAGCCGCCGCCGACTACGAACCTATCTCCCTTCGTATCAGCTCCGTCTCCGACTCCGACTCCGTCCGTGGCATGCTCTCACCGACCCTTCCGTCTTCTCTCACAAATCGAGGTGAGAGAGATTAGGTCATAGTCTACCACGCGGACTAAGTGCGGATTGGCGGAGCAGGTGGCCACCTGCTGTTGGAACTTATCAAGCTGCCTATAGGGCTCCCAACTCGGCTTAACGACTACCACATTAAGTAGTAACCGGGACCAGCGCCTTAACGTGTCTTCCGAAGCACGGAGACGCTCGAATATGAAAATGCTACAAACGGTCACCCATCTTTGGCCCACCGAATCGAACGCTGCTTAACCTAGGTGATTGGTAAGAACACCGCGAACAGCGCAAGTATCTATCTATATCATCACGCCAAGCCCCTCGCATGATGTCACAGAAAGGTAGTAAGTGTATGACAAACAATTTAGAGCAGTGGTTAAGAGCTTAAGCCGCTCCGCCCACTGGGCCGAATAGTCGCGGGTTCGATTCCCGCACAGGACAAATCTTTGTGTGACCCACAATTATTTGTTTTGCTCTGCGTATGTGAAATTTCATGTTTGCAAACGCATCCACGACACAGGAATAATGAATCCTAGTGTGAGGCTGGTTTAAAAAAAAAAGAAATGAGTAAAATAAAAAAAAATATAATATTAGCCCTGTTAAGAAACTGTCCCACTGTTGGGCACGGGCCTCCTCTCAAACTGAGAGGGTTTAGGCCAATAGTCCACCACGCTGGCCTAGTGCGGGGTGGCGAACTTCACACACCTTCGAGAAACTCTTAGGCATGCAGGTTTCCTCACGATGTTTTCCTTCACCGTTAAAGCAAGTGATAATTAATTTTTAATACGCACATGCTTTCGAAAAGACAGAGGTGCATGCCTGGGTTTGAACCCGAGACCTTTGACTTTGCAGTCCAACGGTCTAACCACTAGGCTATCACTGCTTATAATTATATTATTATTTTCAGTTCCCTGAAAACAGTGTAGACCTACTAGTGTCCTCACTCGCTCTACACTGGGTGAATGACCTCCCAGGCTGCTTTGATCAGATCATGAAGTGCTTAAAACCAGATGGGGTAAGTTTTCAATATTTATAACCGCAACATGTTTATAAACTATATTATCTATCTATATCATCACGCCAGATCCCTTGCGGGGTAGGTAGAGAGTACACAATTCCAACAGGTTCTTTCCTTACATACCCCTAAAGAACGTATAATAATAAATAATACTAAAACCTACTCATGCTTGACTAAAAACCTACAGAAAATGGTAATACCCCAATCACCTAGGAGAAAAACCTTATATATACAATAATAATAATATATTACTTACCAAAAATATAGTTACAAAAGTTTTAAGTACTGACTAAGTAAGATTGTGGTGACTAATGTTAATGGACGATTAAGCGAGGTGCTTAAGAGCTTAAGCCGCTCCGCCCACTGTGTCTAATAGTCGCGGGTTCGATTCCCGCACGGGACAAATCTTTGTGTGACCCACAAGTATTTGTACTGGTCTGGGTATTTGTGTATGTGAATTTTCATGTTTGTAAACGCACCCACGCCACAGGAATAAAAAACCTAATGTGGGGCAAGAAAAAAAAAACTATCTATCTATCTATCTATCTATAACCTCACGCCAGATCCCTTGCGGGGTAGGCAGAGAGTACAGAGTTCCAACAGGTTCTTTCCTTACATACCTCTCTGGCTTCCTCGACTCTCATAGTTCGTCTCATACACGCTCGCCGGTTACGGAGACTCTTGACTTTTCCATCAGATAAGACTCGGTTTATTTGGTCGTGGTAAGATAGTCTAGGTCTTCCCCGGTACCTGCATCCTTCCACTTTCACATTGTATATCTGTTTTGTCATTCTTTCCTCTGGCATTCTTTCTATATGCCCGAACCAACGGAGCATGCCCTTTCTCATCTTTACACCGATACTATCTTTCATACCTACTCGCTGTCTTACTATGCTGTTGCTAATGCGGTCGGTCAGCTTCACTCCGCACATCTATCACTTAAAAAAAAAAACCTAAGAAGTTAATAATATGTTGCACCTCTATGCTTAAATAGGATGTCCTTTCCAAAGGATTTGTGTCATATCCAGAGGACTTGTATCATATCCAAAGGACTTGTGTCATATCCAAAGGACTTATACCTGTACCTGTACCTGTTCACGGCCCTCGCCACTCGTTGCACAAAGTCTTCCACATGCCGACATCTAAAACTAAATACTGTAACAACGAATTCTTTTCTCGGACTACATCATCCAATAATAAGAAGTTTAGTGACCTAGATATATACTCCCTCTCTAAACCCGTCTTCAAATCCCGCATACTCCGCAAATTTACCGAATTAAATCTCGTACCTTAGGTCATTACCCCCTTATTAAATAGTACTCCACTACCTACTAATTACCTTATTATTTCTAAATTAACGATACCGCTTACTAAACCCTAAAATACCATTTAATTCTGAAATCCTTACTTTATTGTACACCAGTCTTTTCACATTAATTTATATATCTGAAGCGCGCTTCCGCTCCACATTTATAATAATTGATATACAGCAACAGAGTACAGAGTACTTACTATAATAATATTGATTGCTGCTGTTCCTTTGTAATTGTATACAGTTTTGCTAGTTATGGTATCCATTTCTGGCTTTGATATGTAAGAGACTATTATGTTATTGTTTATAGAAACATTTGTGCTGTAAATAAATAAAAATAAAATAAAAATATCCTTTTAAAGGGACTTACACCGTCACGCCTATATTCAAGCAACGCAAGCGGGGGTGACATCCACTTTTCGCCGACGATGTTAGGTCCCATGTAATAGGGGGCGAGCCTATTGCCATATACCGGGCACAATTCCAACCTCCGGACTCATACTGGGAAGTTTCCGTTAGAAAAACTACATTTGTCCGACCTAGGATTTGAACCCAGGACCTCGTGGTCATAAAGCGATGCGCTTTGCCACTAGACCAACGAGGCAGTCAATTAAAAGGACTTTTAATAAGATTTGTGTCTTCTCAATAGGACTAATGTCCTTTCAAAAGGACATTCATCATATTCTGTCGTGTCTTCTCATGCAGGTGTTCATGGCGTGTGTGTTCGGCGGCGACACACTTATGGAACTGCGGCAAGCGTTACAGCTCGCGGAAAACGAACGGATGGGTGGCGTTTCACCTCACATCTCGCCGTTTACTAGAGTTCGTGATATCGGCGGGCTGTTGACTGCGTAAGTCCTGCTTACAGACTACTGAACTTTGACGAGGCCATAATTGGAGCTTAATTGAGCTTAAGCCGGTCCGCCCACTGTGTCTAATAGTCGCGGGCTCGATTCTCACACGGGACTAGAGGTGAGTCGGATTTATTAGAACAGATCCAAAGAACAGGTATTTTACGAGAATAGGCGGCACCTAATCCAATTTTGACAATACCTAATCCACCTAATATTCATATTCAATAAAAACTAATGTTTAGCCGTTTAGCGCGCTCACTCACACCTATTCCCGCGCTCTCTCACTCACTCATATGCTTATCGCTTTGCTATCCCGTTTACGTGTAAGGGTGGAGGGAGCGAGCGCTATACAACGCGTATGGATATAAAACAAATGTAAATATAATGAATTGAAATCTTTTAAATACGCCATCTTGCGAACGCTAAACTTTTGCGGAATATTTAATATCGCAAGATTCAAAACTTCATACATTCGTAAGTTAACAGTCCTAAGCCTGTACAAAGTATGAAGGGAAGATACCAATTCATCACTAATATATCATTAAATGATAAAATAGAAAACAAGTATTAGTTTATTTATTCAACCAATTTTGTGCAGATATATCTAATCTAATCAAAAAAAAAATTGATTCCATATTGAAACTTCCATTTTCTTAAAAGTGTTATTATGACTGTACCCGTTCTTAACTAACAAAACAATTTAACATTCAATTAATTCAAATATCGATAATTCGATATCAGGATTTGATATAGAATAGGCGGATTGAGATCACTAAGGAACGGTATGTGTATGAGATCATTGAGATTAGGTGGATTAGGTAAATACCTAATCCAAATGGATTAGGTATTTATGCAGACTAGGAACAGGTGTACTTAGTACCTGATTTACCTAATACGACCCTTCTCACAGTGGGACTAGTCCACAAATTCAAAGTCGCACAGCGGGCTATGGAGCGAGCTATGCTCGGCGTCTCTTTGAAGGATAAAATTCGTAACGAGGTAATCCGACAAAGAACCAAAGTTACCGACATAGCTCGCAGACTCAGTAAGCTAAAGTGGCAATGGGCTGGTCACATCTGCAGAAAGACCGACGGCCGATGGAGCAAGCGTGTCCTAGAGTGGAGACTTGGTAAGCGTAAGGTAGGACGGCCCCCAGCTAGATGGACCGACGACCTCAAAAAGGTCGCTGGGACAGACTGGATGCGGAAGGCGGAGGACCGTATGCAATGGCGCTTGTTAGGAGAGGCCTATGTCCAGCAGTGGACTACGATAGGCTGATTGATTGATTGATTGACCCATCTCTACACGGGACAAATCTTTGTGGGATCCACAATTATTTGTTTCGGTCTGAGTATTTGTATATATAACACTGAAAATCAGTGCTGTGCTGTGGTTTCACGCTGCAACACAGATTTACGCTGAGCGTTACCCCATTAGTACGGCTACGTAGCATGTACCTTCATGTAATTTATGTCTATCTGTCTATATCATCACGCCAGCTCCCTCACGGCGTAGGCAGAGAGTACAGAGTTCCAACAGGTTCTTTCCTTACAGACCTCTCTGGCTTCCTCCACTCTAATGTAATTTTTGTATTATTTTTTTTGAACTATGAGAGTGGAGGAAGCCAGAGAGGTACGTAAGGTTTTTTAATCAATTAATTGAAATTAATAGATAGATTGTTTTTTTTTTTGTGTTATCGTCATTCCTTATAATCTGTTAGCTGTACTAATAAATATACTTTTCTTTCTTTCTTTCGTTCTATGTGAATTTTCATGTTTGTAAAAGCACCCACGACACAGGAATAAATCCTATTGTTAGGGGACTTTTTTTTAAATAACGCAAGACCTCAGACACCCCAATTAGATTATCGCTTCACGAATTCAATACGAAAATCATACTTCCAATTTTAAGGCGTTCTCTACCATTTTTTAAGCTCTTTGGTGCCCATATTAACCATAAAATGGTTCTTTTTTAAGCAAACGTAGCCCAACTCTAGAATTTTTATTCGAGTGCCGTGGGTGCGTTTATCAACATGAAAATTCACATACACAAATACCCAGACAGGAACAGATAATTCCTCCACTCCGATCTAGGTCTCGAACCTATTCGCGCCTTTATTAAAAAGGCGCCAACACGTCACTTCGCGAACGCATCTACCCATGCGAATCCGTTAATCGTAGCCACCGCCGACTACGATCTCCCCCCGACCCCTGCCGCCACCGCCGGCCGCGACATGTTCTCACCGACGCCCCCCCCCCCCGATGCTTTGTCATCCCTTCTTTCCGCTCAGAATACGGGCGACGACGACGACGTAGTAGTAGATCCCCTCCCATAGCCGGCGGTTGACCGGTGCACTTAGTAGTGCACCCGTCCCCCTACAGCGACTGTCCCAACCGAGGGCGCCTCGTCGAGGCGCCCTCGAGTATGTCGCCTCTTGCCCTTCTGGCTGGCTGGAGCGTAGTGTTTGCACGCTCGCCTTTAAAATCCGGTGAAGCTGTAGAGGCCTCGAGGCCAACAGCGTACATCATTCACACACACACAGCAGATAATTGTGGATCATACAAAGATTTGTCCCGTGCGAGTCAACCACTGCGCTAAATTGATTTAATAATTAACAAACTCCTATATGCGTATTAAAGTGTGTGTAATAGAAATACATTTAAAATAGCCGTAATGCTTTGAATAATAATTAAATTTGGTTTAATACAACGAACAGAGCGAGTAACAGAATTTTATAAAAATTATTAATAAAAATAACTATAACAATAGTTAGAATCGATTCAGTTGTCGATTTAGAACGAACTAATAAGCAGTGATAGCCTAGTGGTTTGACCGTTGGTCTGCAAAGTCAGAGGTCTCAGATTCAAACCCAGGTACGCGCCTCTGTCTTTTGGAAAATACGGGCGTATAAAAAAATTATCTATCACTTGCTTTAACGGTGAAGGAAAACATCGTGAGGAAAACTGCATGCCTAAGAGTTTCTCGAAGGTGTGTGAAGTTCGCCAACCCGCACTGGGCCAGCGTGGTGGACTATGGCCTAAACCCTCTCAGTTTGAGAGGAAGCCCGTGCCCAACGGTGGGACAGTTTCTTAACAGGGCTAATATTATATTATTATAATTTCAATTCATTTGACTGCCTTGTTGGTCTAGTGGCAAAGCGCATCGTTTTGTGATCACGAGGTCCTGGGTTCAAATCCCAGGTCGGACAAGTGTAGTTTTTGTAACGAAAACTTGCCAGTACGAGTCCGGAGTCTGGAATTGTGCCCGGTATATGGCAAAAGGCTCGCTCCCTATTACATGGGACCTAATATCGTTGGCGGTCATACTCGTGAACGAGTGCTGCTTGTGGGGACTGCTCCATCTGGAATTCTTTAGACGCTCTTTACAGATAAAATCATTAGATTCATATCTCGATCGTAAGGCATCACACTGGAGCTAGGTAATAAACTATTTAATTGTATCCTAAACATTGTACCTACACAATATGATTAAAAAAAGAAAAAAAAGAGAAAGATAAGTAAATAAAAAAGAAGCCCGCTGTGTTTCTTCGTCGGATCTTCTCAGTGAAGGACGCGTTTCGAACCGGTGGTAGATTAGTAGTTATTTAAGTTTAAAAAAAAATGTAAATTGACTATTTGTAAGCGCCCCGCAGGGCTTATAAAAAATAAATTATTTGAGTTTGAAACATGGGTGTACTCAGTACATCTCTGCCACCCCCGCTTGGGGAATATAGGCGGTGTATAATTTCAGGTCTTACGTTAAAACAACGATAGCCTAGGTGTTAGACCATTGGACTGCAAAGTCAGAGATCTCGGGTTCAAACCCAGGCACGCACTTCTGTCTTTTCGAAAGCATGTGCCTATTAAAAAAATAATTATCACTTGCTTTAACAGTGAGGGAAAACATCGTGAGGAAACCTGCACGCCTAAGAGTTTCTCGAAGGTGTGTGAAGTTCGCCAACCCGCACTGGGCCAGCGTGGTGGACTATGGCCTAAACCCTCTCAGTTTGAGAGGAGGCCCGTGCCCAACAGTGGGACAGTTTCTTAACGGGGCTATAATTATAATTATTTATACGTTAATACTGTTACACCTAGTATAAGAAATAATTTATATAGGAGCGGGTTCACCCTTCAAACAGTGGACGTAGATTCCATAACAGTGTGGTATCCCTCCATGTGGGAGGTGCTTCGCGACGTGCGTGCTCTGGGCGAGTCCAACGCAATACTGCAGCGGCCGGCCCACCTGCGCCGGCGCGTGCAGTTCGCAGCAGCTGCCATTTACGACGAGATGTACGGCAAGGTAAGTTCTTTGTGGCAGGAACATTGTAGCTGGATTTGGAAAAGGGAAGATCTTCCAGACAGGTGTCGTTTCTGGTGGGGCCACTCCCCCGAGAGGTGAAGTATACAAGATACAAGGTATCGTATCTTATCTTATTTGGCATTTTGTAGGGTTGATCTTCATCAGACCCTATGGGATGTTTTGTACTGCTTTTAGCCCTAGTGCTCTTACGTACCTGGTGCCCCAAATACTCCCTGTAATAGGCTATGTATTCCGCCAGGGGGGAAGAGCAGCAAGTTCATTCGCCGCGCCGCCAGAGCATCGCATTTGCAAAGAATGTGCTTTATGATAGATATAATAACAAATTTAATACGAAAACCGAATTTTAAAATTTAAAGCTTTTTACCTCAATTAACAACGAAACATGTATGTGAATATTGAGAAATACGTTTTAGAAATGCATTTGTCATCTGCGTATTGTTTTGAATCAAGAATAAATCTAGTTTGTTATAGCGCCCTATATGAGAAAACTGATATACAATGCGAAAGTGGAAGGATGTAGGTACCGGGGAAGACCTAGACTATGTTACCATGACCAAATGAACCGGGTCTTAGCTGAAGGAGAAGTCAGGAGTCTCCGTAACCGGCGAGCGTGTATGAGAAGAACCTGTTGGAACTCTGTACTCTCTGCCTTCCCCGTAAGGGATGTGGCGTGATGATATAGATAGCGCCCTAAAGGAGTAACAACATTTTTTGCAAATCAAAATGAAATGTAAGATACATTATAAATAGTTGGAATCAATTCAGTTACCGATTTAGAACAAACTACTTTCAGGTCTTGCGTTCATTATGTTACAGCTTGTACAATGCAACGCGTCGATTTGTCTGGTGAAGCTGTAAAGGCCCGCGGCTATCAGCGTAGATCATTCACACACACACACACACACGCACACACACACACACGCACACACACACGCACACGCGCACGCACACACAAACACCCACATACGGACGCACGCGAACACACGCGCATACGCACACATACACACACACGCACACATACACACACACGCACACATACATACACACACACGCACACATACCCACACACGCACACCCACGGACGCGAACACATGCACATATTCGTACACACACACACACACACACACACACACACACACAGAGACACACATACAGACAGACACACACACGCACGCAAGCACGCACGCACGGACGCACGCACGCACGCACGCACGCACACACACACACACACACACACACACACACACACACACACACACACAATCTCTTATACCGCGTTCTAGACATGTATGGGGGATTGTCAGCGCCATCTATTGTCGCTTCATCCACTATAACTAAAGGTATTTTTCAGGATATTGCTGAGCAAAATTCCCGCGGAGTTCCGGCTACGTATGAGATCATAAACTTCCTGGGGTGGAAGCCGGACCCATCCCAGCCCAAACCCATGGAGAGGGGCAGCGGTCAGTTGTCGCTGAAAGACCTTCATAAGATCGACGAGATTATTGAAAAACCGAAAAAAGTTCATCTTAGCGATGAAGATATGAAATAATAATACCCCACGAGGAATGTAGCATGATGATATATAATTCCAAACGTTTCTGACCGTGCTTTCGAGGGTTATGTTATATTTCTTAATTGTTACTGGTGTCCAACTGAGAGTCAGATGTTGGCCGAATCCGCAGCCGAGTTTTCGGCCTTAGCCGATCTTCTGCTAAGTTCGAAGCCGAAAGTTTGGTCGGACATCAAAAAATTCTATCTATCTATCTATATCATCACGCCATATCCCTTGTCAGGTAGGCAGAGAGTACAGAGTTTCAACATGTTCTTTCCTTACATCATCATAATCATCAGCCCGTGTCAGTCCACTGCTGGACGTAGGCCTCTCCCATGGCACGCCACTGAGCTCGATCTTCAGCTCTCCTTCTACAATCCCTGCCCGCTTACGAATATCGTCGCCTCACCTAGCTACAGGGCGCCCTACACTACGTTTGCCGACACGCGGTCTCCACTCAAGAACCATAGTAAACCAACCAACCTTTCCTTACGTACCTTTGGCATTCTCCACTCTCATAGTTCATCTCATACACGCTCGCCGGTCACGGAGACTCTTGACTTGTCCTTCAGATAAGACTTGGTCTATTTAGTCATGGTAAGATAGTCTCGGTCTTCCCCGGTACCCTACATCCTTCCACTTTCGCATTGTAAATCGGTATTGTCATTCTTGAAAATTACATTTTATAAATGGCTTGGTCCAGTGGCGTGCTTGCTGGCAGTTAAAACCTCAGCCGCTCCGCTCACAGGATTGAGTAATCGCGGGTTCGATCCCGCACGACACAATCTTTGTGTGACCCGCAAATATTTGTTTCGGTCTGAGTGTTTGTGAATATCATGTTTGTAAACGCACCCACGACACAGGAATAATTCATAGTGTGGGGCTACATTTTTTTTAATGCTTACATATACTACTTAAGACTTCATAATTTGAGATTTCGATGGCTGATAAAAAATTCGGCTACGGCCAAACCTTGGTTAATTTTTGGGCGAAGCAGAAAATGCGGCCGAAAGTGGCCGAATGCCGAATGAAGGTTCGGCTATTAAGTATTACCTCTTGTTTGTAAATAAAATACAGCTATAAGTTTGTATATAAATAAAAAAACTCGTTTTCCAATAATATGCATTTTTATTTGTATAATTTTGCGACGCATGTAATATGTAATGCTATAATTACGGTTTAAAGGTACACATAGACTACTTGAAATGCTTCGGATCGTTACCAAAATCGGTTCTATTTACGTTCAAATATTAAAAAAGGAACCTATAGCTTTTTTAGCTTTCTACATGTCTGTGGCTTTTAGTTTGAGCAACTCTTAGAGTATTATAGAGTGAGCGCTACAATATTATATACTTGCACTGCTTACTCCTACGTCATGTCAGTTATGCCAGTCAATAAGCAACTGATGCAACTGACAATTGCGTCTAAAGATGAAAAGTGAGCGCAGTGTCTTAAAATGCCAAGTACTGAACATAACATTTTTAAATTGAATACATGCAAAAATGGCGCAAAAATACATATTAAAAAAATATTTTCAGACATACAGCACATTAAAAATAAATAAACATCAATTACAAATATTTTGAATCATCGATTTAATCGAGAATCGATTCTAGTGCATTCAACTCATATCGATTCGGGGATCGTTTTATGAAGGTAACTTTGTCTGTGTGATGGTTTGTCTTCACCCATACCGCTGATTTTACTCAGATTGTGCAAGGAAATAGATATTATCCAGGAGAACATAGGCTATCTTTTGTCTCAAGAAAAAGCTTAAGGGTGTGAAATACACGCCTGATAATAACATGAACGAAGTTACGGGCACAGCTAGTTAAGAATATATCAACATGTCTGGTCTGGATGACTTGAAGGACCCTGACATCAAATATCCTCTCTAAGCTGACTAAATTCTTTGCTGGCTACATGTTATACATGATAATGTATCGACTTCAACGGTTCGTAAGTCCATTCTTCATCTGATGAGTCGTACTCTCCGTTATATGGCGGCACTGGAATAAAGATATTGGTATGTAAGTGGCCTTGTGTCAGTGTGAAGTCGACAAAGTTGTTTCGACAGTTGAAAATGTTTGGGAGCCGAAGCTGCTCGCGTCCGTAGGATTTACTCTAGAACACGAGGTCCCTGGGTAGTGCTAAACGACCGGCACCTTCACCGGTGGTAGGCTGCAGCCGTGGCTGGTCACCCTCCCAGAAAAGTTATGCCTCCAAGCGACCCAGTCGTGTTCCGGCAAGTTGTGCGGAGTTGCCTTACGAGGAGGCGGGTCTAGCCCGATTATAGGGAGTGGCTTATCCAACTCCAGAGGAATTTCGGCTCTTCTGCTGGAATCTACAACCTAGTACAGGGAGTATTTGGATCTCCAGATACGTAAGAGCATCAGGGGAAGGACAGCACAAAAGATCCCATCACGTCGAAGTGCGCTTGAGGTCCTCTCAGTCCGAAAAACCAGAACAAGATAAGATAAACTCGCTCATATCGATGCGGAACTTGGTCTAACTTTCGTTTCCTCAGCCTATTTCAGAGTGAATAGGTTATTATCGAGACGGCGAGTCACTTCTTCGATTCCCAAGTAGAGGTGAGTCGTATTTATTAGACCAGATCCAAAGAACAGGTATTTTACGAGAATAGGCGGCACCTAATCCAATTCTGACAATACCTAATCCACCTAATATTCATATTCAATAGCCGTTTAGCGCGCTCACTCACACCTGTTCCCGCGCTCTCTCACTCACTCATATGCTTATCGCTTTGCTATCCCGCTTACGTGTAAGGGTGGAGGGAGTAAAACAGCGCTATACAACGCGTATTGATATAAAACAAATGTAAATATAATGAATTTTAATGAATTGAAATCTTTTAAATACGCCATCTTGCGAACGCTAAACTTTTGCGGAATATTTAATATCGCAAGACTCAAAACTTCGTACATTCGTAAGTTAACAGTCCTAAGCCTGTAAAAAGTATGAAGGGAAGATACCAATTCATCACTAATATATCATTAAACGATAAAATAGAAAACAAGTATTAGTTTATTCAACCAATTTCGTACAGAAATATCTAATCTAATAAAAAAAAAATTGTGTCCATTTTGAAACTTCCATTTTCTTAAAAGTGTTATTATGACTGTACCCGTTCTTAACTAACAAAACAATTTAAACTTAAATTCATTCAAATATCGATAATTCGATATCAGGATTTGATATAGAATAGGCAGATTGAGATCACTAAGGAACGGTATGTGTATGAGATCATTGAGATTAGGTGGATTAGGTGGAATAGGTATTTAGATTAGGTATTCATGCAGACTAGCAACAGGTGTACTTAGTATCTGATTTACCTAATACGACCCATCTCTATTCCCAACTCTGTTATTGCAATTTTAAAATTGTTGATCATTGACATCGTAATTGTTAATTTTACAGTTTCCACTAATTCAATGCTTTCCAATTCTTATGGTACCCACCAATAATTCTTATGGTTTTCCATAGTCGTAGTACCTACCAGTTCAAACAATTGTTGATTTTTGACACAATTGTAATTGAACGATTTTTGTATCACGGCATAATTACAAAACACTTAAAAAATAGCAGACTTGGGGCACAGGTGAGATAGGAGTCAGTCGCTGACCAGTCTTTATTAAAAACAAAATATGACGCTCTATCTATGGAAAAAATCCCCGCGTTCATATTCGCGAAGATATACGAACATTGCCGAAGATTTCGGCTCTCTTCCTGTCAGCTATTATTGCCACCCACGGCAAACTCTCACCGAATCTCCCGATGCCTTTACCTCCCTTCTTTCAGAAACAGACACCGCACACTCTTGTGTAATCAAATTGCAAGATCCAAGGCCAGTGCAGAGCACCACGGCGCGGCAGAAGGAACGGAACTCCGTTCCTTCTGCCGTAGATGATGTAATACCACATTTTTTTACCCTCCCCATGTTCTCATCTCCCTTCTTTCGAATAATAATAATAATAATAACTTTATTAGCTTAAAACCATACTACAGTATTACACAAACCAGGCTTACAATTTATACAAAAATATAATTAAAAGAGGGTAAGACTTTAAATAAAATACAATAGTTAAGCAACAACATGCACAGTTCAACCACTAAAACTTTGAACTGTGCATTTGTTGACAATTAATTCAGAACATTGTTTAGAAATATATATATATATATATATATATATATATATATTATGTTACATATGACATTGTGTTTTTTTGTTTGTTTTTTTTTTTTTTTTTTTGTTTTTTAGTGTATATAAAGCCTATGTTGTTGCTAGTATCTAAACTAGGCCTAGCCTGTATCTTAGATACTAGACTCTTCCTTAAGTGTATTTTTGACAGAGTGCACACAAATAGTTATCATAATATGAATATATTATTAGGGGATGTTCTGATAAATTGCATAGGTAAATTAAGAATTAAGCTCATTTTATTATTGTAAATAGATTTTCAATTTCTATATAAGTTTTTGTTTTCAGCCAAACTGTTAGTTTAGTTTTACAGTCAAAATTATTTAACGGAAATATGTTAAGACATTTATTAATTTTATTGTATAGGAATGGACCAAGAAAGCATTGGAATTTGTGTATGAAAAAAGTTCTGTAACGACTAGTGGGACATATATTGTAATTTCTTCGCTGTCGCTGTCTCTTAGGATCATAAAATAGACTTTTATGTTGGGTTAATATAGTTTCTACTATGAACAGTGATCTCACTGTCAGCACATCACACTGAACATATAATTTAATGGTAGGGAACCTAAATGGTTTGAAACTCATAACCTTAAGTAAAACTCGTTGGGCCCTTTCAATTTTTATCAAATGACTTTTTTTAGCTCCTCCCCAGGCTCTGATACAGTAAGATATTACAGACTGTGCCATAGCATAGTAGACTGTTCTTAGCAGTTTTGGATCAGCAACATGGCGCAATATTTTAAATACATATATCAGTTTACGAGTCCTTTCTGCTATCATGTCAATATGCGGAATCCATGTGAGCATTTGGTCTAATATTACACCTAGGTATTTAGCCGAGGTCGCCCTTTCCAAAACTGGGCACTGACAAGAAGAATTCGTATCGACATTATTTTTACAAGAGTGTGCTTTAATTGTAAAATTATTATTCGGGATTTGATTACGGGATAAGCCAAATGTGATATATTTAGTTTTAGTTGTATTTAATGCAAGTATATTTTGACGAAGCCAAAGGATTATAATTTGTAATCCACTTTCTGCAATACAAATACTTCATATAGGATCAGACACTGACTCGCAAAATCCCACAGGTGCAGAACACCAATGTCTTAGCGTGGTGTCTCGGCATATGCTAGGTTATATGCCCTCTCCCATACCGACAGCGCAAGCCGAGGCCGCTTCTCATTGAGGCGCTTTAAGTTAGTTGCCCCCTTGCCCTTCCGACTGAAACGTAGTTGTTGCACGCTCGCCTTCTTACCCAGTGAAGTTGTAAAGGCCCGCGAAGTTCATATACATATAGCGATTTCGGCAAAGGCGAAGGTATATGCGACAACTTACTTCATTGGTATAAAAGACGTATTAAATGGTAATATTTTACCTTCATTTTCAACAGGTAAAGGACGGATTGGTTTCTTTACAACAGGCGGTGGTTCTGAAAAATAAATGATTTTATTTACTCACTGTATTAGATAGATAGAATACTCTTGATTGTGCACACCAAATGCATTATAACATGACAAAGTAGTTGTTGTAAAATAACAAGCACAATTGGCGGTCTTAAGCGGTCGGTAAGCAATAGCTTATAGCAATTTCTTCCAGACAACCAAGTCGAAAGAAATGCAACAAAAATAAAGGGCAGTTTGTGGCGTACATTTATTCAGAATAAAGTAACTATACATATACAAAATATGACACACATATATAGTAAGAAATATATTAAATTTATACATAAATAAACGTAACGTATAAAACAAGGCTTTATGCAAAAAAAGGCTTTCGGAATGGCTTATGTCCCTTGACTACGAGAGCACTGAGGCGCTACTGTCTATACCCAAATAGGAATGAGTGTAAACTTACCCTCTGGCAGCACACACTAGCTAACCTGCCACTCATATACCAACACTCACCCGCACGTACGCACGCACACACACACACACCCCCCCCCACACACACACACACTCTCACACACATACACACACCCATGCACACACACTCACTCACACATACACACACACACACATTCTCTCTCTCACACACACACACACACACTCAAACACGCACACACTCACACATACTACCAGCTCTAATCTTGACACCACCACTTTCGACTAACACGTAATGTTATTCAGATTATGAGAGAGCCGAAATTAGCTCATATGGGGAAGGTGCACTGGTGACCTGAAATACAGGTATTACCTAGTTTAGGCACCAGTCTCCCACAACAAAAACTGCATTGTAATATGGCAATCTTCCCATGTAGTGTTATATTGTGGCGAGAAATAAAATGATATTATTATTATTATTAAGGATAGGTAAATACAAAAGATTAGAAGTTATGACAGCGTCTCACTATTGTCAACAAAGTATTAACGGTATTATACAATGACACTTTTCAAGAGGGTAACTGTTCTCTATATGCATCACGAAGAAATATAATCAGGAGTCTGACTAAACAACTGTGCACTGTGTTTTCAACTAGGCCTTGACGTCATCGCGGTGAGTTTGGTTCACCCCAATCCGTAATTCTCAGCTAAATGGCAAATATATTAATGATCGGGGTGTAATGCCCACTCTATCCCGCGCCACACCGCGCAGTGACACTTTTGACTGTATAGGAAAATCGAATAATGCCATCTCTGTTTTATGATCCAACCTCTGTTTTATGATGCCAATATTTGTTTTGTGATCTGCAGAACATAAGCCTCCTCCCTCTAGTGGACAGCATATGTTGCGGGACATTTGTCGGGCGTCATCGCGCATCAACGCCATCGAGTACGTCTGACGTCAATAGCGACAAGTTTTTCAGGACGTTTGTCCCATAATGTATGCTATTAAATAAATGTTATGTTTAATTATGCTATACATAAGCATTATATTTTTGATTTGATATACTTACTCGGTTTTGTCGAAGGTCCGTTCATTTTTGTCGTCTTGAAGTCGGGTATCGTTTGTATGGGTACTTGCATAACTGGAAAAAAAATAAAAAAAAATCCGTCACGCCTATATTCCCCACAGGGGGTGGCAGAGATGTACTGAGTACACCCACGTTTCGCCGACGATGTGAGGTCCCATGTAATATGGGGCGAGCCTATTGCCATATACCGGGCACAGTTCCAGACTCCGGACTCATACTGGGAATTTTTCGTTAGAAAAACTAGATTTGTCCGACCTAGGATTTGAACCCAGGACCTCGTGATTACAAAGCGATGCGCTTTGCCACCAGACCAACGAGGCAGAACTGGAAATAAGACAGGACAAAACAGTTAAACTGGTGTTTTATACTTCCAAGCTTTGGTAAAATTTCTTTACCAGAACACCTTCTTGTAAACCTACACACACACACACACACACACACACACACACACAAACACACACATGCATGCACACGGCCATACGCGAGCACATGCACACACACACACGCACGCACGTGAACTATCGCACACCCACACACACACACAAGCACACACGTACACACGCGTACACATACACACGCCAGTACAGGTACATGCACATACACACAAACACATATTTGTGATTTTTATAAATATTACATACCATACTGAGTTCTTAGATTTACGCGAATATTACACATGAAATAAAACTATTTTTTCGGATTTTATCGCGGTTTATTTTGATTTTTAAGTTCCCGACGTTTCATATAATAAAGAAGTTTGAGTCTACCACCTTAGTCCTTCCCGTGACCATGGGTGCTGCAAAGCACTCGAAACGTCGGGAACTTAAAAATCAAAATAAACGCGATAAAATCCGAAAAATAGTTTTATTTCATATTACATACCATTTCGCCTTCTCTTCAGTACATCGTCCAACTCGTTTGAGACTGGCTCACGAGCTGTTTAAAATACAAAAGAAGGTTATTCACAACTGATTGAGCGGCTCGAATCTTTTTGTGGGAGGCATGTTAAGCCGTAGGCTGTCGTGTGATACTCGTTATAAACCCAAGATGGAAGCCTTAGGGATCGTCTATTAATCACGTGAGGCTCGAAAGGGCGTTCGGAAAAAATCACAAAATACCACAAGGGGGAAGGGGGGTATGGTGAAATATTTCGTGTATTTTTTTTTCATTAAACGCGCGTTTTCTAATCCGAAAAGGGGCACGTGACCTTGACTCGCCTTAAGAAATTTTAAAATACTTTGTACCAAAAAATACACGTGGTTTTGGGGTTAGTCAAAACCTCACCACGTATTTCCAGGGGGGGAGGGGGCTGGGGTTTAATAGTTGCCAAAAACATCACGTGATTAATGGATGACTCCTATGCTGTGTGGAGGGGTTTTTGGTGTTGTTGGTTGGTTGTGGTTTGTGGTGTGTCGCCGACAGACCCTTAAAACTTGCAGTCTGCAGTCTGTCGGCGATTTTAACTTGCAAACTAAAGTGGCAATGGGCGAGGTACATCACAGAATTGACGACAGGCCGTGCTGGTAGAAAGGTTGTAGAGTGGCGACCGCGTACCGGAAGACGTGGGGTGGGCAGGCCCCCCACAAGATGGATCGATGACCTGATAAAGGCAGCGGGTTAAAGCTGAATGGATGGGTCATCAAGGCATTCCTTGGGGAGGCCTTTGACCTGCAGTGGACCATTCTCGGCTTACGATGATGATAAATACCACCATCTTTTCCTTCTCGATGTTCTCATCTTTCTCCTTTCGAATACAGATACTACATATAGGATCAGACGACGACTACGCTGTCGAGCTCGCAGAACCCCGCAGGTGCAGAGCACCAATGTCTCAGCATGGTGTCTCGGCATATGCTAGGGTATATGCCCTCCCCCATAGCGACTGCACAAGCCTAGGACGTTCCTCAATTAGACGCCTTTGAGTTAGTTGCCTCCTTGCCCGTCCTGCTGGAACGTAGTTGTAACATGCTCGCCCTCTTACCCGGTGCAGCTGTAAGGCCCCTCGGCCAACAACGTCTCTACCCATTGAAACACACACTCCACATTCTTTCCCGGAAGTCTTTCGATGATTTCTCAACGAAAAGAAGGTAAACTTTGAACCCTTATATGCGGCTTGATGAATTCAACCAGCAGGTGTCTACAAACCTGCCTCTTCCGCACCGCACTGGCTCCGCCTGGTGGAGCATGACCTCTCACCTAGCGACCGTAGTCATTCACACAGGCAAACCTGTACTCTCGGCCTAACCCATAATACATCTGGCAGGATGATATAGGTAGATCATTGGATAGAACCATCTGTATATGATCAGTACTAGATTACGAATCACGAACAAAATGCCACGAATAAAATAGCCAAAAAACGGCGATTTACCAACAGGCTGAGTAGGTTGGAGCCTATGGCGGCAAATTTTAGGGGGGCGGCAAATTTGGCTTAAATTTTTTTTACAAGTGGTACTTGATTGATCTTTTTAGCCCGAAATATACCCAAAGACTATTTCTTGTGTATATTTTACTAGATCGTGAGTTGTAAGAATAATTTAGGAACTCACACAACGATCCCTCATTTCACATACTAATAACGGGAAAAAGCTGATGTAATGATGACGATAGAGCACAAATCATAAAATTGCAAATTCATTGATAAAGAAAATGTAACTAATATGATTGTGAACTAGGATATTGAATTGCAGAGGTTACTAGGGGCGGCAAAAATTGAATAGCCTACTAGCGGCAAATGTGTAAATCCTGCCGCGGTTGGATATACTTATGCATCTTTACTAGGTGTAGATGCATAAGTAGCTCGTAGCTAGCAACTGTAGAAATTAGTTTTAAATTTTTTACGACCTCATTCTTATTATGGTACTTTTAGCAAACATTAGCATTTATATGCCCTCACGTTGGCTACAGTTGGATCGAACTAATTCCAAATAAGACGACACTCATACTTGTGATTTTATTTATCGGGTTGTTTTTCAGGCTGTCATCTCTTATACAAATAACACGTCGATAGATAGGACTCACCTGGTGGCAAGATCTTCGGCTTCATCGTTGTAGGCTTCGGTGCAATAGGGGTGGGTTTCGGTCTAGGAAAGCCTGTGGTCTCTGGTCCACCCCAACGATTGCCAGGTCTCAAATGCACCGGTTTTGGACTTCTTGCGGGTGGGTTCATTGCTATCTGACTCTTCACTGAAATTCAAACATATAATGCTAGAGTATTTTGCTATCACTAAATAGACCGTGTCTTATCTGAAGGGCAAGTCAAGAGTCACCGTAGCCGGCGAGCGTGTATGAGACATACTACAAGAGTGAAGGAAGCCAGTAAAGTCTGTAAGTAAAGAAACTATTGGAACTCTGTACTCTATCTCTCTGCCTACTGGCGTGATAATATACAAATAATCTTTTAAAGGATAAGGACGGACTAGGTAGTCCACACGAGCAGTACGTATTCACGAGTATGAATAAGAAAGTAGCTATCATTGTTTGTCATTTGTCATATGGTAGCCGTTAAGTCAAGTTGGAAGCCTTATGACCGGCTTGCTAAGTTCTATCAGTAGAGGCCTTCCTAGCGCTGTGGGACTGCGATCACCAGGGTTAGGCAGCGTCCGACTCGGTCGGTCTGAGATAGGTGAACTTTTATGGCATTTCATATTCGAGCGCCTCCGTGCTTCGGAAGGCACGTTAAGTGGTTGGTACCGGATAACACGTAATCTGGTAGTCGTCAAGACAAGTTTGAAGCCTTATGTAAACAATACGGCGTTTAATTCGTTCGGAGTGCGAGTTCCCACTTCAAGGAGACCTTCATAAGCGAGGAGTTCTGACCTGAAGACGCCACGTCTTCAGGAGATTTCGTGGGAGACTACGAGACGCCCCTGCACAGCGCAACATGTCGCCGAAATTACACGTTACTTAGATTATAAGTTTATAATATTATTATATGTATGTTAGTCTGTAAGGTATATATTCTATGGGCCAGTAAGATATTTTTGTCAATTTCTGTTGCCTGAACTAAATAAATTACTATTATTATTATGTCTAAGCTCATTAAGTTCCACCAGCAGGTGTCCACATATCTGCCTTCACCGCACCGCACTGGCTCGTGGTTGAGCTGACCTATTCTCTATCACCTCTGTTTGTGAGAGAAGGTTTTTGCCTAGCAGTAGCACAGTTATAGGCTGATATATTTTACGCATCATCATGTCAGCCTATGCTTGTCTACTTCTGACCGTAAGCGTCCCATGCCACCTGCATCCAACGACTTCCTGCGATCCTCACACGAGCGTCGGTCCATCTGGCAGGCGGCCGTCCCACGCTGCGCTTGCCAATACGTGGGCTCCACTCTAAAATCTTTCTGCCCCAACGCCCAAAGATTAGAACCGAACGACCGACTGTGATGTGGTCGACGTGGTCTCTTAGAATAGGTCTTATAGGTCTCAGAGTTGCTCAGCGAGATATGGAAAAGGCTATGCTAGGCATTTCTCTACGTGATCGAATCAGGAATGAGGAGATTCGTAGAAGAACCAAAGTCACCGACATAGCCCATAGAATTAGTAAGCTAAAGCGGCAATGTGCAGGCCACATAGCGCGAAGATCGGACGGGTGCCGCATAGCTTGCTTATCCTATGGGCTATGTCGGTGACCTTTTTTCTTCTACGAATCTCCTCATTCTTGATTCGATCATGTACAGAAACGCCGAGCATAGCTCCATCTATAGCACGCTGAGTGACTCTGAACTTTTTATGAGACCTTTTGTAAGAGACCACGTCTCTGATCCGTATGTCATCACTGGCAACATACATATAATGACACCGTCACGCCTATATTCCCCAAGCGGGGGTGGCAGTGGTGTATTGAGTACACCCACGTTTCGCCGACGATGTTAGGCCCCATGTAATAGGGGGCGAGTCTATTGCCATATACCGGGCACAATTCCAGACTCCGGACTCATACTGGGAATTTGTCGTTAGAAAAACTACACTTGTGCGACCTAGGATTTGAACACAGGGGCTCGTGATCACAAAGCGATGTGCTTTGCCACCAGACCAACGAGGCAGTCAAGTACTGTATGTGTAATGAAACTTAACTTACCCAGTTCAACAATTGGACGTGGTTCATAAGTATTATCTGCCGGGAATGGCACATCTGTAAATAAAATAATCGTATTAATGAGACAGTGAGAGACATACTCCTCTCCACTAGAGATGAGTCGTATTTATTAGAACAGATCCAAAGAACAGGTATTTTACGAGAATAGGCGGCACCTAATCCAATTCTGACAATACCTAATCCACCTAATATTTATATTCAATAAAAGCTAATTTAGCCGTATAGCGCGCTAGCCCGCTTACGTGTATGGTTGGAGGGAGCGAGACTCAAAACTTCATACATTCGTAAGTTAACAGTCCTAAGCCTGTAAAAAGTATGAAGGGAAGATACCGATTCATCACTAATGTATCATTAAATGATAAATTAGAAAACAAGTATTAGTTTTCAAACAATTTCGTGCAGAAATCTATCTATCTATCTATAACCTCACGCCAGATCCCTTGCGGGGTAGGCAGAGAGTACAGAGTTCCAACAGGTTCTTTCCTTACATACCTCTCTGGCTTCCTCGACTCTCATAGTTTGTCTCATACACGCTCGCCGGTTACGGAGACTCTTGACTTTTCCATCAGATAAGACTCGGTTTATTTGGTCGTGGTAAGATAGTCTAGGTCTTCCCCGGTACCTGCATCCTTCCACTTTCACATTGTATATCTGTTTTGTCATTCTTTCCTCTGGCATTCTTTCTATATGCCCGAACCAACGGAGCATGCCCTTTCTCATCTTTACACCGATACTATCTTTCATACCTACTCGCTGTCTTACTATGCTGTTGCTAATGCGGTCGGTCAGCTTCACTCCGCACATCTTCCGCAGAGCTCGCATTTCTACCGCATTTATCCTACTTTCATTCTCCTTCTTACATACCCAGCTCTCGCTACCATATAACAGCGTTGGGACAAGAGCTCCGTTATGTATGGCCAGCTGCGCCTTATGGCTTAAGTGCCGGCTCCCGAGTAGCTTTCCCATCGCACCATTCACTCTGTTCCCTGCACTCACTCTTCTCTCTATGTCAGCGGTGTATTTCCCATCCTTACTGAAGGCGCATCCAAGATATACAAACTCATTCACTTGCTCCAGCACATCGTTACCAACCACAATCCTTACATTCGTTCTGGTTTCTTCCCTTTCAAAAACCATAATCTTGGTTTTCTTCACATTCAAGTGTAAGCCATTGATCATGCAGTCGTCTTTCATAACTGTGACTAGTGTTTGCAGATCAGTGGCTGTTGGCGCTATTAAAACCGCGTCATCTGCATAAAGTAGATGGTTTACCACTATGTCACCCATTTGTACACCTTCATTCATCGCTTTCAGTCTTTGAAGACTTTTGTCCAGATATATTGTAAACAGTCTAGCGGACAACACGCAACCCTGCTTGACGCCGATTTTAACGTCAAACCAGGGTGACCTGTTACCACCCACCCGTACGCATGCCTTGCAGTCCACATAAGTGGACTGGACGGCTCGCAACAGAGTGCCATCTATACCATACTCTGGCAAAATGTCCCAAAGTCTCTTTCGCACAACTCTGTCAAATGCCTTCTCCAGATCTACAAAACCGCAGAAAACCTTCCGGCCCACTGCCAGATGCTTCTCTACGATGTTGCGGAGTGAGAAGACTTGATCCGAACATCCTCTTCCAGACCTAATCTAATAAAAAAAAATGTGATTCCCTTTTGAAACTTCCATTTTCTTAAAAGTGTTATTATGACTGTACCCGTTCTTAACTAACAAAACAATTTAACATTCAAATATCGATAATTCGATATCAGGATTTGATATAGAATAGGCGGATTGATATCACTAAGGAACGGTATGTGTATGTGATCATTGAGATTAGGTGGATTAGGTGGAATAGCTATTTGGATTAGGTATTTATGCAGACTAGGAACAGGTGTACTTAGTACCTGATTTACCTAATACGACCCATCTCTAGTCACAAAGATTTGTCCCGTGCGGGATGCACCCGCGACTATTCGATCCAGTGGGCGGACCGGCTTAAGCTCTTAACCACTGAACCAAGCCGTCTGTCAATATATTTTTACCTTCATAATGCTCGTCATCAGAAGGCAACGAAATCGGTAGCCGTTGGCTGACAGGAGTAACATGCATGGTTCTTGGGATTTCGCTTTCTGAAATGCAAAATCGTAAAGACAGTGAAATGAATAGAACACTAAGTGAGGGCTATATACCCCATGGCCTATTTTGTGTAAATAATAATAATATTAGCCCTGTTAAGAAACTGTCCCACCGTTGGGCACGGGCCACCTCTCAAACTGAGAGGGTTTAGGCCATAGTCCACCACGCTGGCCCAGTGCGGGTTGGAAAACTTCACACACCTTCGAGAAACTCTTAGGCATGCAGGTTTCCTCACGATGTTTTCCTTCACCGTTAAAGCAAGTGGTAGTTAATTTTTAATACGCACATACTTTCGCAAAGACAGAGGTGCGTGCCTGGGTTTGAACCTGAGACCTCTGACTTTGCAGTCCAACGGTCTAAGCACTAGACTTTGTGTAAAATGGATTAAAAAATGGAATGAAACTAGTCAAGTGCCAAAGCGCTTTGTGATCACAAGGTCCTGGGTTCAAATCCTAGGTCGGACCAATGTAGATTTTTTAACGAAAACTTCCCAGTGTAAGTCCGGAGTCTGGAATTGTGCCCGGTATATGGTAATGGACTCGCCCCATATTACATGGGACCTCACATCGTCTGCGAAAAATGGGTGTACTCAGTACACCTCTGCCACCCCGCTTGGGGAATATAGGCGTGACGGTGTTTAGTTAAAAGACTAGCCCGGGTAGTTTCTCATCGGATCTTCACAAAAGAGGCCGAGTTTCAATCCTGTGGTAGATGAAAATAGATCTTGGCTTTTGTAAGCATCGATATATATGTGATCGATGTTTGTAAGTGTTTTTTTATCCTGTGTGTCTATCTATCTATATATATCATCACGCCAGATCCCTTGCGGGGTAGGCAGAGAGTACAGAGTTCCAACAGGTTCTTTCCTTACATACCTCTCTGGCTTCCTCCACTCTCATACACGCTCGCCGGTCACGGAGACTCTTGACTTGTCCTTCAGATAAGACTCTGTCTATTTGGTCATGGTAAGATAGGTGTGATCCGGTGTGTGTGTTTGTAACTCTATTCCTCCTAAACGGCTTGACCGATTTTGTTGATTTTTTTCCAGTTAATAATAATAATTTTCAGCAAGTGATCTCAGCAGGTGACTTTCATAACATTAACTTCTCGCAAAGGGCCTCTACGTGTTGGACCCATGTTCCCATGCAAACCTTTCAAGGATCCGGGTAAAGCCCGTGAATATCAGGGAGATACATAATAATAACAAAATAAAAATAAAAGTTATGGTGGTCACCTAGATTGCTATTAGCTATAGTTGGATCCGGTAGGTGGCGCTGTTGTCGACCGGCTGCGAAGCCGCGCAAAAATGCTAGTACTAGACTATGTATGCAAGAAATAACCAAACCTTTTGCTCTTATCAGGTTTGAGGGCTGGCTGGGGCCACGAAGGGCCACGGCAGGGGTCAGTGCAGCCAGAAGCATTTGATTATCTGGCTGACGCAGCGCCCTCGCAACTCCTGTAGTAGATATAAGATAATAATATTATTATAATATAAAATAAGAATATTAGCCCTGTTAAGAAACTGTCCCACTATTGGGTACGGGTCTCCTCTCAAACTGAGAGGGCCATAAATATTTAGGCCATAGTCCACCACGCTGGCCTAGTGCAGGTTGGCGAAGTTCACACACCTTCGAGAAACTCTTAGGCATGCAGGATTCCCCACGATATTTTCCTTCACCGTTAAAGCAAGTGATAGTTAATTTTCAACACGCACATGTTTTCGAAAAGACTGAGGTGCGTGTGTGGGTTTGAACCCGAGACTTTTGACTATTGCAGTTCAACGGTCGAACCACTAGGCTATCACCAATAGCCAGTGATATGGTAGATAACGATGGATTTATTTTAAAATATAGTACCCACGGAAGACCAACAACAAAGGAAGAATACTACAAATCTGTGTGATCTACAAATATTTTTTTCGGTTGGCGGTGGACTTGGCGTAATGATAGAGATAGATAGTTTTAAAAAGTTGCCCCACACTAGGAATTATTCCTGTATCGTGGGTTCGTTTACAACACGAAGCAAATATAACAAGGAGATTAGAAAAGAGAGAGGACGGACGATTTAGCGCAATGGTCAAGAGCTTGAGCCGCTTCGCCCACTGTGTCTAATAGTCGTGGGTTCGATTCCCGTACGGGACAAATTTTTGTGTGACCCACAATTATTTGTTCCGGTCTGGGTATTTGTGTATGTGAATTTTTATGTTTGTAAACGTACCCACGACACAGGAATAAATCCTAGTGTGGGGATAGATTAAAAAAGAAATAAAAAAAAATTATAGCATTATTAGATTGCCCTATCCAGTCAAGCGAGACACAGCGCGGGTCGGCGCGGGATGAAAAGAACACCCCGCCCACTTCAGTATTTGCTAGCTAACTGAGAATAACAGACTGAAGTAAACCATCCACTGCGATGACATCAGGACCTACTTAGAAGACACGATGCACAGTCGCTTAGGGCGATTTATATTTGACATGGAATTTAAGTACAAACATCCAGACCGAAGCCAACGTTGCAGTAGGTGGAGCGGCTTCCCCCCCCCCCCCCCCCCTGCACCAACATCCGCAGGGGGGCCTTTGGGGTTGTGGGACGCTGGGGCGGGGGCCCTAAGCGTCCTTCACGCGCGACCCCGAGGAGGATGGCGGCGTGGTGTGGCCCACGCCGCCGTGAGCACCGCGACGGTGCAGGGGGGGGAAGCAAGCTACAAGTTTCCCCTCCCGAGGCGGGCTCTTCGGAGCGCGGCACAAGGGGGGCACCGGCGTGTTCCACTCGGAGATCCCGGAGCCCCTCTGACACGTGCCAGTGCCGGCCACCGTGGGGTTTTAGTCGGTACGAGTCCGACATGCCCCGCCAGCTTCCCCCGAGGTTGGCGGAAGTCCATGAGTAATATAAGATTGACATTTTAATTTCCGAGGCGCTCGTAGCGCTGAGCGACCGCGGTGTTCTTACCGATCACCAAGGTTAAGCAGCGTTCGGCTCGGTCGGCCTGAGATGGGTGACCGTTTGTGGCATTTTCATATTCGAGCGTCTCCGTGCTTCGGAAGGCACGTTAAGCCGTTGGTCCCGGTTACCACTTAATGTGGTAGTCGTTAAGCCGAGTTGGAAGCCTTAAAGGCGGCTTGAAAAGTTCCCACAGCAGGTGGCCACAAACCTGCCTCCACCAATCCGCACTGGGTCCGCGTGGTGGAGTATGACCTAATCTCTCTCACCTCGATTTGTGAGAGAAGGCCTTTGCCCAGCAGTGGGCAGTATAGGCTGATATTATTATTTTAATCCATATTTTGTGTAAAGCATGCCAATAACCAACCTGTGGATTGAGTTTGCAATCTTTAAAATATTCCTATCTTCGGGAGAGCGGATCACAGATTAAAGATTGACCTCTCTATGAAAATTACAGTTTGTGAGTGCCAATAACTGGAGTGGATTTTGAACATTCGATCGTTGTAAGCAATCGTAGATTGCAATCCAAGAGTTTCTTGAGTTTGAATATTAATTTATGTTGGACAACAAAAAGACTGGACCAAGCTATCCGTTATATAGATAAATACTTACTAGGCAAAGTTTCAATAGCTGGGGGTTCTGGACGAACCGGTTCTGAAAGGAAACAGTATGTTTAAATTTTAGCTGAAAAAATCGGTGTCCAAATGTACCTAATAAGGTACTAGGTATGGTAACAGGGGCTGGTGAATCTGTAAAGGCCCCGCGGCCGTAGATCATTCACACACACACACGCGCGCGCGCACACACAGACACTCGCGCATACACGCGCGCACAAGCGCGCACGCACGCACAAGCGTACACGCACGCACGCCCGCCCGCCTTGATTTTCATAACATTAAATATTCTTTTCTTTTTTTGCTATTATAGTTGTGTGGCTATTTAATTTGGCCAGTAATATTTATAATAATATCAGCCTATACTGCCCACTGCTGGGCAAAGGCCTTCTCTCACACAGATTAGGTCATACTCCACGACGCGGACCCAGTGCGGATTGGTGGAGGCAGGTTTGTGGCCACCCGCTGTTGGACTTATCAAGCCGCCTTTACGGCTTCCAGCTCGGCTTAACGACTACCACATTAAATGGTAACCGGGATCAACGGCTTAACGTGCCTTCCGAAGCATGGAGACGTTTGGATATGAAAATGCCACAAACGGTCACCCATCTCAGGCCGACCGAGTCGAACGCTGCTTAACCTTGGTGATCGGTAAGAACACCGCGGTCGCACAGCGCTACGAGCGCCTCATATTTAAAAGCCGGTTTTTAACAAGAATTAGCATGCCCCTATTGTCCCACCGTTGGTCAAAGGCCTTCTCTCACAAATCGATTTGAGAGGGAATAGGTTATAGGTAGCATTCATTAATTACGTACGCTCAAAATGGGGGGCATAATTGAAAATCTAAGGTCAACTTTCGAATAACATAAATATAACTTACTAAACGAAAAAAAATGCTTTCACTTATCTCAAAGTATCCCATTTTATACGCAAAAAATTCTCATGGCTATCAAAAACATTTACCTCGAGAATTTAATCTTTTAACAACTAGAGCGTAAATCTCACGTAAGGGGTTCACTCTCATCTGTTGTAAAAACGCTGGAGTTGGCGCTTTAACGCTTGCGTTTTCTACGTGTTTCAACGCTCGTAAGCGTCAACTTACCGCTAAACGCTCGACTTCATCGCTCATTTTTACAACACTACCTTCATCTCCCCTGAGGGCTCCAAATTCAACGAAAAACAGTTCACGTCATTATTGGATGTCCAAGAATCAATACTGTCTCACTACCGGGCAAAGGCCTTTTCTCTCAAACCGAGGTGAGGAAGATTAGGTCGTACTCCACCACGCGGACCCAGTGCGGTGTGGTGGTGGCAGGCTTGTGGCCACCTGTTCAAACTCAAATAATTTATTTTGTATAAGCCCTGCGGGGGCGCTTACAAATAGTAAATTTACATTTTTTTTTTAATCTAATTAAACTACTAATCTACCACCGGATCAGAACGCGGCCTCCACTGAGAAGATCCGGCGAAGAAACTCAGCGGGCTTGTCTTTTTTATTTACTTATCTTTCTTTCCTTTTTTTTAATCATATTGTGTGGATACAATGTTTAGTTTATGACCTAGATAGTTTATGACCTAGCTCCAGTGTGATGCCTTACGATCGAGATATGAATCTAATGTTATCTGTAAAGAGCTTCTAAAGGATTCCAGATGGACTAGTCCCCACAAGCAGCACCCGTTCACGAGTATGACTGTTGCAACAGCCATCACTCCCCTCGACCATATTGGAGGGAAGGGAGTGACCCGCGCCAGACAGCCACCGCAAGCAAAGACATTATAGTGAGCATGACCAAACCAGAACCCTAAGACGGTAGCCACATTGTGTCTACAAAGCAGCTTGTTGATGGTACCTATCAAGTTGCCTATTAAACTTCCAACTTGGCCCAACGACTGCCGCATGGAGTGGTAACCGGGACCAAAGGCTTAACGTGCACGCCTTCGAAAGCACCGAGATGCCGACGTGTCTTTTCTTGTACAAAATGGATCCATTTCATATTGTGTCTAAAAAGTTGTTCTGTATAATAACTCAATAAGGATATTTTGGTCCGTTATACAAGGTGTAACATAATAAACGCAAGACCTCAGACACCCCGGTTAGAGAATCTTTATAAACTCATAAAGCCAATTACAGAAAATTCAACTGTTGTTAGAATACCTTCCAAGAAGAAAATCCTAAAACCATGGATGACTCCAGGACTTTTACGGTGCATACGAAATCGGGACAACTTACATAAAAAACTCAGGCAATCTCCAGATAATGCAGTATTACAAATTACATATAAACGATACAGAAATTTCTGTACAAAGATCTTGAAAAAGGCAAAGCGGCAATATGATACACGCGAACTAAATAATGCTATCCATAACCCTAAGACACTCTGGGATACAATCAAAAGAATAACACACACCACCAAAACTAAACATCCACCCATACAACTATTACATGAAGAAAATCCCGCACAGTCCTGCAATAAAGTGAATAGATTCTTTGCAGATGTTGGACAACATCTTGCAGCTAGCATAACTGCTAATCAACCACTAACACAAGCAGTAACCTCACAAACCTCAACTATCTCGTCATTTGTTCTTGATAATATAGATACAGACGAAATAGTGTCTATCATCCAAAATTTAAGATCTAATGCATCAACAGGTTGGGACAGTATCAATCCAATCATCCTAAAAAGATATTCTTCTTGCCTAGCACCTATACTTTGTTACGTGTTCAATCTTTGCTTTCATACTTCAACCTTTCCCAATGCATTCAAAAAAGCTATAATTCATCCAATATTTAAGAGTGGAGATGCGACCCTTCCTAATAACTACCGACCTATTGCGGTTTTGAGTTCTTTATCTAAGGTGCTTGAGCGTCTGATTAATAAGAGATTATCTAATTACCTTGAGCACTTTAACTTATTGTCTCCACAACAATTTGGCTTTCGCAAAAACCGTTCTACTTGTGATGCAGTTCATGATCTGACTAACTATATAATACATAACCTAAATGATAACAAAAAAGTTTTAACCATTTTTATAGATCTTACAAAAGCATTTGACACTGTTCCTATTTCTTCTCTTTTATTAAAGTTAGAGGGTATGGGTGTTAGGGGGCCACAGTTGCAATTATTTCGGAGTTATCTTACGAATCGGTCACAAATTGTAAAAATAGATAACCACTATAGTGACGAGTTGCCTTGTAGTAATTACGGAATCCCGCAAGGGAGTGTTCTAGGTCCAACCTTATTCCTTGTGTTTATAAATGACCTTTGCAAATTAAATATCGCTAACGCAAAAGTAGTGTCATTTGCAGACGACACCGCAATTACATTTGTCGCTAATTCCGTCCCAGAACTTGAGCACAAAGCCCAACAAGGTTTTGATCTCACTCTAAAATGGCTTCACTCCCATACTCTTACTGTTAATACTTCAAAAACTAAGTTTATTACTTTCTCAATCAGCTCTGCTTCACAGCCCAAATCGACAATATCTATAAAAGCTCATGCTTGTCTCACGAATACACTAACTTGCCAATGTCCTTCACTTACGTCTAGTGACCACAGCAAATACCTCGGTATCATTCTTGACAAAAATCTTAAATTTAAACCCCATATAGATTTTCTTACGGCAAGAGTTCGAAAATTAATGTATATCCTTAAAACCCTTCGTTATGTTGCAAACTCAGTTGCTATCCGCAATGTATACTACGCCTTGTGTTACTCAATCATCAGCTACTGTATTACAAGTTGGGGAGGTGCTGCTAAAACGACTCTCAAGCCACTAGAAATTGCGCACAGAGCCATCTTAAAAGTAGCCACCTTCCGCCCAATATTGTTTCCTACCATTGAGCTGTATGAAAATTGGAATGTGCTCAATATAAGGCAAATATTAATTTTGTATACGATCTTATTACAACACCAAAAAATCCCACACAAACCAACCACCAAACGTCGTAATGACTTAATATGTACCCTACCAAAAACCCGAGTATCCTTCACAAGGAAATTCTTTTATTACCTCGGCCCCTCCCTCTATAACAAAATTAATGCCAAATGCCCCATCATTAGTCTTTCTTCTTTCAATTGTAAAAGGACTGTCCGCCGTTTTCTCCAAAACAAAACATATGACGACACAGAATATTTTCTATATCACTAGTATCACAATAGGCTCTCTCTCTCTCTTGCCCATACCCACACTCACGCGCGCGCGCGCGCACACACACACACACACACACACACACACACAACACACACACACACACACACACACACTTTTATTATTATTATTATTGTTATGTCAATGTTACCTACTAGTACTATCATATGTATACGTAAACAACATTTTATAATGTAAACCTTAAGGGAATCGAACTGCGTCTCCTTAACACAGGTTATTTTATAACCTATCTAGGAGAACAGAGCTCACCCACCTATTCGTAATAATGCACCAATGTTGTTGCTCCATTGTCGCTCCTTTATTCTTAATGTACGAAATAATCTGGTTAAATAAAGAAAATTATTATTATTATTATTATTATCATAACGAAAACCAAATTTCCAAATTGAAAGGGGTTTTACCCTTTTTTAACTTTTATACCCCAATTAAAAATGAAACTTATACGTGTATGTGTGCGTTTTGAGGAATCTTAAAGTTACCGATTTAGAACAAACTACTTTCAGGTCTTGCGTTCATTGTTACACCTTGTATAGTAAAATTTTCTACTGTTGAAATATTTTCCTTACCGTACGTTTACTAATTAAAAAAAGAACTTGGGTAAATTTCATAGCGAACGGCAATTCTGCGACTGTCATATAGTGACATTTCACTTGATGACAGCTTTTGTTCTCATTTTGTCCGCGGGCCAATATCTCCTTGTATGACTCTATTTAGGAACTCATTAAACATACCTGTCATATGAATATTGACAGTTTCGTAAATCTTGCTTTCTCTGTCACAATCGGACGTTCCAATCTGCAGCTGTTTCATCGATTTTTGACACGGCATAGTGCTGTATCGAACTGTAAACAGATATTAGGTTAGAAAACAATTAAAAATTTAGATAATAACTATTAGGTGGGCTGTAGGAAGTCTGTACTATTTGCCAAGCCGCAAAGTATCTGCCGTGATAATATAGATATATAGATAATAGTTTTGATAAGATAAAAAAATGCACATCGTCACGCCCACAAAGCACATACGAATTGGAGAAGGCCTAGGCTCGCTACCTTGTGAGCTCCTAAAAGCCTTGACGTCATCGTGGTGGGCGTGGCTTACCTCAGTTTGTCATCGCTACTCGCTCCATTCACACGTCCGCTTGAGTTCGCATAGCTATTAAACATTATCTATTTTTTACTAAAAATAATAATATCATAATATCAGCCTATACTGCCCACTGCTGGGCAAAGGCCTTCTCTCACAAATCGAGGTGAGAGAGATTGGGTCATACTCCACCACGCGGACCCAGTGCGGATTGGTGGAGGCAGGTTTGTGGCCATCTGCTGTTGGAACTTATCAAGCCACCTTTAAGGCTTCCAACTCGGCTTAACGACTACCACATTAAGTGATAACCGGGACCAACGGCTTAACGTGCCTTCCGAAGCACGGAGACGCTCGAATATGAAATGCCACAAACGGTCACCCATCTCAGGCCGACCGAGTCGAACGCTGCTTAACCTTGGTGATCGGTAAGAACACCGCGGTCGCACAGCGCTACGAGCGCCTCACTACGCGCCTTTACTAAAAATAAACCCTTAAAATGAAGTAATATATCGTAACATGCAAAAATTACTTGGATTGACATTCTGGTCACACAAATAATATCACATTTCACTTATAAGTATTTTTGTAAGCTTTTATTTAACTTGCAATGTACGTATGTCTGTCTGTCTTTCCGGTTCAAATCTTGTGATCCATTTTTAAGCACTTACGGGTATCCGATTGAGCTGAAATTAGTCATACGTATGTAAGTCCGATGACAATACAATAATAGGAAGGTGGCTATAGGAACATGTGAACTATACAACGTACACTGCTGTTTATCAGTCGTGCGTTTTCGTTCACAACGCGCTCACGGGCGCGTCGGGCCCTCGCCAATGCCCGTGGAGACTGATGCAATCGACGTGTTATCAATTGCATCATCCCCCCCGACCCCTGCCGCCACCGCCGGCCGCGACATGTTCTCACCGACCCCCCCGATGCCTTGTCATCCCTTCTTTCCGCTCAGAATACGGGCGACGACGACGACGTAGTAGTAGATCCCCTCCCATAGCCGGCGGTTGACCGGTGCACTTAGTAGTGCACCCGTCCCCCTACAGCGACTGTCCCAACCGAGTATGTCGCCTTTTGCCCTTCTGGCTGGCTAGAGCGTAGTGGTTGCACGCTCGCCTTTAAGTCCGGTGAAGCTGTAAAGGCCTCGCGGCCAACAGCATACATCATTCACACACACACACACACACACACACAATTGCATCATATTTGCGGTGCGGACGCGCGAACCGAATGGATGAGCGTGCCACAATAATGTACTTATTGTTAAGTAATAGTTTTATTAAAGTGAAACTTTTATTAGATCGTCTCAAACTTTTTGGTCTGTGTTGCATGTCGCGTGATGGTCGGCCGCGGAGTAGGGATAAAGTGAAATGCGCTCGCCAGAGCAGCCAAGGCCAATATGTTTCACTTAAACCGTGGTTTCATAAAACCACACAATTGGTTTTTTTAAATGCTTATTTAAATTTTAAGTTTGTGTGAGCTATGTTTTCGACCACGTCGTGCGGCAAAAGCGTCTGTTTATTTTGTTTTTTTATCTATATTATTTTTTTTCCCGGCTGATTGCCGCGCGACTGGCTCGTCAGAGAAGCAAGGCTTCATGTACGCACGTCACTTGGGGTGCCACTGAAAATGTTACCCCATTGTAAAGTGTTACCCCATTAGTACGGCTAATTTTATAAGTACATTTTATTTTTGTAATGTCGCTTTAATTTAGTTTTTGTGGTGAACTTTTTAGCTGACTAATAAAATATCTTTTCTTTCTTTCTTTTCTTTCTTGTGTTTAGGCTCGTTAGATTGGTATTGAGAAGTACTATACAACTAGGATAGTGTTCAGGATCTGATAATTAAGCCGAAAGGTGACCAATGGAACACAAGTATTAAATATAACCCCGCCGTGTTTGGGCTCGTTACATTTGTCTTGACAAGTACCATAGTATTTGTCGGTCTCCGTTGTTTTTGCTATAAAAGCTTGTTAATAAAAAGATCTTTTTAAATTAAAATTATGTCGTAATTTATTAGAATACTTCTATATTAAAAATGCCATCTACCGTAATGTAATTGAACTTACAAGTACCATTGCCAAGGAGTTAGATGCCAAATGCAAATGTGGGTTGGGCGTAACGTCCCTTTCGCCCTATGCCACCCCGCGCAGTGCCACGCTTAAATTGTATAGGAACATCTTATTACGCTATCTCCTCTTCGTTTTGCTTAGTGGTCACGCCTCTATTCCCCAAGCGGGGGCGGCAGTGGTGTATTCTGTACACCCTGATATCGCCCACCATGTTAGGCCCCATTGTAAGGGGGTGAACCTATTGTCATTATACCAGGCACAATTCCAAACTCAAGGACTGTTTTTTTAGGATTTAACGATAGAAAAACTACACTTGGTCCGAGTCAGGATTCAAACCCAGGACTTCGAGATCGCCACCACACCACACGATGCGCCCTTAGGCCAATAAAGTATAATTTAATTAATTTAACAAAATAGAACCCGGCATCCTATTAATATTATAAGGGTTAGTTTGTATGTATGTTACTCAATCACACAATAACGGCTTTTTTAACTTTTTAAGTACTTTTAGTATTAACTTAGTTTGAAAATTTCAAAAATTAAAATCAAACAGACAAGTTATTTAATTTACTTGTTTATCTACACAGGTTAATCTCGCGACAAGCTTTTATATCATATAAATTATGTAATGACGTTATAAGTTGATAGAAAAAATTTTAAAGAAAAAGCTTACTTAATTTCTGTTAGCGCATTCAAATATAAGCTTGTTTTTAAAACACGTTTTTTAACTTTTAATTTATTTTTTACATTTTAGTTATCGCTGGTTAGGTTGCTCAGTCTGTTCATCTCATTCAACGCATAATTCTCAGTAAGTCCTTACATTTGATACCTATAATGTAGGAAAGCATAAAGAACTTAGTCCGCCATCTTTAGAAGTTCGCCATATTGTATTTAGACGACGTGACGTCACTTTATTTTTGGAGTTATTCTCAGCAAGCCCTTTCATTTAATACCCGTGTGTGTGTGAATGATGTACGCTGTTGGCCTCGAAGAGGCGCCCTCGGTTGGGACAGTCGCTGTAGGGGGACGGGTGCACTACTAAGTGCACCGGTCAACCGCCGGCTAGTGGAGGGGATCTACTACTACTACGTCGTCGTCGTCGCCCGTATTCTGAGCGGAAAGAAGGGATGACAAAGCATCGGGGGGGTCGGTGAGAACATGTCGCGGCCGGCGGTGGCGGCAGGGGTCGGGGGGGAGATCGTAGTCGGCGGTGGCTACGATTAACGGATTCGCATGGGTAGATGCGTTCGCGAAGTGACGTGTTGACGCCTTTTTAATAAAGGCGCGAATAGGTTCGAGACCTAGATCGGAGTGGAGGTCGACGTTCCGTACGAACCAGGGGGCTCCTACGGCTTTACGGAGGAAGCGGTTTTGAACCACTTGGAGTTTATCGATGTGAGAGGGGGCCGCATGCCCGAACACAACACACGCATAAGTCATGATGGGTCGAACGCAAGTTTTGTAAAGTGTCACCTTATTTCTAAGGGACATTTTACTCCGCTTGCAGATTAACGAATGGAGACGACCGAGCACAAATGATGCTCGGTGACGGACCCGCTTGATGTGCGGGCCGAAGGACATGGTACTGTTTAGGGTGACCCCCAGATATTTGACCTCTTTGACCCAGGGAATGGGTCGGTCGAACATGGTCACTTGGCCGAGATTACTTCTAGGGCGGCGCAGGGAGTGGCGCGGGGTGGCACCTCTTGAGAAGAACACCGCAGCGCTCTTGTCCGGGTTCACCTCAATACGCCACATCCTGAACCAATTCAATAGGGAATTGGCGGATGCCTGAAGGTGTCTGGTAATGAAACCCTTATTCCTATGCGAGACGTAGAGAGCGGTATCATCCGCGAATAGGGCTAGATGCGCCTTACTCGAACGAGGAATGTCGTTCGTGTAAAGGCTAAGCAGGAGCGGAGAGAGAACTGAGCCCTGTGGGACTCCAGCACTGATGGAGTGGGAAGTGGAGCGCGTCATTTCGACGCGATAACGGAAGGTGCGATTCGACAAGAAGTCTCGTAAGATGAGCACGAGTCTGTCCGGCACACCCAATTGGTAGAGCTTGTAGACCAAGCCGTTGTGCCAGACTTTGTCGAATGCCTTCGCGACATCTAGGAAGAGGGCGCCCGTGTAGATGGGTTTGGGTCTATTGAGACCGGAGAGGATGTGCTCCGTGATGCAGTGCACTTGGTGGACGCAAGAGTGTTTGGCTCGAAAGCCAAACTGCTCGTCGATAAGGATACCCCTGGACGTTACGAAGTCTTTGAGCCTCGCCAGAAGTAGGCGCTCGTATATCTTGGCCAGGGAGTTGAGGAGACTGATAGGGCGGTAGCTCGCGGGGAGATTGCGAGGTTTGCCGGGCTTGGGAATGCCTATGACGTCCGCCTCCTTCCACTTAGCGGGGAAGGTGCAGTTCGCCATGGCGGCGTTCAATATGGCCACTAAGAGGCAGATGAGTTGGGCGGGCAGGCATTTCAGAACGCGATTCGAAATGCCGTCAGAGCCGGGGGCTTTTTTAGTTTTGAGACCCATAATTAGATCTTCGACCTCCGTCTGGGTGATAGGTGGTAAGGAATTGACGGGGGGGAGGGATGCCCTGCGCTCGACTTCCCTGTCGACCGCGTCGACGTGGGACTGGTCGACGGATTGAGAGCTGGGGGCGCACTGGCTCTCGAGGGAGTCGGCGAGAAGCTCGGCCTTTTCGTCGTCGTCGAAGGCTGGGGGTGCGCCTGAAGGGCGGGACAGCGGGGGCATGTCAGTCGTGGAGTCGGATTTGAGGCTACGCGCCAGCTGCCAGTAGGCCAGATGCGACGGCGCGATGCCCTCTAGGAGGACACCCCACCGTTCCTCCCGGACCTCCGCGACACGACGCTTTACCTCTCGTTGTAGAGCGCGCATCCGGGCCCGATTGGCTTCGGTGGGGTAGGAGTCGTACGCTCGGATAGAAGCATTCTTGGAACGAATGAGATCCCTAACATCGTCCGGCAGTCGAAAGCGGTTGAGGTAGAGATCTTCCGCCTCGACTTGCTTGGACGATCGACTGACAGCCGATCGGATGTGCTCGGTGAAGGGATCTACGGCCTGATCGGTGTCCTGAGGGGACGGGATGGAGTCCGAGCTGAGAGGCAGGGGGGGAGGGTCGGCATCCGCCAAGGCCGTGCTTAGCGCATGCCAATCCACCACCGTCTTTTTGGGGCGCTGAGGGGCGGAAGGGGGGGAACCGAGTCTCATGACTACAGGTCGATGGTCAGAGTCGAGTTCCTGGACTACTTCCAAGGAGTGCAGCCGTAGGGTGACCCTTCAGAAGCGCCATGTCCAGGACGTCGGGTCGGTGATTGGGATTGTTAGGATAGTGGGTAGGGTGCATAGGTGCGATGACGTCAAAGTCGAGAACGTCGACCAGGGCGTCAAGGCTCCTACCGTTAAGGGAAGTGGTGAGACCGTTCCAGGCCACGTGCTTGCTGTTGAAGTCGCCCGCCAGAATGACGGCGCTTCCCAGATTGAGGAGTGCTTCAAAGTCACTCCTGAGAACGGATTTAATGGGGGAAAGGTATACGGAGGCGATCACGATGGGCTGGTGCCCCGTGAGAGAGACGCGACAGACCGAGGCTTCGATGTTGGTGAGCGCGGGGGGATCGAGAGGGATGCAGTAAAGGGACCTCCTGTAGTAAATGAGAGTACCGCCTCCGCGGGAGCCGATTCTGTCATTGCGCACGAGGTTATAGTTTGCGATCCTAGGATCGCGTTGTGCGGGCTTCAGGAAGGTTTCCTGCACGAGGAGGATATCAAGTTGGTGATCTCGGAGGAAATCAGCAACCTGATCTCGCTGGGAGCGAAGGCCATCGGCGTTAAAGAACGCCAGGGATAGGTTGTGGGGCTTATGGCGGGGAGATCGTAGATCCATTATTGGGTGCGGGGGGGTTGGGTTTTGAGGGACGCCAGGACGTCATATACGTCCCTGTATTCCGCGGCCAGGAGAACCTGGTCCGCCAAGTTGGTGGCGGCGCGGAGTCGAAGGGCGAGTTCGCGGACTCTGGGGAAAAGTGCGGGGCTTATCACCGCCGAGACGCTCATAATGAGGTCGACGTCCTGACTGACGTTAGTGGGCGGAGGGGGACAAGCCGCCACCGGCTGAATCGCTGGCGCGCGCTTTGGGGGGCAGGCAGGGCCCACTGACGCAGGGTGGGAGGCCGCGGTGTAGGGCAGCGGCTTCACCCACGCGTTGGCGCCGAGGGACGGCCTGAGCGGCGGGGGAGGGGGGGTCAGCTTCAGTGGCGCGGGAGCGCGGGGAGCCGTGGTCGCTGGCGCAGAAGGCACCGGACGAGGGTGCGCTGAGGGCGCGGGGGGGTGTTGCGCTGATGGCGCAGAGGGAGGGGGGGCAACCGCGCGGGGGCGGCGGCGGCCGCCGCGCCTCGCCCGGCCGCGCTTCCCCTTCGGGGCTTTGGGGCAACTGCGATAGTTCGCGGTGTGCCCCTTGGTGCCGCAGAGGACGCAGCTGGGGGGCTCGGCCGCCGTCTCCTTCGAGCGGGCGCACTGGGACGTCGCGTGGTCCCCGATGCACTTAACGCATCGAGGGCGCGCGTGACAGTTACGGGCAGAGTGCCCGTACAGCTGGCAGTTGTGGCACTGCCCGGGCGTGCCACGTTTGTGGGGGGCCTCCACGGAGAGGCCAGAAATGTGGCACACGGCCTTCAGGTCGAAGACCCTACGGCCGGACTCGGTGCGGTTGAGGACGACCAGCACCATGTCGTACGCCTCCTTGGAGCGCCCATTGACCATTCTGTGCACCTGGCGCACTGGAAGGTCCTGGGACTGGAGGTCGGCCTTGATGACGGCGGTGTCTAGCTCCCTAGGGACACCGCGGATTACCACCCTGAGCTCCCTTTCCTCCTCCAGGGTGTAGGTGTGGTATGCGATCTTGTTCGATCGCAGGAAAGCGGTAGGAGTGCATTAAAAAATAACTAGTCCGCCATCTTGCCATCTCGTCATGTTAGATTTAGAATTACGTCACACAGCTAACCATGCATTGTCATCCAAACTAAACGTGTATAAAACATTTCAGCTCAATCGGTTGAAGAAATCTGCTTCAAAATTGAGTTGCAAGATTCCACCCAAACAAACATAGATTGGAAGTTAAATAAAAGCTTGTAATAAAAAAAACGAAGCCCCACACTAGGATTTATTCCTGTGTTGTGGGTGCGTTTACAAACATGAAAATTCACATACACAAATACCAAGAATAATTGTGGGTCACACAAAGATGTCCAGTGCGGGAATCAAACCCGCGACTATTCGACCCAGTGGTTGGAGCGGCTTAAGCTCTATACGACTGCGCCAAATCGTCCGCTGGCTGGTCGGATTCAGATGAATTTTGGCACTTAAACAGTGAATTAACATATAGGATATATTTATCCCGGAAAATGTTAGGTTCCTGTCTAAAGTCAACGCAGACGAAGTCGCGGGCAGAAGCTAGTAATACATAAAAATCACTTCTCTCACAAACCGAGGTGAGAGGGATTAGGTCATACTTCACCACGAGGAGCCAGTGCGGTGCGGGGGAGGTAGGTTTGTAGACACTTGCTGGTGAAACTTGTCAAGCCATGAATGAACCGAACCATGAACCGTGCTTAACGAGTACCATATCAAGCGGTAACCGGGACAGCAGCTTAACAGGCTGCTTTCTGCCGTGTTAGTAATAGTCAGTCTTAAGATGGGTGACTGTTCTTCTTATTCTTCTTTAAGTTATGGCTTCACACTATTTTAAGTGTATTTTGCCAGTGTCCAGTGAATAGCATAATCATGTTTGTTTAAATTAATTCATTTCCCCGATGAACTTGATGACAACGATGATAATGAAATTGATGAATGTACCCCACCCTGGATAGTAAAGCGATGGATACTTTACATACCAATTGCGACGGTCGTTTTGAGGGATATCGAAAAGGCACGTTTTATCACTTTGTTACAACTACCTTCACTCATGCACATATAGGAATATATAATGGTTAATATTCCACCAACATTACACATTATAATTCGAAAGAACACACGTTTTGGAAATTAAAACAAATTGACAACATCACTCTTCGATTTCCCGCCAAATGCCATGACGGCTTCACACTAATTTTAAGCGTATTTTGCCAGTGTCCAGTGAGATATATAATCGTGTTTGTTTAAATTAATTCCACTCCCCGATGAACTTGATGACAACGATGATAATGAAATTAATGAAGTATAGTAAAGCGGTGGATACTTTACATACCAATTGCGACGGCCGTTTTGAGGGAAGTCAAAAAGGCACGTTTTATAACATTGTTATAATTACCTTCACTCATGCACATATAATAACACATAATGGTTAATATTCCACCAACATTACACATTATTAGTCGAAATAACACAAGTTTTGGAAATTAAAACAAATTGACAACATCACTCTTCGACTTCCCGCCAAAAACCCTTCGTAAACTTTGTACAATGACATAATGTCAACACAATTGCCACAAAAAGTAAATATGTATTTTTTATGTTGGCTATTGTGCTAATTTTGTCTTGTTTTTGTATTTTAAAGTGGCTTGTCCACCGCCGGGTTAGGCGAGTGTGAATTTTTTTTTTCTCTGTAAGAAATAAGTTACATTGTTAAGTTCCATAAACTTATTATAAACAACAAGATATTAATATAACAAACACTGGCAAGCAATTTCAATGATTAAATCCACATATATGTGTGCTTCAGCAACATAAACTCCAATCGTGTACGAGGCTCCATAAGCTCGCTACTGGTACAGTGACTGCTTGTGACATTCCCATTTTCGAGTCTCCCTGCTTCGAGAAACATATTAAGCTATTGGTCCCGATTATTACTAAATGGGGTAGCCGTTAAGCAAAGTCAGAAGCCTTACAGGCGGCTTGATAAGTTTTTATAGAAGGTGGCCACAAAGCTACCTCCACCGCACCGCACTGGCTCCGCGTGCTGGAGACTGACGTAATCTCTCTCAAGTCGATTTGTTAGAGATGGCCCATCTTTGGGACAGTATAGACTGATATTATTATAGTAGTCGTAACATATGTTAATAATAATCTTAATTCCGCCTGCCTTTTATTTTTCAGGCCTCAACGGTTGGATATTGATTTACCTGTATCATCGGCTGCAGTGTTATGCGGTTTTGATAAGGTGCGCGCTGGGTTCATTTTTTGAGCTGAAACATACAAAAAAAATTTACTTGTCCCGACCTTAATTTCCATATATTATTCTATCTACCTGTCTATATGATCACGCCTGTTCCCTTGCGGGGTAAGCAGAGAAAAGTGTTAAGAAGTGTTCAGCGGAGAGAAGCAGAGTTCCAACAGATTATTTCCTTACAGACCTCTCTGGCTTCCTTCACTCTCATAGTTCGTCTCATACACGCTCGCCGGTTATGGAGACTCTTGACTTGCCCTTCAGATAAGACACGGCCTATTCGGTCATCGTATGATAGTCTAGGTCTTTCCCGATACCTAAATCCTTCCACTTTCGCATTGTATATCTGTTTTGTCATTCTTGTTTCCGACAACAGAGTATAACTTTTTTCATTTTTACACCGATACAATCTTTCATACCTACACGCTTTCTTTCTACGCGGTTACTGATACGGTCGGTCTGATTGACTCCGCACATCTTCCGCAGAGCTCGCATTTTGACCGCATTTATCCTGCTTTCGTTCTCCTTTTTACATACCCAACACTCACTGCCATATAACAGCGTTGGGACAAGCACTACGTTATGCATGGCTAGCTGCGCCTTTTGGCTTAAGTGCCGGCTCCCAAGTAGTTTTCCCATCGTACTATTCACTCTATTCCCTGCAATCACTTCTCTCCATATCACCGGTGTATTTCCCATCCTTACTCTTCAGTAAGTCCTTCGCGCTTTTAAGATTTACACACTCATTCACTTGCTCCAGCACATCGTTACCAACCATAATCTTTGCATTAATTCTTAGTTTTCTTCACATTAAAAAATCTAATTTTAATAAAGATTTTTATTTTACAATTTTGAGTGACGAGTGAATTATTTAGTAATATTTATATACCGATATTATATTATTTTGTTGAGTTGTACAGTAAGGTACCTACAGGATTAATATAATGTCTATAATAACGGAATCTAAACATTCGTGCTGTTCGCCGTTAAGGAGTTCCCTCTTGTATCTTCAAAGTCCAAGGTCCAATACCAATAACATTAAAATAGGACCACCTCAAAACTATACTAAACCCAATGCAAGAAGAATCATCAAAATCGGTTCATAAGCAAAGGAGTTATAAAAAAAGGACGAATTATGAATCTCTTTTTTTGAAGTTGGCTAATATACTGCTTAGTTCTATAGTGGGGTACCTATAGAATTGACGTAATACCCATAATATCTCAATTTACACATGCCTATTGTTTGTCGTTAAGGAGTTCCCTGGTGTATCTTCTAAGTCCAAAGTCCAATGCCAATGAAATTAAAATGGGACCACCTTGAAGCTAAATTGAACCCAATGCAAAAAAATACATCAAAATCGGTCCACAATTGACGGAAATATCGCTGAACATACATAAAAAAAAGCATACATACCACCGAACATAGAACCTCCTCCTTTTTGAAGTCGGTTAAAAATGTAAGCCATTGCTCATGCAGTCGTCTTTCATAACTGTGACTAGTGTTTGCAGATTAGTGGCTGTTGGCGCTATTAAACCCGCATCATCTGCATATAATAAGTGGAATACCACTAAATCACCCATTTTTATTACACCTTCATTCATCGCATTCATTCTTTGAAGACTTTTATCCAGATATATTATAAACAGTCTAGCGAACAACACGCAACCCTTCTTGACGCCGATTTTAACGTCAAACCTGGGTGATAAGTGAAAAACGTGGCAATTAAAAATATAAGTATGAGTCCGGAGACTGGACTGGAAAAAGGCTCGCTTCGGCTTATAGGGAACCTAACATCGTCGGTGAAATGTGTGTGTACACAGTACACTTCTGCTCCCCGTTTGGGAAATATAGACGTGTCGGATGCGTGTCGGTGTAATTAAAAATGGTTTTACGAATTTGAAACTTACCTTTGGCTTTGAAGTACATTATACCGACAGTTTGGGCTATTATAATTATAACAGCCAAAGTAGCTATAGGTATTCCGATGTACACCCATTTGTCTGCAACTAAATTTACATCATTGAATTATTATATCTGAGACTAAAACTTGTTTAGACGAAACATGCTAACAAAAATGGCACCAAAAATCAATGTGTGCGTGCAACCTTTGGTTGCAAATTTCGTAAATATTTAGTTTAACCGCCATAATACTAAGTTTCGTGGTTGTTGGCCGTTGAGGAGTTCTTTCCTCTGAAGCCAATCCTGGGTGTGAATCAGATCATGCCATAAAAATACATTGTCATCGGAACAGAACCAACGTGTCGAATCTCAACTCCGTAGGATAAGAGGAAGTGTATTAATTTAGCTTGCAATATTAGATTTAAAAAACAAACATCGCAAGTTATAGTATAGTTATCGCAAGAAATTACAATCATAAACGCAAGCAGAGCCGCGGCTAACAGCTAGTCAGCTAGTAACTAATAATTTAATTCCTATTTACCGTTATCTACTGGCGCTCCCGTAACTGGAACAAAAAATCAAAAAGTATTAGTTCTGCCTCGTTGGTCTGGTAGCAAAGCACATCGCTTTGTGATCACGAGGTCCTGGGTTCAAATCCTAGGTCGGACAAATGTAGTTTTTCTAACGAAAAATTGACGACGAATTGTGCCCGGTATGTGGCAATAGGCTCGCCCCCTGGGACCTAACATCGTCGGTGAAATGTGGGTGTACTCAGTGTGTACCTATGCCACCCCCGCTTGGGGAATATAGGCGTGACGGTGTGTAAGAATCAGCTCCTATAGCTGAGTATATTTAGTAACGTCACCAACGATAATAGAAATGATAAAGAAATAGAAAAAATGTTTTTTTTATGTGTGTGAGTGATCTACGCTGTTGGCAACGACCTATATAGCTTCCTAGGACACGAGGGCGAGCGTGCAACCACTACGCTCGAGCCAAAAGGACAAGTGGGCAACTAGCTCATGGGCACCTCAAAAAGGAACGGCGTCGGCGTAGGCAGTCACTATGGAGGAGGGCGTATACTAGGTGTCTCGCCGTGGTGCTCTGCACCGACCGGCCGGCCACCTAGTATGCTCAGTGCCTGATCCTGTGTCCGGAGTCTGGAATTGTACCCGGTGTATGGCAATAGGCTCGCCCCCTATTACATGGGACCTAACATCGCCAGCGAAAAGTGGGTGTACTAATTACACCTATGTCACCCTAGCTTGGGGAATATAGTCGTGACGGTAACAATTTTAATTCTTACCGTTTTTAGCCGATTGCTCCGGAGGCATGGTAACGTTTCCCACTGGCGTATCCGATTCTGAAACAAAGCCATTTTTACAAGCTTTTATTTAACTTGCAATGTTCGTATGTCTGTCTGACTTTTCGGATCAAATCTCAATCTCAAATCAATAGGGAATATGCGTGTATTTTTTTTATATTTTTATACGATAGATTACATCAATATATAACTGCATAAAAAATTTAAGCGTCAGAAACAAAACATAAAGCGCAAAAAAAAATGTTGTAGATGGCAAACAGATAAGAGCATTTTAAACGCCCGCCATTTTGGCGCGCTTGGCGTGACGTCAAAGTCTAATAACAACCAATTAGTGAACAGCTGTAGAAGTATTTTATTTAGTAATTTATTTTTATTTTGTATTTTGCGACTATTATACAATGGAACAACACTGCATTGTGCCTAGGTGTAAAAATACAATAAGAAATGCACCCGATAGGTGCGGACATAAGGAGAATGTGGTGTAAAATCAGAAAAAGATACATGGTATCTCCATCAACTTGTTTAGATTGCTGCGAAGATCACTCCAACGTAAGAATTAACTTAAATAATTTAAACTAAAATTGTTATTAAAAAAATATTGGTATAGACATTATTCTAATGCGATAAAGTTTGTAAAAATAAATATTTGACCCTTATTTGAATTACACGCATATTCCCTATTGAGCTGAAATTTGGCATACGTATGTAAAGTCGATAACAAGGCAAAAATATGGTACCATGAAGCTGGTCTGATGATGGAGTTGGAAAGTGGCCATAGGAACATGTGAACTATACAACGTAACACCCTCGTGTTTAGGTTAGGAATGATATAATAACATTTTCTGTTCCGTTCTTTTTAATAAAATTTTCCTACGTTCAAGGAGATATTTTAAAGAGTTCTCACGGTTACTAATCACAAAAAGAACTTGGGTTAAATTCATAGCAAATAGTAATTATGCGACTGTCATCAAGTGAAATTTGACCGCGGGCCAAACAATCCTTGTGGGACTGCAACTCCATTTAAAGACCATTGAGTATTTAGTAGATACTAACTTTTACAGCACTAGTAATTTAATATTGCATGTAGCATGTTAGAATGACGAATCACTTAAAATAACAGAGATCTTAGCATGAAGACATTGTCGTTCGTGTAATGCTATGTACAAAGTGTGCTGTCACGTTCATCTGTATTTAGTTATTATCTATCTATCTATATCACGCCAGATCCCTTACGGGGTAGGCAGAGAGTACAGAGTTCAAACAGGCTCTTTCCTTACATACCTCTCTGGCTTCCTCTACTCTCATAGTTCGTCTCATACAAGCTCGCCGGTTACGGAGACTCCTGACTTGCCCCTCAGATAAGACCCGGTCTATTTGGTCATGGTAAGATAGTCTAGGTCTTCCCCGGTACCTACACCCTTCCACTTTCGCATTGTATATCAGTTTTGTCATTCTTTCTTCGGACATTCTTTCTATATGCCCGAACCAACGGAGCATACCCTTTCTCATCTTTACACCGATACTCTCTTTCATACCTATTTGCTTTCTTACTACGCTGTTGCGAATACGGTCGGTCAGCTTCACTCCGCACATCTTCCGCAGAGCTCGCATTTCCACCTAATTTATCCTACTTTCATTCTCCTTCTTACATACCCAGCTCTCGCTGCCATATAACAGCGTTGGGACAAGAACTCCATTATGTATGGCCAGCTGCGCCTTTCGGCTTAAGTGCCGGCTCCCAAGTAGCTTTCCCATCGCGTGATTCACTCTGTTCCCTGTTTTAGTTATTTTGTTGTGTGAAAAGGACGGCACATCAAATCGAAAGCAACACGCCAAGCCGTCAGACTTGGGAGCCAGTTTCATTCTTAGGAGGCATTAATTAATTACGTGAACTGATTTTGTTTCCATTTGGAGCCCTCCCTCCCCCTTGGTGAGATTAGCTGAGATTTTTTTTAAACGTAACCCCACACTAGGATTTATTTATTCCTGTGTCGTGGGTGCATTTACAAACATGAAAATGCACATACCCAGATATCCAGACCGAAACAAATAATTGTGGATCACACAAAGAGTTGTCCCGTACGGGAATCGAACCCGCGACTATTAGACACAGTAGGTGGAGCGGCTTAAGCTCTTAACCACTGCGCTAAATCGCATTTCACCCTAAATCTCCACTCCGATCTAGGTCTCGAACCTATTCGCGCCTTTATTAAAAAGGCGTCAACACGTCACTTCGCGAACGCATCTACCCATGCGAATCCGTTAATCGTAGCCACCGCCGACTACGATCTCCCCCCCGACCCCTGCACCACCGCCGGCCGCGACATGTTCTCACCGACCCCCCCGATGCTTTGTCATCCCTTCTTTCCGCTCAGAATACGGGCGACGACGACGACGTAGTAGTAGATCCCCTCCCATAGCCGGCGGTTGACCGGTGCACTTAGTAGTGCACCCGTCCCCCTACAGCGACTGTCCCAAACGAGGCGCCCTCGAGTATGTCGCCTCTTGCCCTTCTGGCTGGCTAGAGCGTAGTGGTTGCACGCTCGCCTTTAAGTCCGGTGAAGCTGTAAAGGCCTCGCGGCCAACAGCGTACATCATTCACACACACACAGCATTTCACCCCTCCCCCCCGTCGCCCCGTCCCCCTTAAGTAAGATTTACACTCTAGCAGTTGGAAGACTAAATTCTCGAAGTAAATGTTTTTAAAAGTAAATGTAAAATATAACCATGGGATTCTTTTGGCCTGGCCCATATAATATATATATATATATATATATATATATATATATATATATATATATATATATATATATATATATTAGGTGAGAGAGATTAGGTCATACTCCACCACGCGGACCCAGTGCGGATTGGTGGCAGGTTTGTAGCCGCCTGCTGCTGGAACTTATCAAGCCGCCTTTAAGGCTTCCAACTCGGCTTAACGACTACCACATTAAGTGGTAGCCGGGAACTTGCTTATAAACCGATGTTGATGATTATTTTTGAATTGGGTATAATATAGCTCCGAGGTGTTCCCATTTTAATTTTATCGGTATTGGTCCTTGGACTTGAGTGATACACCAGGGGACTCCTTGACGGCAAACAGCACGAATGTGTAAATTTAGTTATTATGAGTTTTATATCAATCCTGTAGGTACCTTACTGTAGAATTAAGTAGAATAATATAATATAGGTATATTTATTAATAAATTAATCAACTTATCATTTAAAATAGTAAAATAAAAGGGAAACCGACTTGAAAATGCGAAAAATAAATATTTAAAGTCGGTGCCAAGTAACCTACTATAGCAACCGGCACCGACTTCAAATATTTATTTTTTGCTCTTTGAAGTCGCTTTTCCTTTTTTTAAAAAAAGATTTTTATTATATATACAATGCGAAAGAGGAAGGATGTAGGTAAAACCTCGACTATCTTACCATGACCAATTAGACCGTGTCTTATTTAAAGGGAAAATTAATAGTCTCCGTAACAGGCGAGCGTGTATGAGACGAACTATGAGGGTGGAGGAAGTCAGAGGTCTGTAAGGAACGAACCTGTTGGAACTCTGTACTCCCTGCCTATCCGGCAAGATATCCGGCGTGATGTTATAGATGGATAAACGGATGTATTTGTTAGGTACATGCGGAAAGAGTATCAAACAAAAATAATGGGGTAAAGAAAGAATTCGTCATCATTATTAGCTGACGTCGATTGAGGGATAAATGTCTCTCCAAAGATCGACACAACGACCAGCTGAGAGAGCTGGTCGCTGTTGGCATTTAATTTTTGCCTGCGACCTTCACCAGGTCATCAGTCCATCTTGTGGAGGCCTGCCCACTCCAAGGTCGCCACTCGAGAACATTATTGCTAAAAATATTGCACAAGACTAAGTTACTCACCAATAAGTATTCGTGTAGAACAGTTGGAAGAGTTAAAATTTCTATCCTCAAAATGGAAATGAGCATGCCTAATATCTGGCAGGTATAAAAATTGATATCTCAAATTTTTAATCTTCGAAATTTCACCGGACACCTAAAAAACACAAAAAGTTTCTGTAATATATCTTAGATTTACAGATTTAGGCGGGGCCTGCCCTTCCCCGAGAGTTGTTTTTGCGTGTGTGGGTGTGTGTGTGAATGATCTACGCTGTTGGCCTGAGGGGTCTATACAGCTTTACCGGACAAGAGGGCAAACATGTAACCACTACGCTCGAGCCAGAAGGGCAAGGCGGCAACTAGCTCAAGGGCGCCTTAAGGAGGAACGGCCTCGGCTTGGGCAGCCGCTATGGGGGAGGGCGTATACTAGGTGTCTCGCTGTAGTGCTCTGCACCAGCCGGCGGCCAAGGGATTCTTCGACCTCGCCGCCGACGGCTTTGTGGAGGAATTGTTCCCGGGGGCTTGTATGTATTAAGTCACGTGTCGTGCGAACTCTATCGCATTCTCGAAATGTAGGTATGGCGGATCGTTATGTTCAGCGCCATCTATCGGTAGGTAGTCAGTTTAATTATGAAGTTGGGAGGTGGCCATAGGGCTCCTAATCAAGATGTTTCAGTCGTAATTAAGCCATAAAAGATGATTATTAACATGGATGTGTAAAAACAACGAGCTAAAATACACACAGCATTTCCGTAATAATTTACTATTGGGCTTCACTTTTTATTTAGCGAGATTCCGTCCGCCTTTCTTAATACGTCCATGGGTTTTAAAAGATTATTTAAAATTATAACTAATTTTGTAATCGCTTCTACAGTGCGTAGTTTATAGTATAGAACGCTTCATTGCGAACTTAAATTTCTGATGACAACATCAGTATCACGTTTAAGATAACTATAAAAAAATAACTGTCATGTGTTTAAACGGTGAAGGAAAACATCGAGAGGAAACCTGTATGCCTAAGAGTTTCTCGGAGGCGTGTGAAGTTCGCCAACCTGCACTGGGCCAGCGTGGTAAACTTGGCATAAGCCCTCTTAGTTTGAGAGGGGACCCGTGCCCAACGGTGGTACAATATCTTAAGGGATAAAATATATAATATTAGCCCTGTTAAGAAACTGTCCCACTGCTGGGCACGGGCCTCCTCTCAAACTGAGAGGGTTTAGGCCATAGTCCATCACGCTGGCCCAGTGCGGGTTGGCGAACTTCACACGCCTTCGAGAAACTCTTAGGCATGCAGGTTTCCTCACGATGTTTTCATTCACCGTTAAAGCAAGTGATAATTAATTTTAAATACGCACATGCTTTCGAAAAGACAGAGGTGCGTGCCTGGGTTTGAACCCGAGACCTCTGACTTTGCAGTCCAACGGTCTAACCACTAGGCTATCACTGCTTAAGGGATAATATTATTAAAAAAACACACCCTCACGCCTATGTTACCCAGCGGGGGTGGCAGAGGTGTACTGAGTACACCCACGTTTCGCCTACGATGTTAGGTCCCATGTAATAGGGGGCGAGCCTATTGCCATATACCGGGCACAATTCCAGACTCCGGACTTATACTGCTACATTTGTCCGACCTAGGATTTGAACCCAGGACCTCGTGATCACAAAGCGATGCGGTTTGCCACCAGACCAACGAGGCGACCATATTATTATTATATATATTAAAGATACTATAGGGCGACATGGATAATTTGGCTCGTGACATTGAGACGGATTGAGAGGGACGTTGGTGTGAAAAGAGGGTTATCATTCAGTAAAACTTTCCTTCACCCAAGTAAATATTTCAACAGGTGAACGTCTTCGAAAGCACGGAGACGCTTCGAGGTGTCTTCTCTTTTACATAATGGATGCATTTCGCATTGCGTCTAAAAAGTTGTTCTGTATAAGAACTCAACAAGGATATTTTAACCCGTGTTGACAACGACAGAGGGCGTTGATATGAAATTGCAGCTATTATTTAGTAAAAATTTTCTACTACCAGGACGGTTCAATCAATCAATCAGCCTATCGCAGTCCACTGCTGGACATAGGCCTCTCCTAACACGCGCCATTGCACACGGTCCTCCGCCTTCCGCATCCAGTCTGTGCCAGCGACCTTTTTGAGGTCGTCGGTCCATCTAGCTGGGGGCCGTCCTACCTTACGCTTACCAAGTCGCGGTCTCTACACTAGGACACGCTTGCTCCATCGGTCGTCGGTCCTTCTGCAGATGTGACCAGCCCATTGCCACTTTAGCTTACTGAGTCTGCGAGCTATGTCGGTTGGTTCTTTGTCGGATTACCTCGTTACGAATTTTATCCTTCAAAGAGACGCCGAGTATAGCTCGCTCCATAGCCCGCTGTGCGACTTTGAATTTGTGGACCAGTCCCACTGTGAGTGACCACGTCTCGGCCTCGTAAGTCATAACAGGTAAGACGCATTGGTTATAGACGGACGGTTACTAATTAAAAAAAGAATATGGGTAAATTTCATAGCATACGGCAACTCTGAGACTGTCATGAACTGACTGATGACTGTCCAGTTCCGATTTTGACCGCAGGCCAAAATATCCTGGTTCGACTGTACTTACTTTTGCAGATGTGATCGCAGTATCATTAATATGACGTAATATTTTGTCGTCTTCATCTCGAATGAACCTACAAAAAATATTTATTAGCATAAAATAGAATATTAAGTGAATTTTTCACAAATATAAATAGAAGTCGGCTTATGCAATTGTGCACTGTGTCTTCCAACTAGGCCCTGACGGCATCACGGTGGGCGTGGTTTACGTCAGTCTGTCATTCTCATTTAGATGGCAAATACAGAAGTGGGCGGGGTGTAAACTCCTCTTCATCTCGCGCAGTGAGGCCTCGGTCACGAAGTCAGCGGGAGCGGGGCGGCGGCGGCGGCGGCGCGGGGAGTGGCGCGGCAACGCTGTACCCGGTCTCGAAGCCAGCGGGCAGACCACTCGGCGCTAGAGCGGCGTAGTATCTTTGTTCGTGAACGAAATGTCTAAACAGCGACGACATCTTTTTGATACTAATTCCTTCCTAAAGTTTAATTTCTTGTGGGCAAAAGAAATGTAAATTTCTACAACCGGGCGAGGAAGCAAATCTATCAAATAAAATTCTATAAAAATCATTGTATTAATATGCTCCAACACGTCGGCGAGCATTTTGAAATTTCGGTCGTTAAAAAGCAAAAAAAGAATACTACAACTCAACACTACGTCAATGCAGACGCGCGGGCACCGCTAGATTGGTACGCACCGCTCGTACGCCGCTTGCCGCCCGCTCCCCGCGCCGCCACCGCCGCCGCCCCGCTCCCGCTGACGTCCTGTCCGAGGCCTGATACGCTTGATTATATAAGAAAATCTAATAAAGCCATCTCCTCTGTATACATAATAATTTAATGGGTTTAGAGGTACTTCATCAATTAGATTGTTGGAAGCCTCATAGGCGGCTTGAGAGGTTCCAACAGCGGGTGGTCACAAAACTGCGCGGTGTTCTAGTGATCACCAACGTTAGGCAGTGTACGGCTCGGTCGGTCGGATGACTGTTTGTGGCATTTTCGAGCATCATTATATTGTACTTTTGGCCTTGACTTTACCTTGACTGCCTCGTTGGTCTAGTGGCGAAGCGCATCGTTTGGTGATCACGAGGTCAAATCCTAGGTAGGACAAATGAAGTTTTTCTAACGAAAAAAAAACTTCCCAGTATGAGTCCGAAGTCTGGAATTGTGCCCGGTATATGTCAATAGGCTCGCCCCCTATTACATGGGACCTAACATCGTCGGCGAGACGTGAGTGTACTTAATACACCTCTGACGCCCCCGCTTGGGGAATATAGGCGTGACAGAATTATATTGTACTCCCTCTGGGTTGATTATATCGTTCATTAAATAGTGTTATCTTTCTTTATTTACCAGTCACTACTCTACACAGTTTATTGTGTGTACATTTAAGGTACGGCCCGACCAGCGCAGTTCAGCCGCGTCCGCGGTGGTGTCCCCGGCGGTGATCACGGTGGCGATCAGTATCTTCCTATGATTGCGCGTGCAGACGCCGCCCAGATAGGGGAACGTGCCCATACTACGTGACCCGTTCAGGGGGGGAGGCAGGTCTTCAAAATACCACGCTTGGTCACAGGGGGGGAGGCAGGGGCTTAAGTTATCGTCACGTAGTCAATGTCCTCCAGGGAAATCTCGCGCTTGTTCGAGGCAAATTAAGCCAAAATATGTTTTTTTTAACTTTCAGTTTGCAAAAAATGATTGAAAACCATATCTATGAATTAAGAAACTGTCCCACCGTTAAAGGACCTCTCAAACTGAGAGAGTTTAGGCCATAGTCCACCACGCTGGCCCAGTACGGGTTGGCGAACTTCACACACGATGTTTTCCTTCACCGTTAAAGTTATAATTAATTTTTAATACGCACATGCTTTCGAAAGTACATAGGTGCGTGCCTGGGTTTGAAGCCCGAGTCCTCTGACTTTGCAGAATTGACTTTTATGAATTATTAATTACTACGTGATGATATGATTTATGAATTACTACGTGAAAACTATAGGGGCAGGTCTTTGCATATACTCCGGGTGGCCACCAAGGGGCGGAGGGGGGTAAAAAATTGTAAAAAATAGATCATGTAATATGGGTACGTTCCCTAGCGCGTGCAGGGCGCGGGACGGGTTGGGATTGAGAGATATATAAATTATAAGAAACGTAAATGGGCACTCACAACGTTATCCACGAGATATGGCAAAACGATATGACAATTTTCATTAGTGAGAGCTAAGCTCTTAAGCACTGGACCAAGCTGACCAATAGCTGTGGTGACCAATTTTATAGTTTATCCCGCGACAATCTAGTAGCTAAGCTATTTTGGAACAATGAATGATTTATCAAAATCGACTTTTTTCATTTCTCAGAAATTATTAGATTGTTCGAAAATATAAGCATACAGAGTTGTGATGTGATGTGACGAGTACAGGCTACAATCACACAATTTAATTGAAATTCATCACACAGGTTTCGAGTAAAGTGTCTTTTTAGAACTCCAGTTTTTCGCTTATTTTCGTCTTTTCTAGAGAAACCTTTTGAATTTCCGGGATAAATACTATACAACATATTAGCCAACATTGTAAGGTATCCGCGTGTAAAGTTTCATCAAAATTCGCCAGTTGTTTTTGCGTTATTATTGTTCATACCCTTGGACAGACAGACAAAGAGACACTAAAGCCAAATATTGTAGAATTGGCTTCTACATCAATAGAATGATATCCCTGGGTTGTTATTTCCTAAAAATATTCATGTACAGACACGACTTTCTTCTTACAGTTTTATTATACGTCTATCTATCTATCTATAACCTCACGCCAGATCCCTTGCGGGGTAGGCAGAGAGTACAGAGTTCCAACGTAGGATTATTATACGTAGTATGTATAGATATAGATGCTCTACTTTACCCTACAAACCGTTTGATTTCCTGAAAACATAAATATTGTCTGTCATATGAAATATCTCCGTGCTAAGCTTTACTGACATCTGAAGAGTAGTTTTGGAACAATGAAGGATTTATCAAAATCGACTTTCTTTTTCTTACCTCAGAAACTATTAAATTTTTCGTAAATATAAGTATACAGAGTTGTGATCTTCAGTACGGGCTACATTTATACAAAATTTTATTGAAATCCATCAAACAGGTTTGGAGTAAAGTGTTTTATATAAATTCAATATTTTGCTTATTTTTGTCTTATCTGAAAGAACTTTTTGATTTTCCGGGATAAATACTATACAATACGTTAGCCAATATTTTAAGGTGTCCGCTTGCAAAGTTTCATCAAAATCCGCTTGGTAGTTTTTGCATGATGCCCGTTCATACCCTCCGACAGACAGATAGACAGACAAACAGACACGAAAGCCAAAAAATGTAAAATTGGCTTCTACACCGATAGTATGATAACCCTGGGTTGTTATTTCCTAAAAATATTCCAAGTACAGACACGACTTCCTTACAGTTTTTTTATATGTAGTATATAGATGTACGTACATAGATACACATGCACGTTGGCATTTTTTGAGATGGGAAAAAACCATTGAATTCGCGACACTGTTGCCTTTTTGCGTGTGTGTGTGTGAATGATCTTCGCTGTTGGCCGCGGGGCCTTTACAGCTTCACCGGACAAGAGGGCGAGCGTGCAACCACTACGCTCGAGCCAGAAGGGCAAGGGGGCAACTAGCTCAAGGGCGCCTCAGGGAGGTACGGCCTCGGCTTGGGCAGTCGCTATGGGGGAGGGCGTATACTAGGTGTCTCGCCGTGGTGCTCTGCACCGGCCGGCGGTCAAGGGATTCTTCGACCTCGCCGGCGAGGTCGGTCTCTGATCCTGTGTGCGGTATCTGTATCCGAAAGGAGGGATGTAAGGGCATCGGGAGGGTCGGTGAGAACGTACCGCGGACGGCGGTAGCGGTTGATAGGAGGGGAGTTTGGTTCGTAGTCGGCGGCGGCTACGATTAGCGGATTACTATGATTGGCCGCGTTTTTAATAAAGGCGCGAATAGGTTCGAGACCGAGATCGGAATGGAGATCGACATTGCGTATGAACCACGGGGCTCTGACGGCTTTGCGGAGGAAACGGGATTGAACCGTTTGGAGTCTATCGATGGGAGAGCAGTCGGCGAGGCCGAACACCTCACAAGCGTACGTCATGATGGGTCGTATACAAGTTTAATAAAGTGTCACCTTATTCCTAAGGGACATTTTACTCCGCTTGCAGATCATCGGGTAAAGACGTCCGAGGACAAAGGCTGCTCGGTTACGGACTCGCTTAATGTGCGGTCCGAAGGTCATGGTATTGTGCCACTGCTACCGTTACCGACACCTCTGTTTATAAAAAAAAAATCAAAAAATATTTCCTACGATTCAAAAAATACACATAATCGTTCAAGTTTTCACTTCTGTCGACACTCCCGGAGTGCCACTGTTTTTTATTTTTATGGAATGTGTGTGTATGAACTTTATAAATTTGACTTATGGCCGCGTAGATCGTTCAAGTACGCGTATGTGCGACGGTCCGCTACCGCCGTCCGCGGAATGTTCCCACCGACCCTCCCGATGCCCTTACATCCCTTCTTTCGGATACAGATACCGCACACAGGATCAGACACCGACCTCGCCGGCGAGGTCGAAGCATCCCTTGCCCGCCGGCCGTTGCAGAGCACCACGGCGAGACACCTAGTATACGCCCTCCCCCATAGCGACTGCCCAAGCCGAGGCCGTTCCTCCTTGAGGCGCCCTTGAGCTAGTTACCTCCTTGTCCTTTTGGCTCAAGCGTAGTGGTTGCACGCTCGCCATCTTGTCCTGTGAAGCTGTAAAGGCCCCGCGGCCAACAGCGTAGATCATTCACACACACATACACACAAAAAGAGTGACTACACGCGTGAATGTGTGACAACTTGCTTTGCAGGTAATAATTGTTGATACAATTCGATGCGCGCCCGCGGTTTTTAGATTATATTTAGTCTTAGCGTTGGTTATGGTTGGATTGAACTAATTCGAAATAAGAACACACCCATAGTTGTGTTTTATGTTTCGGACCGTTTTTAGGACTATCATCTTTAATCTTCAGGTAATAGACTGAATGGTGCGATGGGAAGGCTACTTGGGAGTCGGCACTTAAGCCAAAAGGCGCAGCTGGCCATGCATAACGGAGTGCTTGCCCCAACGTTGTTATATGGCAGTGAGAGTTGGGTATGTAAGAAGAAGAACGAAAGCAGGATAAATGCGGTCGAAATGCGATCTCTGCGGAAGATGTGCGGAGTCACGCTGACCGACCGTATTCGCAACAGCGTAGTAAGAAAGCGAGTAGGTATGAAAGATAGTGTCGGTGTAAAGATGAGAAAAGGTATGCTCCGTTGGTTCGGGCATATAGAAAGAATGCCAGAAGAAAGAATGACAAAACAGATATACAATGCGAAAGTGGAAGGATGTAGGTGCCGGGGAAGACCTAGACTATCTTACCATGACCAAATAGACCGTGTCTTAGCTGAAGGGCAAGTCAAGAGTCTCCGTAACCGGCGAGTGTGTATGAGACGAAATATGAGAGTGGAGGAAGCCAGAGAGGTATGTAAGGAAAGAACCTGTTGGAACTCTGTACTCTCTGCCTACCCCGCGAGGGAGCTGGCGTGATGATATAGATAGATCTTTAATCTTGACCACACCGCACTTTGTCCGCATGGAATGATCTCTTTCGCCTCGATTTGAGAGAGAACCTATGCCCAGTAGTGAGATAGGGTGATTTATTTATTTAATAATACATATCAACAACAGTTGCACAAATCGTTAATACAATAGTAGACCTTGTGGCCCTGAGCTGCGTTTACTAGTTTTACAGATGTGTACAGCGTTGTCATAAATAAAGTCAGAAATGATTAATTAAAGCATTGCAATACATAAAGCAGTGATAGCCTAGTAGTTAGACCGTTGGACTGCAAAGTCAGAGGTCTCGGGTTCAAACCCAGGCACGCATCTCTGTCTTTTAAAAGCATGTGCGTATTAGAAATTAACGATCACTTGCTTTAACGGTGAAGGAAAACATCGTGAGGAAACCTGCATGCCTAAGAGTTTCTCGAAGGTGTGTGAAGTTCGCCAACCCGCACTGGGCCAGCGTGGTGGACTATGGCCTAAACCCTCTTAGTTGAGAGGAGGCCCTTGCCCAACAGTGGGACAGTTCCTTAATAGGGCTAATATTATATTATTTATACATAAAGTCAAGTAAAGATAACTTTTGGAAAAAAACGTGATGAGGGAATAATACTATACTTACCAATGGGGTATGTTTAAATGTCTTTGTTGAACTTCATTGCTATAACACTGAATAATGTTGTATTTAACATTAATAACATCGGTCTTATTCAAGTGTATACACGACTGAACTTTACATGGCTCGTTATTACACGTGCTAACATTTACAAAGATGTCTTTTTCTGGAACTAAAATTATTTATATATTAATAATAACTAGTGGTCGCTCATTGGTCGAAATTCGACCATAATTAATTTAAATTATAATTTTAAACAGTATTAAGGTTCTATTGTCAAAGACTATACTTCTATAATCACAGATTTCGCCAAGGCTACACTGTTCATTTGCCAATTTTTATCAAACTAATTATATAAAATTTAAATAAAAACAAAAAATGATTAAAATAAAAAAAATATTTTTCTTTTTTTTTGTTTTTTATATGTCCATTGAACTTGACATACATATTTCGATAATTTAATTAATGATATATAACTTCTCTGTAAACGATGTTTTTTGTAAAAAATCTTTCAGTTTTTTCAACTCTTTCAGTAAGACTATAGACAAATAATATTAAAGATAAACAGCATTAAGCTATTCTTAGTTTGAAGTGTAGTGTGTCAAATACATAGTAGTGTGTGTAATGATTTTTTTATTGATATAATGTATTTTTTAATGCATAATTTAAAAAAAAATATTAGCACTCTATATAAACTATAAGTGTGGGAAATTTCATACTCCTCCGTCCGCGCAATTTTCGTAAAAAGGGGTACAAAGTTTTTGCTTCACGTATTAATATAATGATACCAACTTATTGAAATCAAATAAAGCCACCACTGCGCAAAGTATAAGTGACTTGACGGAAAGGCAAAAAGGTTGGTAACGGTAAAAAGTGGTGTATTTAAAACTAATATCAATTTGATTGGGCTGGAGATACAGTTTCACAAATACTAAGGTAAATATACCTGCGACTAGATGAGTCGATCTTTGCTGATACGATATAAAAAAGGAACGAGAACTATATACTATACAAGCTGTAACATAATAAACGCAAGACCTGAAAGTAGTTCGTTCTAAATCGGTAACTGAATAAATTCCTAATCATTTTTAAGGTATTTTAATTTTTTTTTTATATTTGCAAAAATGCTTTTACTCCTTGCGTGCGCTATAAAAAACTAAATCTATTCTTGATTCATAGCAATCAGGAGATTTCAAATGCATTCCTAAAACGTATTTCCCAAAACGCACACATACACGTACAAGTTTCATTGTTAATCAGGGTATAAAAATGCTTAAAAAAAGTGTATATAAGCCTTTAAATTTGGAAATATGGTTTTCGTTTTGAATTTATGAAGCAATTCTCTAATCGGGGTGTCTGAGGTCTTGCGTTTATTATGTTACACCTTGTATATATTATACTATAGTTAAAGTTTTGCGCCAAATTTCATCTCCTCCCTTTAACTTCGACGGACGGTTTAGCGCAGTGATTAAGAGCTTGAGCTGCTCCGCCCAAAGTGTCTAATAGTCTCGGGTTCGATTCCCGCACGGGACAAATCTTTGTGTGATCCAGAATTATTTGTTCCGGTCTGGGTATTTGTGTTTGTGAATTTTAAGGTTTGTAAACGCACCCACGACACAGGAATAAATGCTAGAGTGGGGCTACGTTTAAAAAAAAAAACTAAACGACTTTAAATCGCAGGTATTTATTTTAAAAATATATATTTTAAAAATTATATCTGACAATATTAATTGTCCTGAACTTCTTTCTAAACTAAAATATAATGTCCCAGCAAAGACGGTAAGAAACTTTGTTCCTATTCATGTTCCTTCAGTCAAATCCAATTATCAACAAAATGCATATGTATGGCGAGCAAGTCACAGTCTTAATAAATTTTGCAAAGTAAATGATTTTGATATATTTAATGACCGTGTGTCAACGGCGAGGCGAATACTAAGCAATGAGATTTTCTCATCTATACATCTGCAATAGAATGTTGCAGTAGTCTAATAAGGTCCTTTTCACCTGTTTTCTTTTAAATTAGATTCATATTTGGTCATGTTCGTGATAATCTACTGATACTGTGCCTATACTGTGTTTAAACGTGAAGATCAGTAATTGGCTTTCTGCAGCTTAGATTTACATTTATTGTATTTAAAAAATAAAAATAAAAAAAAATATTTGTACTTCCTACAAATATTTTTTTTTATTTTTATTTTTTTTTATTTAGAAAACCAACAGCGATGCAGTTAAGGTACAAATTGAAAAGTATAACAATAATGTATAGCTAATAATAGGTTTCCCTGTATAACAATATTAGTATAACATAAATACTTGCGAACGGAACGAGAGGTACACTATTCTACAATTCAGTCAGGCAAAATTATAAAAGAAACAAAAATAGTTGATTATATACAAAATAGGATTTAGTAACTTAATAAGCACAGATTGCAACTTCACGTAGCCGGGTTGAGATGGCCTTTGTCCATGTCTTTTAGGGTTTTTATAATTTGAAATTTAAATACTGTTTTAGAGTTACAAAAGAGATCGACCCCCCTGAATACAATATTCCAATCAGATGTACAGAAGAAATGCCTCATTTCTTTTCATCACTCATTTTTATTCTGACCGCGCCCAGTATTGCTTCACACTGCCAATCTCGTTGTCTACCAAATTTGATAATAATTAAGAAAAATATTTACAAAGGAATAACTTACCACAACCAATAAGGAAAATATTTATGAAGAAACACAATGAATACACAAAAAACACCATTTTGTATTAGAAATGTATGCACTTTCAATACGATCGCTTTGTGACGTCTGTTGATGAAACATATTCCACAGCGTGTAGCAATAAATTTGCTGACCGAATGAGGGGCAATTTAATATTGAATTATCCTTACAGGAGGGAAAATTGAATAATAGCGGACTATCCAAAACAATAAATGATTCTCATGTTTTAATATAGACAATAATAGAAAACGCAATGACCAAATAGACCGGGTCTTATCTGAAGGACAAGTCAAGTCTCCGTAACCGGCGAGCGTGTATGAGACGAACTATGAGAGTAGAGGACGCCAGAGAGGTATGTAAGGAAAAACCTGTTGGAACTACCCCGTAAGGGATCTGGCGCGATGGTATAGAAAGATAGATAGAAAATACAATAAATTGTTTAAAACCATTTATCTATCTATCTATATCATCACGCCAGATCCCTTGCGGGATAGGCAGATACGGAGTTCTAACAAGGTGTTTCCTTACAGACCTTACTGGCTTCCTCCACTCTCATAGTTCGTCTCATACACGCTCGCCGGTTACGGAGACTCTTGACTTGCCCTTCTGATAAGACGCGGTCTATATGATCATTGTAAGATAGTCTAGGTCTTCCCCGGTACCTACGTTGTTCCATGTTCGCATTGTATATCTGTTTTATCATTCTTTCTCCCGACATTCTTTCTATATGCCCGAACCAGCGAAGCATACATTTCCTATCTTAACACTGATACTAGGTATCTTACACGCTTTCTTATTACGCTGTAACGTTAAACTGATACTATCCAGCTTATTTAAAATAATTTATTATGTATGTATTAACTAATAAATATAAACCCCGTGGAGACTCTTACATATCGTCAATTAACATTTTTCTTTCTAGTGTAACTACTAATTTACCACGGAACGCGGCCTCCACTGAGAAGATCCGGAGAAAAATTAAGCGGGCTTTTCTTTTTCTTTGTCTCTTACTCTTTTTTCTTTCTATCTTGGTATAATTTCGGCAATTTAATATTGGGTGCTCGTAGCGCTGTGTGACCTTGGTGTTCTTAGCGCTCACCAAAGTTAAACAGCGTTCGAATCGGTCAGTCTGTGATGGGTGACTGTAGTATTTTCATATTCGAGCGTGCTTCGGAAGGCACGTTAATCCATTGATCCCGATTATCCCTAAATATTGATAGTCCTGAATTAAAGTTGGAAGCCTTATAAGTTCCACAAGCAGTTGGCCTCAAACCTGTCTCCATCGCACTACGTCTGCGTCCAAGGTCTGCGTGGTGGCTTAAGACCTATTCTCTCTTACCTCAATTTGTAAGAAGCCTTTGCCCAGTAGTGGGACATTCCAGGCTGTTTTGCATGACTCCCAAACTCTACAATAAATTACCCAAATCCTTAATTTGAAACATTGAAATCATTTCTAAATTTAAGACGAAGGTAAAAGAATTATTGACACAGAAGAAATACTACACCATAAGTAAATATTTTAATGGTAAATTATGAATATAATAATAAGTATTTGGCATAATAAAGTTTAATAATTATATTGACAAGGATGATATTTTGAATATTGTGACATTTAAGAAATTTATGTGATATTTAACTTTAAGCTCTTAACCACTGCGCTAAATCGTCCGTCCCTTGCGGGGTAGGCAGAGAGTACAGGGTTCCAACAGGTTCTTTCCTTACAGCTCTCTCTGGCTTGCTCCACTCTCATAGTTCGTCATACACGCTCACCGGTTACGGAGACTCTTGACTTGTCCTTCAGATAAGACACGGTCTATTTGGTCATGGTGTGATAGTGTTACGACCCGAACATACCCCGATATCTTGATATTCTTTATCGGGGATGTCGATTCTAAAACGCATAACACACCCTTAGGTCCCCCGGTGATTTGACTAGAAAGATCTAGAATCCGCGCTTAAGTCGTGAAACGTCTAGAAGGTCCCCTTTAATTATTGCCGGCGAACGGGCGCGGTATACAAGTACCTATTTGTTCACGCACCATTAGGTATGTAATAATAATAATACCGCTTTGTGGGCCGCGCCGGCTATTGTTCGATGTACTTTTATCGATGTACTTAGAGGGTTCGCGTCCGTTCTAGAACTTTCATAGGAGTAAAAAGGAACACAGAGCGCGGGGACGGACACAGTCTCTTCTCGGAAACGATAGTGATCAAATCTGAGAACAAGCGATCTAAGTGGAATACACCGGAGACTTTAGCATCGATATATGGATACTACGAGTGGCTCAGCGACTTGGAAACAGTATTTGGGTACTAACGAGAGTAGTACTAGTGTGTGATTAGTTCGCGTGTGTACTTGCATTCGACGTACTGTTTTGTGTGTACAGCGCCTAATAAAGTACTTCGCACGTTATTCGGCATTTAATTACCCCGCAAACGTAACAATAGTATAGGTCTTCCCCGGTACCAACATCCTTACACTTTCGCGAATTCAAATCCTTCCAATTTCCATTGAATCAATGTATTGGTAACAAACCCATATCCTTTTCAAATCATGATTATTAGTATAACACACAGAAACTAGCGTAAATCTATATTATCATTCGTATAATTATAATTAAATGCTAAGAGGATAATTGAAACAATATATTATCCCTGAATTTAGTGCGAAGAGTTAATATTTTATCGGTTGATAGGGTTATTTGTTATTTTATCCTCATGACAATAGCATAGTCATTTTAAACAGACAATCACAGTTAGACAGATCCATAAAATAAAGTATTCTAGATTTTTAACGGACTTCAAAAAAGGAGGTTCTCCATTTGACCCGTATGTTTGTATGTCCGCGATTTTCTCAAAAACTGCTAATCCGATTTGGATGGGGTTTTCTTTATTAAATGCATATTTTTTGCAGGGGAGGTTTTAGTGTATAATATATTAGGATCTGATGAAGATCTTCGGAGGCAGACAACAAATAGGTATAATGTCAATCTTGTAGGTACCTAACTGTAAAAGTAAGCATAATAATAATACCCATCACTTTAAATTGTAAAATATATAACTTTTAATAAAAAAAAGAAAACCGCCTTCAAGAAGGAAATAATAATATAGTTTTAAGTTATTCTTTAACATGGGTGTGTGTGTGTGAGTGAGTGATGTACGCTGTTGGCCGCGAGGCCTTTACAGCTTCACCGGACTTAAGGGCGAGCGTGCAACCACTATGCTCGAGCCAGAAGGGCAAGAGGCGACATACTCGAGGGCGCCTTGAAGAGGAGGCTTCGGTTGGGACAGTCGCTGTGGGGTGAGGGGGTGCACTACTAAGTACATCGGACAACCGCCGGCTAGGGGAGGGGATCTACGACTTCGTCGTCATCGTCGCCCGTATTCGGAGCGGAAAGAAGGGATGACAAACCATCGGGGGATCGGTGAGAACATGTCGCGGCCGGCGGTGGCGGGGGCGGCAGGGGTCGGGGGATCGTAGTCGGCGGCGGCTACGATTAATGGATTCGCATGGGTAGATGCGTCCGCGAAGTGTCGAGTTGTCGCCTTTTTAATATAGGCGCGAATAGGTTCGAGACCGAGATCGGAGTGGAGGTCGACATTCCGTAAAAACCATGGTGCTCCTACGGCTTTACGGAGGAAGCGGTTTTGAACCGCTTGGAGTTTATCAATGTGAGAGGGGGGCGAGTGCCCGAACACCACTCACGCATAAGTCATGATGGGTCGTACGCAAGTTTTGTAAAGTGTCACCTTTAACATAGGTGGGTGGCCCCAACTTAGAAATTATTCCTGTGTCGTGGGTGCGCTCAAACATGAAATATCTCAAAAACAAACGCCCAAAACGAAGCAAATATTTGTGGGTGAAAAGATTTGTCCAAACTCAAGCTCAAATCGTTTATTTTGCATAAACTCTGCGGGTATTTACAAATTGTCAATTTCCTTTTTTTTAACTTAGTAATCTACCACCGGATCGGAACGCGGCCTCCACTGAGAAGATCCGGCGAAAACCTCAGCGGGCTTGTCTTTTTGTCTAATTCTCCATTCATTTTTTTTCCTGTTGGAACTCTGTACTCTCTGCCTACCCCGCAAGGGATCTGGCGTGAGGTTATAGATAGATAGATTTTTTTTTCATCATTTTCTGTATAGATACATACTTTTATATTATACAAAATCATTTATGCAATCCAGCTCCAGTGTGATGCCTTACGACTGAGATATAAGTTTAATAATAGTTGTTTGTATATGTGTTATAATGAAAAGCTAGAGGATTCTGGGTGGAGCAGTCTCCACAAGCAGCACCCGTTCACGAGTACGACTACTTGAGCAGCAATCACCTCCCTCGACCATATTAGAGGGAAGGAAGTGACCCATACTAAATAGCCACTGCAAGCATAAACTTTTCAGTCACCATGACCAATCCCAGACTGCAGTCAGAAAAAGCCTACAAAAGGAGCACTACTTCGAACTCGTTTGGCACGACACGCTACACTTTGAAATTTTTATTTACATTAAAGACGTGCGTCCCGTGCGCGAATCGAACCCGCGACTATTCGAACCAATGGGCGGAGCGACCTAAGCTCTTAACCACTAAGCCATACAGTCCGTCAAGACCGTGTGCGCCTAATTCAAAAAAGTCCAGCAGTTAATGAACCTATAATAAGATAATGTTTTGTAGAATTAATAAAAAAATAATAATAATAGCCCTGTTAAGAAACTGTCGCACGTGCCTTCGAATACAGAGATGCATGCATGGGTTTGAACCAGAGACCTTTGACTTTGCAGTCCAACGGTCTAATCACCAGGCTATCACTGCTTTAACGGTGAAGGAAAACATCACGTTTTCTCACGATCACCGTTAAAGCAAGTGATAATAATTTATCAATACACACGTGCTTTCGAAAAGACACGAGGTGCGTTGACTTTGAAGTTCAACGGTCTAACCACTAGGCTATCACTGCTTGAATAGAAAAGTAGAATTAATACTTCCTCATTATAAGTAGGTAGAATGATATCCTATACGAGGCCCTGAAGGATGTTTCGCCAACCCAAGGAAAAGATGAGGCAAGAACATTATAAAATAAAACAAACGTTTATTTAAAAATATAATTTATCATATCAAAACAAAGTTTACAGCAATAACTACATCACTTCAGAGACTTAAAGATTAACGATTTTTAAAAGATATTACAAAAGATGACGATTTAGTTTTGATTGATTAATAACGACTGTCGGCATTTTAGATGTGGGCTACAGCCAAACTCCAGTATGAATGGGCGGGTAATTTGAGCAGAAGAGCCCCCATAAGTGGGCAAAAATCACCACCGAAAGGCAAACCAAGTCTGCTATTAGAGTTTTAGTAAAGTTATCGTTCATTAACTTCACAATTATTTTGGCAATTTGGATAAAATAATATCAGCCTATACTGCCCACTGCTGGACAAAGGCCTTCTCTCACAAATCGAGGTGAGAGAGATTAGGTCATACTCCAACACGCGGACCCAGTGCGGATTGGTGGAGGCAGGTTTGTGGCCACCTGCTGTTGGAACTTATCAAGCCGCCTTTAAGGCTAACTTTAACGACTACCACATTAAGTGCTAGCCGGGACCAACGGCTTAACGTGCCTTCCGAAGCACGGAGACGCTCAAATATGAAAATGCCACAAACGGTCACCCATCTCGGGCCGACCGAGTCGAACGCTGCTTAACCTTGGTGATCGGTAAGAACACCGCGGTCGCACAGCGCTACGAGCGCCTCAGCTTGGATAAATCTATTATTTCTATGGTGTCCTTATGGTTTTCTGTAGGCGAACCACTTGAAATATCTGTCGTTTGTTAATAAGATCATAAAGAATTTAGTAGATTACAGACTTCTACAGCATGTTATAATCAGAAATCATTTAAAAATAGCAGACTTAGGGCCTAGATGAATGCCGAAGTTGGGTAAGACCTATAATCGTGTTTACATTTCCGCGGACAATTGGCGTTTACAGTGTTATCATAATTTGACACTTTTAAGGTCCTGGATTCAAATCCTAGGTCGAACAAATGTAGTTTTTCTAACGAAAAATTCCCAGTATGAGTCCGGAGTCTGGAATTGTGCCCGATATATGGCAATAGGCTCGCCCCCTATTACATGGAACCTAACATCGTCGGCGAAACGTGGGTGTACTCAGTACACCTCTGCCACCCCCTCTGGGGAATAAAGGCGTGATGGTGTGTGTGTGTGTGTGACACTTTTTAAAAAGTCATGTAGGATACGTTTTTTACGATAATATAAATAAAATCTAAGAGAAACACTTATTTTTATTTAGTTTTAAATGTTATGACAGATGTAAAAAAGACGTCGATAACATTCAATTCACAATTAGTATTATGGGAAGGTTATGGCGGAGATCTTTGCCCAGCAGTGGGACTACATAGGTTTGAATAAAAAATAATTAGTATTATGTACTTAAAAATATTAAGTAAAATACATTTACTACACAATTTAGTTTAAATGCGCACTGAATACAATTCAACCTTCCTTCTTCCTCTTTAAATTATGGCTTCACACTAATTTTAAGTGTATTTTGCCAGTGTCCAGTGAGATATATAATCGTGTTTGTTTAAATTAATTTAACTCCCCGATGAATAGACCCCACCCTGGATAGTAAAGCGGTGGATACTTTACATACCAATTGCGACGGCCGATTTGAGGGAAGACAAAAAGGCACGTTTTATCACTTTGTTACAATTACCTTCACTCATGCACATATAAAAACACGTAATGGTTAATATTCCACCAACATTACACATTATTAGTCGAAATAACACAAGTTTTGGAAATTAAAACAAATTGACAACATAACTTTTCGACTTCCCGCCAAAAAACTCCAATTCAACCTTAATTTAATTAGTACAATAAATATTTTTAAATACGTCGATAATTTACATCGATTGATTTTTAGTTGTGTGTGTGTGTGTGTGTGAATGATGTACGCTGTTGGCCGCGAGGCCTTTACAGCTTCACCGGACTTAAAGGCGAGCGTGCAACCACTACGCTCGAGCCAGCCAGAAGGGCAAGAGGCGACATACTCGAGGGCGCCTCGGTTGGGGCAGTCGCTGTAGGGGGACGGGTGCACTACTAAGTGCACCGGTCAACCGCCGGCTATGGGAGGGGATCTACGACTACGTCGTCGTCGCCCGTATTCTGAGCGGAAAGAAGGGATGACAAAGCATCGGGGGGGTCGGTGAGAACATGTCGCGGCCGGCGGTGGCGGCAGGGGTCGGGGGGAGATCGTAGTTGGCGGTGGCTACGATTAACGGATTCGATTTAGTTGTTAGTTGCACACTAGTCTTAAGTTGGCAACATTATTGTTTTGACATTTGCACCTTTCAATTGCAAATGGCCATTTGGGAACACGATTATAAAAAAAAATGACGCGTCGACCTTCACGCCTATGAGGAGAGTTGGTCTGATATGGCCAAGGCACCTCTTAAGTTGACCGTGGATTTGGGAACATGATTATAGAAAAAATATTGCGCAACGACCTTGACGCCTATGAGATGGTCTAATATGGCCAAGGCACCTGCCAAGTTGTCCGTAGATTTCAGAAAACGGCTATAAAAAAAGATGGCGTACCGCCCTTGACGCCTATGAGAGATGGTTTAATATGGCCAAGGATCGGATTATATGGAGTCATAGGAGACCTTTGCCCAGCAGAGGGGTGAAACAGGTTAAAAAAATAACGACTGTAGAAAGTACACTTGGGTTTAGACCCCGAATTATATTTGATTTAATTTTTTATATCTGTATGTGTGTGAACGATTCTAGCAGTTAATGTAATCTTACTAAGCCGGGTAAAGAGAGCAAGCTATTAAGAGGTAAAACATAAACTGGATATTAAATACAGATATACAATGCGAAAGTGGAGGGATGTAGGTACCAGAGAAGATCTAGACTATCTTACCATGGCCAAATAGACCGTGTCTTATCTGAAGGACAAGTCTAGAGTCTCCATAACCGGCGAGCGTGTATGATGAACTATGAGAGTGGAGGAAGCCAGAGTGGTATGCAAGGAAAGAACCCGTTAGAACTCTGTACTCTACCTACCCCGCAAGGGATCTGGTGTGATGATATGGTTAGATAAACGCGGAATTACTTGTAAATCAAGACCAGCTTGATTCGCTATACTTAATACTAAACACGATAATAATAAAAATATATCCTGGACATTTAAAGCAATTTGAAGGCACTTTTTTACATCGAATGCCCAGTATCCTAAAAGGCTTGCACGGACGGCGCGACAAGACTTATGTAACAGATTTTATCGCCCTAGGCGTGAAATAATGGAGGCCCAAAGTACATGATAAAAAAAAGAAACATCGGATTTATCTTACGCGTTAACATGTGACGTGATAAAAGTTCGACTACGTATTCAAGAATTATGTACGACAAGATTTTTTTGGCCGTAGATTTCTTTTTAAAAACGTAGCCCTACCCGACGATTTATTCCTGTGCCGTGGGTGCGTTTACAAACATGAAAATTCGCATACACAAAGATTTGTCCTGTGCGGGAATCGAACCCGCGACTATTAGACACAGTGGGCGGAGGGGCTGAAGCTCTTAACTACTAAATCATCCGTCAACATGACATTGATGTGAAGTAAGGGTGACCATTTTTTTAATTTTTTTACTTCCAAGAAGATATTTCAGCAGGGACCCAACCTGTTACTAATCAATAAAGGAGCATGGTTACTAATAAAAGAAGAACTCTGGTAAATTTCATAGCGAACGGCAACTCTGCGGCTGTCATTAAGTGACATTTCACTTGATGACAGCGACACTCAAAGGAATTCCTTTTCGCATGGTGTGAAAGCGACAGCAAGAGACTACTAAAATATAGTAGACTACAACTAAGGCAAATAACTGGAGCATTCACAGGCCACTATGGCACGAAAGAACATCTACACAAGATGAACCTATGCGGCGACGTGGTATGCAGGAGCTGTGGCACAGAAACTGAAACCATGAAACACGTCCTCTGTCACTGCGACGCTCTGGCTGCGCGGCGAATGGAACTACTGGGAGTGGCCTATCCAAACCCAGAAGAACTACGGCTCTGTCCCCCTGCTGGAATTTACAACCTAATACAGGGAGTACTAGACACTTCAGGTACGTAAGTGCATTAGGGCAAGGACAGCACAAAAGATCCCATGGGTCGAAGTGCGCCAGAGGTATCCTCGGTCCGGTAAGCCAATATAAGATAAGATGATGACAGCGTTCCGATTATGGCCGCGGGTCAAAAAATCGTTGTGGGACTGCATTGTATTGAATAGACAAGACTTCCGTACAAGACTTTACTGCTGACAATTATTTGGTTAGGTAAGTCTTATCGCCCGTGTTAGCCTTACAGACTGCCCTTTCATAACCACGGCAGAATATTAACCTTATTATATGACTAATGGTAACTAAAAATTGATATTCTGGTTGGAGTTAGTCCCAAATTGGTACTCCTCTTCAGTTTGAGCAGGCTGTGCGTTCGCATCTTCTTGTTCGGAGAAATATGTGTCCAGAATGTGGAGAGTTTTCTTGTAAATCTGTGTCGAAAAACAAAAAAAGTCGATGTTAACAATCATGCTTGCTTCGGTTCAAATCCTATGTCGGACAAATGTAGTTGTTCGAACGAAAAATTCCCAGTATAAGTCCGGAGTCAGGAATTGTGCCCAATAGGTGGCAATAGGCTAGCTCCTTGTTACATTGGTCCTAACATCGTCGGCCGAAATTGGGTGTACATAGTACACCTCTGCCACCCCGCTTGGAAAATATAGGTGTGATGGTGGTTTTTAAAAACAATTGTAAAATACTTTTCAAAACTTTTAAATCGCCTTAGTTGTCGATTCGGAACTGCTTTCAGGATTTGCATTAATTATGTTAAACGGTGAAGGAAAACATCGTGAGGAAAGCTGCATGCTTGAGTTTCTCGAAGGTGTGTAAAGTTCTCCAACCCGCACTGGACCAGCGTGGTGGACTATGGCCTAAGCTCTCTCAGTTTGAGAGGAGGCCCGTGCCCAACAGTGGGCCAGTTGCTTAACAGGGCTAATATTATAGGATGGTTATAGAAATATAGATAGATTACCAGTTCATTCTCATGCTGTTGAAGTTGTTCGATCTGATCAAGAGCACCTATTTCTTCCAGCTTCAAGCACAGAGGCTCAACTTGACCGTATTTCACAGCGGCCTGTAACAACCACATTTTGTAGGTGTAGCAAAATATGTTGACGGACGATTTAGCGCAGTGGTTAAGAGCTTAAGCCGCTCCGCCCACTGCGTCTAATAGTCGCGGGTTCGATTCCCGTACGGGACAAATCTTTGTGTGATCCACAATTGTTTGTTTCGGTCTGGGTATTTGTGTATGTGAATTTTCATGTTTGTAAACGCACCCACGACACAGAAAAAAATCCTAAAAAAAAAGTTAAGTAAGGAACCCCAAAGACATGTTGACCAGCTGATTGCAACGTCGCATTTTCACCCCCTAGCAACTGCAGCGATGACGTCGAAGGACACCGGACGTACCGTTTCAAGTGCATTCAATATTTATACCTCGAATAGTAATTTTGCTTGGGCACACCTTGGATTGACATTGATTGACAGCAAAACGAAACAGTGCTGCCAATTACCAAATAAAAAATAAAACACAAAGAACTACAAAATGTCCACAGACAATAAATATATATTTTTTGAAAAGATCTTTTGGAAGATTAGGTTTACACAGGGCAATTTTTCTTATTTTTGTTATTTTCATTCTAGTTTGTTAACCCCTCGGTTGCTCGAGCGCTTTTTATATATATATGCCTTAGTAGATTTAGACTTTAATAAATATATCTAATGTGAGACCGCCCGTGATGTTACCGAAATATGGCGCTGCCGGAAGATCAGCGCTGCAGCATAATACAGCTGCGGCATTAGCTGAGGCAGGGACCAATTTTGGGTCTCACACAATCACTGCTTTGCATTTCTACCATTTTTATTGTTACTCTTTTGTCATTTTAATTACATTTGTTATGCATTTCATTCTTTTGTGTTTAGTTGTGTGAGCACAAAATAAATTATTTTTTTTTTCTTTTTCTTTTCTAATCACTTAAATTACTAAGTTCTTACATTTACGCGAATATTACACATGAAATATAATTATTATTTTCGGATTTTATAGCGGTTTATTTTTGATTTTTAAGTTCCCGATTTCGAGTGCTATGCAGCACCCATGGTCACGGGAGGGACTGAGGTGTTAGACGTCCAAAAGGCATAGTTGTTCCGGGGTTCCCTCAAACTTCTTAATAATTTTTGTTGGTCCGATCTACGCAGAATGAGCTCACGGTGTCTTGAGGTCTTGCAGTGTTGTGCTTGGTTTTGGATTTGATTATATTAATTACCGGATCCCAAGTCGGTGGAAGCACCCAGCCATCTTCTCTATTGAAATTAGGATGTTATTTAATTGCAACAGCCTCGCGAACCATCCTCGGTAGGAATAAGTGTTCTTTCACGAGGATTTGTTGTCTATCAAATCTGATGTTATGGCGGGTGCGGTCAAGGACATGTGCACAGACTGCAGACTTCTTTGAGCGACGGTGTTTTAGGTCGTCTATGTGTTCTTTATCCCGAGTTTTTACAGGTCTTTTTGTTTGTCTTATATAAGAGAGACCACACTCAGGTCAACAAACGTCGGGAACTTAAAAATCAAAAATAAACAGCGATAAAATCCGATTTTTTTAAATTTCAAAACTTAAATTATTTGTAATTTTCATTAATAAATTAGTTTGTAATTGCTCATCGGTTTGTTTTTGACCTTCTGGCTGCAGTTTGCGTATTAAGCTTTTATGCAGCTTACATATTTGTCGTTAGTTGGCATACGTATCATCTCTATTTCTCTGGTCACAGCGAGAGGGGTTAAATTTAAAAGTTATGTGACTGGCGTGATGATATAGTAGATAAATAGTCCTGTAGCAAGTTAGCCCATCCATCCGTTCTTTTCTTACAGACCTCTCTGGCTTCCTCTACTCTCATAGTTCGTCTTATACACGCATTTCATTTTTCTATCTATCTATATCATGACGCCAGTGCCCTTGCGGGGTAGGCAGAGAGTACAGAGTTCCAACAGGTTCCTTCCTTACAGACCTCTCTGGCTTCCTCCACTCTCATATTTCGTCTTATACACGCATTACATTTCTCTATCTATCTATCTATATCATCACGCCAGTGCCCTTGCGGGGTAGGCAGAGAGTACAGAGTTTCAACAGGTTCATTCCTTACAGAACTCTCTGGCTTCCTCCACTCTCATAGTTCGTCTCATACACGCTCGTCGGTTACGGAAACTCTTCACTTCTCGTGTTATAATATTACGATTCCTGTTTTTTTTTTCTACCAACGGGTATAAAAGGGTGGTTTAAAAAGTAAGCAGTTACCTGTAGCAGGTTGGATAGCCCGTCCAGTACGACGGTGATCGCCCGGTGGTCTGGAGAGCTTAGAAGTGCACAGTATGGCTCAAGGAAGCCAGCTGAAAGCAACGCATCGAGTTGCTCTGGAGTACCTCCCATGCTCAGGTTTGTGATTGCCCAAGCAGCTTCCTTCTGGCATCTACGGAGAGAGTTCAAATGGAAATCATTCAAATCTTTGCTCGGTCCAATGCTCCATTTGGCTTAATTAAAGGTAACAGTAAGGACAATCAAATTGAAGTTCCTGTTTTTATATAAACCAAAAATTAAGGGGGCATCGCAAAGGATCTGGCGTGATGATATAGACGACAAAATACTTATAAGGACAAGAAGGAAAATGAGTTAATTTGAATCAGCCGGTTTACAATCGGACTGTTTCTTAAAACAGCGACAAATCAAAAAATATGATGTGAATGAATGAAAAAAGTAGAAAGGAAAAAAGATTAGATAAAAAAAGACAAGCCCGCTGAGTTTCTCGCCGGATCTTCTCAGTGGAGGCCGCGTCGATCCAGTAGTAGATTAGTAAGTTAAAAAAATGTAAACTTGACAATTTGTAAGTATCCTCGCAGGGTTTATATAAAATAAATATATTATTAGCCCTGTTAAGAAACTGTCCCAAGGTTGGCCTCCTCTCAAACTGAGAGGGTTTAGGCCATAGTCCACCACGCTGGCCCAGTGCGGGTTGACGAACTTCACACACCTTCGAGAAACTCTTAGGCTTACTCTGTTTCCTCCCGATGTTTTCCTTCACCGTTAAATCAAGTGATAGTTAATTTTTAATACGCACATGCTTTCGCAAAGACCTCTGAGTTTGCAGTTCAACGGTCTAACCACTAGGCTATCACTGCTTACTACAAAATAAATAATTTGACAATAATATATCGATGGTCGCGACATCACATCATAGCACCCGTTCGCTGGATCTGCAGTGCAGTGTATCTGGAAGGTATAGTGGGCCCACGCTGGCCTGCAGTGGGCGAGTGCACTAACTTGATGTCCTCGTTGGCCAGCACGTTCAGCAGCGGCATCAGTAGACAGCAGTGTATCGATCGCTGGATCTGAGGAGCTGTCCCTACCAGGATATTACGGTTGCCCACGCTGCTGTGTAGTGTGTATCTGTAAGTTATAGTGGGCCCACGCTGATCACCAGTGGGCGAGTGCACTAACTTGATGTCCTCGTGGGCCAGCACGCTTATCAGGGGCGGCAGCAGGCCGCATTGTATCGCTCGCTGGATCTGAGGAGTTGTTCCGGCGAGGATGTTGCTGGCTGCCCATGCTGCTTCCTTCATGAGAGACGGCTTCCCGCAGCGGAGGAGTGATATAATGTGTTCTAGGCAGCCGGCGTTTAAACAGCGGTCAGTCTGTAATAGGTTTGAAGGTTAGAGAACCAAGTACACAGTGGGGGTTACGACGCTCAGAACGACGGTCCCATATAACAAAGTTGCATAAGCCAAACCAAATAAATGGCATTTGCAACTTCCGTACCTGTTGATAAGGTTATTTATGCCCAATATAAATACTGTATTATAGGACTTTGTTCGTTCGACACGTCGAGATGCTGGATTTAGGAAGTCACAGTCAAGTACACTGGGAGAGGTTTTTACGATCCTGGGTTATGAGGGCGTCTCTAGGCTGAGGTATGGGCCTCACTACGGGAGGGAGGGAGTCATAACGTTGAGCTGAGGGAGTCATGACGCTGAGTTGAGGGAGTCATAACGCTGAGTTGAGGGGGTCATAACGCTAAGCTGAGGGGGTCATAACGCTAAGCTGAGGGAGTCATAACGCTGAGTTGAGGGAGTCATGACACTGAGTTGAGGGAGTCATGACGCCGAGTTGAGGGAGTCATGACGCTGAGCTGAGGGCGTCATGACGCTGAGTTGAGGGAGTCATGACGCTGAGCTGAGGGAGTCATAACGCTGAGTTGAGGGGGTCATAACGCTGAGTTGAGGGAGTCATAACGCTGAGCTGAAGGAGTCATAACGCTGAGTTGAGGGAGTCATGACGCTGAGTTGACGGAGTCATGACGCCGAGTTGAGGGAGTCATGACGCTGAGCTGAGGGAGTCATGACGCTGAGCTGAGGGAGTCATGACGCTGAGTTGAGGGAGTCATGACGCCGAGTTGAGGGAGTCATGACGCTGAGCTGAGGGAGTCATGACGCTGAGTTGAGGGAGTCATGACGCTGAGTTGAGGGAGTCATGACACTGAGCTGAGGGAGTCATTAGGCTGATCTGACATGTCATGACGTGACGCTGTCATGAGGGTGGAGTGAGGTGGTCACGAAAGGCCGAGACTCTCAAAGGAATTTATCACCACATGGAATAACAGAGATAGAAAAAGACTACTAAAACATAGAAGACTTCAATCAAGGCAACTAATTGGAGCACAGGCCATTATGGCTCAAAAGAACATTTGCACGAGATGAAGCGACGTGGTAAGTAGGAACTGTTGTACAGAATCTGAAACCATGAAGCCCATCTTCTCAAGCTCCTGGGGGTATATCTATCCAACTATCCAACTCCAGAGGAATTTCGGCTGCTCCCCCTGCTGGAATCTACTATCTAGTACAGGGAGTATTTGGATCTCCAGGTACGTCAGAACATCAGGATAAGAGACAGAACAAAAGCTCACATCTTCTCAGTCCAGAACTAGCCATCAATAAGATAAAAGATCGTCACGATGCTGTAATGAGTCCGTCACGACTATATGGTGAGAGCGTTGCGAAGAAAGAGACATGATGGCTTGAAGTTGGATTATGAGCGTTACGAAGCTGGGAGAGGATGTCACAACGCCGAGTTGAATTTCACAAAGCTAGAAAGGGAGCGTTATGACACTAGGGAAAAAGCGTCACGAAGCTTAGGTGAGGGAGTCAAAACGCCGAATTGTGGGAGTCATGACAGAGATGGGAGGCTTTGGGTGTCACGAAGGACTTTACAACCCTGGATAATGCTCTAGGCTATTGTGGGAAGGCCGCGTCAGGACTCTACGCAGAGGGAGACACGATTTTAGGAAAAGGACGTCACGACGCTGAGGAAAGGGTGGGTGTGGATTTTGTGTGTGTGTGTGAATGATCTACGCTGTTGGCCGTGGTGCCTTTACAGCTTCACCGAACAAGAGGGCGAGCGTGCAAGATCCCTGAAGGTGTTATTATACTGGACCCGCAGAGCGCTGTATGCCTTTGATGTAAAGCTGGTCCACAGAGCACACATGTAAAATCTTTGGCAGTAGGCTCTAAAATATGTTAATTTAACCTGCACATTACAGCGTGTGAACCTATGGGCCAACGACGGCATTTCGAATCGCGTTCTGAAATGCCTGCCCGCCCAACTCATCTGCCTCTTGGTGGCCATTTTGAACGCCGCCATGACGAACTGCACCTTCCCCCCTAAGTGGAAGGAGGCGGACGTCATAGGCATTCCCAAGCCCGGCAAACCTCGTGTAGTGTAGTAGTTAGGGCCAATATAAATACTGTTGCAACCCATACTATATGACTTAGAATAAACTTGTGCACTGAACAGTAAACATCTTTTATTGCATACACCGAACCTTTACATGGCGACCATGCCAGGCACGCGCCGCCGACGCGGGCGTCTTAAGGTGTCGGGTAGCGACCGCGGAGTGCAAATTCCATTGCTTTAAAAGGACTTATTGATGTATTTGTACCGTTGTGTAAAGCGTAATAAAATAAAGAAAAATGAATATAAAAAAAAGACGAAACGTATGAAGAATGTTCAAGATTTTCCGCAAAAGAGAAGACATGCGGACAAAAGTCACGCGAGATGGACCGACCCTCCCTCCCGCTCAGGGTCTAGAGGTATTGTAGCTCACAGAAGAATTACAGTTTAAAAGAAAAAGGCGATTTTGATGCCGATGATCAGGAAATGCAAGCAATGTGGTGCCAGCATCAGGCAGTTGGTTCCGGCGCTAGTAGTGAAAGTCCCGGACGATCTTTGTGTGGACCCGGAGTGCTAAGTGTAGTGTAGAGGAAATAGTGATTAGTGGAAATATAGCCGTAGTATGTTTAGGTAGGTATAATATATAACATGGAGTATTGTAGTTATATTTTAGGGATTTAAGCCATTAAACGCAACTATGTAAGCGCAACATTTTTTTTTTAATTATTGATCGATTTTGCCGATTTTATAAATGTGTATCTTGAATTTTATAATATGGTTAGAAAAATGTTAAGTACCAACGAATTACAAAAATGCTTGTGTTGTATTCGATTCAGAAATTAATCCTTATTAATAATCCATGGTATGGTTCAAATGAAATTTAATGTAAGGCTTTCGATTTTGATGAGGTAAAACTACTCGGTGTGAAAGGAAAATTGCATGTTTTATTTTGCATTTTGATTATTCAAATTTCGAAAAGAGCAAGATGTGGATGCCCTTTTCTTAGGGTTATTTTGCTTATAATCTACACATGTTTTCTGTGTTACAAAAAAGGGTACTTTTTAATGCTTATAAGGATGATAGCGTAACAGGTATGTCGTATTTTTTTGTAAAAAAAAATCATGGAATTAATTACTTTCGATTACAGGAATATTATATCTATATTACTTACTTGCAATCAACACAATGTTCCGCAAGGTTAACATAATAGTTATGCAAAATTATCTTTTATTTTACTATTACATAATGTATTTTATTTAATAAAAAAAAAAAAAAAAAGAATAATCGTAACGAATTGGATTATGTTTTTCAAGTTTTGTCATAATACTGCTATAAACATCTCAGCATAAACTCAAAATGCCATGTCCAATCAAATATCAAGATATAAATTTAAAGAATTCAGAGTATCAAATTTTTTTTATTAATTCTAATGGAACTACTGATCCTTTCACATTTAGTAATCCATGGAGGTGTATAAAATCGCACTGTGTAACAATAACATTTTACTTTGAGAGTTTTCGGAACTATAGGTGCAATAATTTTGCGAGTATTATTTTAGTTATTTACTTGTTTTCATTAACAAAATATTGGGGCATACTACATATGGGGCAGTGTTTGAATTTTATGTTCTTCGGTAAGATTCTGCAAAATGTCTAAGAGGCAATTATGTGAAAATTATTGTAGATTACCCATAATAATATGCCAAAATTTAGTATACAGATGCAACCTTGGCATGATATGCAAAGAGCACGATCTTCCCGGTTGTGATTTCCATTAGTTTATCAAGGCGTGACATGTATAAACATTTAGTTTATTACAGTTTTTTTAAGAAGAAATATAATCATCCTTCACTCAGAATGTTCATTAGCAGTTACAGTTACCAAGGAAAGTTCTTTCGCATACTTTTGATTGTAACATTTTCATTCCACGACACTTTTCTCGCTTAATTTATTTTTACCATACGTGTCAAATTACAAGTACTTGTTTTTTTTTTGGCGAGTCAATATATACGTTATCTCATATAGCTAATATAATATGGAAAAATTATATAACTGTCGCTTATTTTATTCATTGTCGCTACCTACAGGCACACAATAATTACTTGATGAATTCTTATAAGAAGATCTGAGTGCTGCTATTTCTTGTATATCATTACTATTTGTTCTATGTACTACTTTCTCTTTAAGCTATTCTTAAGCGTTAGTTTACGATTTGAGCTATTCAGATGCGGATCTTCTATTTCAGCCATTTAGACATGTCCAATATTGTTGGTAAATTGTATGACTTACAAACATTTTAAAACGTTTGAAATATGTAAACAGAAAAAAAATTGCGGTCAGAATTAGGCAAGGTCTTATAAGCTATGAGCTATTTTGTTATAAATACACCTGAAGAGTAATGCGAGTATTCGGTACTAATTAAGTATAATGGAAATGATCATTACACGAAAAAAAAAATACATTTAGCGGTTGGTACAGAATTTTTAGTAATCTAATTGATCAGTGGTATAAAAACTTGCATTTTTTTTGTGTTTGTAATTATATAAACTTAAGTCTTTTTTGTTCAGTGTACAGAGGGCCTAGACAAGTTGCAAACGTTTTGTTTCTATTCTCTTGTCGCAATCGATAGCTCATTGTTTTGACCACGTGACTTTTCGTTGCAAAATGTCGTTCCCATACATTTTTCCGCTTTCTATTAGCGTTAACGACTGTAGATTGTCAACTTGACTATAGGCGCAGCTTAGAAGTTTCCAATTCGAAAACGTTACTCAACGTCACAATTGAATCCAGTCTTTAAAGTCGCATTACTAGTAGATACGTTTATAATAATTCAGATGTCTATAATATATTAACATGCTTTTCGAGGAAAAATTAATTATGCCTCAAAGCCCTTTGTTTTCCAATTAAACATACAACACTATCATAAAGACCTGAACTTTCGAGTCAAATTTTGTTCGTAAATATAGTAATGAACATTTCCATGTTTGATTTTTGTTATACAATGCAGTTATCTGTAAATAATTACTTAGGTCATTCGTTAGTTGATACGGGTGTCTCACTTGGTGCGAAGTAAAAGAAATTGAGACGTTCAAACATTCCATTCCATTTAAGGCATGTTACAATAATCGTGTGTGGTCAATTTCATTAGGTAGGTTTGTTTATTTGAAGATAACCATAACAGGATTGGAATGCATCCACAAGTTTCATGTTTTTAAAACAAGTTGCAATTATAACGAAATATCAAACTTAGATATATTTTTTTTACTTATTTCAATTACAATTAAATAATTATGTCGGAAAAGTACTGAGTATTATGTGGTGGTTTCTCTGAATGTACTTTTCAAGTAAAAGGACCATGTATAGCAATAATTATGTAATGACGTAATAAATAATGTTACTTATATGTAGTCGGAAGGTTTGTCTACTATAAGAGTAGATGGTTGATAGGTTTAGGATTTGGTATAGTAGGTCAGGTTTTGGTATAATGTTGGATTTGCTGGTTTAGGTAGTTTGGTTTGAAGTAGGTAGTTTGAATTGGAATGTCATGAATAGTTTGAATAAAAATGTGACTGGAAAGAGATAGAATTAGAAGATATAGAATGGTGAAAAGGTTATCTTAAGAGGTGGCAAAGATAGATTTTAGAATGCATATACATTTTGATGGGGATTCTTATGGATAATAAGCCTATAAGGTATCAACGAAAGCTTAGCCTGATCACCTAAGTCATTTTTTGATATCCTTATAAGCGCCATATAAATCAATTGGATTGAGATTATTGTAAGGAACTGATAGGTATTTTATATATTGATGGAATTTGATAATAATAATATATGGGGAGTAGGGAAATAGCAATCGCTATAAACAGTAGCCCGAGAGGCACTGTTGAGCGAGCTAGCCCCAATGATAGCAAGGTACACCAGGATACAAGGCAGGCACGGAATCCTTGTTAATCTGATCATAATTCGGTCGAGCTACCACTTGTGAAGTTAACTTGGACACATGGTATGATAAAAAAAAAGGAAGTGTTAAATGAACTGCCTGAATTAGTAAAAATAATTGTTTGTTTTATGAGGAATGTGCGCACAATAATGTAATAAGTATTTCCTTGTATCCTGCATAATTAAATGAATGAAGATAAATAAATGGTAGGCCTACCAATAAAATAAAATAAAATGTGTACCTTGAAGAAACTAGTACAGTCTTGTACTTAAAAAGGTGTAAAACCGTATATAGGAAGTAAAACGACATTGCAGAAGTTTAATTGCAAAAAGGATATTTTCACAAGGATGAAAGGTGACGTCACGAACATAAATAAATTTTATTAGTCATGAATTCTGTGACTATAGAGGATATACCTAGAATATTAATCATGCTTACCTATGATTACAACTATAACAACATCGATATAGTTAATGTTTATATAGATATAGGGGCCAACTTTTAGATAAGAATTATTTTAAACATGTTTATAAACACATATATTGTAGTACTTATTAGTTTCTACACTGTGTATGTAAGCTTAAGTATTGTTAATTTTTTTTTATAACTGAAATATACACTTATAACCTTCATTTTTATATTATAATTTTGTCTATACTATAATAATTTTCGCAATAACAATCTATAAAAATATCTACATTTAATATTATCCAAAATAAAATCTAAGGTGATTTATAATGAAAATGTATTATGTTGTTTGATAAAAGAAAAAATATTTTAATATTCCTGATGAAATTGTAATAATTAAAACTTTTGTAAAAGAGTCAAAATTTATATGTGACTGGTAATTAACATGGGAAAGAAAAAAAATATACGTAACAATCAATCATTACCACGATAAATATCTGAAATATTGTATTTGTTAAGTATGTACTAGGTAAAAAAAAAAAAACCTATTGTTTTATTTTTTTTTTTATTTTAAGGGGGTAGGTGTAGTGTAGTAGTTAGGGCCAATATAAATACTGTTGCAACCCATACTATATGACTTAGAATAAACTTGTGCACTGAACAGTAAACATCTTTTATTGCATACACCGAACCTTTACACTCGCAATCTCCCCGCGAGCTACCGCCCTATCAGTCTCCTCAACTCCCTGGCCAAGATATACGAGCGCCTCCTTCTGGCGAGGCTCAAAGACTTCGTAACGTCCAGGAGTATCCTTATCGACGAGCAGTTCGGCTTTCGAGCCAAACACTCTTGTGTCCACCAGGTGCACCGCATCACGGAGCACATTCTCTCCGGTCTCAATAGACCCGGAAGACCCGTCTACACGGGCGCCCTCTTCCTGGATGTCGCGAAGGCATTCGACAAAGTCTGGCGCAACGGCTTGATCTACAAGCTCTACCAATTGGGTGTGCCGGACAGACTCGTGCTCATCTTACGAGACTTCTTGTCGAATCGCGCCTTTCGTTATCGCGTCGAAATGACGTGCTCCGCTTCCCACTCCATCAGTGCTGGAGTCCCACAGGGCTCAGTTCTCTCTCCGCTCCTGTTTAGCCTCTACACGAACGACATTCCTCGTTCGAGTGATGTTAAACTAACTTTATTCGCGGATGACACCGCTCTTTATTATTCCAATAGAAACAAGGCCTTCATCACGAAGAAACTCCAGACGGCCGCCAACGCCCTAGGGGATTGGTTCAGGAAGTGGCGAATCGAGGTGAACCCGGACAAGAGCGCGGCGGTGCTCTTCTCCAGAGGTGCAACTTCGCACCGCTCTCTGCGCCACCCCGGAAGGAACCGAGGTCAAGTGACCATGTTCGACCGACCCATTCCCTGGGTCAAACAGGTCAAATATTTAGGGGTCACCCTGAACAGCTCGATGTACTTCTATCGATGTAATTAGAGGGTTCGCGTCCGTTCTAGAACTTTCATAGGTGTATAAAAGGAGCACAGAGCGCGGGGACGGACACAGTCTCTTCTCGGAAGCGATAGTGATCAAATCCGAGAACAAGCGATCTAAGTGGGATACACCGGCGACTTAAGCAACGATATACGGATACTACGAGTGACTCAGCGACTTGGAAGCAGTATTTTGGTACTAACGAGAGTCAATCAATCAATCAGCCTATCGTAGTCCACTGCTGGACATAGGCCTCTCCTAACACGCGCCATTGCACACGGTCCTCTGCCTTCCGCATCCAGTCTGTCCCAGCGACCTTTTTGAGGTCGTCGGTCCATCTAGCTGGGGGCCGTCCTACCTTACGCTTACCAAGTCGCGGTCTCCACTCTAGGACACGCTTGCTCCATCGGCCGTCGGTCCTTCTGCAGATGTGACCAGCCCATTGCCACTTTAGCTTACCGAGTCTGCGAGCTATGTCGGTAACTTTGGTTCTTTGTCGGATTACCTCGTTACGAATTTTATCCTTCAAAGAGACGCCGAGCATAGCTCGCTCCATAGCCCGCTGTGCGACTTTGAATTTGTGGACTAGTCCCACTGTGAGTGTCCACGTCTCGGCCCCGTAAGTCATAACGAGAGTACTAGTGTGTGATTAGTTCGCGTGTGTATTTGCATTCGACGTACTGTTTTGTGTGTACAGCGCCGATTAAATTATACATTATTTATTCTGCAACTCACATGCCTGCTGCTCAACTCACCGATCTATATACTAACTACTAATTGAACTATATACTAACTCAATCAGCCTATTTCTCATTAATACTGACCTGTTCATCCGACCCAGTAAGCATATTTCCAATAGCTCGCAGAGCTGGGGTCTTCACAGCTGGGGATTTGTGCTCCAAGAGCTGAACCAGCCGGGGCAACAGCTTGGATGTGTTCTGCACAGCTTCGATACGGTCGTCCGGGCCGTCCGTAAGGTAGGATAGGGCCCAGCAAGAATCAGCTAGAATGAAAAAATAGTATTTACTATTTACTAGGTAGTTTGAAAGGAAGGCCTGTGCCCAACGGTGGGACAGTTTCTTACAGGGCTAATATTATTATATACTAGGTTTAGCCCACGACTTCGTCCACCTTCACTTTATACAAGAACCTATATTTTTTCGGAACGAAAAGTATCGTAATAGACATATTTTATAACAAAGATATAGATTTTATAACAAAATTCCCATTGACGTCAATAACTTAGTGAAAATAAGTTCAAAGCTTGTGTAAAACGAACACTTTGTAAGCAAGCTTATTATTTAATAGAAGATTATTTAAAAGATAAAAATGCTTGGATAGATGCTATTCCAGCTCCACTTGAGTCATGACAACCTATTCAACTGTTGTTACTTAACATTACCTCTCTTCCTTCTATTAATTTAACACAATATGTACTTTTTTTTGTAAATGAGGGAACCATGTAGCCATTCTCATAAATAGTATTATTCGCTTTTTTAACTTAGACTCACCTGATGACCAACCTACATTGTTCTCCCATACCCCACAACAGAATGTAGATGAAAAAGTTTGTAATATCTTATTTTAAAAGAGTTACCGTGGAGTTTCTTGCCCTTCTTCTCCACAGGAATGACATTCCGAAGTGGTGGTAGAGTCTTTGTTACTTTTCTGACGATTCATAAATACTGTAATGGTTTACATGAATAAAAAATATTCTGATTCTGAATGTGTGCCAAAAAACTGTTCTGCGACAATACATGAGTCGCCCCAGAACCAACAGTAATGAAAAATGTTTCTATGATTTCTAGTCACCTATAAATTACCTTCATCCATTTATTATTAAACGGACAAACGGTGGAATTGCATTGTTGCAAAAAACGTATTAGAATTTGAGGTTATAATTTAGTAACCAACAATACATTTACCTTACCTGAGTCTATAAGACGCGCAAAGTCCTTGGAAATTTTTAAGCGTGAAATTAAATCACATTTCCTTCAAATTTAATACAAGCTTCCCTTCCTCCTCAAAATTTTGGTTCGCTCGTTATTCACTCGTTACTTCTTAACTCTTATATATATATATATATTGTATTATGTGTTATAGGTAAAATTGACTCTTTCATTTATATCCCTTAAATTGTTTATTTTTATTATTTAGTTTAAATCTATTGAACTGTTGCACTTTTTAAATTTTTATCATAAGCATCGCTGTCCTCTACCTAAAGGTTGCCTGGAAGAAATCGCTTTAAGCGATAAGGCCGCCTTACTGTACCACCAACTATGTAAAATACTTTTTTTGTCCTTTTATTTTTATTTTGTGTGCAATTAAGTATATTATTATTATTACATTTGTAAAATCGCAAATGTTAAAATATATGCGGCCTCGTTGGTCTGGTGGCAAAGCGCATCGCTTTGTGATCACGAGGTCCTGGGTTCAAATCCTAGGTCGGACAAGTGTAGTTTTTCTAACAAAAACTTACCAGTATGAGTCCGGAGTCTGCAATTGTGCCCGGTATATGGCAATAGGCTCGCCCCCTATTTCATGGGACCTAACATCGTCGGCGAAACGTGGGTGTACTCAGTACAGCTCTGCCACCCCCTCTGGGGAATATAGGCGGTGACGGTTTTTTTTCTTTTTTAATATGTTCGCAATACTCCAATCGATTATGGTTGAATGTAATCGATCGATCGGATTGACATCTCCAACCGTAATTCAATAACAACGTTGACATTCGGAAAAGATGTCGACGACTTCGATTTAAATACTTACAGTACTTTAAAATATACCTTTTTGATTACTAATTGTCCGTTAGATACGGATATTATAAAAAATTATCTGAATAAAATTGATAAATAATTATGGTATAGGTCACGTGTTTATTGGCTCTGGGGCCATATCGTCGATGTCCTTTCATCCTAATCCAATCAGCCGTCTTTGCTTGATTGAGTAACAAACAAACTTTCACTTTTATTATTAGACGGATTACACCCACCCCCTATTACAAGGGACCTAACATAGTCGGCGAAAAGTCGGTGTACGTAGTACACCTCTGCAACCCCCGCTTGGGGAAAGAGTGACAGTGTGGTGTATTTTAATCTTACATTGCCATTACATGCTCTTTCATGGGAAAGAGATAGCTATAACTGGGTATATCGAAAACTTACGAGAAAGTAAGATTGGATAGATATTGGATATCAAGTAATTTACTTGTATATTGTTTTATTACTTCACAATACAAAACAGCTAGACTGCAGCGCATCAGTGGACGAATCAACAATAGGTTGGTAGAGACTGTCCATACGGTCGGGTCCAAGCATTTTAAGCCCCACCGTAAAAATAGGCCTCAAAAGCTATCTGACTACACCCGAAACCTTATGGCTGAGCGACGTACCATGACACTCCAACCTTCGATGATGCTAAGTCCTATAGGCAGCTCAATGGACAGATATTGAAGTCCTTGGAGACCATAGAGCAGAACAAGGGCTCCAAAGTGTTTGCAAGAGACGCGTCTATTGGGCAAAGCCAGTTGACGAAGCTGAAGACGGAGGACGGAAACGTAACGTCGAATAGGTCAGAGGTGCTCAGGGAGATAGAGAGGTTCTATGGGCAGTTGTATACCTCAGTAGCTGAACCTGTTGTTGACTTGGTAAAAGACCCAAGAGCCAAGCTAACCCGACACTACACTGAAAATATCCCGGACATCAGCCTGTACGAGATTAGGATGGCTCTCAAACAACTTAAAAACAACAAAGCGCCGGGTGAAGACGGAATTACCGCAGAGCTTCTGAAAGCGGGCGGATCGCCGGTACTTAAAGTCCTTCAGAGGCTGTTTAATTCCGTCTTGCTCGAAGGAAAAACGCCGGAAGCGTGGAACAGGGGTGTGGTGGTACTCTTTTTCAAGAAAGGTGATAACACTTTACTGAAGAATTATAGGCCCATCACACTGCTGAGCCATGTTTATAAGTTGTTTTCGAGAGTCATCACGAATCGTCTCGAACGCAGGCTTGATGACTTCCAGCCTCCCGAACAAGCCGGTTTCCGGAAAGGCTTTAGTACCATAGACCACATACATACGCTGCGGCAGATTATACAGAAGACCGAGGAGTATAATCGGCCACTATGCTTGGCGTTTGTGGACTATGAGAAAGCCTTCGATTCGATCGAGACTTGGTCGGTTCTTAGATCTCTCCAGCGATGCCGCATTGACTATCGGTACATTGAAGTGTTGAAGTGCTTGTATAATAACGCCACCATGTCAGTCCGAGTACATGGGCAGTGCACGAAGGCGATCCCCATAAAAAGAGGAGTAAGACAGGGAGACGTCATTTCTCCGAAACTGTTTACGGCCACCTTAGAGGACGCCTTCAAGCTCTTGGAATGGCAAGGACTTGGCATCAACATCACTCACCTTCGATTTGCCGACGACATTGTGGTCGTGGCGGAGTCGCTGGAAGATCTAGGACGAATGCTCGGTGACCTCAACAGAGTATCTCAACAAGTGGGTCTTAAAATGAACATGGACAAAACGAAAATAATGTCTAACGTCCATGTCGTACCCACCGCACTCACCGTTGGGAACTCTACTCTTGAAGTTGTCGACGAATACATTTACCTGGGACAGGTAGTCCGGTTAGGTAGGTCCAACTTTGAGAGAGAGGTCAATCGACGAATCCAACTCGGCTGGGCAGCGTTCGGGAAACTGCGCAACATCTCATCCAAAATACCTCAGTGCCTTAAGACTAAAGTTTTTAGTCAATGTGTGTTACCAGTGATGATATATGGATCAGAGACGTGGTCTCTTACAATAGGTCTCATAAAAAAGTTCAGAGTTGCTCAGTGAGCTATGGAGAGAGCTATGCTCGGCGTTTCTCTACGCGATCGAATCAGGAATGAGGAGATTCGTAGAAGAACCAAGGTCACCGACATAGCCGTTAAGATTAGCAAGCTGAAGTGGCAATGGGCTGGCCACATAGCGCGTAGATCGGACGGGCGTTGGGGCAGAAAGATTCTAGAGTGGAGACCACGTATTGGCAAGCGCAACGTGGGACGACCGCCTGCCAGATGGACCGACGATCTTGTGAAAATCGCAGAAAGTCGTTGGATGCAGGTGGCATCAGACCGGTTACGCTGGAAAGCGATTGGGGAGGCCTATGTTCAGCAGTGGACAAGTATAGGCTGAGATGATGATGATGACAATACAAAAACACATTTCCACAGCATTCACTCTACTTTTAAACCTTTTCTGCATACCTAACATTCGCTGCCATAAGGCATAAGCGTACGTGTGTGTGTGTGTGTGTGAGTGATGTACGCTGTTGGCCGCGAGGCCTTTACAGCTTCACCGGACTTAAGGGCGAGCGTGCAACCACTACGCTCGAGCCAGAAGGGCAAGGGGCGACATACTCGAGGGCGCCCTGAAGCGCCCTCGGTTGGGACAGTCGCTGTGGGGGGACGGGGTGCACTACTAAGTGCACCGGTCAACCGCCGGCTATGGGAGGGGATTTACGACTACGTCGTCGTCGCCCGTATTCTGAGTGGAAAGAATGGATAACAAAGCATCGGGGGGATCGGAGAGAACATGTCGCGGCCGGCGGTGGCGGCAGGGTGTGTGTGTGTGTGTGTGTGTGTGTGAATGACCTACGCTGTTGGCCTCGAGGCCTCTACAGCTTCACCGGATTTTAAAGGCGAGCGTGCAACCACTACGCTCCAGCCAGCCAGAAGGGCAAGAGGCGACATACTCGGTTGGGACAGTCGCTGTAGGTGCACTACTAAGCGCACCGGTCAACCGCCGGCTATGGGACGGGATCTACTACTACGTCTATGTCTACTTCGTCGTCGCTCGTATTCTGAGCGGAAAGAAGGGATGACAAAGCATCGGGGGGGTCGGTGAGAACATGTCGCGGCCGGCGGTAGCGGCAGGGGTCGTGAGGGAGGTCGTAGTCGGCGGTGGCTACGATTGACGGATTCGCATGGGTAGATGCGTTCGCGAAGTGACGTGTTGACGCCTTTTTAATAAAGGCGCGAATAGGTTCGAGACCTAGATCGGAGTGGAGGGGCGGCAGGGGTCGGGGGGGATAAGTGTACGTATGAACACGCCATTGTGAATAGTCAGTCGAGCTTTTGCTGAAACAGATTGACTACCTCACCACGGTGCGCAAGGAAAACGTGCGTTTCGAGAAAGTATTCAACATGAAAAAGTAGACATTATAGGGTGAACGAAAGGATATGTGAACGCTATGGGAACGTGGACGCTATGTCAATGTAGACATTATGGGAATGTGGTCGTTATGGGAAGTAGACGATATGGGAAAGTGGACATTATGGGAAGTGGACAATATGATAAAGTAATCATTTTGAGAAAATGGTCATTCTGAGCCTAACCCATATACATCAGTTATATCAAGCAGTTGCGGTATATGCCCAGGACTCTAAGGCCCGTATTACAGAACGTGAATCAGTCTTGAATCTAGTTTTTAAACTAACTCTTTAGTACAAATATCAGTTTTTAATATACTAAAATTTAGATTAGGTGCTAGAAAGACGGCCGTTAGGTTAGTAAATGGCGTAATGGTGTGTATATATGCATGGTTGCTTGCGTGCGTGCGTACATACATTTACGGGTGTGTGCTTGCGTGCGTGCGTACGTGCGTGCGCCCGTGCGTACGTGCGCGTGCGTATATGTGCGTTAAGTCCGTGCGTAAAAATGCTCGTGTGAATGTGTGTATCTATGCGGTAATGCGTATGTATTTGTGTGTACATACCTAAGACATCTTGGTCGGATATATCAAGCAATTCTGATATGTGCGGCAAAGCTGGCTCTACTAGTTCGAACTTGACAGGTGGATTTTTGTTTCTGTAAAAGAAATTAATAAAAACATTATTCGAACTATGAGAGTGCAGGAAGCCAGAGATGTATGAAAGGATAGAACCTGTTGGAACTCTGTACTCTCTGCCTACCCCGCGAGTTTCTGGCGTCATATATAGATAGATCAGGCGCAACCTTTGGAGGGAAAGAGTATCGCTACTAAATCCCTTTGTTCCACCTACCGAGAGTCTCCATAAATTACCATGGTCAGTCTGGAAGTCTTCAGATAGACTCTGGGCCCAGCAAGGAAAACATGATCAGGTCCCCACTTGTCACAGATAGTACTAATTTTGCACTGCACAAATATTTTCGGGGTTCTTAATGAATCTGAAATGAGGGAGCGATATGACGACATATCACACAAAGATTTGTCCCGTGCAGAGATCTAAGCCGCAACAACTAGATACAGTGGACGTAGCGGCTTAAGCTCTTAACAGCTAGACCATAAATATTTTTACATATTTGGACTGGTCATGTAGCATGAGCGGCGTGAGCACGAGCATGGTACATGGGCAACTGACCTGCAGAAGTTACTGTAAGTCCACACAGCGGTCCTGAGTTGGCTGGACGGGGTTTCGCTCGTCATGAGCGGCGTGAGCACGGGCAGGGCTCCGTAGTTGAGCACTGTGTCTCGAGTCTGTGGCCCATCGCCCGCAATATTGCCGAGTGCCCATGCGCATTGCTCACCGACCACCCCGCCGCGAGCGAGCAGAGATATAAGCTTGGGGATGGCACCTCCCTATGGAATTGTTCGGAGAATATGAAGGAGTTAAGAATCAGAATAGAAGTATTTACTGTCCCACTGGGCAGTACAGACATATTAGTGAGAGAAGTGAGTGAGTGAGGAGGAGGTGAGTGAGTGAGGAGGAGGAGGTGAGTGAGTGAGTGAGGAGGAGGAGGTGAGTGAGTGAGGAGGAGGAGGTGAGTGAGTGAGGAGGAGGAGGAGGAGGAGGAGGTGAGTGAGTGAGGAGGAGGAGGTGAGTGAGTGAGGAGGAGGAGGTGAGTGAGTGAGGAGGAGGAGGTGAGTGAGTGAGGAGGAGGAGGTGAGTGAGTGAGGAGGAGGAGCTGACTGAGTGAGGAAGAGGAGGTGAGTGAGTGAGGAGGAGGAGGTGAGTGAGAAGGAGGAGATGAGTGAGGAGTAGGAGGTGAGTGAGGAGTAGGAGGTAAGTGAGGAGGAGGTGAGTCAGGAGGAGGAGGAGGAGAGTGAGAGGAGAAGGCCTTTGCCCAGCCACTGCTGGGCTTCTCTCACAAATCAAGGTAAGAGAGTATAGGTCATACTCCACCACGCGGACAAAGTGCGGATTCGTAGAGGCAGGTCCGTGGACACCTGCTGTTGGAACTTGTCAAACCACTTGCCTATAAGGCTTCCAATATAGCTTAACGACAACCAAATTAAGTGGTAACCGGGACCAACGGCCTAACGTGCCTTCCGAAGCACGGAGACGCTCAAACATGAAAATTCTACAAACGATCACCATCTCAGACCGACCGTGCCGAACGCTGCTTAACCTTGGTGATCAGTAGAAACATCGTGGTCGCACAGCGACGAGCGAGTGCCTCCAAATAAAATAGTACTTAAGTATAGTGATTTATTACATTTATCTACATTCAATCTTATATACTGAAGTAGGCACTGCTTAACTGCCTATATAATGCACGCTACTGGTGAGAGAGAGAAAGACAATTAGAAGATTACTTACATCGACCACAGCCATAGTGTGAGCGTGCGTACCAGACGCAATGTTAGTGATAGCCCAGGCAGCCTCAAATTGAAGATCTGAACTGCAAAGGTTACAATTGAATAATTATGAATACTCGCATCATCATACTCATACACAATAATAAATAATGATATTAGCCCTGTTAAGAAACTCCCACTCCCACAGTTGGGCACGGGCCTCCTCTCAAACTGAGAGGGTTTAGGCCATAGTCCACCACGCTGGCTCAGTGTGGGTTGGCGAACATCACACACCTTTAAGAAACTCGGGCATGCAGTTTTCCTTACGATGTTTTTCTTCACCGTTAAAGTGATAATTAATTTTTAAAACGCACATGCTTTCGAAAAGTCAGAGGTGAGTGAGAGACCGAGACCTCTAGCTTTGCAGTCCAACAGTCTAACCATATAGCTATCACTGGTTTTCTGGTTTCACTCATACATAAAATTACCAGTATGAGTTCGCAGACTGGAATTGTGCCTGGTATATAAGAATAATTTATCTCCAAAAATAAAAATTAGATAAAAAGAACATGAGAAGCTTGAAGTACTGGTGCCTTCCACACCAGGCAAAGCCTGTCTCGTGGAGGCGTAGGTGTTTCCAAATACTGATATCTATACTAATATTATAAAGGGGAAAGATTTGTATTTTTGTATACTATATGTAATGAATAAACTCAAAAACTACTGGACTATCTATCTATCTCTCTATAACATCACGCCAGATCCCTTGCGGGGTAGGCAGAGAGTACAGAGTTCCAACAGGTTCTTTCCTTACATACCTCTCTGGCTTCCTCAACTCTCATAGTTCGTCTCATACACGCTCGCCGGTTACGGAGACTCTTGACTTTTCCTTCAGATAAGACTCGGTTTATTTGGTCGTGGTAAGATAGTCTAGGTCTTCCCCGGTACCTGCATCCTTCCACTTTCACATTGTATATCTGTTATTGTTTTATACTACTGGACTGATTTCGAAAATTCTTTCACCATTAGAAAGCTACCTTATCCAGACGTAACATAGGCTATATAACAAAGACCCGATAGGTGGCGCGGTTGCCGACCGGGTACGAAGTCGCGGGAAATTGCTAGTACATGATAAAATTGCCACGTTCGATAAGGCCAACAAAACGTGACGTCATGTATTATGATGATGTTGTGTGTGTGTGTACCGTGCGTGCAACCACTACGCTCGAGCAAGAAGGGCAAGGGGGCAACTAGCTCAAGGGCGCCTCAAGGAGGAACGGCCTCGGCTTGGGCAGTCGCTATGGGGAATGGCGTATACTAGGTGTCTCGCCGTGGTGCTCTGCACCGGCCGGCGGGCAAGGGATTCTTCGGGCTCGCCGGCGAGGTCGGGTATGATGGTGGTAGTGGTGGTAGAGGTGTACTAAGTACACCCACTTCGCTAACGATGTTAGGTCCCATGGAAAAAGGGGCTAGTCTATTGCCATATACCGGGCACAATTCCAGACTCTGGACTCTTACTGGGAATTTTTCGTTAGAAAAACTACATTTGTCCGACCTAGGATTTGAACCGAGGATCACGTGATCACAAAGCGATGCGCTTTGCTACTAGACCGACGAGGCAGTCAAATGATATTCTGTATGCCACTTGACAACCATTAAATTAACATTTCACTAAGTTTCTTAACGTGCTGTGTTGTCTTACTTTTTCTTTTTTTAAAAAAAAACTTACACCCACACTAGGATTTATTCCTGTGTCGGGGCTGAGTTTACAAACATGAAAATTCACACACACAAATACCCAGACCGAAACAAATAATTGAGGGTCCCACAAAAATTTGTACCGTGCGGGAATCGAACCCGCGACTATTCGATCCAGAGGGCGGAGGGGCTTAAGTTCTCAACCACTGCGCCAACGTCTTCAATAAGCAAATAAGGGTAAGAAAAGATACTATTGGAACCCTGTATTATTTGCCTAACCTGCAAAGGATCCGGCGTGATAATATAGATAGGGCTTACCACTCATCTCTGTCCAGGGCATCCACCAGTGGTTTGATAACCCCAGCGTTGACCATAGGCGTGATGGGCGGGTTCTGTTCCCGGGAGAGCATGCGGCGAGCGGCACGGGCGCTGGCCATCATCGCTGCTATGTCATTGGACTTGAGACCTGACGACCAAGAAGAAATTAATAGTCTCTGAAGCTCAAGAAGCTGAACTCGCAAAACAAGACAGGGTTTAATTCGTTTGTGGTGACTTCATGAGCGAGGAATTCTGGCCGAAGGGTGTCGACTTCAGGCTGTGATGAATGCCCCTACATAGCGCAACAGGTCGCCGAAAAAACATGTGACTTAGTTTTTAAGTAATATGTATGTTAGTATGATAGCCTAGTGGTTGGACCGTTGGACTGCAAAGTCAGAGGGCTCGAGATAAAACCCAGACACGCACCTCTGTCTTTTCGAAAGCATGTGCGTATTTAAAATTAATTATCAATTGCTTTAACGGTGAAGGAAAACATCGTGAGGAAACCTGCATCCCTGAGAGTTTCTCGAAGGTGTGTAAAGTTCGCCAACCCGCACAGGGCTAGCGTGGTGGACTATTGTCTAAACCCTCTCAGTTTGAGAGGAGGCCCGTGCTCAACAGTGGGACAGTTTCTCAACAGGGGTAATATTACATTATTATAATATGTTTGTTAGTCTCTAAGGTATTTATTGTATAGCCCTGTAAATTGTTTGTAATTTCTGTTGCCTGAAATAAATAAAAAAACAGAGATATAGGTGCAATTTAAGACTGCGAATTAAAATTATTATATCAGAATGAGTTCCAAAACCAAGCATAACACTGCAAGACCTCAAGACACCGAGCGCTCATTCTGCGTAGATCGGACCAACAAAAATAATTCAAAAGTTTAAGGGTACCCCGGAACAACTATGCCTTTTGGACGCCTAACACCTCAGTCCTTCCCGTGACCATGGGTGCTGAAAAGCAATCGAAACGTCGGGAACTAAAAATCAAAAATAAACCGCGATAAAATCCGTAAAATATTTTTATTTCATTTGTAATATTCGCGTAAATCTAAGAACTCAGTATTAAATGAGTATACATCATTTTGTGTCAATGCTATTGGCCGTTGTGGAGTTGCTTCATCTGAAGCCAATCCGACCAATAACTTAGTAAACGTTGAAGGTAGAAGCTGGATGCGTACAGCAGGGAGGCCTTCGTCCTGCTGTGGACTTTTAGGCTCACGAGGATGGCATGACATTAATCGTTCTTATAATATACATACACGAAATGACTCCCGGTAGCTTGAGAGCTTAGATAAATTACTAATACTACTAATTACTTAAATTTATCTACCACCGTCATGCCTATATTCACCCACCCACTTTTCATCGACGGTGTGGGGTCCCATGTTATAGGGGGCGAGCCTATTGCCATATAGAGAGCACAATTCCAGACTCCAGACTCATACTGGGAATTATTCGTAAAAAAACTACATTTGTCAAACCTAGGATTTGAACCCAGGACCTCGAGATTACAAAGCGATGCGCTTTGCCACCAGAGGCAAAGACAACGAGGCAAATTTATCTACCCAGGGTAGATAAAAAAAAACAACAGTGGCACTCCGGGAGTGCCGACTGAAGGGAAAACTTGAACAACGTGCATGTGTATCTATGTACGTACATACACAATATATGTACATACTTATATACAGAGGTGTCGGTAACGGTAACAGTGACGCGAGTTTAGTGGTTTTTCACAAAAATGCCCAACGCGTCTAAAGAAGATTTCACTTCAAAGAGGTGTCGGTAAGTGTCGCGAGAGCAATTGTTTTTCCTATCTCAAAAATGCCCAACGCGCCTACAGAAGATTTCACTTCAAAGAGGTGTCGCGAGAGCAATTGTTTTTCCCATCTCAAAAATGCCCAACGCGCCTACAGAATATTTCACTTCAAAGAGGTGTCGGTATGTGTCGCGAGAGCAATTGTTTTTCCCATCTCAAAAATGCCCAACGCGCCTACAGAATATTTCACTTTAAAGAGGTGTCGGTAACAATGGCGCGAGTTCAATTGTTATTCCCATCTCAAAAATGCCTAACGCGCCTAAGAAAGTTTTCACTTCAAAAATCATAGGGTATATAAATTGTAGTACGAAGACCGTGTGTGTGAATGTTCTACGCAGTTGGCTGCGGGGCCTTTACAGCTTCACCGGAAGTATAGTATGTATAGTATGCACACTAGCACACACAAATTTCTAAAAATCATCAATTTCAAGCATCATGCACACTTAGTGTGTAACTGAGGCCGCTTTTAGGCGCCATTTCTGTTCGCACTGCCGACCAATCTTAGAGCTGGTTCACATTAAGTCGGACGGACAGTTTTACCGTAGTCGGCTTAACGGGTCTACTGTTCACACTTCAAGCTTCCAATCCGACCAAATGTGAACACTACTGTCGTTAGTGTGGATTTACCGCTGCCCGACTCGTCATAAAGCAGTTTTGAGTTGGCGTCTGCGTATAATGGACGACGCCGACGTTATAGTTGCCATGTGGTGTATAAATAGAAAATGGGAGAAAAGAAAATAAGATGCGATGCGGGACTAAATTTGTTATTGTTTACTGACAGTGTAGCGGGGAACGCGCGGGTCGGTGGGTATCGGGCTGGTGGTTTCGCCGCTCCGAGCCGACAAGTGTGAACGGCGCCTCACAAAGCAGTATGCCAATATTACGTCGGATCCGATCGAAATCGTGGCCGGACTTTATCGGCTCGCTATAAAGTGAACAGCGCTATTGAAATATATGTACTGATATGCATCCGACACCTTTGTCGTGCCCGTAAAACTGTCCGACCATGACAAATGTGTACCAGCTCTAAGTCAAAGCTGGAGAGATTGTGATAACACGTATAAATTACCTTGAATAATTTCAGCCGGTGTCAACACCTTCTCGTTCTCAAATTGCTCGTCACCGGCTTCTGGAGACAGTGCCCTCCGTTTCAGAAGCTGCTCATCTCGAGCTTGCTTCCTTAGAGCCACGCTCAGCTCGGCCCGTTTCCGACGAAGATCCTGTTGTTAACCAAACATTTTATTATAGTTTTAAAATTATCAACATATACATACATTTTTTTCCCTGTTACTGCGTCCTACGCTTAGTCTGATCACGAAGTGGAGATAGCGTAATCAGATTTTTCTATACAATTAAAGCATGCGCCTGCGCAGGGTGGCACAGGGGGCGAGGGACGTTCCACTCCACCCACATTTGTTGTAATTTAGAGACATGACATAGATAGACTATTCTACAAGTAATTCAATAAATTACGAAAAAAAACACTTATAGGTGAAATAAGATACTATTTGGGTGGGTTACCATAATGTCGATCCGAATATGTTTTCAACGCTACATTTCATATTAGAAGTCTTTCTTTTAAAGAAAAATAGAGAATATTTAATAGCTCTCCATGGTTGAGCGTCGTGTGAATGGAACGAGTATCGATGACATACTGAGGTAAGCCACGGCCACCGCGATGGCGTCATGGCTTTTAGGAATTCCACAGGCTCGTTAACTTGCGCCGCCTCTACGGGGGGGTCGTGCGATCGGTGGTCCTCTATGGGGCGCCCGTGTGGTCACACCGACTGTCGGGCGTCCGGCGCAGCAGGATGAAGATCCAGAGCCTGCAGCGCAAGATGGCCGTCCGCATCGCACGAGGATACCGTTCCATATCCTTTGAGGCGACAACACTCTTGGCGCGCTTTCCGCCGCTCGACATCTTGGCGGACATGGACACGAGGGTCTACGACCAGACTCGCGGCGTCCGCCAAAGCGGCGAGAGCGTGCCTGCGCTCAAAGAAGTGAGACGGCGGGAACGACGGTGCGCTCTAGAGGAGTGGCGCGCGAGGCTCAGTCAAGAGCACATCGCGCGCAAGCGCGTCGTCCAAGCTATCCTGCCGTCCTTCGAAGCCTGGCACCAGCGGAGAAGAGGGCGAGTCACCTATAGACTTACTCAGATAATCACCGGCCACGGTTGCTTCGGTGATTATCTAAGAAAGATTGGACGCGAGGCGACGACGACCTGTCACCACTGCGGTGGGGACCAGGATTCCGCCCAGCACACGCTCGAAGAGTGCCCAGCGTGGGCCTCCGAGCGGCGGAACCTGGTCGACCGGATCGGACCGGACCTCTCCCTGCGGGCAGTAGTAGCGGCTATGCTGGCAGGGGTATCGGCGTGGGGAGCCGTATCCTCCTTCTGCGAGACTGTGATGTCCCAGAAGGAGGAGGCCGAGCGGGATCGGGAGGGGCGATCCTGCTCGACGAAGGCGACGGCGCCGGCGCGGCCACCCTGGGTTTTTTAGTCGGTAGGAATCCGACACGCCCCGCGAGCTGCCCCCGAGGCTCGCGGAAGTCCTACGCAGGATTTTCCCCAGGTAAAAAAAAAGAAAAGGCCATCTCCACTGCGTATTTGATTCGTAGAAAAGGAATCACGAATTTTCATAGTCCAGATAATCGGACTACAGGGAAAAACAAGTAATCATGGTTCCACTAATTTTTATACACTCATATAATAGATATCCATTTCGATAGTCCTTATACATTTTGCAAATCTCTAAAAACTTTATAGCAGCTATATGTATGTATACACATTTTACTGTTTAAGATACACAACGTAAACTTAATTTACACTCTTAAATTGAATTCTGTTAAATGGTGTGCAATTAGATATAAGTACCTACACCGTCACGCCTATATTCGCCAAGAGGGGGTGGCAGAGGTGTACTGATGACACCCACGTTTCGCCGACGATGTTAGGTCCCATGTAATACGGGGCGAACCTATTACCATATACCGGGCACAATTCCAGACACCGGACTCATATTGGAGATTTTTCGTTAGAAAAACCACATTGAAAGAAAGAAAGAAAGAACCCGTTGGAACTCTACTCTCTGCACCCCGCGAGGGAGCTGGCGTGATAATATAGATAGATGGATAGATAGAAAAACTACATTTGTCCGACCTAGGATTACCTGCCAAGCGAGAGGCTCATTTTAATTTAAACTATCCTTCTTTGTGACTAGCCTACTACTGTATTTTGTTTATTCTTTTCTCTCTAAAACTCATGCCGATCTATGTTATGTAAAGATTACCAATATTAGGTAATCTTTACATAACATAGTAGTAGAAGATAGTATCGGTGTAAAGATGAGAAAGGGCATGCTCCGTTCGTTCGGGCATATAGAAAGATGCCAGAGGAAAGAATGACAAAACAGATATACAATGTGAAAGTGGAAGGATGCAGGTACCGGGGAAGACCTAGACTATCTTACCACGACCAAATAAACCGAGTCTTATCTGATGGAAAAGTCAAGAGTCTCCGTAACCGGCGAGCGTGTATGAGACGAACTATGAGAGTCGAGGAAGCCAGAGAGGTATGTAAGGAAAGAACCTGTTGGAACTCTGTACTCTCTGCCTACCCCGCAAGGGATCTGGCGTGAGGTTATAGATAGATAGATAGGTAATCTATTAACAATACCAGTGTGCACGTTAGTAATATAGATTAGGACACATGCTTTGGAATATGATCTAGTTAATTAAGTTTTGTCTTTATAGTGAATTTGTAGCGGTTGTATTCTGTTTTGTCTGAAATAAATAAATAAAAAAACAAACCAGGACCTCCTGATCAAAAAGCGATGTGCTTTGCCACTAGAACAACGAGGCAGTCATTAAGTACCTAGCATTATAATTATTAATGTTTAGCATGTAAGATTGTAACACCTGTTGATTAACCTAATCAATAACATGAATATGACCACGAGTAAATGTAAATACTTAAAATAAAACCACGAATCCACATCCAATACCTAAAATCCTCATTTCACTTTATTGTACAAACAAGATGTCGTCATATCGATCCCTACTCCAATATGGTCGAGGGGAGTGATGGCTGTTCCAGTAGTCATACTCGTGAACGGGTGCTGCTTGTGGGGACTGGTCCATCTGGAATCCTTCAGACACTCTTTATAAATAACCTTTACATAGTATCCACACAATATGATAAAAAAAAATGAAAGGAAAAAAGAGAAAGAGAATTAAATTAAAAAAGACAAGCCTGCTGAGTTTCTTCGCCGGATCTACTGAGTGGAGGCCGCGTACCGATCCGAAAAAAAATTACACTCGACCCAGTCAATTGGACCATGATTTCTAAAAATCTATAGTCCTCATAATCAGATTCTTTAATCAGACCAATAGGGAAAAGGTTCATGTCGTCTGATCAATTGGACTAAACATTCGGACGCAGTTGCAGGGTTTTTTTAATTACTAAGGCACAGGCAGCAGTACACCGCACATAATTCCAGCCTTAAGAATTTCCTAAAAAAACACCGTCACGCCTATATTCCCCAGAGGGGGTGGCAGAGGTGTACTGAGTACACCCACGTTTCGCCGACGATGTTAGGTCCCATGTAATAGGGGGCGAGCCTATTACCATATACCGGGCACAATTCCAGACTCAGGACTCATACTGGGAATTTTTCGTTAGAAAAACTACATTTATCCGACCTAGGATTTGAACCCAGGACCTCGTGATCACAAAGCGATGCGCTTTGCCACCAGACCAACGAGGCAGGAAGAATTTCTTAAAGATAATAATAATTACCCACTACAATAGACCAGATATAACTCTTATCGACAAAACAAATAAAACTGCACTCCTCATAGACATAGCTGTTCCAAACACTCACAACCTTCAAAACACAACAACAGAAAAGTTATCAAAGTACGTAGGTATGAAGAACGAAATAGCCTGTATGTGGCATCTAGAAAAAGTCACCATTGTCCCAATAGTCCTGTCTACTACCGGTGTAATTCCCTCAAAACTCCATTATTCCATTAAAACCAGAGACTTACCCCCATACCTGTACCAAACCCTACAGAAAGCCATGATCCTGAATACTTGTAGAATAGTGAGAAAGTTTTTACAATCCAATGACAGCACACCCAGCAATTTAGAAGAGTTTACAAAAAAGTACAAAAAGCATAATAATATTTATTTGTTTCTTCACAAAGGTCATCAGGTCTTAAATGCTAGTACATACAGAATGCTCAATCTGAACTCCTTTGTGTGAGGCTGGTGCCTGCAGTAGGTAAACCTGTGTTACAGTTAATGATATTTTATTTACACCATCTAGACCCGTAGTTCCCAAAGTGGCCAGGTGGACCCCCAGGGGTCCACGGGAGACTCGACGGGGGTCTACGTTGGCGTGGCAAAAAAAATGGAGGTTGACCATGACCAAATAGACCGAGTCTTACCTCAAGACAAGAGTCTCCGTAACTGGCGAGCGTGTATGAGACGAACTATGAGAGTCGAGAAAGCCAGAGAGGTATGTAAGGAAAGAACCTGTTGGAACTAAGCAAAGGGATTTGGCGTGATGATATAGATAGACAGACAGAGTGATTTAAGTGGAAGGTTTATGTGAATAATTTACCCGTGCGAAATAGGGACGGGTCGCTAGTTAGGAATAATATTTTTAAGTTCATCTAAAAGAATTTTCATTACATGTGTATTTAAGAATAACATACACACGTGATTCATTTAAACCTAAAAGAAGGTTAAAGAAAAAGTCAGGTTTACACAGTACGCCAATGTTTCGCGAAAAATAATTATTTTTCAAATTACAAATAGGTAGGTGTAGAAAAAATTTAAACCTATCTACCCTGATTATAATAAAATGAAGGAAATATTTGAACAGATAATAAAGTAAGTGTAAATAAATGAATAATAAATTAATTAATTCATTAGTAAAAGTATAAAAGAATAAAGAAATCAACCTGTTCTTTTCTAAACGTGATTCTGAATTTCGAACAATGAGTGAAAACACTTACAGTGGTTCCATGTCCAGCGTTTTTGTATGCGGTTATTCTTGATGAATGAGTTTTCTCAGCCATTGTACACAAATTGAAATTAAAACCTTGTTGATTAAAATGAGATTTTTTACATGAATCGCAGCAAAGCAGTTCGGTTTAATATTTTCAAAGAGCAACGGCCGGATATCAAATCAGTTTTGAAAGACGGAAGTAGTGTTGCGGCTATAGTGATAGTCTATCGATAGTATCGTAACCTCGAAAACTAATCATAAAATCGATTGTTCAATTAATTACATGAACACGTGGCAATTAAATCAATATTATCGATAGTATTGATGGTACTAAATACTATTGATAAACGGTGATACTATCGCTAGTGTTTATAGTATTATGTACTGTCGATACTATCGATAGTAATACGAATACATGTACCATGCAACATTGTTGACGCAAAACTATCGACAGTATTGCTAGCATTAGATACTATTATACTATCGATAGTCAATAATTCTTCGATACTATTTCTACTTTTTGTGAAGCAATATAAGTTATTTGATCATTAAAATTCTGCCTTTTAAGGAATGATTAGGAAAGTTTTTTAATCATTTTGTATAGCCCCTATGTTATTAAAATCCACGTTCCACTTAGTTTAGTACTCAAATATTTTGATATTTACAATATGATGGATATTGCCAAGCAGACGAATTCCTCAATGTGGTTATTTTTCGAAAAAAAATAGTGACTCACGTGTTGTTTGTAAACTATGTGAACAAACGTATATATTAAGCATTTCCGTCTTTCGGATACAGATGTTGCAGGCAGAATCAGTCACTAATTTCGCAGTCGATGATTTTGTTTCCCACCGGCCGATGCAGCGCTTCACGACAAGACACTTAGTATATGCCCACAGCAACAACTTTGGCTAAAGTGGTTAAATAATATATATTATTTAACCACTTTAGCCAAAGTTGTTCGTCCTTGAGACGCCCTTGAGTTAACTTTTCACTTCTGGCTGGAGTTTATTTATTGCACGCTCGCCCTCTTGCCCAGTAAAGCTGTAAAGGCTTCCTGGCCAACAGTGTAGATCATTCATACAGACATAGATAGGTAGATAGATAGATAGAGTACTCTTTATTGTACACCAGGGATATTTACAATAAATTACATAAAAAAATAATAACAACAGCTAGTTACAATTTGCGGTCTTATCGCTAAAAGCAATTTCTTCCAGACAACCAATGTTTCGGAAGAAGCAACATAAGGAATAGGGCAGTTATGGTGGCGTACACTATAAACCTAAATAAAACATACTGTCATCATATTATCTACATACATATCATAGTTATAATACAACATTATATACATACATATATACACATATAATACTATGCAAATATATAAATATATCTTACACAAAACACAGAGAGTGTGCAATGGAGAGTTTATAAATGAAGGAAGTGGTGGTACACACACACCCACACACACATACACACACACAAATACGCTTAAATAAGTCACGAGATGGAATTTTGTGAATAGCGCTCGATTAGAACTTTACGTCATAACTATATATTGTCTTAAGGTGCTAATCTCAAAAAAATGTAGGCAGGCCAGGCGGGCAGTGAGTGGACGCCCCTCGGTCTACAGGTGATCGCCGCATGGTCAACGATTCCCAAGAGTTCTACTTGTATTCAAACGATTCATAAATGTGTCCTTGACTATTAAGTAACTCACAGGCGGCGCGTGTATAGGGTCCTCTTGGGACCAGCGCCCTGACTACGCGCGGTCTCACCCACGAAAAGCGAGCAAGCAGTGTACTGGTAACAAGTGGTCCACATACGAACACCTTGCGAGTGAGGCAATGGGGTGAGGCGGCGAAGTTGATAAGGAAGCGCATTTAGGTATATAGAAGTCCATACTATAACAAAAATTAGGGTGAAATATAAAACCAATGTTGTACTACATAACCTTCTGTTATGTAGTACAAAATATGTGCAAAAACGAAGCACAAGAATTCAATCTCCCTCTCTATTGACTACCTTATATTTAGGAACAATAGTATCAGGACAAACTTAAGGACTATCGATAGCCTTAAACTATCGATGTATGTATAAATAATCGATAATTCCGATAGTTTTACGTCATCAAGTACTGGTTTTAGCAATACTAACGATAGTATCAATAATATCGGACAAATTAGAATCGATACTATCGATAATATTGCCTTTACCAATAGTATTACTCAATTTGTGCAATCGATTTAATCGATAGTATCGATTTAATTGACACGTGTAAATACAATCGATAGTACTATCGATATTATGACTGTTTTTTGAGGTCAGCTATCGATAGTCAAACTATCGATGGTTCTGCAACACAAGACGGAAGTCACCCATAGAGTACAAAATAGTCTATGCGCTATGGTTGCATGTCACTTTATTTAGGTCCAAATTACGCTGTTATTCATATGAACCATATGAGCGCTCACTAAACACGATCCAATGCAACGTCCAAGTGCGACCAAAGAGAGTAGAAATTAAATTAGGGCGCCACTATCTTTAAGCAGGCCACATTGGTTACTTCGACTAAATGTTTTAATACGAGTAATAATTGTTGCGAATGACTAGGAACTTCTTTAGGCAAGCTTAAAAGGTGTGAACATAAGCTATTAATGTACTTATACGTAGTAAAACTAGGGAGATCTCTATCTATATCATCACTTGCGGGCACAGAGTACTATATACAAACTGCTTGCGGGGTAGGCAAAGAGTACAGAGTTCCAACAGGTTCTTTCCTTACATACTTGTCTGGCTTCCTCCACTCTCATAGTTCGTCTAATACACGCTCGCCTGTTACGGAGACTCTTGACTTGTCCTTCAAATAAGACGCGGTATATAAAGGGTGATATTATTTGTTATTAAATAAAACAATAATACAAAAGTCTGAATATAACAAAAATACATATTTATTAGTCGCTATTAAATCAGACTCGCATTTCTTTAGAATAATCTGTGGGAATTTATGAATCTTCGAAATCGTCTAAATCATTCATTTTAACACAATATTTCACAAATTTGTTTTTTATAGGTTAGTATAGTTACACGAATAATTCTGAATAAAACGAGACAGCTGAGCGAAATGTTTAAAATTTTATTGAAGTCTACAGTGCTGCCAGTTGGTAGAGACAAGTAAGTTTCGAATAAATTAATTTTTGGTCGTACTTTATGTACATGTGTTAAATCTGTGTTAAATTGACATTAGCGTCATTCGACCACAGCAATAGTAAATTTATTCGGGATAAACAGTTTTTATATAGTCATCTAGATCAGCTTTTTTCTTTTTATAAGTTTCTCAGATTATATAAAATTGAGATAATTTTTCTACTGAGTTCTTAGATTTACGCGAATATTACACATGAAATAAAACTATTTTTTCGGATATTATTTAGTTTGAGGGTACCCCGGAACAACTATACCTTTTGGACGTCTACCACCTCAGTCCTTCCCGTGACCATGGGTGCTGCAAAGCACTCGAAACGTCGGGAACTTAAAAAACAAAAAATAAACCGCGATAAAATCCGAAAAAATATTTTTATTTCATTATTTTTCTAATTTTTTAAATTACTATATTGCAAAAGATATACGTAACGGGACCTCTGAAATAAATAGTGGTGCGTTTACTTAAATTGATAATCGATATGAGCATTTGCCGATTAAAATATCGTAACCGACTACTCGATTATTATACCTGTCACTGTCAAAACTAGTGTGATGTCACTACTGGTCAAGTCGGACAGCTGTTGGCTCAAATCTTGCATTGATGTTTTGTGCGTTGAACCGAAGAAAAACTCAGAACTAACCTAATTTGCAAGAATATTACAACATAATTGAATTTCGAGAATATTACAACATAATTGAATTGCGAGAATATTACAACATAATTGAAATGATTTACATGTCATTTAACCTTTGGCTATAAGTTAATCGAACGTTTATATCTTGTATGATTCAGACAATTTCAAGGATTCTTGACACCTATAATTAGGGGCCCACTTATACAAGAATGTTTATGCAAATAAGTTATCATTAAAAAGGTTGATTTATCATGTTTAGCTATTTTAAGACTAAATAAAAAAGCGTCACACAATAGTTAATTATAATTAATTGTAATTGAGGCTATAATTACTACTATAATGTAGACACCAAGCATGACAGATAGATCGCTTTACTAATGGATACTATGAAGAGAAATACATATCTGTAAAATAGATGCACCCACTATTACTATATGTCTAGGATGGTGATGCTAATGACATTGCTCCATTATCAAATAGCAGCTATTATAATTATCTTTACACCCGTTTTAACCTTTTCATCTAAGAAGCAGGTGTCATAAACCTACAGCTTATAATGTAACTCAGTTACGTACACGGCAGAAGGAATCATAACACAAAGGAAAGGAAGCGGTTACGTTCAATTATTAAATCAAACTGCATTGCGTCTGCTCTCGCATCGCATTAATGCAGTCGGGATGAACATTCGAAAAAAATACTACTGAATAAAATAAGAAGAAGTAGGAGGCGCTCGAACGACAGATATTGAGTGGTGGGACGGGCCCAGCATGCGCAAAGACGTATTGCCAAAAAATAATATCGCTTTCAACTGTAATGAATCTATCAATAGCTCGACACTTTCATCGGGCGACCTAATATACGAAACGATCGTAAATGAACGTTAATAAAACAAGTTTACAAGCGTTCATGAACGTGTAATTACGCAAAACGTTACGCCGCTGGGCGTGACATCACAAATCAGTCCGGTCGGGCCGAAGACAACACGTCTGTACTCCGTACTTCTCGTACACGAATGCTAGAGCGAGAAGGGTGTAGCAGGCAGGCCGGTGGTGATCGTATTCTGTCGAGGGTGTCGCCATTTTCGTTTTGACGAATATTGACAGCACGGCAGACAGACAGTGGCGCGGTCGTCGACGCAGCGTCTGCCAGACTATTTTTATTTTGATAGTGATTCATTTAACGACCAGAATACGTTCACCGAATCGTTTAGCGTCGGCTTGTAATAAAATTTCTATTTACTACGGTAGTGACGAGTGCTAGACGGCCGGCTCGACGATTTTGAGTGTTAACCTCTTCGGTCTTTTTTTTTTCTCGTGAGTGTTTTTGAGAACTGCAAGACTAATCGATATGTGCAAGATTCAACACAGATGACTCTGCGTTACTCGACATCGTGTTGATTTATTCTGGTAAGTGATTCAAAGTATTGTTTTTATGTGTATTCCAATCAATAATTGTTGTGCGTTCGATAATATAGAGTTATCTAAGTGTGTATTTTGGTTTCTACATTACATTATTTGGCACTAACCCTATATTTACAGCTTAAAATGACAAACGTTCTTTGTTGCGGTAGCTCCAGTTTGTTTACGAACTGTCAGGGGCAGTACACGGCCTAAGATATATTGCCTGGGTTGGCGACTATGCGTGGGCTCTGCGCGCAGACGAAAACCAACTTTATGTTCAACACCATAAGGCTCAAAGTTTAATTTGAACCACGACGATAACGGCCCGTAGAATTAATTTATCACACGCCGCGCTTGACAAGTTGAAAACATAAATTCGACCTTGGCGCTCCACGTGGTTTGCAGGCTTTGTGTTTTGTCTTTTATGAGACGGATGATTTTGAATATCGATTTTTTTAGTCGATAATTGTTTTTCTTAATTTTCTTTAATGTTTGACGTTACAAATTAGGGAACAACCCTAATTATTATTGTCAGTTGGAAAAAAAAACAAACTGCTAAGTTGTGTTTTAGTGTTTTTTTATATGGAATTGTAAAAGAATAAAAGAAAATGATTCAATTAAATTACGATTAAGTTGATTAAATCATAATAACTATTTTGGTAATTTTAAGTTCACTTATATTAATATCAAAAAACTAAAAAAAAAACACCGTCACGTCATGCTAAGAGGGGATGGCACAGGTGTACTGTGGACACCAACTATTCGCCGAATAAAGCCGATAAAGGGCGAGCCTATTGCCATATACCAAGCACAATTCACACTGCAGACTGATATCTCAATAGAGTAACTACATGTGTCCTATATATATAAGCAGTGATAGCCTTGTGGGTAGACCGTTGGACTGCAAAGTCAGAGGTCTCGGGTTCAAACCCAGGCACGCACCTCTGTCTTTACGAAAGCATGTGTGTATAAAAAAAAAACTCACTTGGTTTAACGGTGAAGGAAAACATTGTGAGGAAACCTGCATGCCTCCTAAGAGTTTCTCGAAGGTGTGTGAAGTTCGCCAACCCGCACTGGGCCAGCGTGGTGGACTATGGCCTAAACCCTCTCAGTTTGAGAGGAGGCCCGTGCCCAACAGTGGGACAGTTTCTTAACAGGGCTAATATTATAACTACATTTGTTTGTTTCCCGAATCGGCACCCAGGACATCGCTATAGTAAAGCACATTACTTGCCACTAGACCAACTATATTTTATTTTCTATTTATCTATATCATCATCCCTTGCGGGGTAGACAGAGAGTACAGAATTCCAACTGATTATTTTTTTACAGACCTCTCTGACTTCCTCCACTCTCATAGTTCGTCTCACACACACTCGCCGGTTGCCCTTCAGATAAGACAGGTCTATTTTATTTTGTTTGTTGATAATTACCAGCATAGCTGCTATTTTAGATTTAATCAATATAAGACCCATGTCTAAATTTAAATATATAATAAAACGAGGGACGATTTAGCGCAGTGGTTAAGAGCTTAAGTCGCTCCGCCCACTGTGTCTTATAGTCGCGGGTTCGATTCCCGCACGGAACAAATCTTTGTGTGATCCACAATTATTTGTTTCGGTCTGGGTATTTGTGTGTGTGAACTTTCATGTTTGTAAACGCACCCACGACACAGAAATAAATCCTAGTGTGGGGCTACGTTTTAATAAAAAAAAAAAAAAAAAAAAAATATAGAATGTGTCATCTTTTTTCTTTCCTTATTTTTTTTTGCGTTGCATTGATAATTACCAGCATTGCTGCTATTTTAGATTTAATCAATATAAGACCATGTCTAAATAGAATGTGTCATCTTTTTTCTTTCCTTATTTTTTTTTGCGTTGCATATGTGCGTTGCACGCATCGGGCTGAGCCATTTTGTGCGGACCTTATGTAAATAGTACATTATATATAAGAAACTTAATCTTCTTTGATGATCCTATTACTTGAGTACTCGAGACTGCCTTATTAGTCTAGTGGCAAAGCACATCGCTTTTTGATCACGTAGTCCTAGGTTCAAATCTTAGGTCGGACAAATGTAGGTTTTATAACGAAAAATTCCCAGTATGAGTCCGGAGTCTGGAATGGTGCCCAGTATATGGCAATAGGCTCGCCCCCTATTATATGGGACCTAACATCGTCGGCGAAACGTGGATGTACTCAGTACACCTCTGCCACCCCCGCTTGGGGAATATAGACGTGAGAGTGACGCTGAGTACTTAATTTAATAATTTATCCTGCACTTTGGTTTTTGCTGCCATCCTTTGGACGAGCTTATAACCTCATTTGGAAAAAAGGAGGAATGACGGAATGACAGAGACGTCATGTTATTTTAAAAAACAGACCACAAATTAAACTAATTGGTGATCTATGGTATGATACTAATATTATAAATGTAAAAGTTTGTATGTTTAGATGTTTGTTACTCTATTTAGCGCAGACAACCCACTGTGTCTAATAGTCGGGTTTGATTCCTGCTCTGGACAAGTTGTCGTGTGACCCACAATTATTTGTTCCAGTCTGGGTATTTTTGTATGTGAATTTTCATGCTTGTAAATGCACCCATGAGACAGGAATAAATGGAGTGGGAATACATTAAAAAAAAAATGTTATAGTGGCTTAACAGATTTGGATAAAGTCATGGGCAGAAACAAGTAGATCATCAAATGGATTTATTAAAAATAAATCCATTTAATTTCATGTGTTCCAATAGATTTATACAATGGTTAAATGGTAGGATGCAGGTGTCATTTATGCTAGTTAAATTAACAGGTTTTAAAATTGTTGAGGGTACAACTAACTATAGAAAGAATGTCAGCAGATAGAATGACAAAACAGATATACAATGTGAAAGTGGAAGGATGCAGGTACTGGGGAAGACCTAGACTATCTTACTATGACCAAATAGACCATGCCTTATAAAAGGCAAGTCAGGAGACGAACTATGATAGTGGAGAAAGCCAGAGAGGTCTGTAAGGAAAGAACCTGTTGGAACTCTATACTCTCTGCCTATATCGCAAGGGATTTGGCGTGAGGATAAAGATAGATAAATAGTTGACTAACTATGAGAGAGGTCTGTCAGGAGAGAACTTTGTTCTTTGTCTTCCTTTTAAGAGATCTAGTGGAAGATATTACATTTTCTTCTTCTATGGCATGGTTAGGAATGTAATGCTACCAATGCAGATAATCGTGAGCTGCTGCTTATCATAACACACAAAAACACCATCATGTTATTTTAGTTGTCCTGGATCTACTGCTCACTGGTAACAAAAAATGAATAAAAAGAACGTAGAACGAACGAAAAGATATACAATGTGAGAGTGGAAGGATGTAGGTACCGAGGAAGACCTAGACTATCTTACCATGACCAAATAGACAGAGTCTTATCTCAAGGACAAGTCAAGAGTCTCCGTAACCGGCGAGCGTGTATGAGACGAACTATGACTGTGGAGGAAGCCAGAGAGGTCTGTAAGGAAAGAACCTGTTGGAGATCTGTACTCTCTGCCTACCCCGCAAGGGATCGGCCGTAAAGTAACATCTACCTACAGACCTATCCAAATATCATATCTAGGGTGACAATCTGCAACACCGAAGCTATCTACCGGTTAGCTGACGTGCCGCGCCACCCTTCGATGTCATTTTGCGCTTGGTGTAGCAAGTTTTAAAGGGAAATTTTGCGTATTGTTATGAAAATGTTACTGTGAAGTGTGTTTTTTCTAGTAAAATAACACCATTATTCCACAAGCAAGGGTGGAATCCTGTAAAGATCGCAGGAAGTCGTTGGATGTAGGTGGTATCGGACCGGTTGCACTGGAGAGTGATTGGGGAGCCCTATGTGCAGGGTATAGGCTGAGATGATGATGTCGAAGGTGGCAAAAGTGTACTGTGTACTCACATATTGCCCACGTTGTCAGGTCTAAATGTAAGGTGTTGCAATTCAGCACTGTGACTGAGATTTTTCCCTGAGCTTCAAATTTTAAGTTCAACAAAGTCCTATGTTGTTGATGTTATCCGCGCTATGCGGCTATTACTTGAATGAAGCAGTTTGTGTGTTGTTAGTTAATTAAGAATGGTGAACAAAGCGGAGTATTATCATATTAAAGAAGATCATTTAAATCAGCCCATACTGTCGTACTGGTAGGCAAAGGCCTTCTCTCACAAATTGAGGTGAGAGAGATTAGGTCCTACTACACCACGCGGACCCAGTGCGGTGCGGTGTAGGCAGGTTTATGGTCTGTTTTCGGAACTTATCAAGCCATCTTATGGCTTCTAGCTTTGGTTAACGACTACCAAATGAACTGGTTACTGGGACTAATAGCTTATTGTACTTACCAAAGCACGGAGAACCGCGAATATGGAATGGTCAACCATCTCAGACTGATCTAGACAAACGCTGCGTAGTTTTAGTGATCTCTATGAACACAGCGACCACGCAGCGCCATTAGCACTTCCAATAATCAGTTGAAATAATTGTCTGTCAAACGCGATAAATAACGATTCGATGGTAGATAAGATACACTCTTTCAAAACATTTCCTCAATTTACACTAAAACCATGTTACGAGATGAGAGAATCGCACGTCGTTAAGGAACGGCTAAACCCAACGCGTCCAGCCAAGTCCGTCATGGCGTCCGCGGTGGCGATCCGTATCTCCATATGATCGCGCGTGCAGACACCGCACAGAATGCGCGTGCAGGACACAGGACGCATTGGTGTGAACACGTCCATACAAATACTACTGCAGACCGATCGCCACCGTGCACGCCATCGCGGACGCGGCTGGACGCGTTGGTTTGGCCGTACCTTTGGGGTCTCCTCCGAGACACTTGTAATCCTGCAGGGCCGCAGTGTTCTAAGCGATCACAATGCTTCGGAAGGCATGTTAAGCCGTTGGCCCCGTACGCTACTTATTTTAGTAGTTATTAAGCCAAGTTAGATACATTATACATAAACTTCCATTGCACCGCACTGGCTCCGCGTGGTGGAGCATGACTAATTCTCTCTCACCTCGATTTGGGAAAGGCCATTTTCCGGCAGTGTAATATACAAAATTGTTCTAGTTATTATATTTACTGAAGGTTTCCTTCAGGTTTGCCGAGTCACGATCGTAGTGATGTTTCGGGAAATCCACAGGTGCAAACCAAGATTTGAGCTGCGGTCCTCGTGGATACAAGCATTCTACCAACTAGACTTTTTAATGTCTTCTTCCTTCTGCCGAAAGACGTTTACTGCAGGACAAAGTGGTGTACTCGTCAAACTTGTACCCGCGATCAATAAGCTTTGGAGTTCCGCAGGGTTCTTCAATGTTAGGTCCAAAACTATGAAAATTTTATGACATAATGGAATTTATGTGACGGATTACATCTTAAGTAACGCTTAAGGTGATATTATAAACCGCTCGTAACTTAATCTAAATCTGTGTGGTTTAAGGTCTAGAATGTCTTGCGAAGTACAGATCTGTATCCTTCGTCCTCGTTGTCTTTACTCGTCTACCCACTTTCTCGTGTTTTAACAAGGGCATTTTACGTTTGGAAAATTTTGCATAGGATTTCCAGTATCGTGGGAAACTCGAGGGGCTTGTTGGACTTCTACCGACTGAAAACCCCACGAGAGCCAACACTGATAATGGCATTACGGAAGGGTTCTGAGATCTTCGCTAGGAACGCACCGGTGACCCTTTTCCGGGCTGTAGGGTTTGAGTAGAGTTGCCATCCTCCCCCTAAAAGTAACTTCTGATTTACATATTAAGTCCATTCGTATGATACAGAAAAGTAAATTTGAAAGTGAGGGAATAAGATCGGAAATACTTCGGCGTAGTGTAGGTGTCCAACGGACATTTGGCTATTATTTCGGGAGAAAAACAGGCGTTAAGGGAATGTGGACTTAAGAAAGTGCAGGGCATCTTAAGTTTACATAACCACTCTGTTCCACTATCATGTCTAGTTCCCTGGTATCGTATAGTTTACAATCTCGCGTGGTAGGGTCTACGCGAGGTTGTAAACCATACCATACCGAATAAGGGTATTCGCGATAATCAAATGCGGCGCGGTACGATAACTTCGTGAAAAGAACTCGTTATGGTATTCTTTAAGCCATGGCAGCAAGCCAAGCAATACTGACCATTAAATGATTTTTTCCCGAAGTGATTTTAGGAATCTGCGAAACGTGTTTGATTGCTCATAAAGAATAAGAGCCCTGTTCTACTATCAGTCCTTTCCTCTGGATTCCCGTGGTTTACGTACTCGCACTGACCAGTTTCATTTCCATGTCTGGTCACCGCCACGAGTGTAGGCTGAAGCCACTTAAGTATGGTAATTCTGAGAGTTATGTCGGTGACTTTGGTTCTCCTGCAATCTTCTCTATCTCTATCTCTTTATACTTCTGCTCACTGTCATGGTTTACATTCTCCTGCTAGCCAGTTTCATATCTATTTCCCTGCTCCGTGCCGCGGTTCACATTCTAGCACTGACCAGTTTCATGTGCATGTCTTTGGTCACTCCCACGAATGTAGGCTGGAGCTACTTAAGTATGGTAATTCTGAGAGTTATGTCGGTGACTTTGGTTCTCCTGCGTATCTCTTTATTCTTCTGCTCACTGTCATAGTTTACATTCTCGTGCTAGCCAGTTTCATGTCCATTTCCCTGCTTCGTGCCGCGGTCACATTCTAGCACTGACCAGTATTATGTGCATATCTTTGGTCACTGCCACGAATGTAGGCTGAAGCCACTTAAGTATGGTAATTCTGAGAGTTATGTCGGTGACTTTGGCTCTCCTGCGTATGTCTTTATACTTCTGCTCACTGTCATATTTAACTCTTCGTGCTACCCAGTTCCATGTCCATTACCCTGCTCCGTGCCGCGGTTCACATTCTAGCGCTGACCAGCTTCATGTCCATTTTCCTGCACACTGCCGCGGTTTATATTCTCGCGTTGGCCAGTCCATTTCTCTGTGCAGCAAGTGTAGGCTGTATGTAAACCTTAGGTAATGCTTCGATCGCGCTTGCTAATGCCAACATTTGTATTGTCTCGCAACTCCAGTCTTGCAGATAAGCGACAATCTAAACGGGCAAAATTAAGTTCTTTAATACATTAAACCGACCTTGTGTCGGGTTTTGTCTGTTATCGCCCGCCTGTACCTAATTAGGAGATTATTATAAGCTAGCCGTCTTTTGCAGAGCGATGTCTCGACTTGAAGTCGATGAATTTAATTATGGTAGAAGTTTATAGAAATATGTCCATCAGAGTGGACTGGAAACTGCACCGGTGGCCTGGTAAAGGTCGGTGGTAAAAGCGGGATGCGTACGGCACGAAACCGGTCGTCGTGGCGATCTTTGAGAAGACTTGACCTGCAGTGGACGTCTTTAGGCTAAAAATAATGATATACTACTATTGCCCCCTTTTTTGAAAGAATAGGCAGCTGTACACTAATTTCGCCATGGTATTTTCGATGTCAATATGACAGGGGGCTAGTCGACATCTATCTATCTATATCATGGTGCCAGATCCTTTGCGGAGTTGGCGTGTGTGTGAATGATCTACATTGTTGGCCTCGGGGCCTTTACAGCTTCACTGGACAAGAGGGAGCGGAGTTGGCATATAAGTACAGAGTTCCAACAGGTCTATGAGAGTGGAGGAAACCAGAGCGGCCAACCTTGTCAACATTCTTTATTTAATTACGACTCTGACTCCCCTTCTGGGGTATAAGTTCTGATAATATAATTAAGTAACTTCACTAAAACTATCAAAATTAAAATATCCGAACGCATAAATTATAAAAAAATATCACTTTCAACAAAATGTCCTTCCTTATAAAAGGTCGAACTTATAACTTTAAATTTATATTGAACATTTTTGTAAGAATGCAGAAACTCGAGGGGCGAATATCGCACGGATATTTCCCACGCGAAAAAACCGCTGTGACAGCGAAAAAGGCGGGAACGCCGCCATTACTACCAAGTGACGCCTCGCCCGGGTGTATAATTGGCGGGCCCGAGTTACCGACAGATTTAATAACGTAGAGACAAGATATAGTGCTTCTATTTCGTGTATTTGTACGTAAAAGACAACTGGCTGTGATTTATTTCTTATTAAGGCTGTGTGATTAGTTTGGAAAAAAGTTATAACAGGAGTCATCGGAGGTGGTCTCGAATTAAAGTGCCCTGATAGAATGTATTGTAAAGAATTGTTACGTCAATAAACATTGTTGATACTGGTGACTTCCACTGATATAAAAAAAAACGATCAATGCCAAAACCTTACATACAAAAATTAAAGTGCCCTAAATCACTTTGCCATTTTGAAAGACGTTTTACGCCGGTTGAACGTTTGCCTTTTGGTCCCGTCTATAGTTCAACTTCCAGGTCGCATAATTAGGCTTATTATTAAAAATATGCGATCGTACTTAATTGTCACTTATTGTTTTTGAAGTTTAAATGGCCCGCATCTTTGGGATCTTCCCTAATAGGTCACTTGACCATAGTAAAGGAAAACAGAGCAAATTTTTATGACTGAAAAATCATACGTGCTATGTTCCGTTGTTCCCGGTTACTACTTAATGTGGGAGTAATTAAGCTAAGTTGTAAAACGGCTTGATAAGTTCCAACAGCAGGTGGCCACAAACCTGCCCTCACCAACTGAGTTACCCTCACCAACCGTACTGGGTTGGCGTGGGTTTGACCTCATCTCTTTCACCTTGGTTGGTGACAGAAGACTATTGCCCAGTATTATGTTCCCAAAGAATTGTGACAGGCTTCCCGCCTGATCATGTGTTCCGCCTGACATAGCCTAAAAGGATTTTATTTATCGTTATTTAAGTCAAATACAATAATCATTTCATAGCTCTAAATACGACTAAACCTAACAGAATTTGAATTATGCCATTGCCTCCACTTCCGCCGCATACAGCATAGCAGTAAAAAGCTCCCGAACGGGCAACATTGACTGAAAATGTTAGGGCAACGTAAACACTTAATAATCTCTTTGTGAGCTCAAAGTGAGCGCCGGGCAGTGATGATTCAGGAAGGGAATGTCAAATGACGACTTTTCAAGCCTACTACTACCTAGTTCGCGATGGCAGAAAAATACATAAAAATAAAACCGTCACGCCTATATTCCCCAAGTAGGAGTGGCAGAGGTGTACTGTGTACATTCCCTTTTCGCTTACAATGTCAGTAACCCTATAACAAGGGGGAGAGCCAATTGCTATATACTGGGCACAATTACAGGCTCCGGACTGTTACTGGGAATTTTTTGATAGAAAAACTACACTCTTGTCCAACCTAGGATATGATCGCAAAACGCATTATTCGTCACTAGATCAACGAGTCAGTTTATATGTTATGACATAAGCAAGAAATGTACGTAGATGAAGCGACAGACACAGACAGGTGTGTCAGAATCTTCTTCTTCTTCTTATTTTAATTAATGGCCGCACACTTTAACAGTGTATTTCGCCAATGTCAAGTAGTAATAGAGTATAACAGTAAATTATAAAAATTGGCTTCTTGTCGCCATTACGGCAAAAAACAAAAGCCGAGAATATAATCCAATCCAATCCAATTTATAATCTGTGGCTCCATCGTTAACCGATGATTCTGCCAATGTCAAGTTTGCCAAGTTTAAAAAAGAAAAAAAACAAGTGACGAACAATCGGTTTAAGTATGTATGAGCGGTAAACTTAACGATAAAACACCAGAACATCAAATTAACTTGGGCAATAAAGAAAACTTGGTAAAGTAGGTACGAAAACTGGTTTTTTTTTAATGAATTGCGGCAAAGTCAAAAAAAGTAAAAGTAAAAAAAGCGGATGAAAGAAACGCTTATGAAGCATAATATGAAAACAAATATAAGCTATAACCTAATATGATTTACACTGATATGTCAGAATCTTAGTACGTGGCGAATTGTAGTCTTTGCCTAATCCAGTGACATAGGCGTGTGTTTATCTCTGCGTATTATAAAACAAAGTCCAAGGAAGAGTGTAGGTACCGGGGAATACCTAGACTATCTTACTATGACAAAATAGACCGTATCTTATCTGAAGGACAAGTCAAGAGTCTCCGTAACCGGCATACGTGTATGAGACGAACTATGAGAGTGGAGGAAGTCAGAGAGGTATGTAAGGAAAGAACCTGTTGGAACTCTGTACTCTCTGCCTACCCCGCAAGGAATCTGGCGTGATGATATATATAGATAAAACAAAGTCCCTCCACCGGGTTTGTCTGTCTGTCTGAACGCGATAAACTCTATAACTACCGAACGGATTTTCGTACGGTTTTCACCAATGGACGGAGTGTTTCAAGAGAAAGGTTTGTATGTATAATTTACCTATGCGATGTCGGGGCGGGTCGCTTGTGTATGTATAAATAAGAAAAACTAAACAAACTTTGACCCACACAAACTAAAAACGTTATTTCAACAAATTTTACCTTAAACCGCATTCAAAACTCAGCCCTATGCTAACACAACGAAAAATGTAAATAGTATATAACCGGGTGAAATAGGACAATCAGCCCTGGGCCCTCTGTCCTAAATTAAAACTGCTTCCGTAATACGCAGCCTGAATAAAAGGGTCTGCGTTTCTAGGTTTAAGGGCAAGATGTTTTGGCGACGAGAGATTTTTTAAGTTATAATTTTTTGGTTATACCAAATAATTTGCACACATCGTCACGGGTGCATTTCCTGACTGGATGTGGCAGGGGCTTGCGGCGGCCCCCACAATTTGTCGCAAATGTTAGGTGACGTTTATATCCGTATTGGTACTGAACTACTAAGTAGTGGAGTTGAGCTCATATTAGGAGCTGATGTCGTTTGTTCAGGTATGAAATTAGCCTTTTGGTGAGTCAACTAAGAACCCAATTTCTAACTTAGAGAACACGCACAACGTTATAGATCACAATCTTAAATTAAGACAGCTTCCGTAATAAGCAGTCTGAATGAAAGGGTCTGCATTGCTAGGTTAAAGGGCAAGATGTTTTTGCGACAAGGAAACTTTTTAAAATTGTTATTTTTGAGTTAATCATACACGCATAGGCCTGCATACTACAAGCGAGAGTAGGTATGGTAGAGGTGTACTGTGTATACCCACGATTTGCAGCTGATATTATTTCGTTTTTTAACCCCCTTTGAGTATAAGATAGTAGATCCAAGAAGCCTATATTATCAGCTGATATTGTTTTTTGAAGTCTCAAAATACCCTTTTGGTTCGTCAAAGGAAAACTTTAAATAGATTTTAACTTAGAGAACATAGACAACTAGAGTACTCAATCCTAAATTAATATTGTGCCTAAATAGAAGGATTTATGTTGCTCACGTTAAAGCCAAGATATTTTGGCGACGAGGAAAGTTCAGATTTTTTAAGTTGTTATATTTGGGCTTATACCAAAAAATTTGGAAATAATTAGGTTTTCAAAATACCGACACGGGTGCGTTTCCGAAACTGGGCCTGCAAGGGTGCTGTGTACATGTTTCGCCGATGATATTAGTTCGCAATTTGATACCCGCATAGGTACAAAGTACTCGATTTATTAGTTGATGTCGTTTGATCAGGTCTAAAACAGCCTTTTTAACGTAAAATGTAATTACTTAGTGTATGACCAGTAGATAACCACCGAGTCCTCAATCTAAAAACTGTTTCCTAAATAGGCGCCCTGAATAAAGATTTTGCGTTACTAACTTTGAAAGCAGGGATTTTGGCGACGAGAAAATTTTAATAAAAACTTTTTTAACAAAATATATTGAGCAAAGGTTTGGTTCGTTCGTAGTGTAGACATACATTATTATGTATTATAGGACGTTCAAGCCCTGAAGACGCATTTCTCCCTTCCTAATCATTTACCCTGCAAGTGTGCTAGTGTAATGTTTTAGTTGCCGTCTTAATTGACGCATTATGACACAGGTGAAGCAGGCGTATAAAAGTCACAATAATAATAATACAAGAAACATACGAAATATCACACACGCATTAATTTATAATAAACAATGTTAATTTTAACTTTTTTCTTTTACTTTCGTTCCACTGCTGGGCGAAGGTCTCTCTCATGATTCTCCACTTAACCCGATCCTTGATCATATCAGACCATCTCCTCATAGGCGTCAAGGTCGTCTCGACATCTTTTTCTAGGTCTTCCCCGTCGGTGTCCATCTGGGCGCCATTCAGTAGTGATTTTTGCCCACCTATCTTAGCTCATTCTGCTCAAACAACGCGCCCATCCCCACTAGAGCTTGGCAGTCTTGTAACACACGTCTAAAATTTCAGCTTTGGAAATTTTACGATGTGACGGTTTGTGTCGTCATAATAGAATTCCTCTATTATGACGACACGAACCGGAATTTAAAAATCTAAGTAAGCGGTATTTGCATATAGCGGTTGAAAATAATGATACCTGTTCGACCAAAGTGTATAACCCTGATGATTTTTTATTAATTCCCTGTGCTTTTATTCGCTATGACCAAATGAGGACTAAATATAATAACTTTAAAATGGTCATGTTATGGTCTTGTTAATGCAATTATTGTAACGTGCTGCGTTGTGAGTTTAATTCGTTATCTATACTAATATTATAAAGAGGTAAAGTTTGTGAGTTCGGATGTTCAGGGTAATCTCTGGTACTACTGATCCAATTTTAATGATTCACCATTAGAAGGCTACTTTATCCAGAAGTAACACCAAAACATAGACCCGGTAGGTGGCGCTGTTGTGTGTCGTGTACAAAGTCGCGGAAAACTGCTAGTGGATAATAAAGACCCAGTTAATCTGGTAGTTTTATTGATTTTTAAAGTCACACACATAAACTCAAACAATTTATTTTGTATAAACCCTGCGAAGGCACTTAGAAATTGTCAATTAACTTTTTTTTTATCTAATCTAACTATTATTCTACCACCGGATCGGAACGTGGCCTCCCCTGAGAAGATTCGGCAAAGAAACTCAGTGGGCTTTTTAAATTTTACTTTTCTATCATACTGTGTGGATACAATGTTTAGGTTACAATTAAATAGTTTACGATCTAGCGATCTAGTGTGATGACATATTTCGGTAGTGCTTCTTTAGATATGAGTGACGCGAAGTCCGTTTTTTCTAGTTCGTGTAAATATATTAGTGTATTGATAAAGTAAACCTTCTCCTTAAACGTTATTTCGTTCTTCTGAGTCCTGAAAGATTCAAATTTCCTCGATTGGATCGCTGCCTGTTGACTATAGGGCTTATGTACAGTGTCTCTAACCTACCGTAATTTTACTTAAAGACTCCGTTACCGAAACTATTTACTATGTTTGTTTGGGTCTATTTATATGCGAAACGGGTAAAAGTCTAGGCAGGTAGATAAATTATACTAATATTATAAATGTGAAAGATTGTATGCTTGGATCTTTGTTACTCAATTACGCAAAAACGGCTGAACGGATTTGAATGAAATTTGGTACACATAGTGCTAAAAGGACATCGTCGAAAATGGCTCCAGAACCAACACATATGTGACCCATACAATAATTATTTATCTTTTTTAACCGACTTCAAAAAGAAGGAGGTTCTATGTTCGGTTGTATGTATGCTTTTTTTTTTTTTATGTATGTTCAGCGATATTTCCGTCAATTGTGGACCGATTTTGATATTTTTTTTTGCATTGGGTTCAATATATCTTCAAGGTGGTCCCATATTAATTTTATTGACATTGGACCTTGGACTTAGAAGATACACCAGGGAACTCCTTAACGACAAATAATAGGCATGTGTAAATTGAGATATTATGGGTATTACGTCAATCCTATAGGTACCCTACTATTGAATAATTCACTGGTCACTAAAAATTTGTAAAATAAAAATCTTTTATAAAAAAAGGTAAACCGACTTCAAAAAGCAAAAAAATAAATATTTGAAGTCGGTGCCAAGTAACCAACTGCACCAACCAGCACCGACTTCAAATATTTATTTTTTTGCTTTTTGAAGTCGGTTTACCTTTTTTTTATAAAAGATTTTTATTATTATAGTAGTTCCAAACATCCACATCTAAGGGACAATTTGCAATCCAAAACGAATATTTGAAAGAACTGTAAGTACTCAAAGTAGCCAACGTAATTTTCGAATGTCAAAGTTGTTAACGAATTACGGTTGGAGATGTCAATCCTATCAATAGGTTGTATTCGATCGATTACATTCAATAATGATCGCATTGATTATTGCTAGTGTGACTGACGATTTAGCGCAATGGTTAAGGGCTTAGCCCGCCCCGCCCACTGTGTCTAATAGTCGCGGGTTCGATTCCCGCACGGGACAAATCTTTGTGTGATCCACAATTATTTGTTCCGGTCTGGGTATTTGTGTATGTGAGTTTTCATGTTTGTAAACGCACCCACGACACAGGAATTAATCCTAGTGTGGGGCAACGTTTAAAAAAAAAAAAAATTAAATGAAGTTTTACAAATGTATTGTTGGCTACTAAATTATAACCTCAAAATCTAATACTTTTTTGCTTAGCTCCACCAGACAAGAACATATGAGGTTATATTATGTGTCGACATTCAGTAAAGATGTCGGCAATTTCGATATAAGTACTTACAATACATTGAAATATTCATTTTAGATTGTAAATTGTCCGTTATATACGGATATCTATCTATCTATTCATCTATAACCTCACGCCAGATCCCTTGCGGGGTAGGCAGAGAGTACAGTGTTCCAACAGGTTCTTTCCTTACATACCTCTCTGGCTTCCTCGACTCTCATAGTTCGTCTCATACACGCTCGCCGGTTACGGAGACTCTTGACTTTTCCATCAGATAAGACTCGGTTTATTTGGTCGTGGTAAGATAGTCTAGGTCTTCCCCGGTACCTGCATCCTTCCACTTTCACATTGTATATCTGTTTTGTCATTCTTTCCTCTGGCATTCTTTCTATATGCCCGAACCAACGGAGCATGCCATTATTTACGGATATACGGAAACTTGCCATTATTTTAATAAAATAGATAAATAATAATGGCATGGGTCAAATTTTTGTTGGTTCTGGGGCAACTTTGGACAATGTCCTTTACCAAGTTCTTTTTTTAATTAGTAACCGTGGGTCCACTTGTTGAAATATCACCCTGGAAGTAGGAAAATTTTACTAAATGATAACCCTAATTTCACACCAACGCGCTCCTGTCAATGACATCTACAAGCCAAATTATCCTTGTTGCGCTATAATTTAAATGACTCGAATATTTTTTTTAAAATAAAAGGACTCCAACTAACTATGACTATAAGAGTGGAGGAAGTTAGAGAGGTCTGTAAAGAAAGAACCTGTTGGAATTTTGTACTCTCTGCGTACCCCGCTAGGGATCTGATCTATATAGATAGATAGATAGAAAAGTAGCCCAACACTAGGAATCGTGTGTGCCACTGGAGTACAGTCAGCAACATAAGTGGCTTAACATTTTCAGATTTTCAAACTAGTAATACATTTTTGGTGAAATAGCCGACGGAGCGCGACAGAAGCCCTCGGCTACGCTCGGTTGTGACGTTTGCCGTCGCGCCGAACGGGGCTGCGCTGTGTGGCGTCTCTCGTACAGTTCAGTACATTACAACTCCCCAAGCCGTGCCAAGCTGCGTCGGCTTTGTGGCGAAACCTTTATTGTTTAATTTCGGTGAACATTTTCAAAGCCAAATTATTAGGAACGTATTCCAAGGACATTGTTCTGCGCCCATACATGATTTGCCCCAGAACCAACAGCAATGAAAAAATACTTGTAGCATTTCAAATCACTCATAAATTCTTTTAAGACATTGTGTGTGTTGTCATTCAGTACAGATGTCGGTGCCTTCGACATAAGTACTTACAATACTTTGAAATATTCGTTTACGATTGCAAATTGTCCTTCAGATACGGACATTTCTTATTTTTTTTTTTTTTTTTTAAACGTAGCCCCACACTAGTATTTATTCCTGTGTCGTGGGTGCGTTTACAAACATGAAAATTCACATACACAAATACCCAGACCGGAACAAATAATTGTGGATCACACAAAGATTTGTCCCGTGCGGGAATCGAACCCGCGACTATTAGATACAGTGGGCGGAGCGGCTTAAGCTCTTAACCACTGCGCTAAATCGTCCGTGACATTATTTTAATAAAATAGATAAATAATTATGGCATGGGTCAAATGTTTGTTGGTTCTGGGGCAATTTTCGTCAATGTCCTTTATTTAGATCAACAAAAGTAATAGATTCCGTTCAAAACAAAAGTGTGCAAGCGATTTGAAAAACTAAAAATGTTAAGCGACTTAGGTCGCTGACCGTACCATTAAATGATCATTTCACTAAGTTATCGTAGCACACCGCGTCACGTGTTTTACTGGTCAGAGCGAATAAGGATCCAGTCACTATGACCAAGTGCTGGCTACCTCACGCGATAATTAGATGGGTGATCGAAGTAATCATAGCCACTAATGTTTCAAGTCACGATCCAGGCCCGTCTGTTTACTCAAGATGCGTAGGAGTGTGAAATAATACCAGTTTACTTGCTCGTTAATTAGTAAGGAAACAAGAATAGTGTGTGTGGCCTAAGTTAGGAGATGGAAGCGATTTTAGACGACGTCTCAAAAGTAGTAATCAAGTGATTTAAAAGGTCGTCTGATATTTACGAGAACAGAATAGTTTTAGATTTGTTTTAGCGTGTATGCACACAATATAACTAGAATTGAATGCTTGGCTTCATCTGTGGCATTAAGTATTAGATACAGTGTAGACCATTTTTTTTCATGTTCTTGAAGTGCGTGCGCTCAATTAGCTCACGTTACATTCCAAGCAGGGAGAATTAAGACCGACGATTTAGCGCAGTGGTTAAGAGCTTAACCCGCTCCGCCCACTGTGTCTAATAGTCGCGGGTTCGATTCCCGCACGGAACAAATCTTTGTGTGATCCACAATTATTTGTTCCGGTCTGGGTATGAGCCAGAAACTATAAAAGTATTTCTCGAGTAGTTAGTATCAAAGAACAATGTACATGTTATATCGTAGAAAGTGTGTAGTGTGGCCTCTCTGTGAGTTATGTGTGGATGAGTGGGTGAATGTGAGAGGATGTGTATGTGAATTTTCATGTTTGTAAATGCACCCACGACACAGGAAATAATTCTAGTGCTACGTTTAAAAAAAATAACAAATAATAATAAAAAAGAACATCTTTTTGTAGACCTTTGATCTTAGAATGGCTGTACTATCTAATGTAATAGTTCTTGTTGGAATTGTACCCGGTATATGGAAATTGGCTCATTCCCTATTGCATGGGACCTAACATCGTCGGCGAAAACTAGGTGTACATTGTACACCTCTGCCCCTTCCGTTTGTGGAATATAGGCGTGACGGTGTGTCTTGTTGCATTATGCTTAAATTTTCTTATGATAATTCGCATTCTACTATTGCCAGTCAGCATTTGATATTACTGCTAGTGTCGAAATAAAAAACATTACGATACCGAAGTAGATATAACACAGTTTTATATGACGTAAAGGTGACAGTGAGCTAATTAACACAATTTATTTTGTATCTCTATATTTACTTGTTGGCTTAATACGCTGTTAAAGTGTGGCATGTAAGATTTATGGAAATAGTTGTCTCTCGAGACTTATACCACACACAATAAAGCGTAGACCACACACCAGCCATTACGGTCACTTATCATCATTTCAAATGGAAATATGGAAGTTTTAAAAGGCGTAAAGAGACGATAATTGTGATACACAACAGTATACGTACTAGCTGCTTCCCGCAAGCCCACTCTTTATATTTGTAGAATTTATAGTTGAATTATTAATTAGCTGCAATGAAATGTATCTATATCTATGAAATATAACAATTATGCGTATTTTACCGCGGTTTGTGAAAGTGGAAGGATGCAGGTACCGGGGAAGACCTAGACTATCTTACCACGACCAAATAAACCGAGTCTTATCTGAAGGAAAAGTCAAGAGTCTCCGTAACCGGCGAGCGTGTATGAGACGAACTATGAGAGTCGAGGAAGCCAGAGAGGTATGTAAGGAAAGAACCTGTTGGAACTCTGTACTCTCTGCCTACCCCGCAAGGGATCTGGCGTGAGGTTATAGATAGATAGATTTACCGCGGTTTATTTAGTGTTGTGAAAATGAGCGCTGAAGTCGAGCGTTTAAGCGCCGATTCGAGCGTTACAACACTAGGTTTCTTTTGATTTTTAAGTTCCTGGTGTTTCAAGTGCTTTGCGCCACTCATGTTTACGGAAGGGACAGGTTTTTGACGTTCAAAAGGCATAGTTATTTCGGGGTTCCTTCAAATTTCTTGATTATTTTTGCTGGTCCGATCTAGCTATCTATATCATAGCGCCAGATCCCTTGCGAGGTAGGCAGAGAGTACAGAGTTCTAACAGGTTCTTTTCCTCTCTCTGGCTTCCTTGTGCTTGTGCTGGGCTTCCTTCTGGTTGGTCCGATGTACGCAAAATTAGCATATGGTGTCTTAAGGCCTTGTAGTGTTATACTTGTTTTTGGATTTAATAATATTACTTACTGGATCCCAAGTCGATAGAAGCACCCAGCCGTCTCTGTTGAAATTAGGATGTTGTTAATTTCAATAGCCTCGCGAACCATCCTTGGTAGAAATCGGGGTTCTTTTACGAGTATTTGAGATCTATCAAATCTGATGTTAAGGCAGGTGCGGACAAGGAGATATTCACAGACAGCAGATTTCTTAGAGCAACGGTGTTCTAGTTCAGCCAAGTGTTTTTTTTACCTGAGTTTATACTGGTATATTTGTTTGTCATGAGACATCATATTCATAATGAAGATTGTAAACTCTTGCATCTTCTAGCATATGTATGATATGTTCCAACAGCAGGTGGCTACAAACCTGCCTCCACTGCACCACACTGGCTCCGTGAGGTGGAGATCAATACTTCGATTTGTGAGAGAAGGCTTTTTACGAATTGATGACGTTCTCAGCACACCCTCTTATGCATAGCTTTAATATACAAAAGGTCGATAGATGCTAGCATCTGGGCTCAGCACGGAATTTATGTAAATACAAGTAAATAATAAAATAGCTCGTATTAAGATACAAATACGTGTTCCAGGGCGGCGAGTGAAGGGGTGGTTTAGTGATGGGGAGATATCGATTGTTTTGCTATCGATAATTTTGACAATCAAGCGAAGCGCGAGACGGATATCAGTGTGTTTCGTATGGCGATCCCTTAGCTGCGCTACTATGCTTCAGAATGCCACCATATTTTTAATGTGATAAAATCAAAATCAAACAATCTAAAGATTTTTATTAATGTAGACCAGAAAGTCAAGAAAGAAAAGGCTAGTGATTGCTTAAAACTACCACCTGTTCGAAATGTCATTTCTGTGGAGAAGAAGGGTGATTCTTGTATTACGTTCATGGGGTAAGGAAGAACAATCAAAACGAGCTAGATAAGCTTAAGTATAAATTAAACGCAAATATAGGTACCTACATTCATAAAAGTCCTATTTAGCCACATGATTGAGGTTCTCTAACGATTTCTTGCTGCGAGACTAAAAAAGGTGATAGGTAATACGGTCATTAAGAATTACGAAAGTTGCCATTAATAAATATGTTAATACACTACCTGTCATTATTTCCCGCCTACGATAGTAAAAGCTATGGTTAGATCGTTAAGTTGCATTAAAAAGCCCGAGGCGTATTCAAAATGGTCGCTTTAGATGGTGATAGAGGTTTAAATTATTAAGACGTTAGTGGTTAGACCGCTGGACTGCAAAGTCAGAGGTCTCGGGTTCAAACCCAGGTTTATCACTTGCTTTAACGTTTTTAAAGTTTCTCCAAGGTGTGTGAAGTTCGCCAACCCGCACTGGGCCAGCGTGGTGAACTCCATAGTTTACCATGCTGGCCCACTGCGGGTTGGCGAAGGGTTTAGGCCATCCTAAACCCTCTCAGTTTGAGAGGAGGCCCGTGACCAACGGTGGGACAGTTTCTTAAAAGGGCTATTATTATTAATATATTATAGTTGAGTAGTCTATTCGCACCTTGTTATCTTAAAGTGGAGAGGTCCAATCTCAGCTCGTACCTATAAGTTTTTCAAAATATGTATACGAATCTTTTGGGTAATGATTGTAATTTTCTCAAAACATCGTAAAGAATTAGAGAATTTGACCAGTTTTCGAAAGACATGTAAAATAATGTGCCCTAAAATAAGCCAATAACACGCTAACAGTCGCATTGAGATTAAAATACCTTGGTGAAGTGTGGGTGTGCTATGTAAAACTCTGCATACCTCTTTTAAGAATACGGGAGAGAGAAGTAGTTCTGTTTTGACACAATGGTATTCGACCATTTATTAATATTTGAATGCTTGTTCACGGTCAACATCTTTTTTGTATCGGTTAGTTGAAGCAGTGTATTGTTTTTGTTAAAAACATCGACACGCGATGCAAGTGCCACTTTAGGTCAGCGAATGACTTATCAAACAAAATCTTTTCATTTAACAATGTCATGAATAACTTAAAATCACCACACGGCTCTCCATGATCTGCCGACAAAGAGCCCTCAGTTTCTTCGGACACATTATGTCAGGGGAAGCAGATTATTTTAGGGAAAATGGACGGTAGACGTACTCAGGGAAGGGCACCTGACGAGATGGTCTGACGCAATAAAGAAGGCGGTGGGTGGCAGCATGCATCGGGCGGTAGACTCCGCATATGACCGCACCCAATGGAGACTGTTTGTGCGTGGTCGCGATCTTCAGAAATGAGGGAACGAGGAAGAAGAAGAATACACTTAACAACCCTAATGTTTTCTTCACACTATCATTCAGATGATATAAAAATAATTGATAACCAGATAGTACTAATCGATCCCGTGGGGGTTCTCCTTGTGTGCGCCAAGATAATGTGTAAAAAATACGTCACTACGTACAGTAACGTATTAAAATGCATTTTTTTTAAACACTTAGTCCCACACTAGGATTTATTCCTGTGTGTGGGTGCGTTTACAAACATGAAAATTGACATACACAAATACACAGACCGGAACAAATAATTGTGGATCACACAAAGATTTGTCCCGTGCGGGAATCGAACCCGCGACTTAAGCTCTTAACCACTGCGCTTAGTCGTCCGTCAATTTCTCGCTATAGTCATTAGTCTGTTCACTATAAGAAACAATTGTTCATTGCCGTTTATGTTAAAGAAAAAATAATCTTATGGCGTCATTATGAGGTAGTTCTGCTTTAGTCTCTGCCCATCCCAATGCGATTAAGGCGTCAGTGTATGTATTTATGTATGAAGTTTTTCTGTTGAATGGACGGTTGCATAATAATATAGAGGAATCATAACATAAAGACTATTCTACAGAAACTTTCTACAGAGTAGTCGAGTTCTAAATTTACCATCGATACATTTTTCTCATCCCTACGGCGCGGGTAGCATCGGCATTCTCATGTAGGTCGCATAAAAATAACGTTTTCGCGCCACCCCGTAGCACATGTGTTCAAATATTGAGTACCGACGCTACCCTCGACCGAGGGTTGCCAGGGTGAAAAAATTGGCAGCCAACCTCATTGGTATTATTTTAATTTTTAATGATGCATTCATTTTGCTGTTTTTTTGGTATTTCATATTGCAGTGAAGAGAAATATAGCAATATGCATATATACATAATAAATACGTCATTAGTCTAGTTTCAGGTCTGGATGAGGATGTTCGGATCAAGTCTTCTCACTCCGCAACATCGTAGAGAAGCATCTGGCAGTGGGCCGGAAGGTTTTCTGCGGTTTTGTAGATCTGGAGAAGGCATTTGACAGAGTTGTGCGAAAGAGACTTTGGGACATTTTGCCAGAGTATGGTATAGATGGCACTCTGTTGCGAGCCGTCCAGTCCACTTATGTGGACTGCAAGGCATGCGTACGGGTGGGTGGTAACAGGTCACCCTGGTTTGACGTTAAAATCGGCGTCAAGCAGGGTTGCGTGTTGTCCGCTAGACTGTTTATAATATATCTGGACAAAAGTCTTCAAAGACTGAAAGCGATGAATGAAGGTGTACAAATGGGTGACTTAGTGGTAAACCATCTACTTTATGCAGATGACGCGGTTTTAATAGCGCCAACAGCCACTGATCTGCAAACACTAGTCACAGTTATGAAAAACGACTGCATGATCAATGGCTTACACTTGAATGTGAAGAAAACCAAGATTATGGTTTTTGAAAGGGAAGAAACCAGAACGAATGTAAGGATTGTGGTTGGTAACGATGTGCTGGAGCAAGTGAATGAGTTTGTATATCTTGGATGCGCCTTCAGTAAGGATGGGAAATACACCGCTGACATAGAGAGAAGAGTGAGTGCAGGGAACAGAGTGAATGGTGCGATGGGAAAGCTACTCGGGAGCCGGCACTTAAGCCATAAGGCGCAGCTGGCCATACATAACGGAGTTCTTGTCCCAACGCTGTTATATGGTAGCGAGAGCTGGGTATGTAAGAAGGAGAATGAAAGTAGGATAAATGCGGTAGAAATGCGAGCTCTGCGGAAGATGTGCGGAGTGAAGCTGACCGACCGCATTAGCAACAGCATAGTAAGACAGCTAGTAGGTATGAAAGATAGTATCGGTGTAAAGATGAGAAAGGGCATGCTCCGTTGGTTCGGGCATATAGAAAGAATGCCAGAGGAAAGAATGACAAAACAGATATACAATGTGAAAGTGGAAGGATGCAGGTACCGGGGAAGACCTAGACTATCTTACCACGACCAAATAAACCGAGTCTTATCTGATGGAAAAGTCAAGAGTCTCCGTAACCGGCGAGCGTGTATGAGACGAACTATGAGAGTCGAGGAAGCCAGAGAGGTATGTAAGGAAAGAACCTGTTGGAACTCTGTACTCTCTGCCTACCCCGCAAGGGATCTGGCGTGAGGTTATAGATAGATAGATAGATATAGATTAGTCTAGTGGTATGAGTGTGAGCTGGTTAGCTTACTAGATGGCGGGATAGCAGATTCTGCCGCCGCACGGAATGATTATTGGTATGATTCACAGATATTTATTTGGGTATCTGTTTGTTAACGCATACTTATTACAGTGACAATTCCAAATAAAAAAAAGTACTATAAATATTATAAAGAATTGTTACGCGTTGTTGCTCTTTGATTTTCATAGTAGAATTTGCATTTCTAACCTTGGCAACCCTACTGCCGGGTACGCTAAGATTGCCTCTTATCATATTTATGCAGTATTGTCTTTGTTCTGTTTATTTTTCCGTTCGTTTCCCGCTTTTCAGAAACTTCAAATCTATATATACATATATTTGTTCGCGGTTCGTTTCTTGCATTCTCAACAGGAAATTGGACGCCATTTTCTTTGGAATACCTACAACAAAGAAAGAGTAGGCAGAGGTGAAAATTGCTTTTTTTTCTATTGAGAACTGCTTAGCGATTGATCCTATCCTGCCTAAAATGACGATGGGGCCGAAGCTGAAATAGGCTTAGGAGATGGAAGTTAGACCGAGTTCCGAATCGGTATGCCAGGCCCACCTCCTCCTCCTCGTATGGCAAATGTTGATGTGGCGGGATGACTTTGCTGGGAGCGTGGTGACCAGCCACGGCCGTAGCCTACCACCGGTGAAGGTGATCGTTTAGCATAGCTCAAGGACCATGTGTTTCCGTAATCCTAGAACTGTGTTCGAGTAACATTAAACAGATTCGTAAAGGATATTATTGGTCTACATGAATATAAAACTTATGATTTCAATTTAATAATGATTAAATGATCCTCTCATATTGGTAATTTGATGGACTCCACCTCATTTAGGTTAAGTATATGCCTACGTATTGGAGCTAAGTTCTTTGTGCCACATTGCTGTCGTTGTGGAGAGAATGTCGACCAGTTTGGACACCATGGCCGCAATCATGTCTCCGAAGCGCCGGTAGAATATCGCGGCATGCCAGAATTAATGGTGTCATCCATCGGGCCTTTGCCACCGCCAATGTGCCGGCCGTTTTGGAACCAAACGGCCTTATGCGTGACGATCGTAAGAGACCCGAAAGAATGACAAATATTCCCTGGACGATGGGACGGCCTCTGGTATGTGACGCGACCTCTGTCGATACCGTGTGTGTGAGTGATGTACGCTGTTGGCCGCGAGGCCTTTACAGCTTTACCAGACTTAAGGGCGAGCGTGCAACCACTACGCTCGAGCCAGAAGGACAAGAGGCGACATACTCGAGGGCGCCTTGAAAAGGCGGCTTCGGTTGGGGCAGTCGCTGTGCGGTGAGGGGGTCCACTACTAAGTGCACCGGTCAACCGCCGGCTAGGGGAGGGGATCTATGACTTCGTCGTCGCCCGTATTCGGAGCGGAAAGAAGGGATGACAAAGCTTCGGGGGAATCGGTGAGAACATGTCGCGGCCGGCGGTGGCGGGGGCGGCGGCTACGATTAACGGATTCGCATGGGTAGATGCGTTCGCGAAGTGTCGAGTTGTCGCCTTTTTAATATAGGCGCGAATAGGTTCGAGACCAAGATCGGAGTGGAGGTCGACATTCCGTAAAAACCATGGGGCTCCTACGGCTTTACGGAGGAAGCGGTTTTGAACCGCTTGGAATTGGGGCCGAGTGAGAGGGGGTCGAGTGCCCGAACAGCACACACGCATAAGTCATGATGGGTCGTACGCAAGTTTTGTAAAGTGTCACCTTATTTCTAAGGGACAGTTTACTCCGCTTGCAGATTAGCGGATAGAGACGACTGAACACAAAGGATGCTCGGTGACGGACTCGCTTGATGTGCGGGCCGAAGGACATGGTATTGTTTAGGCTGACCCCTAGATATTTGCCTCTTTGACCCAGGGAATGGGTCGGTCGAACATGGTCACATGACCGAGATATCTGTCGATACCTTAGCGCCGTCGCACCTTCCAGAGACAGTCAATAAGACTGGTAGCGCCGCGGATTCTGCCGAGTGCCGCAAATGGCGCAAATACAGCAACCTGGATAAAGGATGCTTATTTGAGCCATTTGGTGTGGAGACTTTGGGTCCATGGGGTGCAAGTGCCTATCACATCTTTGGGGAACTGTCTAAAAAACAGGTCGACACTACACGTGACCAGAGGGCTGGTACGTGTCTCGCGGAAAGCATCAGCATTGCTATCCAGCGCGGGAACGCTGCCAGCCTTCTGTGCACCCTGCCGAACGCCAGCGATTTGGCACAGTTGTACATATTGTTAAATATTTACTACTTTTTACTGTATTTTTATTTATTTAAAATAGGTGATAATTAGTTTTTTGAAGTGAAAACTTTTTTAGGCGTGTTGGGCATTTTTGAGATGGGAAAAAACCATTGAACTCGCGACACTGTTACCGTTACCGACACCTCTGTATATAAGTATGTACATATATTGTGTATGTACGTACATAGATACTTTCATTTCAGTTTTCACTTTGTCTGCACTCCCGGAGTGCCATTGATGTTTTTTTTTGATAATTCACACACATATACATTTGATATATTTAAGTTATCAGATTTTTTTTTAATTTCAACATAAAAAAGTTGATTTCCCTCCGTAATGATTGATACAAACTTCTACTAAAAACAAGGTTTTTACAACCATCATACACGTGTTTTCTACTAATGTTAAACACCCATGCAAAGCAGAATTTTGTATAAATAAAAACTTTAGATTTTGATTTAATACTGATTTGCTTAATTAGAAACTGTTTTAAAACTAGTATACGGCGCTCGTAGCGCTGTGCGACCGGGGTGTTCTTACCGATCACCAAGGTTAAGCAGCGTTCGACTCGGTCGGCCTGAGATGGGTGACCGTTTGTGGCATTTTCATATTCAAGCGTCTCCGTGCTTCGGAAGGCACGTTAACCGTTCGTCCCGGCTACCACTTAATGTGGTAGTCGTTAAGCCTTAAAGGCGGCTTGATAAGTTCCAACAGCAGGTGGCCATAAACCTGCCTCCATCAATCCGCACTGGGTCCGCGTGGTGGAGTATGACCTAATCTCTCTCACCTCGATTTGTGAGAGAAGGCCTTTGCCCAGCAGTGGGCAGTATAGGCTGATATTATTAATATTATTATTAAAACTAGTATTACATACCACACACGGTAAGATTAATAAATTGATTGATTGATTTGATTTTTAATGAGTATAAACATGATTAAGAACTTCTTCTTTGCTACATTAAGAATTGTATTAAAACTAGTGTTGCAATCATTCTAGACGTATTTTTTGACTAATATTAAATAGCCACGCAAAGCAGATCAGCTGTATTTGTGTCACGTCCGACCTCACTGAGTCTAAAGCACTTTATTGTATATTTATGCTAAACGTTTGATTTGTTAGACAGTGTTACGTTTTACGTGTAATAACTGAATACTCAAGATCATAAGGCAGCGATAGCACAGTGGAGTACGTGACAGAGGTATATAGGAAAATAATTTTTTGGAATGTTGATAGAAATAATGTCCGAAGAAAGAATAACAAAGCTGATATACAATGCGAAAGTGGAAGGATGTAGGTACCGGGGAAGACCTAGACTATCTTACCATGACCAAATAGACCGGATCTTATCTGAAGGACAGGTCAAGAGTCTCCGTAACCGGCGAGCGTGTATGAGACGAACTATGAGAGTGGAGGAAGCCAGATAGGTATGTAAGGAAAGAACCTGTTGAAACTCTGTACTCTCTGCCTACACCGCAAGGGATCTGGCGTGATGATATAGATAGATAGAATTTGTTGGAAATCTGCGCTCTTTGCCTACCCCGCAAGCCCTCGCGTGATGATATAGATATACGTAATCGTTATTACTGATAGTGTGAGAAAGCTGGCATTTTAAACACGGGGTCTGTTATTCAAATTCTTCGTAATCAAATCCTGCGGACTTTTGGGTTAACAGAAATCTGTGTGCGTTTGTGATATTCCGACGGTGAAGTGAAACATCGTGAGGGAGGTGACCTCACCTAATTTTTTAATAGAATCTACAAAACCTCTTAAAGATGTGTTTAAATGATGGATACAATATTATTCAGTGTCTGGATTTAGACGTACTATGTATACCTTGCGTTTCCATCGGAATAACTAGTTTGTAAGTATATTTAATTTCACACAAATTTGTATAATAGACACGCATAGGTAAGGTATAGGTGAATCAAACCCACGACTATATCGATTAAGGCGATCGGCGGACTCGAAGAGGGGATGTTTCCGTCAAAATTTAAACTAAGATTACAAGAAATCATAAAACTCGTCAACACTCAAAATTTCAAGCACACTCAATATTTGAAACACCTTTTCAAATAATGACCACTCAACAAAGTTCTACTTAATCAATTAAATTTTCAATCCTAGCAACACGGAACGTACGTTTGGAAAATTGAGCTAATTGCGAGAGCGGGAATCACGTCGGGAGGATTTCCGAACATAAAAAGAAAGATGGCGACTGGATTTTTCGTTTTTAATTATCGTTTTCGAAGGGGAGGCTTTAAATTGGAGTGCTCTCCTGAAAGAGGCTAAATGGACCGAGTGAATTGAGGAAGGGTGAAAGTGATGTTCTATGTTTGTGTAATTTTGATTCGATTAGTTGCAACGAAAGGTCTTCCTGCCAATTTTGAGATACCTAGTCACTTCAAATCATTTATTTTTTATAAACCTTCGTGCTCTTCTTAATAATTTACTATGTTATTGAGGTTTTTGTATCTAATAATTCTCCGGAGCATTCTATATTCTAGAATTATGTCTGTCTATACTGCGTATTATATATATTCTTTCATAGTCAATGCCATGACTCCAGATGCCTTGTGGGACTCTGTAATAGTGCCTACTATGACAATAGGCTTGCCTCTATTACATTGGAAGTTAACGTCATCGGCGAAATGTGGGTGGATCTGGAATCCATCCACTGGATCAAGAAGACCCGGGCTCGATCCCCACACGGAACTAATAATTGAACAAAATTTGATGTCTGTAAACAACATAAGAATAATTCCTAGTGTGGAGTTACGTTTTTATAAAATAGAAGTGTACAAAGTACACCTTTGCCACACCACTTGGGGGATATAGGTGTTTATTATTCATCATCATTATTATCTCAGTCTATACTTGTCCACTGCTGAACATACGCCTCCCCAATCGCTTTCCATCGTAACCGGTCCGAAGCTACCTGCATCCAACGACTTCCTGCGATTTTCACAAGATCGTCGGTGCATTTGGCAGGCGGTCGACCTACGCTGCGCTTGCCTATACGTGGTCTCCACTCTAGAATCTTTCTGCCCCAACTCCCCTCCAATCTTCGCGCTATGTGACCCGCCCATTGCCACTTCAGCTTGCTAATCCTGAGGGCTATGTCGGTGATCTTGGTCCTTCTACGAATCTCCTCATTCCTGATTCGATCACGTAGAGAAACGCCGAACATAGCTCTTTCCATAGCTCGATGAGTTTATTATTATTGTTCTATTATTTTTCTAGTTACAACTAAATATAAAAATAGTGTCCACAAATTGAACACAACCCAAGTTTAAGGGCGGGTCAATAAGTCTGTGACTCTTTGAATTTCCCGCCTCTTAATTGAAATGGCAACACTGCTCCTGTCAACAGCCGACTGTCAGTTGACTCCTGTCGAAATTTGAACAAGCTGCGTTATTTAGTTTGTGTTTGGCAGCCGTTGATAGCAGACTACCGCGTGTTTTGAGAAGAAAATGGTTAAAAGTGAATTTCATGTGCTCATTAAGCATTATTTTTTGCGGAAAAAAACCATCACTCAAACCAAAGCTAAGCTTGATAAATATTATGGGGACTCTGCATCATCCATTTCCATGGTAAAGAAGTGGTTTACTGGATTTCATTGGGGAGGCCTATGTTCAGCAGTGGACAAGTATAGGCTGAGATGATGACTGGATTTCGATGTGGCCGTAAAAGCACGGAAGATGCTGAACGATATGGACGCCCAGTTGAGGTCTCTACATCCGAAACAATCACTTGGGTATGAGAAAGCTTTCCGCGAGATGGGTGCCGCGTTTGCTCACAATCGACCACAAACGCAACCGAGTGACAATTTCGCAGGAATGTTTGGCGTTGTTCAACCGCATTATGGACGAGTTTTTGCGCCGTTTCGTAACCGTGGACGAAGCGTGGATCCACAACGACATACCGTAGACCAAACAGCAGTCAAAACAGTGGGTTTCTCGGGGTGAATCGGAGCCAAAGAAGGCAAAGGTGGGTTTGTCAGCCAATAAAGTCATGGCGACCGTTTTTTGGGATGCACGCGGTATAATCCACATTGACTACCTTCAAAAGGGGAAAACAATCAATGGAGACTATTATACCAATTTATTGGGTCGATTCAACGAGGAATAGAAAAAAAACGACCGCTTTTGGCCAAGAGAAAAGTCCTTATAGAACTCAAAAGAGACTAAGTTGAAAAATAAAAAAACTTTTTATCTAAAAACCCGTGTCTCATTCAAAAAGTCACGGACATATTGACCTGCCCTCTATATTCGCAACGATTATAAACGTTCCATCGTTCCGGGATAGTTATCTCGTCGGAACAGGAAGGGAAAGGCCCGCTTGTTACGTAAGTGTATAAATTCGGGGCTCCAAAGCTGTAGATAGTGGTTACTGTAGAGTATTGTGTGTATCTACCTAAATAAATACCGACCTGATAGGTGTTTGGTAAATTTCGGTAAGTACCTAATGTTACCAGTTCATTCTGAACTTATTTGTAACATTGTTATTTCTTGAACTTAATGTTTACATGCAAATACTTACGTATGGGTAATCTGAGAGTGATCTGAGGTAATCTTTGATGGGTAGAATTCGCTATATTTTACAACTCGGACATTTTCGGTTTGAGTGGATGAAGTAAAAAATATGTATGTAATTAAAAGGACATTGTCGTCAAAATTGCCCCAGAACCAACAAACATTTGCCCCATGCCATCATAATTTATCTATTTTATTAAAATAACGGCAAATATCTGTATCTAACGGATAATTTGCAATCTAAAACGAGTTTTTCAAAGTATTGTCAAGTATGTCAACACACATTATAACCTCAAATGTACTAATGGCTACAGAATTATAACCTCAAAACCTAATACTTTTTGGGCAATATTGCGATTCCCTAGCTTATCCGTTTAATAATAAATGCCTTGAGAGAATTTATGAGTGATTTGAAATCATACAAGTATTTTTTTATTGCTGTTGGTTCTGTGGCAAATCCTGAATGGGCGCAGAACAATGTCTTTTATATTTATTCTTGTAACTTTTCCCCTTAAACTTTCGCACCTACCACACTTGTCTCACACCACCCTACTTGTTGACTACCCTACCTGACTTGCAGAAAAGGCCGCAGGCATTAAGTCCGCCTATGCACATAAGTACATAAAGTATAAATACATAATAAATAAATAAATAAGTCAAGAGTCTCCGTAACCGGCGAGCGTGTATGAGACGAACTATGAGAGTCGAGGAAGCCAGAGAGGTATGTAAGGAAAGAACCTGTTGGAACTCTGTACTCTCTGCCTACCCCGCAAGGGATCTGGCGTGAGGTTATAGATATATAGATAGAAAAAAATACTAATTATAAAGTATAGTAATCATACATATTTTCACAACCATTTACCCGCAAGGGTTAGTCAATTGTTAACAACTGACACAAATCATCTATTAAGCGCCCTGCACTAGATGATTTTACCAATTCCTTTAATTAAGTGTGTATGAAGTATGTTGTTTCTCATGTGTTTTTTTAAGTTACATGTGTCTCACTTGTTGGTGATCTAAATAAATAAAAAATAAAATACTAATAAAACACTTTATATCATGTGTCTTGAAGCCACACATTTTAAATAATATTTGTATATATGGCTACAAGATGGAACGATGACCGGCTGAATGTCGCAGATAAAAACTAAGTCGTGCTGTGGATGTCTCGCCAGGATGATATCATAGGCATTAAAAATAAATTCTACCCTTTCTACCAATACGTCAATAAACTAGCAACACTGACATTGCGCGGCAAAATGTAGATAAGTCGGCCATTAGAATGCTTACCGCGCGCGCTCCGGCCGGCGGCGGCGGTGCGATTTCATATATTTACATCTCACACACGTAGGGACCGCGTTGAAAACTTGTATTATTTATTGATATGCCATTCGTTATTCTAGTTTATCTTTTGGAATTATATTTTTATGTGGATTTTTTGAAGATGTGTTGTTGACTTGTTGTTTTACGCGAATATTACGCGTGGAATTAAACTAATTTTACTGGTTTTATTGCATTTTATTTCTGATGGAGTAAAGCATAATGGTTTAGTTAAATAGTCGTCGGAGCGAGACAGGAGCGCGACGGAATCGCTTGGCTATGTTCGTTCGTGACGTTTGCCGTCGTGCCGAGTGGGGCTGCGGTGTGTGGCGTGTCCCGTACATTTCAGTACATTACAACTCCCCAAGTCACGCCTCCGTCGCACTGCGTCGGCTGTGTGGCGAAACCTTGTTTTTGTTTGCAATAAAATAATAAATCAAGCCTATAGTGATGGCAAATTTTACTTAGCCTTACTAGCTATCCAGCCCGTCTGCGGGGATAGGTCTAAGTGTAACTGACGGTATTGTCCTAGATAGATACATAACTCTTTATTGTGTACCAGTAACAAACATGTTAAGCAAGAAACAAATAAAAGAAGACTATGTAACACAAGGGGCGGTTTTATCGCTAAAAAGCAATCTCTTCCAGGCAACCTTGGGATGGAGAAATTGATTTGGTCGTGGCATAGAAGGGAGTGCACTAGTCAAAAAACAAATAGCAATAAATACTTACAGTAAATAGCGGCGGTATAGACTAAAATATAATATATAAACGCAAACACATACAATAAAATACGATATAATAGAGATCTACAATACAAAATTACTAAACATACACATAATTACCTATTTAGATATGACAGTAGGATCCGGTGGTCAAAGAGATAAATAATGCTTTTTCACCTGATCTTTGAAGCTCTCTAGCGACGACGCACGCCGTATACTGACAGGTAAAGTATTCCACAGTCGTACCGCCTGGACAGCAAAAGACTTATCATAGAAGCTGCTGCTATGAAGGGGCATCCTTAGGCTAAAGTTTTCTGAGAATCTGAGACATTGGGTGTCACTGCTTTTTAGGTACTCAAAACGTTCTATAAGATAAGAAGGAGAGGAAGGGTTAAAGAATATAGTGAAAAGAAGAGAAAGGATATGTACGTTCCGGCGAAATCGAAGGGTTTGGAGCCGCTCAAGCTTATTTAGCTGGTCCTCCGACTGCTAGGCAAAGGTTTTCTCTCACAAATCGAAGTAAAATAAGTAGGTCTATATACGGAACCACCACGAACACTCAGTACGGTGGAACAGAGGCAGTTTTATGGTCACCTGCTGTTGAAACATATCGAGGCGCCTAGAAGGCAACCTGGCTTAACGAGAACCGTGATCAATAGCTTTATATGCCTTCCGAAGCCCGGAAAAGCTCCTTATTCGCTGTGACCCAACATGGCGCGTTACGAAAACTTCGTGAAATGTACGTAAAATAGTGTTATGTATGCCATTGGGGTACCATTCAACGATAATTTAACGAAGTTGTTATATCGCGCCGCTGTACGCGCTTAAAGAAACCCAGCTTGGGGAGTTGCTATGTAATGAAATGTATGGGAAATGCCACGCAGCGCAGGCACGCTCGGCGAGACGCCATACTTTTGTGTGTGTGTGTGTGAATGATCTACGCTGTTGGCCGCAGGGCCTTTGAAGCTTCACCGGACAAGAGGGCGAGCGTGAAACCACCACGCTCGAGCCAGAAGGGCAACTAGCTCAAGGGCGCCTCAATGAGGAATGGCCTCGGCTTGGGCAGTCGGGGGAGGGCGTATACAAAGTGTCTCGCCGTGGTGCTCTACACCGGCCGGCGGGCAAGGGATTCTTCAACCTCGCCGGCGAGGTCGGTGTCTGATCCTGTGTGCGGTATCTGTATCCGAAAGAGGGGATGTAATAGCATCGGGAGGGTCGAAGACAACATGCTGCGGACGGCGGTAGCTGATAGGAGGGGAGTTCGGTTCGTAGTCGGCGGCGTCTACGATTAACGGATTTCTATGATTGGTCGCGTTCGCGAAATATCGAGTTGTCGCTTTTTTAATAGAGGCGCGAATAGTTTCGAGACCGAGATCGGAATGGAGATCGGCATTCTGTATGAACCACGGGGCTCCGACGGCTTTGCGGAGGAAACTGGTTTGAACGTAGACGAGCGCTTGGATCGCGCTCCCGACGAGTTCCGTCGAGCTCCGTCGGCTATTTGCCCAAGCCTTAATTGATCATTGCGAATAAGAGCCTTGTGTTCTAATCCCAGGTTAAATAAAGTGTATATTTATTTATTTGTTTTTAAAAAACGTAGCCCCACACTAGGATTTATTCCTGTGTCGTGGGTGCGTTTACAAACATGAAAATTGACATACACAAATACCCAGACCGGAACAAAAAATTGTGGATCACACAAAGATTTGTCCCGTGCGGGAATCGAACCCGCGACTATTAGACACAGTGGGCGGAGCGGCTTAAGCTCTTAACCACTGCGCTAAATCGTCTGTCAGTGTGGTTTACTATTGTAAAATTTGAAGTAGTACGTGGTTTTGAATCGCTTGTCATAATAGCAATAGGTTCGCTTCTACATTGGGCCCGAACATCGAAGGCGATATGTGAGTGTACAAATCATTTTTTTAATTGTTGTCATAACATAAAAATTAACACCGTCATGCCTATATTCCCAAAGCGGGGTTGGCAGAGGTGTACTGAGTACACCCACTTTTCGCCGACGATGTTAGGTCCTATGTAATAGGGCCGAACATTTTGCCATATACCGGACACAATTCCAAACTCTGAAATCATAATGGAAATTTTTCGTTAGAAAAACTATATTTGCCCGACCTAGGATTTGAACCTTGTGATTACAAAGCGACGCGTTTTGCCACTAGACTAACGAGGTAGTTAATTGTTGTCACTTAATTGAAATTAAATAAGGTACCCTGGAACAATGACTGTTGGACGTCAAACGCTTCAGTCCCACCCGTGACCATGGCTGCTGCAGAGCACTCGAAACTTAAGGAAACTATAAATAAACCGCGATAAGATCCGAGATATCTTAATTGTTATTTATCTATCTATCTTTCTATCTATATCATCTCGCCAGATCCCTTGAGGGGTAGGCAGAGAGAGTACAGAGTTCCTACAGGTTCTTTCCTTACATACCTCTCTGGCTACCTTAATTGTTATTTAATTGTTCAGAAAGAAAGAAAGAAAGAAAGAAAATACATTTATTTAACCACACACAACAAACTATAAACAAAAGGTAAATATACATAATACAGCATACAAAAAACATACACAATACAGCATATGCCAGCGATTGTGTGGGGCTAAACAGGCTACTACCTCAGCATATTGCTGCACCATAAATACTTATGGTGCAGCGCTGGTATTCTGGCAGCACCTATGAAAAAGGTGACGTCACAGATGTCATATCGACGATTCCACACATTCAGATGTGAATGAATAAGAAAATTGTTGAATGAATATTATATAATAATTATAGTAAGTTTAATAAACGAGCAACAGATATAGGAAAATAAAATTAAAAAAATTGTAGGGTACATAATAAAAAAGAAAACTTCAATTATCAACCTTAAGGAAGAGGACATGGACAGACATAAATCTACAATTGGTGACCATCAGTGTGTATAATAAAGCGAGAAATTACTTTAAGATTGCAGTGCTGGTACATAAAACAGGTGTGCCTCCATACAGGTGAGCAAAAACGTAAGGTGAGTGCGCTAACATTTTTTTTGCGTATCCAGGAGTAGCTTTTTAAGCGTTGTTTTAAATGTACCAATTGTTTTAAGGGCACGCACAGGAGGAGGCAAGTCGTTCCAGCACCGGGAGTTCACAACTGGTACACTTCTGTCATCCCCAGCTTGGGGAATATAGGTGTGCCGGTGTGTATTAACTATAAATTTTCATCTTTTCAGAAATTTATATACCTATTTACCCTATCAAACGAAAATGCTTTGACCTTCACCAAAACGCCAGTGTTTATAAGTATAAAAAAATATATAAGTATAAAAAAGAAAATACTTTCTTCCGGCAAGATATGGAGGCAAGATAATTATTCCCAAACGATTTAGCAAAAATAAGGAAAAGAGGAGAGAAAACTCGCTATATACAATGTTTGCGAACAGAAATATTTATTTACTGAGGAAAAACATGGGTTTGTGTTTTTTTACTTAACTTTCTTTGTCTACGAAAAAAAGAATAGGTAGGTTTATATTGTATAATCAGACAATACTGTCTCACTGGTGGACAAAGGCTTTCTCTCACCACTCGAGGTGAGAGAGATTAGGTCATACTCCACCAGGCGGAGCTAGTACGTTGCCGTGTAGGTATGTCTGTGATTAGAACTTACCCAAGCCGCTTATAAGGCATTCGCTTAATAACTATACCTTAAACCAATGTATTACAATCTTTTTAAGACGCGACCCCCTTAGTGTGAATTTTTCGTGACCCCATACCTTCCGGTGTATTTTTACAAATATCAAAACCGCACATTTTTATTAATTGTTTATCTGTTTAATGCATAATTAAGTACTATAGGTACTTAATTATGCAGACAATTTACATCGCCAAATGCTTACACAAAATTTTGAAAACGATTTGATTCTATGTCTAGCAAGAAAGGTTTCAAGATGAGAGAAATTATTTAACGATTGACTTGTATTGTGTGTGACTGTGTATTGGTCTACCTGCAAAATATATAATTTTCGCGGGTTCGATTCCCGCACGGGACAAATCGTTGTGTGATCCACAATTATTTGTTTCGGTCTGGGTATTTGTGTATGTGAGTTTTCATGTTTGTAAACGCACCCACGACACAGGAATAAATCCTAGTGCGGGGCTACGATTTCAAAAAAAAATTTAATAATCTTTAATTAACTTTTTCCTTATATATATTTTTTTACTTTTTTACTGAACCAGGGGGTCGCGACCCACAGGTTGAATAACCCTGCCTTAGACTAATACCCGTATCTATAAACATGTCTAGTTACTTTTACTCAGTTATTTACTTACTACATAACTTTTATTCTATAGTTGAGAAATTGTCAAAAGTAAGAAATGCCTAAAGTTAGTTTTCGTAGCCAAGAATAGAACTATAAACACATAACATTACTTGGCGAAGTAAATTTTTAGGACTAAGTAATTAAATGTCTATAGATACGGATGTTAGACTTGTCTAGACAAAACAATGCATCCAAAAATGGCGCCACAAGCGGCCTCAGTTATAGTACAACAAGGATTTTTTGGCCCATAGATGACATTAACAGGGGGGCATTGGTGTGAAATTAGAGTTAATATTTAGCAAAATTTTCCCTTTTTCAAGGAGATATTTCAACAGTTAGGTCAGCACGGTTACTAATTAAACAAAGGACTTGGGTAGATTTCATAGAAAATGGCAACTCTGCGACTGTCATGAAGGGACATTTCACTTAATGACAGCTTTAGTTTCCATTTTGGCCGTAGGCCAAAAGATCCTTGTACGACTGTATGCACTGTGTCCGCGATGCCAATGTTCGATTTTTTGAATATTTGTTTAAAAGCTGTCAATGGGTAAATAAGTTATGTGCTGTTTTCGCGCGCGCGTTGCTTCATCTAAGCAATTAATGTATTTAAGACTTAGAATTAATTAGCTGTGTTGCCAGAAACAGCTGAAAGATGTAGGAATACAAACTACATTTGTATAATACACCTACTTAACAAATACCATCTCAACTATAACTAAACAAGCTTTATTACATCAAAAACTACAATCGTCAAAATAAGTCCCAAATAAACAAACCAATAACTCGGAATAAAATAATAAACGGTAGAAATAAGTGTAAACGCTAGCAACACTGCGGTAATAAAAACAGATATTAAAAGCGGCGGGCACACATTCATCACAAGTGTTGCCAGTTAGATTGATATAAAATACCCCTTGGTATTTTCTTTACTGCTTGCAGTCTTCTTGAGATGGGATTTTAAACGGGAACCACTTTTTAATATGTTTTGGTTTATCTTAAAATAAAGAATAACCGAACAAGTGTGAGTTGGACTCGCGCTCTGAGAGTTCCGTAATATAAAAAAATATGTAACAATTTTCTGACTTTTTTCTTTTATTTGTACCATGAAATTCTCCTTATATACTCACCGTCACGCCTATATTCCCCAAGCGGGGTGGCACAGGTGTACCGAGTACACCCACGTTTCGCCGACGATGTTAGATCCCATGTAATAGGGGGCGAGCCAATTGCCATATACCGGGCACAATTCCAGACTCCGGACTCGTACTGGGAAGTTTTCGTTAGGAAAACTATACTTGTCCGATCCTAGGATTTGAACCCAGGACCTCGTGATCACAAAGCGATGCGCTTTGCCACTAGACCAACGAGGCAGTCAGAAATCCTGCTTCTTGTAAAATTTCTTAATTCTAGGTTATCGGGACGTACCCTAAAGGGTTAAGATGAAATAATTTAAATGGCTCACAGAACATGCCAATTTTACTCAAATATTAAAGCTTATTACTGAAAAGCTTTTTATTGAGAACAATTTCAGGTCCCTCTGTATTATATAAAAGAGATTAAGTTCAGTTTTCAGAAGAGCACCAGCATACAACTTGTTTCTGTATGTCTTACGACTACATTTTATTTGTTCCTATACTGACGTGGTGTGTGTTCCACAGATGCGTTTGTGTGACGTAGTGTTTGAGCCACAGATGTGTATGTCATACACGTACCATACACACACCGTGGTGTTTGTTCCACAAATTCATATATTTTTTGTGGTGTGTGTTCCAAAGATTCGTATGCCTTACGTGATATTTATAGCTATAGCTAGCAATTATTCCGGTTTGGCAGCTTTTAGTAATCAAAAAATTAAAATACACAAACACTAATACCAAAATAAATATTTGGTGGTCACACAAAGATTTGTCTCATGCCGGAATCAAAACCGTGACTACTCGATCTAGTGAGCGGAGCGACTCACTTCACCACCGACCAAGTTGTTTCTGTATGTGTTACGTGGTTTCTGTTCCACAGAGGCGAATGTGTAACGTGGTGTTTGTTCCACAGATGCGTATGTGTAACGTGGTGTTTGTTCCACAGTTGAGTATATGTCATGTGGTGTATGTTCCGCAGATGCGTCGGCGGGGCTGGTGATCGCGGCGGGATGCAGGGCGGTGGCGCGCCCGCCGCGGATGCCGACCAGGCCCAGTTCGAGGCGGACAAACGGGCCGTCTACAAGTGAGTACACACCTTTATGAAATAAAACTATTAATATCAGCCTATACTGTCCTAATGATAGGCAAAGGCCTTCATAATTTGAGGTGGGAGATGCCATACCCCACCACGGGGAGCCAGGTTTGTGGCCACCTGCTCTTGGAACTTATCAAGCCGCCTATAAGGCTTCAAACTGGGCTTAACGACTACCACAATAAGTGGGAACCAGGACGAACGGCTTAACGTGCCTTCCGAAGCACGGAAACGCTTGAATATAAAAATCCCTCATCACCCATCTCAAACCGACCGAGCCGTTAGGTAATCGCTAAAAAAAACCGCGATCGAACAGTACAAAAACGGAAAGAATAAGCTTCTATGACCTGCTACTACTATAATCATCATCATCTCAGCGTACACTTGTCCACTGCTGAACATAGGCCTCCCCAATCGCTCTCTAGCGCAGCCGGTCCGACGCCACCTGCATCCAACGACTTCCTAAGATCGCTACTACTTACTATACGCAACGCATTCCGATGTGAGCTGTGCCGAAAGGGACTTATAATAATAATATAATTGAGGCAACACCAAATTGACAAAAATATTTTTAAACAACTTAGAGCCAACCTTACAGACTAACATACATATGATAATATATTGAACTTATCTAAAGAACATGTAATTTCGGCGGCATGTTGCGCTGTACAGGGGTGTCCCTCAGTCTTCCACGAAATCTTTTGAATACGACACCACTCAGCCAGAATTCCCCGCTCATGAAGGTCTCCAGCATGACAGTGGGAATTCGCATAACAGGAATTAAAAACCGCATTGTGTTGCGAATTCAGCTTCTCGACCCTCAGAGTATACAAGGACTTCCTGCGGGCATATTCCCCAATGTCATTGGATTTAGTGGTGTAGTGTAACCGTGATACGTACAGCAGCGTAGTCGATACTGCTGATCCAGGAGTGTGCCATCATTTGGCTGACCATTTGCTGGAAGGGAACGGAGTTTCCTCCAACGTTGGTTTTAAGCCAAAGATTCGTTTTAGCCTTTATCGCCCTTAGCTACTAGCCTTAGGCCTGTGACTACATATGTATCCATTACATACAGGATCGGTGTTAGCTATGACCAATTTGAAGCATTTTGTGATAATTTTTTAGTCAATGTGTGTTGCCAGGGATGGCATATGGCATCTCTTACAATACACAAAAAGGCGACAATCCGATATTTCTCTAACGCATCCAATCATACAAATCCGCTAATCGTAGCCGCCGCCGACTATGAACCTAACTCCCCTCGTATCAGCCGCTACCGCAATCCGCGGCATGTTCTCGCCGACACTCCCGATGCCCTTACATCCCTTCTTTCGGATACACATTCCGCACACAGGATCAGACACCGACCTCGCCGGCGAGCTCGAAGAATCCCTTACCCGCCGGCCGGTGCAGAGCACCACGGCGAGACACTTAGTATACGCCCTCCCCCATAGCGACTGCCCAAGCAGAGGCCGTTCCTCCTTGAGGCACCCTTGAGCTAGTTGCCCCCTTGCCCTTCTGGCTCGAGCGCAGTGGTTGCACGCTCGTCCTCTTGTCCGGTGAAGCTGTAAAGGCCCCGCGGCCAACAGCGTAGATCTTTTACACACTCACACACTCGTGAATCTAGTTTTAAAACTAACGTGTTAGTACAAAAATCAGTTTTTAAAACTAGATTCACGATTGGTTTATCTTCTGTTATACGGGTGATTCCGTGCTTCGGAAGGCACGTTAAGCCGTTGGTCCCGGTTACCACTTAATGTGGTAGTCGTTAAGCCGAGTTGGAAGCCTTCAAGGCGGTTTGATAAGTTCCAACAGCAGGTGGCCACAAACCTGCCTCCACCAATCCGCACTGGGTCCGCGTGGTGGAGTATGACCTAATCTCTCTCACCTCGATTTGTGAGAGAAGGCCTTTGCCCAGCAGTGGGCAGTATAGGCTGATATTATATACGGGTGATAGTGTATTCACTTATTATTATAACTGGATCAAGTGGTCGCGTGTTCGATTCCCGCACCTGGCAAACTTTGTGTGACCCAAAAGTATTTGTTTCGGTCTGGGCGTTTGTGTATGTGATTTTCATGACTGTAAACGCACTAACGATACAGGAATCATTCCTAGTGTGGGGCTACATTTATTTAAGAAACGTTTTACTTGAAATAAAACTATTTGTCAGTGTTTATGACTGCCTCGTTGGTCTAGTGGCAAAGCGCATCGTTTTGTGATCACGAGGTCCTGGGTTCAAATCCTAGGTCGGATATATGTTGGTTTTCTAACGAAATCTTCGCAGTATGAGTATGGAGTCTGAAACTGTGCCCGGTATATGGCAATAGGTACGCGCCCTATAAGATGAGACCTAACATCGTCGGCAAAAAGTGCTACTCAGTACACCTCTCCCACCATCGCTTAGGGAATATAGGCGTGACTATGTTTTTATCACGATTTATCTCCGGGTTGGGCCCAGAATGATCACTTTCTCAAAATTAATACTTTCCTAAAATGACTACGTTACTAAAATGACTACTCCAATGCTCAAAATGACTACTTTTTCAAAATGTCTATTTGCTCAAAATGACTACTTTTTTAAAACTATACTTGATGAGGCGTGAAGATGGCAGGTGGACCAAGGCCGTAACTGAGTGGTGGCCCAGTACAGGACGCCGATCCATAGGCAGACCATCGGCTAGATGGAGCGATGACATCGTAAGAGTGGCTGGCAAATGGTGGAATAGATTAGCACAGGATCGGAACGAATGGCATGATAGAGGAGAGGCCTACATTCAGCAGTGGGTAGATACAGGCTGATTGATGATGAAACCAATACAATGCGCTAATGCGCGGTCCATTCGTAAAAACATCTTTAGTCCGTATGATTTGTGACAATAGTCACTTAAAAATAAATTGTTTGATTCAGTCATATAAGGATATTTTGGCCCGCGGCTAAAATCGGAACTAACGTTGTCATCAAGTGAAGTATTCACCATGGTCACGGGACTGAGGTATTTGTGGTCTAAAACTCAGTGTTACTCCGGAGTACTTTATAATTTCTTTTATGATGTTATTGTTGACGGTGACTTTGATAGCGATGACAATGTTAGTGATGTTGACGATGACGATGATATTGTTATATCCCAGGCACCCCCTCTTTCCACTTCTGGCGCTACTGCTGGAGCGCTGCGAGCAAGCTACGGCGGGGGCGGAGTCCCCGGCCGCGGAGGCCTTCGGGGCGGACCTGCAGGCCTTCGTGCAGCACCAGCGACGGGACCGCAGGCCCTTCCTCGTGGACGACCCTGAGATCGACGGCTTAATGATTAAGAGTATCCAGGTATGTCTGCATCAAGAACAAGAATATTATTAATAAGACCATGAGGTCTATAGGTCGCATCGTTGGCTTTTCTGCTAACTCCACTTGGTCTTACAGTCCCCATAGCGACAGCCGAAGCCGAGGCCGTTCCTCTTTGAGGCAAGCTTGAGCTAGTTGCCTCCTTGTCCTTCTATTTTTTTTGAGGCGCCCTTGAGTTAGTTGCCCCTTTACCCTTCTGGCTCGAGCGTAGTGGTTGCACGCTCGCCCTCTTGTCCGATGAATCTGTAAGGGCCCCGCGGCTTTCGCAAACACACACACACACACACACACACACACACACACACACACACACACACACACACACAAAACTCGAACGTCTGCAAAATTTGTATATCCGCTTCATTTTTTATTTTTTTTAAACCTATCCTCACACTAGGATATATTACTGTGTCGTGGGTGAGTCTACAGACATTGAAAATTTACATACACTCCGAACGGAAAAAAATATTTTGGATCACACAAAGATTTTTTTCCGTGCGGGAATACAACCCGCGACTATTAGACACAGTGGGCGGAGCGGCTTAAGCTCTTAACCACTGCGCTAAATTGTCCGTCAATGTCCGATTAGAACTTCGTTCCTGACGGGGGTTCCCCGACCGCACAACTTTAGTGTTTTTAAACCTAGCCTCACACTTGGAATTATTCATGTATCGTGTATAAGTTTACAAACACGAAAGGACGTTATCAAAAATTGCCCCAGAACCAACAAACATCTGACCCATGCCATCATTATTTATCTATTTTATTAAAATAGTGGCAAATATCCGTATCTAACGGACAATTTGCAATCTAAATCGAATATTTCAAAGTATTGGTAGTACTTATATCGAAGTCGCCGACATCTTTACTAAATGTCAACACACACATTATAACCTCATGTGTATTAATGGCTACAGAATTATAACGTCAAAATCGAATACTTTTTGTGCAATATTGCGATTTCCCAGCTTGTCCGTTTAATAATAAAAGCCTTAAGAGAATTGATGGGTGATTTGAAATATATAAAAGTATTTTTTCATTGCCGTTGGTTGTGGGGCAAATCATGTATGGGCGCAGAAAATCTCAACTCAATATGTATAACCCAAGGGCACGCTAGGAAATGTCCCGTGCGGAGATCGTACTCGCAACTACTCGATCTAGTGGGCGAAGGGGCTTAAGTTCTTAACCGTTGGATCAAACAGTCCGTCGTATATCTAGATATCAATCATAATCATCACCATCTCAGCCTATACTTGTCCACTGCTGAACATAGGCCTCCCCAATCGCTTTCCAGCGTAACCGATCCGATGCTACCTGCATCCAACGACTTCCTGCGATTTTACAAGATCGTCGGTCCATCAGGCAGGCGGTCGTCCTACTCTGCGCTTGCCAATACGTGGTCTCCACTCTAGAATCTGTCTGCCTCAACGCCCGTCCGATCTTCGCGCTATATGGCCCGCCCATTGCCACTTCAGCTTGCTAATACTGAGGGCTATATCTGTGACCTTGGTTTTTCTACGAATCTCCTCATTCCTGATTCGATCACGTAGGGAAACGCCGAGCATAGCTCTTTCCATAGCTCGCTGAGCAACTCTGAGCTTTTTTATGAGACCTTTTGTAAGAGACCACGTCTCTGATCCGTATGTCATCACTGGCAACACACATTGACTAAAAACTTTAGGCTTGAGGCACTGGGGCATTTTGGATACTTATATATCAATAATTTAATGAAATTCTCTTTCAGGTCCTCCGCATCCATTTGTTGGAGCTAGAGAAAGTACAAGAGCTATGTCGGGACTTCTGCGGCCGGTACATCGCGTGTCTCAAGACTAAAATGCAGAGCGAAAACTTACTAAGAACTGATTATACCTCGGGTTTGTATTACTTTTGAACTTTTAGGTATTTAGATGAAGTTAAGAAACAGTGATAGCCTAGTGGTTAGACCGTTGGACTGTAAATTCAATGGTCATATCATTTCAAAATCTTTTGTGTAAATGTTCTAATCTAATCAGTGTTATTTTGTACAATCAATAATCCTCGGTCCGGTCTGCCCGTTGGTCTAGCGGCAAAGCGCATTGCTTCGTGATCACGAGGTCCTGGGTTCAAATCTTAGGTCGGACAAGCGTAGTTTTTCTAAAAAAAAATCCCAGTACGAGTCCGGAGTCTGGAATTGTGCCCGGTATATGGCAATAGGCTCGCCCCCTATTACATGGGACCTAACATCGTCGGCGAAACGTTGGTGTACTCAGTACACCTCTGCCACTGTGACGGTTTTAAATAGTCCTACTAATATTATAAATGTGAAAGTTTGTATGTATAGATGTTTGGATGATAGTTTATTTTAGCTGGATACTTGAAAAAATACAAGGTTCCTTTTTTTTTTTTTTTTTTTGTACGTGGGGAAATCCTCATGGACTTCCGCCAGCCTCAGGGGCAGCTGGCGGGGCATGTCGGACTCTAACCGACTAAAACCCCACGGTGGCCGGCATCGACACTTCAGGGAGGGGCTCCGGGATCTCCGTTAGGAACACACCGGTGCCCCTTTGTACCTTGCTCCGAAAAGCCCGCCTTCGGGGGGGGGAGCCTATGGGCCCGCTCCCCCCCTGCACCGTCGCGGTGATCGCGGCAGCATGGGTCACACCACGCCACCGTCCTCCTCGAGGTCGCACGTGAAGGACGCTTACGGGCCCCCGCCCCAGCGCCCCACGACCTCATGGGCCCCCCTGCGGATATTGGTACAGGGGGGAGGTCTCCCGCCAGATGTTACGGCGAGGGAAACATGTTAGCCCGTATTATAAAGCCCCGGGCTATTGGGCTGGGGGGCCTGGGCGGGCTGTGCCTCCGCCCCGGCGCCGTCGCCTTCGCCGAGCGGGATCGGCCCTCTCCCGATCCCGCTCGGCTTCCTCCTTCTGAGACATCACTGTCTCACAGAAGGAGGATACGGCCCCCCACGCCGATTCCCCTGCCAGCATAGCCGCTACTACTGCCGGCAGGGAGAGCTCCGGTCCAATCCGGTCGACCAGGATCCGCCGCTCGGAGGCCCACGCTGGGCACTCAACGAGCGTGTGCTCTGCGGAATCTTGGTCCCCACCACAATGGTGACAGGCTGCCGTCACCTCGCGTCCAATCTTGTTCAAATAATCACCGAAACAGCCGTGACCAGTGATTATCTGAGCAAGCCTGTAGGAGATTCGCCCACTCTTCCGCTGTTGCCAGGCTTCGAAGGACGGCAGTATAGCTCGGACGACGCGCTTGCGCGCGATGTGCTCCTGGCTAAGCCTCGCGCGCCACTTTTCTAGAGCGCGTCGTCGTTCCTGCCGTCTGATTTCAAGCGCGGGCACGCTCTCGCCGCTTTGGCGGACGACGCGAATCCGGTCATAGACTCTCGCGTCCATGTCCGCCAGGATATCGAGCGGCGGAAAGCGTGCCAGGAGGGTTGCCGCCTCAAAGGATACGGTCCGGTATCCTCGTGCGATGCGGATGGCCATCTTGCGCTGCAGGCTATAGATCTTGGTCCTGCAGCGCCGGACGCCCGACAGTCGGTGTGACCATACGGGCGCCCCATACAGGGCCACCGATCGCACGACCCCCCCGTAGAGGCGGCGTACCTCCTCTGACGGTCCCCCGAGGTTGGGTAGCAGTCTATGCATGGCACCCACTACCCTCTCAACTCGGGGGACAAGGCGCTCGAAATGCTCTTCGAAGCCCCAGCGACTGTCCAGGGTGAGGCCCAAGTACTTTAGGTACCGCCCCACCCGGATTGACGAATATCCGACGCGAACCCACGAGTCGGGCGGTTCCCTGCTCCTAGGCAGTTTATGGAACCATAGCGCCTCGGTCTTATGAGGCGCTATCTGCAGGCCCAACTCGCGGATTTTGGCGACGACGACCTCTGCCCCAAGCTCGGCGAGCTCAACGGTCCTCTCGAAAGTGTCCCCCTCAGCGACTATTAGAGTGTCGTCGGCGTAACAGACGACACTGACGCCAGGGGGGAGATCGACACGCAAGACTGCATCGTAGGCGAGGTTCCATAGGTGGGGGCCCAACACAGACCCCTGCGGAACCCCGCAGGACACCTCCCTCCGGTGCAGTGTACCATCCTGTCCGATATACTGAATGTACCTGTCGCGCAAGTAGTCCCCGACCACGGCTTGCAGGTACGGAGGGACGCGGTGATGTTCTAGCGCCCCCCGGATCGCGTCCCAGGGCAGGGAGTTGAAGGCGTTGACGATGTCGAGACTTATCGCCAACGCCACTCTACCCCGGGACAAGGCCCGAAGGCGAAGGATCGCGTCCACTGTCGAGCGCCCCTGTCGAAAGCCGTACTGGCTGTCAGCTAGGTCGGGACCGAAGCGCGACAGATGCCCGCTGAGACGGGCGGCAAGAATTCTCTCGAACAACTTGCCGCTCTCGTCCAGCAGGCATATCGGACGGTACGCAGAGGGAGAGTCTGCAGTCCTGCCTTCCTTCTTTAAGAGGACCAGGCGAGCCTCCTTCCAGGCCGTGGGGAACTTGGCATGTCGGAGGCAGCTGTTGAACAGCTGCCTCAGCCTGTCCCCCAGGGTGGCCAGAGCGATCACCCATGCCCGCCCTGGTATACCATCGGGGCCGGGCGCGGTGTTACGAGCGCGCAAGCGGCTGATGGCTCGGTCCAGCTCCTGTTCGGTCACCCCCAACTCGTCAGTGTAAAGGGCCGACAACACCGTTGGAGGGACTGAGGGACTGCCCCGGACTGTCGGAAATAGTGCGTTGATGACCCGACGCAGCAGTCCGGGGTCTAGGGTCTCCGTCAGGGGGGGCACCCAGGGGCGAAGCTTGCCCAACACCACCCTGTAGGGGCGCCCCCATGGATCCCTATCAAGTCTCCCTAGGAGCTCCCTCCAGGACCGAGACCTGGCATTCGCAATGGCGATTTGGAGCGCCTTTGTAGCCGCTCGATAGCGCTCGTATGCTCCGGCCTTCTCCTCCTCGGTGGCTCGCCTTCTTCTTCGAGCTCTAGTGTACTGGCGACGCGCGCGCAAGCAGACTTCGCGCAACTGCGCTATCTGCTGCGACCACCAGTACACTGCCGTTCGCTTGGGGCAGCTGGTCCGGGGCATGGCGGCATCGCATATCGCCGTCATCGTGCCCCGGAACCAGGTCGCCTCCCTTTCCGGATCGGACCAGACCTCATCGGTGTTTTCTGGCCATGCCGCGACGCTAGCTGCGGCTTCGAGAAGATCTCGATTAAGCCGCTTGAGAGACCAGCGTCGCGGGGGGCTGCCTGCACGACGGCTGGGGCAGTCCGGTGGGCGGAGGGCCACATCGAAGACGATGTGGCGGTGGTCGGATAGTGTGACCACCTCCTCCGCAACGCGCCACCCCGACAGCGTGCTCATGGCAGAGGGAGTTGCCCACGTTAGATCGACGACCGACTCCCCCTGCCATCGCACGCAAGTGCTGATGGACCCCCGGTTCACGAGCCGGAGGTCCAGCCCAGCCGCCCACTCTTGCAACGTCCCTCCCTTCGGATCATCCCTAGGGTTGCCCCACGCTCTGGCGTGGGCATTAAAATCCCCGAGGACGATCGATGGACGGGGCCGGCATCTGCGGATGCAGTTCGCCAACCCGTCCAGGTACACCTCGTAGTCGGCGAGGCACCTGTTGGGAGAGACGTAGCAGCCTATTATGGCCATTCCTCCCCACTGCACAGCTATGAAACCCTGCCCCCTTTCCAGGAAGGAGCAGGGCGGAGCACCCTCTCCTCCTCCCCAGTATACGGCGACGGTGCCCGTGTCGTCCCCGAACCACCGCGGATGGTCCGGTACGCGGTATGGCTCCGCCATCACCGCCAAGGCAACCGACCACTCCGCAACGCTTTGCAGTAACAGGTCTTGCGCGTTGCGGCAGTGGTTCAAGTTGCCCTGCAATATTCTTTGCGGAGGGAATTTTAAGCCTCCATCGGGGCCTCCTTCGACAGGCTACACGTGCCCGTTGCCTTGGTGGTTTCCAGGGTTTGTGTTTGTGGGGATACCTGATTTTTCCCCGTTCCCTTTGGGGGGGTACACTTTTTCGTGTGCAGCCGGTGATCGGCTGCACACCCCTTGCTGCTACATAAGGGGCACTTAGGCGTCCGCGCTTTACATTCTCTGGCCCTGTGAGTCGGTTCAGAGCATATAAAGCAAAGGGTGCTGCGGTCTACGTTGTTAGGGCATCTTTGGCCCACATGACCCTTTTCGAGGCACCGGTAACAGTACAAGGATCTTGCTTCCAGTGCCTCTATTTTGACAGTCCCCCAACCCACACGAATATTTTTCTCCGCAATAATTTTTCGCATAGTTGCGAGAGGGCACCGGATCCATGCGGTGCCCAATGCTGTGGGTGTTCGGCGGATTGGTCCAACACGGACGTCAGCCGCAATGCACCCTCCTGCGACGGCGACCGCCGACGCTACCTCTTCTGGGGTTACAGCATCATCAAGGCCCCGTATCCTTGCCTCACCCGTTTTGCTTGGGCGAGCTATTTTAACTTTCAGGTCTTTTAGGGCCTCTCGCATTCGCTCAGCCAAGCGGTTTGCCTTTGCTTCGCACTCAGCTCCTGCGATTTCTAGGAGGAGACCACCTGTAATAGCCCTTTTCTGGCCGACGGACTCGATGCCGATGTCTCCCAGATTTATTTGGCTTCTTGCCTTAGCCATCACCTCCGCATAAGTCGTGCTGTCTAGGACCGTCACAGAAACAGCCGCTGTCTTCGGGACTTTCGGCAGTTTCCTCCTTCCGTCCTTATTGCCTTTGCGCTCTGAGGGGCGATTTCCAGTCACCGCTTGGTCAACTTTTATTTGTTTGGCCTTTTGGGGCCTTTTGGCAACAGTTGCCCAGGTTTCCTTAATCTGCGATGGGCCCGGGTTTGAGTTTATGGGTACAGGGGTAGGCACCGCTGGCAGGTCCGGCACCGGAGGGTGAGCCAGAGCTTTAGCCTTTCTCGCCTTTCTCTGTTTGTTTTGGGGCGCTGGCAGCGATGCCGTTTCCACCGCCGACGGAATGGCCATTTCCATTTCTGCTCCCCTGTGGTTACCCGCGGAAAGCCTGGGGGCCCGTTTGGAGAATATCTCCGTCCTAAGGACAGCTAATTTCCTTTCCACTATAGCGCCGATCTGCTCTGCCATGTCTGTGGACATTGCGGGCATTTGAAGAGCTGGCACTGGTTGAGCTGCCGATTTGGGCTGACTCAAGCCAGTCTGCAGATCCGTCTGGTTCCTTAGAGTCTTAACAAGCTCAGTCAGGTTACGGATCTCGGCTGTAAGGCTGGTTAGCTGTGCGCGGAGTTCTGAATTCTCGCGCTCTAGTCGCTTCACGTTCGCATCTACAGGTGCTCGGCGTGTCAGCTCGTCGAAAGCCGCCTTAACTTTGCGCGTAGCCATCCTGAGTCCGCGGACGTGGGTCCCTTTCATATTTCGGGACTGGTCCGCAATCTTCTCTATAATATCTAGGTTGTTAGTTACGCAGGAATCGAGATCGAGGCTTGGTTGCGCTTGCATCTCCCGGGCCAGCTCTTGAGGCTTAGGGAGGCTCTTTTTAGCCCTAGTATTCGTCGGGCGTGAAAACGGACTAAACAGTTCGTCGTCGTCCGACTGTTCAATTACGAGTTTCGGTTGCTTTTGTCGTTCAACACTTCCGGATCTTGGTCGTTTTCTTGAACAGGAAACCTCCGACGCTGCCGTCGATGCCAAAGATGTTAAGGAGGCGTCCGAGTCTCCTCCATCCGTTTCCGCGAGCCTAGCAATCGTGTTAGGGCGTGCAAAACGCCCACGCCGGTCTCGCGCGAGAACTACTACTGGTCGGCCAGCAGCTGGTATCTGGTCAACGCTAACAGCCACTTCAGGCTCTTTAGAAGCCGTTTCTGCCCTCCGTTCTTCATTATTCGCTTCTTCTTCTTGTGCTATCTTCAATTCCTCTACTTTCTTCCCTCCTTCCACTTTTTCTAACTCTCTACCATCATCTAAGTTTTGACTTTTGTTTTTAAGAGACTTCATAGTTAATCCCACGAGTATCTAGGTAAATAACAAGTCCGTCGAGGCAGGGACCCGATTGCCCCGATAACCCTAATACGCCCGGGGGGGCGGGAGGTACCCCGGGGTGGGCCGCTAGCAGCTGATCAACCCGCCAGCCTCTTGATATCAGTGTCCGGCAGGAGTACCGGGCACTGACACCAAGCATCCCGACACCACGTACCGCTGTGCCGGAATTAGGGGATTTTTTATAGAGGTTGTCTCCTCGCAGTCCGGCCAGTTAAGGCAAGACCCCCGCTTCCCGAAGGGTCTACGGTATGCTCATCAAGCCACGGTTAGGTGGCTCCCAGGGACAATAACGACAATGGTTCTCTCTTCAACTGAAGCGTACACACCACAAAGAGCAATTAATTGCACGACGTGGAGGAAACTTTGCCGTCCCTCCTTTCAATCACAACATCGCCAGCTGCACTCTGCCTTCTCCGAACTGGAGAGTGCAGGGAACAGCGCGACACACTCATCACGCGCCAGACCATTTGCCGCCGTCAGCAGTCACTCCGGAAAGCGAGGGGGCTGCTGGCGACGCCCAGGGTGCACCACGGGGAGGTTGTCTGACCAAGCACCCCCAAGACAAGCGTAGTTTTTCTAAAAAAAAATCCCAGTACGAGTCCGGAGTCTGGAATTGTGCCCGGTATATGGCAATAGGCTCGCCCCCTATTACATGGGACCTAACATCGTCGGCGAAACGTTGGTGTACTCAGTACACCTCTGCCACTGTGACGGTTTTAAATAGTCCTACTAATATTATAAATGTGAAAGTTTGTATGTATAGATGTTTGGATGTTTGTTACTCCATTACACAAAAACAGCTTGACGGATTTTGATGAGATTTGGCACACAGATAGTTTATTTTAGCTGGATACTTGAAAAAATACAAGGTTCCTATCTTAAGTCAACGCGGATGAAATCGCGGGCAGAAGCCAGTGAATAAATAGTTTTGTAAACGCGAACTTAAGTTCGTTATTTCACATTCTCGTGGCAGGTGCCGTGGAAAGCAACAACAACCTTTCGGGCTCGATAGACGAGCACTCGAGCACGTCCAACTCACCACAATATCAGGTATGAAATGTATGTTAAACATTATACTATATATTTGTATCTATTATCGTTTGAAGCAGTGATAGCCCAGTGGTTAGACCGTTGGACTGCAAACTCAGAGGTCTCGGTCTCTGTCTTTTCGAAAGCATCTGCTTATTCTAAATTAATTATGACTTGCTTTAATGGTGAAGGAAAACATCGGGAGGAAACCTGCACACCTAAGTTTCTCGAAGGTGTGTGAAGTTCGCCAACCTGCACTGGGCCAGCGTGGTGGACTATGGCCTAAATCCTCTCAGTTTGAGAGCAGGCCCGTGCTCAGCGGTGGGACAGTTTCTTAACAGGGCTAATAATAATAATAATATTATCGTTTTTATTTATCAAAGTGGAAGGATGTAGGTACCGGGGAAGACCTAGACGACCTATCTTACCACGACCAAATAGACCGTGTCTTATCTGAAGGACAAGTCAAGAGTCTCCGTAACCGGCGAGCGTGTATGAGACGAACTATGAGAGTGGAGGAAGCCAGAGAGGTATGTAAGGAAAGAACCTGTTGGAACTCTGTACTCTCTGATACCCCCCGATGATATATTACATATAAAAATCTTACCACCAATGTATCAAAAATCCTATTTAAATTAATCTTAGTCAATTTAATCTGATGAAGAATTCAAGAACGTAGCCAGATACTCTACTCTTTCTAAGGCTTTTTTTACAAAATCTTTTTTTATATATCCAGTCACCTGCCGCGGCGTTGGCGGTGGCCCCTTTCCCGGTATATCCACCGCCAGACCCGCCCTACGCACCCCCGTCGCGAGATACACGTGAGTATACACTACACTTGTATAACCCTCGAACGGATAGACAGACAGACGAACAACAATGTAATCCAATAAGGGTTCTAGCTGACCCGGCGAACTTCGTACCACCTAACAGTTAGTGAATGTAATTATGACCTTTTAAAGGAGCGAAATTTATGTCATTTTGAAATGAAAACTATGATATTGATCCTCTTCATTCAATGGATTGATCATCTAATTGATTGTTTTTTTTTAATTTTTTTTTTCTTTGCCGTGAATTTTTCCGATATTTTAATAAATAACTATTAATATAAACTGCTATTAAATATATACTGTTATAAACTACTATTCGGGGCGGACACGAATCCAACAAATCATATATAATTAAAATCGGTCTAGCCGTTCATGAGTTATAAATAGTGTAACTAACCCGATCTAGCTTTTTATATATACAAGCTGTAACATAATAAACGCAAGACCTGAAAGTAGTTTGTTCTAAATCGATGACTGAATTGATTCAAACTATTTTTAATATACATAACATTTTTTTTTTAATTTGCAAGAAATGATTTTACTCTTAATAAACTTAATTTATTCTTGATTCATAGCAATAAGGAGATTACAAATGCATTCCTAACCCGTATTTCTCAAAATGCACACATACACATACAAGTTTCATTGTTAATTCGAGTATAAAAGTGCTTAAAAAGGGGTAAAAACTTTTAAATTTGGATATTTGGTTTTCGTTTTGAATTTATAACTCAATTCTCTAATGGGGGTGTCTGAGGTCTTGCGTTTATTATGTTACACCTTGTAGAGGGTTCCGTTTTTACCAATTGAGGTACGGAATAATTCGGGACAAGGCAAGAGTGCCTTGTCCCGAATTATCCTGTTTGTTAGGGAACAAACAGGACAATTCGGGACAGGGCAAGAGTGTTCTGTACAAGTAGTACCAGGTGTGGCTTTTATAATTATATTTTTGTGGTCATTAATACACAATATTCCGATTTTTACCTTTATTTGTACTTTATGTAGTATTCCGAGGGCTTAGTTATGGATCAGCAGAGAAACACACCGTTCGTGACAAGATTTTATTCCGCCCCGCCTACCTACATTATATTTATATACGTCTTGTATAGTCGTGTTCCGAGCACCTCTGCTTGCGCACGTCTTTATTTTAGTAAATTCTTAAAACCACTGTTTCTCAAAGGTTTATCTTGGTTTGTCTACCCTTTATCTCGAGTAGTTACAAGTTACAAATTCGCGAAATGGATACTTATACGTGCAATGCTTGCGGTGACTTGCTGTCGGAAGGTGTACATTGCACTTCTTGTAATCAGACACTGCACTTCCATTGTGCGGGTATTACCGAAGGAGGCTATCGGAAGCTGGGAAAGGAGAGGAAGAATACCTGGCGTTGCATTGAATGTAAACAAGTTGGCACCCATCCACCCAATTCACCCAGACCAGAATCTGATTTATCCATTTTAAAGGAAATATCAGCACTGTCAGCGAAACTAGGCCCTTTGGAAGGTTTGAAGAATGAGATATCAGCTTTGAGGAGTGAATTTGCTGAACTGAAGACTTCTCTAAGCACGCAGATCAATGAGGCCGTAAAAGAAATTGGTAATAAAATCTCTGACTTAGAACAGCGTATCGTGAATGTTGAAAAGCTACAAAGCCAAGTGGATTTGCTTCAAGCCCGAGTAGAGAAAATAGAGGAAGAGTCTGACACCAGAGACCAATGGTCCAGATTGAATAACGTCGAGTTAAAGGGAGTGCCACAGACTAATAATGAAAATCTATTTAACATCGTGAGTAAGATTGGCACTAAGATAAATTATGCCATCTCTAAAACCCAAATAAACTTTATTACTAGAGTTCCCACAAGTAGAAAGGAACAAGCTAAACCAATAATAGTTAGCTTCACCAGCCGCTACGTGAAGGAGGATTTTGTGGCCGCTGCCAAATATGAACTTAAGACTTCTCCGCTCGTAGCTAATCATATCGGACTGTCTGGAAATAATAGGATATACATAAATGACCACCTGACCAGAAACAACAAAATTCTCCTGTCGAAGGCCAAAAAAGTGGCACGCGAAGCGGACTTTCGGTACATCTGGGTAAAAAACGCGACCATCTATGCGAGGAAAGTCGATACTTCTCCTGTAATACGGATCCAAACGGAAAACGATCTGACAAAAATTGTTTAACTTATGTAACATGGCGATTGAAAATACATTCTTCAAACATTATTAATAAATATTCAATTCATTATAATAAGGCTATGCAGTTTGAGAACCACCAGTCGCAGCGTGCTACTCATGTTTTCCATAAGGTACCGTGCCACTTTACTGTGCACCCAAGTAAGTCGTTAAAATGTTTTATTTATTCTAATAATTCAAAGATCGCTAATCCTCACCCTATGATAAATACTATAAAGTCTAAACTTCAATACATTACATTGTCGCTTATGCCTAATAGCAGCTGGCTGCTCTTATCGCATCGCTCCTTTGTTTCTATTCATAACTCTTTAAGTCCATACTATTCCATGTTCATGCACTGTGCGACACTGTGTTTACCCGATCGGTATAGATTTTTTACTTCTACCTGCCATATTTTTCTAAATTTTTATCAATATCAATTATTTTGTTGTTTACATAGCCTGATAGTTTTATCACCGTTGATTATATTTTTAAAAAATAGTATTATAGTTACGCTAAGAAATGGGTACTCTTAATATATACTACCAAAACGTCCGTGGTCTCCGATCAAAGACAAATAACGTTTTTCGTAGTGTGTCGTTGTCCGCTTATGACGTTATCGTATTCTCGGAAACATGGTTGATGGATGATATCTATAGTAGTGAATTGTTTGATAGCCGGTACTTAGTATGGAGGCGAGATCGTGATTACTCGCGTACTGCACAAAAAAGAGGCGGTGGTGTCTTGATTGCGGTAAAAAATGGCATTACAGTGGTTGAAAAACGCGAGTGGCGTAGCTCCGCCGAAGACATCTGGGTGACCCTTATCATGAAGAGATCTAGGCCCCAAGTAAGTTACAATTTGCATATTTGTGGACTTTATCTTTGTAGGGAAAGTTTAGGTAACTCTTATATTACTCAGTTAAATAACTTTAAGAATGGTTTGAACAATATAATTCTTACTCAACCATTAGATAAATTTATAATTTTAGGTTATTTTAACTTTGGTAATGATGTTGATTGGTCTTTGGGGAACTCTGACAGTGCGGAGTTCATTCCTCAAAATGTAACGCGTCACCATGTTAATGAATTCTTGGACATTATTTATACATGTAACTTATCGCAGTTTAACGGCGAGCGTAATATCAATGGTAGACTGCTGGATCTTGTGTTTTCAAATGACACTGTGACAGTTAGTGAATGTAAAGATCCCTTAGCTGTGCCTATAGACATGCATCACAAGCCATTAATAATACAGGCAAAATTCGTAGAGATTCACAAACTCGGAGACAAATTAACAAATGCGTATATTTTTTCGCAAGGAGACTATGATAAAATTCGATATCACCTCGACCAAATAAATTGGGCCGAACTTCTGCACACCAAATCTTTAGACGAAGCAGTTAATTATTTTTACAATAAGCTCTATGAACTTAGGGACAAATATGTACCGTTAAAGTCTAGACGAAAGATATTATATCCCTCTTGGTATAATACTGCATTGATCAAAGTATTAAAAGAAAAATATAAATATCATAAAAAATATAAAACTTATGGTAATTTAGCTGATTATCACTCTTTTTCCATACTTCGTCAACGGGCCATTGACTTGGAAAAATCTTGCTTTACCACATATATGAATAAAATAGAATCCTCTATTATAAATAATCCCAAATCCTTTTGGTCTTTTGTAAAAAGTAAGAGAAGTAATAGTATGTTTCCTAGTTTAATGCAATATCGTGATGAGACTGCAAGTACAGGTGAGGAGATCAGCAATCTTTTTGTTTCTTACTTCCATTCTACATTTCAAGAACCTGATTCTATCACCTCTAATGTAAGTGCTGGTGGGACCTCTTATGTTAGTGAATGTATATCATCTATTGGTACTGTTGAAATTTGCCCTTCTCGTATATTACCCTTGCTTAAGTCACTGGATCTTTCCAAATCTGGTGGCCCAGACTTTATACCCCCCATATTTATTGTCAACTGTGCCGATAGTATTCTTGTACCGATATGCATTTTGTACCGGAGGTCGCTGGCAGAGGGCACAGTACCACAAGTATGGAAATCTGCATTCGTTACCCCTGTACTCAAAAAAGGTAATAAGTCGGATGTCCAAAACTACCGCCCTATATCTAAGATATGTTTATTTGCTAAAGTACTGGAGCGAGTTGTTTATACTGCTGTATATGCGGCTGTAAAATGTAATCTTGGCGCCGAACAATATGGTTTCATCAAGAATCGCTCAACAACATCCAACTTAATCCTTTCACATGAATTTATTACCGAAGGAATGGAGCAACGGGCGCAGGTCGATGTACTATACACAGATTATAGTAAATGTTTCGACCGTATCGATCACAGACTACTTTTGCAAAAACTATTAAAGGCTGGAATCCATGGCGATTTGTATAGGTGGTTTTCGTCATATATAGAGAATCGTACGCAAGCTGTAGTACTACAGGGATATACATCGAGATGGGTCAATGTCCCTTCTGGCGTGCCCCAAGGCTCAATACTGGGGCCTCTCTTATTTATATTATTTATTGCAGACATTAAAACCTGCTTCCAAAACTCGTATATTCTTTTGTTTGCTGATGACATGAAGGTTCATAAACTTGTCAATAGTATATCAGATGCCTATAAGTTACAAGCTGATCTTATTGAATTCGAAAAATACTGTACCTATAATAAACTTCAGTTAAACGTGTCTAAATGCTCTCATATTACATTCTCGCGTCAAAGATCGGTAATTGTTTTTGATTACATACTAAATAACCAGATAATAAGCAAAGTTAGCAATATAAAAGATCTAGGTGTCATACAGGACAGTAAACTTCTTTATAACCAACACATAGACAACATAATAAAAAGAGCATCAAAGGCGTTAGGGTTTATAATGAGGACTACGGCCGATTTCAGTTCTCTAAAACCAGTCAAAATCCTGTACTGTTCTTTCGTTAGAAGCCATTTGGAATATGCCTCACAGGTTTGGAATCCTCAATATGAGGTATATAAATCTCGAATCGAGGGTGTTCAAAAGAGATTTTTACGATATCTAGATTATAAATCGCAACAACTCTCCGAAAATTACACCCATAGATGCAAAAGATACCACTTTTTACCACTGGAACAAAGGCGACTCATTAACGATATTTCTTTCTTGCTTGGTGTTGCTAATGGTTCTATCGATAGCCCGGAACTAGTCGCGAAAATAGGATTAAACACAAATCCAACAGCTCTTAGACAGCGACCGTTGCTCCATACTCCCTTTGCGACATCCAATTATAGAAGAAATTCGTTTTTCTTACGTAGTACGCGATCATTCAACAACCTTTCTCGTGACTTTAATCTTGACTTATTTTGTACCAACATGGGCACGGTAAGACGGCTCCTAACTGAACAATTTTTCTGAGCAAGTGGCACTCAAACTGCAAGTTTCTTTTTTTCTTTTTTTTTTCCGTTGTTTTTTGTACCTTTTCTTTTTGTTGCATTCTTTAAGTTCTTTCTTTAAGTGGTTTTTTGTGTTTATTCTTTCTTTTTTTTTTTTCTCATTAAGTAATTATTAATCATTTGTTTTACGGAGGATACCTTTTTGTTTATATTGTTTTCTTTTTATTTTATTTTCAAATTTATTATGAAATTAGTGTGTAACAACATCATAACTAACTGTGGAAGCTTGTTATTAGCAACTTGTTTACTGTTAATATTATTATAAAATTTTGTTATTAGCCTGTAAGCTTTCTTAAAAATAAATAAATAAATAAATAAATAAATAAAACTTAAAGCTACCCCCACACTACAATAATAAATACATTACACTTTGAATCCTTTTTTTGATGTATTCAGCACAAAGCCGTGGCTATCTTCGGAGGGTGGTCTTTGTTAAGCCATGGACGTGGTCTGGCTGGTGACTTATTAATATTCTTCTTAGCGTTTCGACGGCAAACATGCTTTTAATCAGAAATGGGCAAAATGTAATCAGATTATTGATTAATTACCCCCGCTTGGGGAATATAGGGGTGACGGTGTATTAATGATTATAATATACACTGCCCACTGCTGGGCAAAGGCCTTCTCTCACAAATCGAGGTGAGAGAGATTAGGTCATACTCCACCACGCGGACCCAGTGCGGATTGGTGGAGGCAGGTTTGTGGCCACCTGCTGTTGGAACTTATCAAGCCGCCTTTAAGGCTTCCAACTCAGCTTAACGACTACCACTTTAGGTGGTAACCGGGACCAACGGCTCAACGTGTCTTCCGAAGCACGGAGACGCTCGAATATGAAAATGCCACAAACGGTCACCCATCTCAGGCCGACCGAGTCGAACGCTGCTTAACCTTGGTGATCGGTAAGAACACCACGGTTGGACAGCGCTACGAGCGTCTCTCAATGATAACCGATTACTATTACATTTTCTAATCTCCAACGATCACGATGAAATTTTTAATCTCGAATCATGTTTGAATATTATAAAATATTAATGTAATAATTAATTTGATTACATTTTCCCATCTCTTCGCTTTGCCACTAGACTAAATGCCTCATTGGTTTAGTGGAGAAGCCCATCGCTTTCTGATCACATTCTTTAGATGTAAAGGACATTGTTTTGCGCCCATATATGATTTGCCTTGGTTGATGAGATGCTCTTCTTCTTCTTAGCGTTTCGACGGCAAACATTTTTACACCGTCACGCCTATATTCCCCAAGCGGGGGTGGCAGAGGTGTACTGAATACCCCCCATGTTTCGCCGACGATGTTAGGTCCCATGTAATAGGGGGCGAGCCTATTGCCTTGAACTCGTACTCGTACACATGTCCGACGTAGGATTTGAACCCAGGACCTTATGTACACATAAGGCAGATAAAATTAAAAATTCCAGGAATGTGTGGGCGGCCCTGAGTTTCATCTCTATGGGATTCTTGGACACATAGAACGTCGCAGTGCGTCTTGCGACATAACTCAGAAAGAATTTCTGATTTGCCCTGTTGAAAAACCCCGATGTTAATAGAGACTACACACAGTGCTGGCTTTAGGACTGGACTGGTTGTGATTGTCATCGTGGTGAAAGGATTGGCCAATCAGCGTAGGGAACCCGCCGATTGTTACCAGGGTGCGCCGGACGTACGGGGGCTCTTAAGATACGTCACACGGGGAGCTTCCTTTCTTGCACCCCAAATGATATGATGATGAGATGTGATGATGATTTGACTTTGTGCTCCCGGTGTAAACCGGGAGCAATAAACACGCGTTACTGTGCTTCGGGTGACAGATCTTGGCGATAAGAATCAAGGAATGTGTGGCTGGCGTGTGTGTGTGTGTGTGTGTGAATGACCTACGCTGTTGGCCTCGAGGCCTCTACAGCTTCACCGGATTTTAAAGGCGAGCGTGCAACCACTACGCTCCAGCCCTGAGTTTCGTCTCTATGAGATTCTTGGACACAGAACATCGCAGTGCGTCTTGTGATATAACTCAGAAAGTATTTCTGATTTATGTCGCAGTCGAGTCGATTTATTTATGACTGCCTCGTTGGTCTAGTGGCTATTGCATCACATCGCATTGCTTTGTGATCACGAGGTCCTGGGTTCAAATCCCAGGTCGGACAAGTGTAGTTTTTCTAGCGAAAACTTCCAGTACGAGTCTCGAGCCTGGAATTGTGCCCGGTAAATGGCAATAGGCTCGCCCCCTATTACATGGGACCTAACATCGTCGGCGAAACGTGGTTGTACTCAGTACACCTCTGCCACCCCCGCTTGGGGAATATAGGCGTGACGGTGTTTTTTATTTCTGATTTATCCTGTGAAAAATCCTTGATGTTAATAGAGACAACACATAGCGCCGGCTTTAGGGCTGGACTGGAGTTGTTGGCCATATTGGTGAAAGACTTAGACAATCAGCGTGGGATACTCGCAGATTGTTACCAGGGTGCGTCGGACGTACGGGGAATTATCTATCTAACTATCTATATCATCGTGCAATATCCTTTGCGGGGTTGGCATTATAATACTGATTAATGTGTTGTTTTCTTTCCAGCCTCACTAGTTGTTCAGGGATCGACGCCGATCAGTCAAATAGGTGCCAGCTTGTTATCTACGGATTCTTTTACAGGTAAATGATATTCTACCTATCTATATCATCACCAAGATCCCTTGCGGGGTAGGCAGAGTGAACAGAGTTTTAACAGTTCTTTCTTTACAGACCTCTCTTCCTTCCACTGTCATAGTTCGTCGCATACACGCTTGCCGGTTACGGAGACTCTTAACTTGCCCTTCAGATGTTCAAATGTAGTTTTTCTATCTATATATCTACATTATCACGCCAGATCCCTTGTGGGGTAGGCAGAGAGTACAGAATTCCAACAGGTTCTTTCCTTACATACCTCTCTGGCTTCCTCCACTCTCATAGTTCGTCTCATACACGCTCGCCGGTTACGGAGACTCTTGAGTTGCCCTTCACTAAGGTTAAGCAACGTTCGACTCGGTCGGCCTGAGATGGGTGATCGTTTGGGGCATTCTCGTTTCTGTGCTCGGAAGGCGCGTTAGAAGTTGGTCCCAGTTACTACATAATATGTTAGTCGTTACGCTGAGAGTTCCCCCAGCAATTGCCCACAAACCTGCCTCCCCCGCACCGCACTGGGTCCGCGTGGTGGAGAATGGCCTAATCTCTCTCACCTCGATATGTGAGAGAAGGCCTTTGCCCAGCAGTGGGACAGTATAGGCTGATCTTGTTATTATAGTTGTTCTATCTTCTATATTACCACGCCAGATCCCTTGCGGGGTAGGCAGGCAGTACAGAGTTCCAACAGTTTCTTTACTTACATACCTCTCTGACTTTCTCCACACTCATAGTTCGTCTTTCTTGGTTCTTTATAAAATGAATTTAGAACGGACCCGTTTGGAGTTTGCTAAAAAACTGATCGGGAACAGGTTGGGATTGGTGATCAACATTTTTGGAAACTGTTATAGGGTTAACGGAGCGCTTTTTCAATTCTATAGCCGTATTCACAAGTCCACGGGCAAGTTGACATTTAAAGTGTTGTCAGGAATTGACACTTTTAAACTTACCACAATTTACTTTTTGTCGATAATAGAAATAAAATAAAATTTAATCTTATACAACCAAAACTTATTTTAATTAGTTTTTAATGACACATAATAAAGATATCGATAATATTTACAATTTGTATTACTGAAATTTTTTTTTAAGTAAAATCGGTATTTATGTCCAAAATAAATTCATTTAAATGCATAGCAAATAATAAAAATCAACCTTAATTTAGGTTTAGGCTTAAAGAGTTTATTCTAATAAAAACTTACAGTACGTTTAAAAAGGAGATACAGGGAAATATTTACATAACTATGATGATTTAACATTTTTTACCTCTGACGCTTTATAATTACCTATCTATCTATATCATCACGCCAGATCCCTTGCAGGGTAGGGAGAGAGTACAGGTTCTTTCCTTACATACTTCTCTCGCTTCCTCCACTCTCATAGTTCGTCGCATAATTACAATGTACATATACAAGGTGTAACATATTAAATGCAAAACCTCAGACACCCTGATTAGAGAATTGCTTCATAAAGTCAAAATGAAAACCAAATTTTCAAATTTAAAGGTTTTTACCCTTTTTAACCGACTTCAAAAAGGAGGAGGTTCTATGTTCGGTTGTATGTAAGCTTTTTTTTTTTTTTTTATTTTTTTTTATTTTATGTATGTTCAGCGATATTTCCGTCAACTGTGGACCGATTTTGATAATTTTTTTTGCATTGGGTTCAGTATATCTCCAAGGTGGTCCCATATTAATTTTATTGGCATTGGACCTTGGACTTAGAAGATACACCAGGGAACTCCTTAACGACAAACAATAGGCATGTGTAAATTGAGATATTATGGGTATTACGTCAATCCTATAGGTACCCTACTATAGAATAATTCACTGGTCACTTAAAATTGTAAAATAAAAATCTTTTATAAAAAAAAGGTAAACCGACTTCAAAAAGCAAAAAAATAAATATTTGAAGTCGGTGCCAAGTAACCGACTGCACCAACCAGCACCGACTTCAAATATTTATTTAAAGCACTTTTATACCCCAATTAACAATGAAACTTGTACGTGTATGTATGCGTTTTGAGAAATACGATTTAGGAATGCGTTTGGAATCTTCTACTTGCTATGAATCAAGAATAAATTTAATTTTTTATAGCGCACTAAAGGAGAAAAAGCATTTTTTGCAAATTTAAAAAAATGTAAGATATGTTAAAAATAGTTGGAATCAATTCAGTTATCGATTTAGAACAAACTACTTTCAGGTCTTGCGTTTATTATGTTACAGCTTGTATATTCTTTAAGATTGTTTTTATATATCTTAATATCATCATACCTCTTTATTTTAGTCGGTAGCTTATTGTACAGCTGTTCGCCCATACACAGTATCGTTTTCTTACCATAATTTGTCCGGGAACTGTTGAGCTAAAGGTTATGGTTGCTCCTGAGAATATGTGAATATACTTGTTTGTGTATCCGAATATTGGATTGGATAGAATTTGTTATAATATTTTTTAATTAGGAAGCAGGTGTTATATGTATAAAGTTGAGTTAAATTAAATAATTCAAGTCATAGTGAAAAAGTACTTTAATAATTTTATTTTGAGTTCTTTGTAATGATTGTAAGTTCGTTGCAGCTGCGGACCCCCAAATTTCGATCAAATATTTGAGATGCGGTTTTACAAGAGAATTATAGTAATTTAATAAATACAATTTTAAAAAGGATTAAAAAATTTTAAAAAAGATTTTTAATGAAATAAGTATTTTTGTTTGCGTCCTACCTGTTATGACTTACGGGGCTGAGACGTGGCCACTTACAGTGGGACTAGTCCACAAATTCAAAGTCGCACAGCGGGCTATGGAGCGAGCTATGCTCGGCGTCTCTTTGAAGGATAAAATTCGTAACGAGGTAATCCGACAAAGAACCAAAGTTACCGACATAGCTCGCAGACTCAGTAGGCTAAAGTGGCAATGGGCTGGTCACATCTGCAGAAGGACCGACGGCCGATGGAGCAAGCGTGTCCTAGAGTGGAGACCGCGACTTGGTAAGCGTAAGGTAGGACGGCCCCCAGCTAGATGGACCGACGACCTCAAAAAGGTCGCTGGGACAGACTGGATGCGGAAGGCGGAGGACCGTGTGAAATGGCGCGTGTTAGGAGAGGCCTATGTCCAGCAGTGGACTGCGATAGGCTGATTGATTGATGATTTTTGTTTTATATTTTTTGACAATGAATATTTAAACATATGTCGATAATTTATGTCGATTGAATAACTTGTTAACTCTACACTAGTCGTCTTCAGCTGGTTACATGTTTTTTGTTTTGACATTTGCACTTGTCAAGTTGTCCGTGGATTTGTAAACATGATTATAGAGTTTTATTTTTTTCTATATCTGTGGTTTAAGGGTCATTAATCTCCTTTTAGTACTGACGTCAACAACTTCCTGTACTTAAAGGTTATTGGTTCCTCAGGTACTAACTCGAACAACTCGTGCTCATCTGTGTCCGGGTCCCCCCCTCCGGAAGAAGATTGTGGAGAAGACGCGGCCGGCAAGCGAGGAGTACTTCCCAGACACGCCACGCAGGTCATGAGGGCCTGGCTGTTCCAGCACCTGGTGGTAAGCACGTTTACATTATTTATTAAGTGCTTAGAATAAATGTAAACCAGAATCCGCGTTCAGTCGTAATTGCACGTCGCGCGGTGAAGCCAAAAACTCGACAAACATCCCGCACTTTCCACCCTCGTAATGTTGGCAGCCCGGAACGGTGTACAACTTTATCGTCGTTGTCAAACCAAAATTTTCTCATACAAAGACTGCTATCCGACTCTAAGCATTATACTGTTACGACCCGAACATACGCCGATATCTTGAAAAGACTTGGGATGTTGATTCTAAAACGCATAACACACCCTTAGGCCCCCCCATGATCTGACTAGAAAGATCTAGAATCCGCGCTTAAGCTCTGAAATGTCTAGAAGGTTCCACCCCTTTAATTTTTTTTTTTTTTTTTTTTTAAAACGTAGCCCCACACTAGGATGTATTCCTGTGTCGTGGGTGCGTTTACAAATTACACACAAACAAATACCCAGACCGGAACAAATAATTGTGGATCACACAAAGATTTGTCCCGTGAGGGAATCGAACCCGCGACTATTCGACACAGTGGGCGGAGCAGCTCAAGCTCTTAACCACTGCGCTAAATCGTCCGTCGTTTAATTATAATGTATCATTAGTTCGCGTGTGTATTTGCATTCGACGTACTGTTTAGTGTGTACAACGCCTAATAAAGTACTTCGCACGTTATTCGGCATTTAATTACCCCGCAAACGTAAGAATACCGTGAACTGTGCTCGCTAAAAAGATACACTTCATAGAAAATTTTACAGGAGAACGTTTTTATTCAATATCTTATATATCTTCAAAAAATACTTTTTGCACACAGCAGATATTGACTTGACAACGACGTTATGGGATAAATGTCGATAACATTAGAGTAGACAATAAAAAAATCATTGTGAATAGTCGCGTAAACGTGAAACTCGTCCCATTGGAAGTAGTATTAGCTTCAATTTGATGTATGTTCGCGGTGTTTGGTTTACTCGAAGATTAAGTGGCAGTGGGCGAGACACATTGCTTGTAGATCTGCGGGCGTTGGGGCAGAACGGTTCTCGAGGGGTGACCTTGTACCAGAAGACGAGGAATGGGCATACCACCTACAAGATGAACGGCGGGTAATAGCTGGATGCGTACAACACGAAGCTATCTGCTTATGATTAAAATGATGATGGTTATGTTGACGATGACGTTGATGATATTGTTGACGGCAATGTTGTCATCGACTTCATCGTTTACTGTCTTATTTCTTATTTTTTTAAAAAAACGTAGCCCCACACTAGGATTGATTCCTGTACATTTACATACATGAAAATTCAAATGCACAAATACCCAGACCGAAACAAATAATTGTGGATCACACAAAGATTTGTCCCGTGCGGGAATCGAACCCACGACTATAAGACACAGTGGGCGGGGCGGACTAAGCTCTTAACCACTGCGCTAAATCGTCCGTCTGTCAACAATATGTTGTTAATATTGTTGGAGTTGAGTGGAACATCAAACAGTTATACACTAGGTTTTACAATATTCCATAATACTGAATTATAATCGTTCAAATCGAATCGACTGCCTCGTTGGTCTAGTGGCAAAGCGCATCGCTTTGTGATCACGAGGTCCTCGGTTCAAATCCTAGGTCGGACAAGTGTAGTTTTTCTAACGAAAACTTCCCAGTACGAGTCCGGAGTCTGGAATTGTGCCCGGTATATGGCGCGTGCGTCACGTAAACGTGCGTGTACTCAGTACACCTCTGCCACCCCCGCTTGGGGAATATAGGCGTGACTATATTATAATAATATATTAAATAAGTGTATAACCCATTACGCTATCCAGATTACTAATTAATACAGTAGCTTATTGCTTTAAATTAAGAGATTAATAAATGTAGGGGGGTCTTGTCCAAGAGCGTGCTCGTCGCGACCCCTGCCAGCCATTATGGCTGCAATCTTGGACCGAGGAAGTACCGCAGTGTGGGCTAGGGTAGCGATGCGCGACTGCGAATGATTTCATTCGATTCATTCGACTTTATAAAACATTCGAATTATTCGAATGATTCACGAAAATTAGTTACTAACTGCCTCCCATTCGACTTGCTGGCCGAATGAACGAATAATGAATAAAGTCCGGCGAACGAATAATGAATTTACCTGTCGGTCGCACCACAGAGTACAAAGGAAAATAACTTAGCATCATTCGGCCTGCAGCTTACCCCAACGTCCGCTAGGGGCGCTTTTTGTGCTGAAGCACTGTAAGCGCTTTTAAAAAAATTACTATTAGCCGTTTGTTTCATTCCAGCACTTGATTACCGCGCGCGTATTATAATTAAATTCTATACTAGAAACTTTATTAAAACGCACTTTTAAACACAAACCAGCAGAAGCGTTATTATTTAGTTTAGTTGTTACTACTCATTCGCACACGTAATTTGTTTTGGCGCGGAAATGGCGCGAGAAGCGGCGAATCATTCGAATAATTCATTCATAATCGGTCGGAGAGTCGCAGATAATCTAACCGAATCGCCATTAGTAGTTACTTATTAGTAGTCGGTATTCGAATATAAAAATTAGTATATTACTAATGTTCAAGTCGAATCAGAAAATTAGTAGTTGTAGATGATTCGAATAGACGGATTATTCGCAGTCGCGCAACTTTAGGCTAGGGCGTCCCCCGCTCGGGACGCGTACCGGCCCGCCCCCGTCGGTACGAATATAGGTGGAAGCGGCGATGGGGGCCGCCACCCATCACGCCGGGCCCGAACTGGCGAGTCGTGAATTATCAAACAAAGATTAGTAAATGTCATGTCTTTATGTTACAATCATATTACTATTGTGATAATATTGTATAAACGCGGTCTACATCTTACCACATGAGAGATTTAATATGAAATCTTAAAACTTGTTTTTTTATGATGATATTGTTGACAATGTCGTTGATGATATTGTTGATGATGTTGTTGATGATATTGTTGATGATGTTATTGATGATATTGTTGTTGATATTGTTGATGTTGATGACGTATCCCCAGCACCCTTACCCCACGGAGGAAGAGAAGCGCACGCTGGCCGCTCAGACGCGGCTGACCCTGCTGCAGGTCAATAACTGGTTCATTAACGCACGCCGCAGAATCCTGCAGCCTATGCTGGACTGTGCTGATAAACCAGGTGAGTATTCATCTGCATTTAGGCATTGAGTTTTAATGTACCAAGTACCTCAGGGGGTGTCGATTTTAGTCATTTGTTGGCGATTGGGTTTTCGGGATGACCGTTGAAACGGCCTTCTTGCTGGTAACGGTGAAAGGTGGATTTATCTCTGTTTTCATACTTATCTGTATGGTAGCCGAACATTAGGGAAATCTTGAAATAACACTAGGGTTTCGTCCGGTACACTAATCTTCCTTGATATCCGAGGATGCGCACAATAGTTGGAGATTAATATCGTCTCATGGAATTCAGTGAGTTTAGTTGTTCCGCGATACGTCCGACCGCTCGCCCCGTTGCCAATTGAATGCCAACGCAGCGCCGTCCGTCATCTTACATCGACTATCTGTCATCGGTCAATCGTCATCTGGCAGCTGTCATCTGTCATCGCTTCACAACTAAACGCACTCAAGCAATTATTAAAGGCATTGAGTATATCTATAGCATAAAAGGTTACTAAAATGATAATAACTGCTTGACATTCCAATAATTGTGAGCTTCAAATAATAGGATACGACATATTTATTTATTGTTATCATTACAACGTCAAATGAGCTAATCAGGGTGTCTGAGGCCTTGCGATAATACCATGTTAACCATATTCAATCTGGATATCGATTTAGAATATTAACTCCGTAGAAATAAAATACAATTTTCGTTACTATTTACTCATTCACATCTGAACTTGTGGAATCGTCGATATGACATCTGTGACGTCAGCTTTTTCATAGGTGCTGCCATAATACCAGTGCTGCAAAAATTCAATACGAAAACTAAATTTGCAAATTTCACTTGAACTTTGAACTTTTATACCCCAATTAACAATGAAACTTGTACGTGTATGTGTGCGTATTGAGAAATGCGTTTGAAATCTCCTTATTGCTTTGAATCAATAGTAAATATAGTTTGTTATAGACTGCTTCGTTGGTGTAGTGGCAAAGCGCATCGTTTTGTGATCACGAGGTCCTGGTTTGAAATCCCAGGTCGGACAAGTGTATTTTTTCTAGCTAAAACTGTCCAGTACGAGTCTCCTCTCAATAGGCTCGCCCCCTATTACATGGGACCTAACATCGTCGGCGAAACGTGGATCTACTTAGTACACCTCTGCCACCCCCGCTTGATTTTTTTAGATAGCAATTTTTAATATAGCGCACTGAAGGAGTAACAGCATTTTTTGCTAAAAATATATTAAAAATAGTTGGAATGAATTCAGTTACCGATTTAGAACAAACTACTTTCAGGTCTTGCGTTTATTATTTTACACCTGGTATATTATTTTGATTTCTATTTGCAGGTGCAAAGAAGAGTAAAAACGGTTCATCTATCAGCAAGAGATACTGGCCAGATGCGCTCTCAAACGCACAGTTTACAGCTGGTAAGTACTTCTGAGGATACCACAAGGGTTGGCAAATGTTGTTCAAGGTAATGTGGTAGTCGTTAGGCAAAGTTGGAAGCCTTGTGGGAGGTTTGCTAGCAAATCTTGCATCCTGCGAAGCGCTCGTAGCGCTGTGCGACCGCTGTGTTCTTACCGATCACCAAGGTTAAGCAGCGTGCGACTCGGTCGACCTGAGATGGGTGACCGTTTGTGGCATTTTCATATTCGAGTGTTTCCGTGCTTCGGAAGGCACGTTAAGCCGTTGGTCCCGGTTACCACTTAATGTGGTAGTCGTTAAGCCGAGTTGGAAGCCTTAAAGGCGGTTTGATAAGTTCCAACAGCAGGTGGCCACAAACCTGCCTCCACCAATTCGCAATGGGTCCGCGTGGTGGAGTATGACCTAATCTCTCTCACCTCGATTTGTGAGAGAAGGCGTTTGTCCAGCAGTGGGCAGTATAGGCTGATATTATTATTATAATATAAGTACTTTTGAGTGGATACCACAAGGGTTGGCAAATATTGTTTAAGGTAATGTGGTAGTCGTTAGGCAAAGTTGGAAGCCTTGGAGGAGGTTTGCTAAGTTCCACCAGCAGTGTCCACAAGCTTTTTTTTTTTCCTGGGGCAAATTCTGCATAGGATTTCCGCGAGCTTCGGGGGAAGCTGGCTTGGCTTGTCGGACTCTTACCGACTAAAACCCCACGGTGGCCGGCACTGGCACGTATCAGGGGCTCCGGGATCTCCGAGTGGAACGCACCGGTGCCCCCTTGTGCCGCGCTCCGAAGAGCCCGCCGCCGGGGGCAGACTTGATGACACGCTCCCGCACCGACGCGGTGCTCACGGCGGCGTGGGCCATACCACGCCGCCATCCCCCTCGGGGTCGCGCGTGAAGGACGCTTAGGGCCCCCCTGCGAGTGTTGGTGCAGGGGGGATTCCCCGCTACATGTTGCAGCAAGTTAGCCCGTTTTATAAAACCCCGGGCTATTGGCTGGAGTGTCCACAAGCTGCCTCCCCCGCACCACACTGGTTCCGCGTGGAGTATGACCTAATCTCTCTCACCTTAATTTGTGAGAGAAAGCTTTTGCAAGCTGATGGATAGTACGCTGATTTATCATATTATTGTTAGTATGTCCAGCAGTGGACTGATGATGATGATAAAATGCACATACGACATAGATACGTCAAGAGTCGCCGTAACCGGCGAGCGTGTATGAGACGAACTATGAGAGTGGAGGAAGCCAGAGAGAGTACAGTTCCAACAGGTTCTTCTTCTTTTTAAGTTATGGCTTCTCACTAATTTTAAATGTATTTTGCCAGTGTCCAGTGAGATGCATAATTGTCTATCTATCTATATCATCACAGCAATTCCCTTGCGGGGTAGGCAGAAAGTACAGAGTTCCAACAGGTTCTTTCCTTACATACCTCTCTGGCTTCCTCCACTCTCGTAGTTCTACTCATACACGCTCCTATAAAAATGCCCCTAATTATTCCAGGTCTGTTATCATCTTCCGAAGACGAAGAACAAGAAGGCGAGCCGTCTGGAGACGAGCACGAGCAGCCGAGCGAGGCAAGCGAACACACCAACTACCCCATACAGCAGAGCATGCATTAAACACCGCGAGATTTGGGAGCCTAGATCGCGGTGACGAGATGTGCACAACGAGGTATATATAGCGGGAAATTTCTGATCAAATTGCATCTGGCTGGAACGTAGTTATTGCACACTCCCCCTCTTGACCGGTGAAGCTGTAAAGGCTGTAGCCCTTAGTATAGGAATTCAGACATATAAAAATAGAACAACTAATTACTCGGAAGTTCCACGAAATGCCGATAGGACTAGAAGCTTTTATAATCTTACATTGCCATATGAAACAGATGCGGATATAATGAGCAATAAAGTACCTCCGTCTCCTTCTCACGGCAATATAAGGTTGCATTAATCATTGATATCAATTTACTTTCATGTTACATACAATAATTATTATAATTGTATGAAACATGAAAATCTATTCAATAGCAATTATGATGATTGTATAAAACAAGAATAGCAAATGACAGGGGAGAGTGGAAAAAGTGGAGGGAGGCCTTTGCCCAGCAGTGGGACAATAGTGGCTTTAATAATATAAAACAAAAATACAATACTCCACTATTTTCAAACGAATATTTAAAAAATGACATTTACAGTTGACGTATGCGTTGACAGTTTCCCGCTAAAACTTGTAGTGATGTGCGTTCCTAAATCCCGCGGTATTAACTAAATCGATCAAGGACTTTAGTCGATTCTATAGTTACGAACCTATGTATACGTATTAATTTTTAAAAACTAATTCTCATGACAACCACCATGTCACAATAAGATTCTTTTATTTATACATATATATTATAAAAAGACATAATAATATAAATATACTGAACAGTATACCGTAACATTAAGTGTAGTATAGACTTATATTATGTATTAAATAATAACAGTGAAATATGTGATTGTTTAGGCACAGCTTATTGGGAGAGCTGGTTTACTCTTAATTTAAGCATATTGTCCGAAAAGGTTCATACATCGGTCGTTCATATTGTTGCGCAATATACGCCTTAAGGGCGTTAGGGTTACAAAATATTGTCGCATATATCCGTCTAGGGCAATCGATCGAATATATGTGGATACACGCTCGCTGCTCGAAAAATGGTACCACCTAAAGCCAGGCAAAAGTGTACGGTACTAAAAAATTAACAGGCTTCCGCAAATACAACTTTAAGTGATCAAAGTAAGGTACAATATGCCCTAATTTATGTTTATATCATAACTATAACTACTCTCATGGACGTGGGAACGGTTTTAGTGTATCTTTTCAATGGGATTGTGTATCTTGTTATTATATATTGATGTTTGGTGCAATCAATGGATTAAGTGTGTAGAGTGAGCCAGCTTCTTATTTACGCTGTGCTGTTAATTAAGTTACCCCTCTTGTTTCGGGGGGAGGCCTGTGCGATATTAAAACGTTTTAATTTAATTTGAATAAGGTATACGAGTAAAGTATTGGTTTTAAGGCTTAGTTCTTAATTTAATTAATACAAAATTCTATTAGGTTAGAAAAATTTGATCATGTGTATTCCGTTCCAATAGTGGTTTTCATGAAGGTAAAAAATGGTAAGTTAATGCTTGTAAAAAGTACAATGTGCAGCACAAAGCCGGTCGACGTGGCGATATTTCGATTTTCATTCGTTTGTCGATTGTTATTCGATTGAATTTTTGTGAGGAATGAATCGGCATGCGAATGTATGTTACTACAATTGTCGATTCATTCGATAGTTTTTTTTTGTAACATTCGCCCATCGCTAATGTGTATTGAAATGTCCTGCAGTGAACGTCTTTTGAGTGATGGCAGCGCAAAAAATTGTGATTACTAAATCATACAAAAAAATGTACTGCGTTTCATGACAAAAATAGCTGATGTTGGTTAAAAAGCCGCCAAGCTAAAATGGGACTGGGCTGGCCATGTCTGCCGCATGCCAGACACATCGTGCGCCAAAATAACCAACTGGGTCCCTCCTAATTTTAAAATACATCGAGGCAGCCCCAGGAAGAGATGGCGGGACGAACTGGACGTTTTTATGAGTGATTGGCCTTTGATTGCTTTAAACAGAGTGGAGTGGAAAGTGTGGAGGGAGCCCTTTGTGTAGTGGGACACCAACGGCTAGAAAAAAAAATCATACAATATTTTGTGAAAAATTTTGTGTTAGTTTTACCTTTGATATTATTTTGCGGGATCCAACACAATTAACGTCTCGGCAGGCTTTGTCGTGCCAATTTGAGGCGAATTTGCGTTTTCACAATTTACAAAGTGCTCCCCGGGACACTCCAAGGTTTAAACCTCGGTATCATCTATGAAGGCTATTGTGAATCCTAAAGCATACAGGAGTAACAGTGGTGAAAATGTGTGTACCGTATCTTTGTATTCCCTGATCTCGTGGTCCACTAGACGGCAAAAAGGTGTGACTTTATTTTTATTGAAGTTACTTCTGTGCTAAATTACATGCTTCTAGACCTACCGGCTGTTTGTTGCCTGTCAGTCAGTCACTGTAAAGGTTTATTAAGGAGATTAATCAATCCAGTCGATTTCGGCAAAGACGAAGGCATATGCAACGACTTCACTGGTGGAAATTACTATTCTGGTCTTCCTCTTTGATGAGCTTAGATGAACATCTCATAAAAATCCAAAACAAAATTGTAGTGACACCAACTTTTTACCTCCAATCAGCAGCTACCGCCAACCGCGGCATGTTCTCACCGACCCTCCCGATGCCCTTTCATTCCTTCTTTCGGATACAGATACCGCGCACAGGATCAGACACCGACCTTGCCGGCGAGGTCAAAGAATCCCTTGCCCGCCGGCCGGTGCAGAGCACCACGGCGAGACACCTAGTATACGCCCTCCCCCATAGCGACTGCCCAAGCCGAGGCTATTCCTCCTTGAGGCGCCCTTAAGCTAGTTGCCCCCTTGCCCTTCTGGCTCGAGCGTAGCGGTTGCACGCTCGGCCAACAGCGTAGATCATTTACACACACCACCTTTTTACCTTTAAGGAATATTATTGAAACGCTTTACACAATCAAATAAAATGCTATGTTGTCAAGTCAATCATAACATCGAGTGTATACGTAAAATATATCATGTATTTTTAATCTTAACACTTTTATAATTGCCCGTAACGTTAATACTGAATATCAATTGTAAAAATTGTTATTATTTAATACATAAACGACTTAGAACACTGTATACGTAATCCATACCTCAAATATTAGAATTATTCATAACTATCTACAAAATTTTGGGATGAAACGTGGTCTTTTAATCCAAATTCAAGAAATGCAATGATGGTTATGCTGGCAAATATTTAATATATAAGCGATGGGATATACGTTGCGACAAGGATATTTATGCCCGTGGATGACATTGACAGAGTGACGTTGGTGTGAAATTAGTGTGATCATTTAGTAAAATTGTCCTACTTTGTGGGTCCGCCCGGTTACTAATTAACAAAAGAACTTGGGTTATTTCATAGCAAACGGCATCTCTGAGACTCATGAAGTAACATTTCACTTAATGACATCGTTAGTTCCAATTTTGGCTGCGGGCCTAAATATCCTTGTGGCACTGTAGATGTAACGGACAACCCGTACTGGGTCAGCGTGGTGGACCATAGTCCACCACGCTGGCCCAGTACGGGTTGTCCGTTACATCCACCCAGCACGGGTCTCCTCTCAAACAGAGAGCTTAGGCCATAGCCTAAGCCCTCTGTTTGAGAGGAGACCCGTGCCCAATGGTGGGACAGTTTCTTAACAGGGCTAATATACATATATAATATAACTGTAGATGTAGTGAAAAAATTAGTCCTTGCAATGAATTTTGGATTATAAGGCTTCTTCGTTCATTCCATTCTTAAGGGACTAACTTGCTCCTTCGTAACTTGCGTTTTCTTAAATCTATTAATGATTTTAAGACTCAAACTAACTTATAAGATGCTTTCAGACTTAATGTCACTGTAGTCTAAAAGCGTCAAACTTTGACCTCTGAAATTGCGTATTTTATATAATATATTGTGTGATTATCAGACTTTTTAATCTTCAAAATTGATAATCCATGGTAACAATTTATGACTAAAATCTCATTTAAACAGAAATAGCAATCTCTTTATAAAGAACTAGCAGTTTGCCGCGACTTTTGTACCCGGTCGACAACAGCGCCACCTACTTGGTCTATGTTTTATAGCCTATGTTATTTCTGGATAATGTAGCTTTCTACTGGTGAAAGAATCATTAAAATCGGTCCAGTAGTTTTATCAGTTACATCTATCTATCTATCTATATCATCACACCGGATCCCTTGCGGGGTAGGCAGAGAGTACAGAGTTCCAACAGGTTCTTTCTTTACATACCTCTCTGGCTTCTTCCACTCTCATAGTTCCTCTCATACACGCTCGCCGGTTACGGAGACTCTTGACTTGTCCTTCAGCTAAGACCCGGTCTATTTGGTCATGGTAAGATAGTCTAGGTCTTCCCCGGTACCTACAACCTTCCACTTTCGCATTGTATATCAGTTTTGTCAATCTTTCTATATGCCCGAACCAACGAAGCATACCCTTTCTCATCTTCACACCGGTACTATCTTTTATACCTACTCGCTTTCTTACTACGCTGTTGCGAATACGGTCGGTCAGCTTCACTCCGCACATCTTCCGCAGAGCTCTCATTTCCACCGCATTTATCCTACTTTCATTCTCGTTCTTACATACCCAGCTATCGCTGCCATATAACAGCGTTGGGACAAGCACTCCGTTATGAATGGCCAGCTGCGCCTTTTGGCCGGCTCCCAAGTAGATTTCCCATCGCACCATTCAGTCTGCTCCCTGCACTCACTCTTCTCTCTATGTCAGCGGTGTATGTCTTATCCTTACTGACTTTTATTCGTTACAAACATACAAAAATACAAATCTTCTCTCTATTATATTAGTGTAGATGTTTTCAGATGCATCGATTTTATCCTGGGTCTCAGTTTTACTTCTGCTCAAACACCTAAACCCTATCGAACGTCGGCGGTTAATTTTCAGTTTTAGCGGAACTTTGTCTTTAAAATTGGAGCTCTATAATACTACGCAAGAAGCAAGTTCGTCCCAAAAGACAATATACCGTATATAAATGATTTTAGTACACCTCAAAGAGGAATTTGCGTTATAATTTCAAGTGTTTCGTCAATTTTGATGCCGGTTGTGATTAAATCTTTTTGGTTTCTCTCGACTGACCCACGAAATAGTGACTAAGAATATTTTTTACAGCAAAACACTAGACAATGTACCGTCCACACAGATAATTGTATTTATTTGTATAAAAACATAAGTTTTAAAATATACTCATTGTTATTTTCTTTTAATTTCTTTTGTAACGCAGCCATACTAGTGTAGTTTCCCGTTTGGTTTGCAGCAATGGTATTAAATGTTGCAGTTTTTTGACACACAACGAAAAAGTCAAAAAAGAGCTTCGGGGAACGGAAATCTGTTCACTCGGCAAATTAATGAAATTTTAGATGCCTACTCTCAAATTGAGCAGTTTCTTTTATAATAACTGGGATGAATTCAGCTCAAATTGTAAAAAGATATAGTATCTAATTATTCTATTTTCTGTCACAAATGATTAATCTGTAGGCGAAATAAATCGATAAATGATGAAAAAAAAATATCAATTTTCTACATAACTTTGTGTATGGGAATGCCATTCTATTGCTTTAAAATATAGTTACCCATTTCATATACTAAAATGACATTATGGACTAACTAGAACTTAGAAATCCATAGAACTATATTTAATTACCACTGCAACGCAACCAAACGCTAGTATTTAAGTGTAATTTAAAAACGATTATACGATTGTAAACTATACGATTCTCAATAAAAAATAGTATACTTTGAAAACTTAAAAACGTTCGATTCAAAATTGTATACGCGCAAAAAAAGTATTAAAAACGTACTAACCGACAATTCGATTTAGTCGAGATTATTGAATCGACTAATATGAAATTAGTCGGTTTCATACATCTCTTTTTAGGTTTTAAATTTTGACGGAATGTCATTGATTAAAAAATATCGTAAAGTTTGTTTTTTTCAGCTTACAATAAGCTTCGCAAATCGTCTTCCTAAATAGTTTATTTCCTATAGGTATTAATGCTGTAATTAAAATGCACATTGAAAATTGTTTCATGAATTCTTTTACGATATTTTTTGATCTAAATATAGTTTTTGAACTGGGTTTTATAAAAATAATGCTGTTTTTTTTTGTTGTAATTATAATAACAAAAAGAGAAAATGTGAAATATATTTTTGGTTTTTAATTTTCATAGTAATTATGATCTACTCTGTAAAATTCTTTCTTTCAACATTCAAAAAATTGGTTTCATTATTCAATTACGTGTTAATTTCATTGTTATTTTTTACGTACCAACGAAGACACTTCAACCAAATTGTCAATCCACGTTGTCCAATCAACGTTAGTGTGGATACATACTCATACTTTCCGCAACGTAAACGTTCTTCTCCAGAGGTGCCACCCCGCGCCACTCCCTGCGCCGCCCTAGAAGTAATCTCGGTCAAGTGACCATGTTCGACCGACCCATTCCCTGGGTCAAAGAGGTCAAATATCTAGGGGTCACCCTAAACAGTACCATGTCCTTCGGCCCGCACATCAAGTGGGTCCGTCACCGAGCATCCTTTGTGCTCGGTCGTCTCCATTCGTTAATCTGCAAGCGGAGTAAAATGTCCCTTAGAAATAAGGTGATGCTTTACAAAACTTGCGTTCGACCCATCATGACTTATGCGTATGTTGTGTTCGAGCATTCGGCCCCCTCTCACATCGATAAACTCCAAGCGGTTCAAAACCGCTTCCTCCGTAAAGCCGTAGAAGCCCCCTGGTTCGTACGGAATGTCGATCTCCACTCCGATCTAGGTCTCGAACCTATTCGCGCCTATATTGAAAAGGCGACATCACGACACTTCGCGAACGCATCTACCCATGCGAATCCGTTAATCGTAGCTGCCGCCGACGCCCGTAGGCGCCCTCGAGTATGTCGCCCCTTGCCCTTCTGGCTCGAGCGTAGTGGTCGCACGCTCGCCCTAAGTCCGGTGAAGCTGTAAAGGCCTCGCGGCCAACAGCGTCTATCACTCAAACACACACACACACACACACGCAACATAACACGTTCCAGTGCTATTTAAAAATATGCTTTCATGTGCTCTGAGATACTGTTCAAACAACTCTAGAAACAAGATTATTATATGATAACACAAACTTCTCCGCTAACCCCGCCGTTATTTGGTTGGAGTAGTTTTTCTAGTACATGATAACTCCATGACAATCAAAATTGATATTCAGTCAATTTTAATACTAATATTTTTATCAACGGTGTTAAAATAACACCGTCAACAGCCGTCCTAAAGCGAAAGCCCAAGTGGTGTATTCAATGCCTACTGTTCACTGAACACTTCAATAAGTAACATCTCCATAATAATACTAACTTAATCCTTTAAAACCCTATACCAAGCGCAAAATAACATTGAGAAGCTGCGCATCTCGTCAGCTGTCCGGTAGATACCTTCGGTGTTTCGGATTTTCACCCTAGCTAAGATATTTGGATAGGCCAGTAGGTCGATGTTACTTATTGAAGTGTCCTTTTTATTCATTTTTGATGTGTAACATCTTTCCTAGCGGTTGCTGGATATTTTTTGTGGGAGTGATTTTAGAAAAGGGACGGAAATGTGTTACAGGAAACCGGGGAAGCGCGCGCTATTTGATCTGACCAATGAGCGCGCGCTATTTGATTTGACCAATGAGCGCGCTAGGTGGAACTGGGGAAGCGCGCGCTATTGGCTTTGTCCAATGAACGCGCGCTATTTCATATTACCAATAAGCGCGCACTATTTGATTTGACCAATGAGCGCGCTATTTCATTTGACCAATGAGCGCGCGCTATTTAATTTAACCAATGAGCGCGCTAGGTTGAACCGGGGAAGCGTGCGCTATTTGATTTGACCAATGAGCGCGCGCTATTTGGTTTGACCAATGAGCGCGCACTATTTGATTTGACCAAAGAGTCATCTCAATTTTATAGTAGGATAATATGTCAGATGTTACACATCATATGCGACTACTGTAAGGCTCGCTAATTTTTTTCTATTATCAGTGAACAGTATGCATTGGATACATTAGCTTCGCTCCAGGACGTCTATGCCGTGTATTAAAAGCAATGTTATTATAACGCCCAGTTGGGAGAAAAACATTTATTATAATCTGTTATACGATGAAACTGATATACGTAAACAATTGGTGAAGTATAATTATAAAAAAAGTAAGATTTTTTATAATAACTATGTATTAATACATATACAAGTATGTAGCGAGATGTAAGGATAAAAATAATGTATTTTTAAAATATTTTAACGATCTGCGTCTTGGGATGAAGAAAAAAGTAAATCAACTAAAAAAGAAGGTTTGGTTTTGGTTTGGAACGGCCATATTGAAAGTAATTTTTATCACTATATATTAAAAAACAAAGTCCCCTCGCCACGACTGGCTGTCTGAACGCGATAAACTCAATAACTATCTTAGGGATTTTCATACGGTTTTCACCAATGGACGGAGTGATTCAAGAAGATGGTTTAAACCGGCTTCGCACGGGTGAATTATACACTTAAGTGTATAATTCACCCGTGCGAAGCCGGGGCGAGTTGCTAGTTTTTTTTATTAAAAAAATCGGGCTCGGACTAGGAATTGTTCCTGTGTCGTGGCTGCGTTTACAAACATGGCCAAATAATTAGACAGTTTAACCAGAAATAGTTATTTCATTTTAGTTAGTTTAACTAACTACTGAGTGGGTACTATATTAAGAAATAGATCCTTGGGAAATAAAACTATTTTACAGATTTTATCGCGGTTTTTTTGATTTTAAGTTCCCGATGTTTCAAGTGCTTTGCAGCACCCATGGTCACGGGAGGGACCTCCCGTAAAACAGTTTTAGTTCATGCGTAATATTCGCGTAAATCTAAGAACTCAATAGTTCTTTGTGTTAATCGTGTAAAAAGAAAAAACTTTCAAATCAACTCGATCTCTTTGGTCGTTCCAAATTCTACAGTATGACTTTCCAAACATGGTAAATATTGGAGAATGGCGTACGTTAGATCTTCAAAATAAATATTACTTAAGAAATAGGATCTTTAAAGTTATACTAATATTTCTATATACTGATTGCCTCGTTGGTGTAGTGGCAAAGCGCATCGCTTGGTGATCACGAGGTCCTGGTTTCAAATTCTATGTCGGAAAAATGAGGTTTTTCTAATGAAAACATCCCAGTATGAGTTTGGGGTCTGGAGTTGTGCCCGGTATATAGCAATAGGCTCGCCCCCTATTACATGGGACCTAACATCGTCGGCGAATAGTGGATGTACTCAGTACATTTCTGCCACCCCCGCTTGGGGAATATAGGCGTGACGGTTCTATATATTTTAGTTGGCTTTATGCTGGCCATCGATTCTATACAACGTGGAATAAAAATAACGCAAGACCTCTGACAGCCCGATTAGATTATTGGTTTTCAAATTCAATACCAACACCAAAGAGATAATTTTCTTAAAAAATCTTGATATTTCAATTAGCTGTGGAACTTGTATGCGTATTTAAGAATGTAAATGGCATATTTAACTGTCGTATTGCTTTGAAATATTGTTTATTTTGTCCAATACAGTTGACAGATGAGCGTCTAGAATGAGTGGTAGCAAATGTAGCTAATTTGAGTCGACTTATATAAATATGTAAATGAGTATACTTTCCCAGGGTCAGGCAAATTATAAATCAAATATCATTATATCAAAGATAATTGTTCATTTGGAATAAACTACTTTCAGGTGTTGCAATTAGTTCATTACAGGTTGTATAAAGATCCTATTTTTTACATTTTTAATGCTGTATAACTTCAATATTTCCCACATTTAAAAAGTCACGGTTTTTCTTTGTTCCAAGACGCATTCACTAGCGATCGAAAGTCCAGTTACTAGTATACTATAGTGATACGCGCTTTGATTAGTCCGTAAGGTACCTTCAACGTTATACATTATAATACAGCATAATTTTTTGCTAGTCAATAAAATAATTTTTAGGCTGACTTTGTTTGTTTTATTATCCTACCCGTGCCTATCGAAGTAACCCGTGTAAATTCTACATCCACATTTTATAAAGGAAATTTAGTCACAATGTAAAGGAGTGACACGCTTGTTAGGTGTTCGGGCACGCCGCTCGCTCTCACATCGATGGACACCAAACGGTTCAATCCGGTTCCCCCCGCAAAGCCGTCGGAGCACCGTGGCTCATATGGAATGTCGATCTACATTCCGATCTCGGTCTCGAACCTATACTAAAAAGGCGCCTTTATTAAAAAGACGACAACCCGATATTTCGCGAACGCGTCCAATCATAGAAATCCGCTAATCGTAGCCGCCGCCGACTACGAACCTAACTGCTCTCCTATAAGTCGCTACCGCCGTCCGCGGCATGTTCTCACCGACCCTCCCGATGCCCTTACATCCCTTCTTTTGGATACAGATACCGCAGACAGGATTAGACACCGACCTCGCTGTCGAGGTCGAAGAATCCCTTGCCCGCCGGCCGGAGCAGGGCACCACGGCGAGACACCTAGTATACGCCCATAGCGACTACCCAAGCCGAGGCCGTTCCTCCTTGAGGTGCCATTGAGCTAGTTGCCCCCTTGCCCTTCTGGCTCGAGCGTAGATCATTCACACACACACACACACACACACACACACACACACAATGTTGTTGTTTCAAGGAATGCTGGTTTACACATCTTTTGAAAATTGATGACAGAATATCGCATTTACTACAAATAAAGTCACAACATTTTTGATTTCTTCATTTGGGAGATCGAGCATCTATCTGGAACACAATATAATCATCGGCCCGCTGACGAGCCGCGCCGCCCCTCTATGTCGTTTTGCGCTTGGTATAGGTGTCTTTTAATGCACTAAATTAGTATTGTTATGGAGATGTTAGTTAGAAGCAGTGATAGCCTAGTGGTTAGACCATTGGACTGCAAATACAGGTCTCGGGTTCAAACCCAGGCACGCGCCTCTGTCTTTTCAAAAAGCATGTGCGTATTAAAAATTAACTATCACTTGCTTCAATGGTGAAGGAAAACATCGTGAGGAAACCTGCATGGCTGAGAGTTTCTCGAAAGTGTGTGAAGTTCGCCAACCCTGGGCCAGCGTGGTGGACTATGGCCTAAACCCTCTCAGTTTGAGAAGAGGCCCGTGCCCTACGGTGGGACAATTTCTTAACAGGGCTAATATTATTTATTATATACAAGGTGTAACATAATAAACGCAAGACCTCAGACACCCCAATTAGAGAATTGCTTCATAAATTCAAAATGAAAACCAAATTTCCAAATTCAAAGGTTTTACCCCTTTTTTAAGCACTTATACCCCAATTAACAATGAAACTTGTACGTGTATGTGTGCATTATGAGAAATACGGGTTAGGAATGCATTTGTAATCTCCTTATTGCTATGAATCAAGAATAAATTAAGTTTTTTATAGCCTACTGAAGGAGTAAAAGCATTTTTTGCAAAAAAAATTTAAGGTACATTAAAAATAGTTGGAATCAATTCAGTTATCGATTTAGAACAAACTACTTTCAGGTCTTGCGTTTATTATGTTACAGCTTGTATATGGAGATGTAACTTATTAAAGTGCTTTAATATTTTTTTAGCACTATAAAACAATTCAAAATGAAACTCAATATTTATATAAACTCATTTATGTACCATGTCTTTTATTAACCATCAGTTATACATATATCCTTAATTATTATTTACAACATTTTATAAATCTAAATTCGTATAAAAATACTAAAAAATAAACCACCCTTTTAATTAAAAACTCTTCCTTTTAAAATAGAAATATTGAAAGAAAAAGTTTTAATGGAATTAAAGCTTTACAGCGATTTAGATTGTTAGTCGATTAACTGTATCAATAAAAATATCGAATTACAAAATCGGAATAATCGACTAAGTATAAATCACAATCAGCACTGTCTCTATTCAGATTAAGGTATTCACCAAATTTTAAAACTAAAACTAACAATAATTAAGCTATATTTTTAATTGATTTTCTTTAATGAATATGAAATTATACTATAATTACAGTGCCAATTCTATTCTTTATTATTGTCTATAATTTGTAAAAATATAATTTGGTATGGCACACGGCCGATAGTTCACCGACTAAAAAGTTTGGTGGTTCGTCAAAAAAGCTACAGTTTACAAACTGAACTGCGCACTCGGCAAAATATTTTTCGTTGGCTGATGATTTAGTTGTACAACTTAGGTACATAGTTGAACAGAACTTAGTGTTTCTGTTACACAATCGGACTAAGTTTAGGACTGTGTGTTACGAATAGGTTAAAAGTTTATTGGTAAATTTCTACTAAGGATATGTATAAAAAAATATACTTAGCTTCAAAAGGGGGATAACTGGTAAGTGTCGGCAGTTTTGACGGCGTAAAAATCAGTTGCAATATAAGTTGGTATATTATCTATGATCGGACGTATGCCTCAACGCTGAATTTCATAATTGTGTTGTTCAGTAATGATTTAAAATAAGAAATGAAAGTAAAATAGTTACCCAGGTATATAGAATTGACACCTTTTTGGCTTCCCATAGCCCTTCATTTGTTCCCTTTACGTAACAATATCGCTACTATATTAAGATAAATATATTTTATCTATGACTTAACAAATCAAAAATAATATTAATTATAAAATTGAGCAAATCAATTGACAATATTGTCCCATTTTTAATTAGGTCTTAATAAAAGTCGGATTTCGATTCGAGAATGTAAAGATAAGCGTCACAATGTGTTAGTTTCTCAAATAAGGCCTGATTTTCCACAAGTCATATTTTAAACCCTTAGTACCTATATGTTAACAAATCTGAAAATTATTTATAAAACCTTATTCGCACGAGCGTATTTCAATCCCTGCAGGCGCGTTTTTCACAAATAGACCGTGTCCCATTTCTTCGTTCCAGCGCTTTTTAACGCTAATTTAAAAAGCCTTCGTGCGATAAGGGTTAATCGTCTACATCAAAAAGTGGAAATTTCTTATTAAAATGTCTGACTTATTAAAAAATATATTGGTTTTTAATTAATTGAATAGTTTCAACCACGCCAAATTAACATTCAAAATATTTTTAATTTACCTTTTATCAAGGCGTGCTTTGGCATAAACATTAAAAACCTTTTCACAGTATTGGCAAGACACTATATTACTGATTTTTTTTGTTCGTTATTATAGAAGTTCTTTACATTTAGCTATAGGTACATTTAAAATATCTCGGCCAATAATATTAATAATTATCTAATATTTTTGTGATGTAGTTATGAAAATTATCTACATATTCACTCAAAGTTTATATAGAAAAGGCCCCACGAACGGGGTCGAAAAGTCTACCTATGAATTACGAATTAGTACAAATTCGTCTATAAGACCGTCAATGGATCCATCTTGTACAGGTTTCTTGGTTCACAAGATACTGTGAAACAATTTTTGATAGGTCAGCAAGCCGTAAAATATTTTTTTTTGCTGCAGTATTACATACAAAGTCGAAAATGTCCTTTTCGACCCCACAAACGAAGTTGGTATTATGACTACATCACAAAAAGGAAAATTTAAAAAAATGAGCAAATATTCGTCTATATTCTAAAAAGGCCCCATTAAATTGGAACCGCGCTATCAGTCATCAACACAACCCTCATATCAATAGCTTAGAATCGCTCCCAGACATGTATATGGTACCTAAATTGATTCCTAATAAGCTGGTGCTAGCAAAAACTATAGGAATGAAAATGCTGGGAAGGATTGGTGTAGCTAATTATTTCTTGCAGTGGCACGGCACACAACAGGTTGGTAGAACTGTCAAAAAAAAACTTCCGACCCGAAAGGACCCCAAGACTCTGAAGATTTGTCGTAAATATTGTAATTTTAAAGTCCCACGAGGACTAAAAGCTAGGGACACACGGCCGACCAAACAGTTTAGTCGTTCGTTGAAAAGCTTTGAGTTACTTTGGAAATGCAAACATGGCACCTACTATCTAATTCTATTAAACATAGATCATATTATTAACAATAAAAAGAAAGATAGTACAGCTGGAGCTTTCAGTGTCATAGAAGTTATTGGCACAAAAATTGCGTTATCAGCTGGTTTTTTATTTACCGCTTACATGTATTTTTTGAAATTCAGTACCTGATATTAGAGACGAGATCAAATTAATTCTTCAGCTATAGTGGTCTCCAGTAATATGAAAAAATTTATTGATTTTTCTGACATGAACGACTGAATTGCTTAGTCGGCGTACTATCAACCGTGTGTGGAACAAACAGCGATTGTCGCCCACAGTCTAAAAAAATCCAGTGCTTCACGTTATATTGTTACACCACTGTTTTCTAGCCTACTATTCATTTTTATCGTAGGTACGGGATACATTTCTTAGTAATACCTATCTATATAAGTATTTCAACCCACGGAAATAATAACATTTCGGAATGACAATTTAATGGAAAACCTTCCCTTGCCATATTAATGGTACTTGACTATTTATTGATGTTGAGCATAAAATTACTTATTATTATTAATATATTATAATATTAGCCCTGTTAAGAAACTGTCCCACCGTTAGGCACGGGCCTCCTCTCAAACTGAGAGGTTTTAGGCCATAGTCCACCAGGCTGGCCCAGTGCGGGTTGGCGAACTTCACACACCTTGGAGAAATGAAAATGCAGGTTTCCTCATGATGTTTTCCTTGACCGTTAAAGCAAGTGATAATTAATATAAGTTGAATAAAAGAGGGCTGCGCTGATAGAAATCTACATATTAAATCACGTTTAGAGTTGAAAAAATAATGTAAGGAACTTTCTTCCTGACGGGGGACCCCCGACCGCACATTTTTTTTACATGTGTGGCGGCAAGGTCACAGCTATTCTTGTGACTTCACGTCGTTATTACTTCTAATGTCATTATTATTATTTTGTGAGTAAATAGTCAAGTACCACAAAAATAACTAAATTAATTATCCCTAAATCTTTCAGACAGTATAAACGTATTATCAGACCTTATCAGAGTCTCCCTTTCCGCATCATTAAAACTACTTCTAACAAATTCACCTTGGAATAAATTTTTAATCTCTAAATTCTCACATTTGAGAAAACTCAGCTCTTGGAGTCTTTCAGTACTGGTTTGACTCAACGGTTGGTAAATAGTTTCTCTGTTATGTAACAATTTTTGAGAGCCGTTGAGGATTTGGGAACCCCTCCTCAAAGTTTGACGGCCTAATTCCATTATTTCAATGGAATTCTGGCCTATTACGAAGCTTTTGTAAGCTCGAACGAAGACAATGGTTAAGGCTAATAGGCCTGCAAGTATTAAGGAGTAGGTTATGATGGCGGCGGCAACAGGTCCAACTACTGTTGCTAGATATATCCACCGCCATATTGGTGTTGATAACTCGTGGATACCCTGAAAAGACAAAAAACATATATAATATTCAGTCTATATTTCCTTACTTAACCAATTCATTGCTACCTTCAATAAAGTAAATACTGTTACGTAGCGTGGTAAATTAATGGCCAATATCGTGCAAAGTACTTTATTATGCGTTTACATAAAACATTACGTCAAACACTAGCACACGCACTAGTACTACTCTAGCTAGTATCCAAATACTGCTTCCAAGTCGCTGAGACACTCGTAGTATCCATGTATAGTTGCTAAGGTCGCCGGTGTATTCCATTTAGATCGCTTGTTCCCGATTTGATCGCTGTCGCTTCCGAAAAGAGACTGTGTTCGTCGCCGCGCTGAGTGTTCCTTTTATACTCGTATGAAAGTTCTAGAACGGACGCGAACCCTCTAAGTACATCGATAGAAGTACATCGAACAATAGCTGGCGCACCCCACAAAGCGGTATTATTATTACATACCTATTTGTACGTGAAAAAGTAGGTACTTGTGTACCGCGACCGCCCGCCGGCGATAATTAAAGGGGAGGAACCTTCTAGACGTTTAGCACAAGCGCGGATTCTAGATCTTTCTCGACGGATCGATAGGGGACCTCAGGGTGTGTAATGCCTTTTAAAATTAACATCGCACGATAAGGGACTCATGAGGTTCATGAGGCGTGTTGGATTCGTAACAATATTTTACGTCGGCCACATGCAATTGATGCCACGCTAAGTGCATTATTGGATATCCTAAAGGACGTCGAATCTTGCGCATCCTTGACTGGTGACATTAAGTTATTATACTACGTACTAGAGATAACACTACGAGGAAATTATATAGCAAAATTTACAGTGCATACAGTCTAGTTCCCTTTGTGCCAACGTGACACTTCCGGGTGCTAAGTTTTATTTTAAAATTATGGCTTCTTGAGATACACTTTATACAATTCAAGAAAACAATTTATTATCTATGAAAACACAAACATCCAAGCTAAACCCGTGGATATCAAGTTCCACCCCATATTTTGTTGTAATATCGTGCAAAGTACTTTATTATGCGTTTACACAAAACATTACGTCAAACACTAGCACACGCACTAGTTCTACTTTCGCTAGTATCCAAATACTGCTTCCAAGTCGCTGAGGCACTCGTAGTATCCGTATATAGTTTTTATAGAAATTTTTTATAGCAAAATTTACAGTGCATACACTCTAGTTCCCTTTGTGAAAACGTGACACTTCCGGGTGCTAAGTTTTATTTTAAAATTATGGTTTCTTGAGATACACTTTAAACAATTTAAGAAAACAATTTATTATCTATGAAAACACAAACATCCAAGCTAAACCCGTTGATATCAAGTTCCGCCCCATATTTTGTTCGACATAGCTTCTTCCTGGTATGTAGTACAAAATAACTCAGCGGCTGATGAATCAATCGATACGGTCTTACTGCCTTCTTTTACAAATTGAAGTGCACCACCACGCATACCCAGTGCGGTGCGGTGGAGGCAAGTTTGTGGACACATTCTATTGGAAATGATCAAGTGGAACATAAGGCTTCGATTTTCGCGATCAGTCCCAGAACTATAAAGGGTTGTTGGCTGTTGGCATGGCGAGTGCGCACTCCATCGAGGGCACTACTCATGTTATCAAGTAGCTACATTATTTTCTGTAGCTTTAATATGTCGTGACGTTTTAGGCGTTTAGGATAGTTTTGGTATATAAGTTGTGTTGCTAGCTCGTTTGGGCGCTTAGCAAGGCGATGATGGTAATCTTTGGACAAAGCCCCGATTTCTTTCTTGACTGTTGACATGGTTAGGTTTTCGTGCATTTCATTATTAGTTACAAACCATGGCACGTTGGATATTGTACGTAAGATTACATTTTGCATTCTTTGGATTATGGCAATATTAGAGTCGCTAGCGCTACCCCACAGCTGCACGCCGTACATCCATATGGTTTAAGTAGCATGTTGTTTATTAGGAATTTGTAAAGGCTTCCAATTTGGCTAAATTACTAACACGTGAAGTGGTTACCGGGAATTGTGCCAACTGAAACACGGGGACGCTTCACAATGAAAATGCCACGATCGTTGCTGACACGCTGACAGACCCGAATGCTGCTTAAACGTCGTAATCGCTATAATTTTTTTGTATTATTATATTTAGTACTATATATCCGCGCGGTAAAGGAGTTCGTGTCAAGTTTACCGTTCGTTTTAAGATTTTTCGTTTTAAGCTTTATGCGCGCACGTCACTTTAGGTGCCACTGAGAATCAGCGCTGTGTTGTGATCCACACTGCAACACAGCTTTATGCTGAGTGGTACCACATTAGTGCGGCTACTAGTATGTACATGTTACTTGTTTTTCTTTATTTTATAGTTATAATTTTGTGAAGTGTACTTTACTGTTAGCCTAAGTAATAAATGTTTTCTTTATTTCTTTCTAGTTATAAATATATAGACCCCTATCGTACTATCACTGGTGGTTTTGCATTGAAGTATTACGTAATATCTCACCTCTTCAAGCCACATGACCGGGAACATCATGTCGGGGAAGTTATTGATATTGTTGATGGGTATGTTCGGAGCTCGGTCCACCTTCATGTTTAGCTGGACCCGCACCCAACCCTCTACTGGTACACCTATTTTCTGTAAACAAATAGATAGATAGATAGAGTACTCTTTATTGTACACCAGTGATATTAACAATTAATTACATACAAGAAAAAAAAATAGGTACAATTGGCGGTCTTATCGCTAAAAGCAATTTCTTCCAGACAACCAATGTATTGGAAGAAGCAACATACGGAATAGGGCAGTTCTGGTGGCGTACACTATAAACCTCAATAATACATACTGTCATCATTTTACTTACATACATATCATAGTTATAATACAACATTATATACATACATATATACACATATAATACTATGCACATATAAAATATAAATATGCTCAATATACATGTCAAGAGTTTCCGTAACCGGCGAGTCTGTATGAAACGAACTATGAGAGTGGAGGAAGCCAGAGAGGTATGTATGGAAAGAACCTGTTGGAACTCTGTGCTCTCCGCCTACCCCGCAAGAATAAATTTATTGTTTAAGCAAAATTAATATCTAAGAGATATCAGTGATTTCTAAACTAGACGGAGAGCCTGTATCTTGGAGTTCGGTGATCTTAAGTTTTGTATGCAAGTTCTAATTATTGCTGAACTACAGAAATTGAATGTGTACATTAATGGATGTTCTAAGACAATTAAAAATTAATAATTTGCAGAGAGTACAGATGTCTTCTTAAACAATTCGTACCGATATTAAAAGTTCGAAAGAAACTCTGTCTGTCTGTTTCTCTGTTACTTTTTCACGCCTAAACCGCAGAACAGATTTTGATAAAATTTGGCATAGAGATACATTTTATCCGGGAGAAGGACATAGATTACTTTTTATCTAAAAAACACACTTAAGGGTGTAAAATAGGGGATAAAAGTTTGTATGGGGAAACCATCATTATTCAAGTTAGGCATATGAAAATTCATACATAGACTTTTGGTGAGAAATAAAGAACTCTGTTACACCTTTTTTTGAAAAATCAATCCTCAGGGAGAAAATAAATACTATAGACACTGCATTCCATGTAACCATTAATCTCTAACTTTTGTGCGCATACTCGCATATCAAGGATGATCAGTGGTTCCGGACGAGACCGCAGTTTCATTTCAAGATTTCATTTATATTCATGAATTCATGAAAACGAAGATAATCCACCTTTCACCGTTACCAGCATTGAAACGGCCATCCAGAAAACCCAAGCGCCGGTATATACAATATTTATTCAAGGTGTATCGTAAATAAGGTAAGACCTCAGGCACCCCGATTAGTTAATAGCTTCACAAATTTAATTCGAGAACCAATTTTCCAAATTAAATTTATTTTATCATCTTTTTTAAGTACTTTCATACCCCAATTAACAATGAAACTTGTACGTGTATGTGTGCGAATTGAGAAATACGTTTTAGAAAAGCATTTAAAATCGTATTCCTTTAAATCAGGAATAAATTTAGTTTTTTATAGCGCACTAAAGGAGTAACAGCATTTTATGCAAATTAAATAAAAAACGAAGATACATTAAAAATTGTGGGAATCAATTCAGTCATCGATTTAGAACAAACTACTTTCAGGTCTTGCGTTTATTATGTTACACTTTGTATATAATATATCTATTTTTTACTTACAGGCTGTATCATGAAGTATGTTTCGTGTTTCTTCTTATCCGGTTTGAGACCCTCGAAAGGCGTCAAAAGTGATGGGTCGCCGTCGTAGAAATGGGGATATGATAGGTACACAGGAGCATCTGAAAATAAAATAGGTCAATTAAAACTCGTATATCTCTATTAAGTTCTTATATTAACGCGAATATTACACATTAATAAACTATTTTTCGGATTTCATCGAGGTTTATTTTTGATTTTTAACTAACCGACGTTTTGAGTGCTCTGCAGCACTATTGTTCAACGTCGGGAAATTTAAAAATCACAAATAAACCGCGATAACATCCGAAAAACAGTTGATTTCACCTATATCTCGCTACTTAGGCCTTCGTAGAACTGTGCGACCGCGGTGTTCCTACTGATCAACTAGGGTAAGCAGCGTTCGTCTCGGTCGGCCTGAGATGGGTGACCGATTATGGCAATTTCATAGTCGAGCGTCTCCGTGCTTCAAAAGGTACGTTAAGTTGGTGCCGGTTACCACTTAGTAGTCGTTAAGTCACGTTGAAAGCCTTATAAGCTTGATAAGTTCCAACAGCAGGTGGTCACAAACTGCCTCTACCACACCCACGGGCTCCGCGTGGTGGAGGACGACCTCTCACCTCGATTTATGAGGTCTTTGACCAGTAGTAGGACAGTAGGCTGATATTATTTATTCTTATAATCTCTCTGAGGTGATCAATCCTTATGTCTTGATCCAGTAGCTCAGAGCCCAGAATAGTCGTTTACGCAGTGAAGTCGTGACATATGCCGCCTTTACCAAAAATGGGCGGAATTTTACTTTTGTTTTAAAGACAAAGCCCCACACTAAGAATTATAGCCCCACACAATAAGTTGGAAACAAGAAGAAGCTTAGGCCTTGCTGTTTATATTTTTAAATTATTAGGATATCTAACTCGGGGGTACTGAGGGAAATCAATATCTATGTCCCGGACAAACATATGGCATAGACGAAGACCGCACTTGTTTAAGGTGCCGGCCGGCAAGACCAATTTGCAGGGGAAAGCTCCAATGACCCGCGCCTTAGGTACACTTAATGAAGTTGCTAAGAAAATTGATTTGTTCTCTTGCTATTTGGGAGAATTCGAAAGAGTTACATTGTATACCATATGTCATACTGCATGAAGTCTAATAACCACACTGTCGCATTGGATTATATATATATATAATATCAGCCTGTACTGCCCACTGCTGGACAAAGGCCTTCTCTCACTAATCGAGGTGAGAGAGATTAGGTCATACTCCACCACGCGGACCCAGTGCGGATTGATGGAGGCAGGTTTGTGGCCACCTGCTGTTGGAACTTATCAAGCCGCCTTTAAGGCTTCCAACTCGGTTTAACGACTACCACATTAAGTGGTAGCCGGGACCAACGGCTTAACGTGCCTTCCGAAGCACGGAGACGCTCGAATTTGAAAATGCCACAAACGGTCACCCATCTCGGGCCAACCGAGTCGAACGCTCCGAACCGAGTCGCATTGGATTATTCTGTTAAGATTGTGCTGATGTTATTGAAATAAATAAATAAATTATTCCTTTGCCGTGGGTGCGTATACAAACTTGAAATATACAAACACCCAGACTGTAACAAATATTTATTTGACGGATTTTGTATATACATGTATTGGACGGACGATTTAGCGCAGTGGTTAAGAGCTTAAGCCGCTCCCCCTACCGTGTCTAATAGTCGCGGGTTCGATTTCCGCACGGGACAGATCTTTGTATGATCTACAATTATTTGTCCCGGTCTGGGTATTTGTGTATGTGAATTTTCATGTTTGTAAACACACCCATGATACAGGAATAAATCCTAGTGTGGGAATCGTTTTTTAAAAAAAAAAATAAAAAAAATATGAGTAACACAAAGACTTATCCCGTGCGGGAATGGAAGCGACTTAAGCTCTTAACCATGGCACTAAGCCGTTCGTCTGTGGCAGGAATGTTGTGGTGGGATTTGTCAAAGAGAAGATCTTCCAGCCAGACGGGTGTTGTCTGGCGGGGCGACTCCCCCAAGAGTTTTTGTCGGGGGCTTGTATATACGCAAGGTGTATGGTAAATAACGGAAGACCTCAGACACCCCGATTAGGTAATTGCTTCAAAAATTCTATACAAAAACGAAATTTCCAAAGGATATTTTGCAGGTTCTGCGCCCATACATAATTTTCCCCACAACCAACAGCAATGAAAAAAAAACTTGTATGATTTGAAATCTCCCTTAAATTCTCTCAAGGCATTTATTATTAAACGGACAAGCGGGGGAATCGCAATAATGCACAAAAAGTATTAGATTTTGAGGTTATAATTCAGTAGCCATTAATACGTATAAGGTTATATTGTGTGTTGACAGATGTCGGCGACTTCGATATAAGTACTTACAATACTTTAAAATATTCGTTTTATATTGCAAACTGACCGTAAGATACGGATATTTGCCATTATTTTAATAAAATCGATAAATAATGTTGGCATGGATTAAATGTTTGTTGGTTTTGGGGCAATTTTCGACAATGTCCTTTAAAGTTTTTTACCCGTTTTTAAGGACTTTTTGTAGAAAGAAATCTCCGTATTGCTTTAAATCAAGAATAAATTTAGTTTCTCATAGCGCACTGAAGGAGTAACAGCAATTTTCCAAATAAAATAATAAAAGATACATTAAAATTAGTTGGAATCAATTCCGTTACCGATTTAGAACAAATTACTCTCAGGTCTTGCGTTTATTATGTTACAGCTTGTATACGCGTCGCGTAAACTCTCATATCGCGTTCTAGACATGGACATGGACATGGAGAATCGTAGTCGATTTTATATTTGGCGCCATCTGTGGGTAGGTAGTCACAGCTTTGTAGAGATGTATAGGGGTCGCTACACGTCAATAAATTTTGACACTTACTGTATTGACAAGGGCTGATGTTCTGCAGACCTCTCGGTGGACTCTGTTCTCCTACATAATAACACTGATTATCTTGATTCTTATCAGCATTTTCTAAAGCATTATCCGGAGGAGTGTAAAGACCAGCTTGGATACCTGAAAATAAGGAAAAATGGTATATCGAACATAAATATTTTTAAGTGGCGACCACATATCACAAGACCTGGTGAAAGTCGCTGGTGAAAATTGGAGAAACAGAAAGAAACGGGGGTATTGTACACACGCCACAAAGTAATAAATGTGATGAATTATGTTTGTGGCGAATTCACAATAACCAGTTTCTTTCGTAATAGCTTGGTACTACTTTGTGTTTTTTTTCTTTCTATTTTTCTTTCTCTAAATCTAGAATGAAGTACAACTTACCATCTTTATAAACATCCTTCCGGTACTTAAGTGGTAGTGTTCTACACAGATCTTTATCGTAAACATGGACTATGTCAGACTTCGTTAGAGACCTCGGCGGGAAGAACGACCCTTCAGATGCCCTGGAAATAATAAAAAAGTATATTAATCATCATCATTACTATCATCATTATCAGTCTAGAGAGATTGTGGAGTTATGTGCTATCATCAAGTTTAAGCAGCGTTCGGCTCGGTCGATCTAAGATGCGTGACCGTTTGTGGCATTTTCGTATTTGAGTGTGTCCCGGTGACAAGTTGGAAGCCTTATATGTGGCTTGATAAGTTCCACTACTAGGGGTCAACAAAACTGCCTTCACCGCACCTCACTGGTTTCGCGTGGTGGAGCATGACCTAATCTCTTTCACCTCGATTTGTCAGGCTAGCCCAGCAGTGGGACAATATTGGCTGATTTATCATACATATACATATACACTCATGCCTTTATCCCATTAGGGTAAGCAGAGACTACAGTTTGCCACATATTACGATTCTGACACACCACTTTCGCTTCATCTACGTTCATACATCTCTTCATACATTTCCGTCGATTAAGAGTGCTACGCACTTAACCCTTATCCAAGAGACTATTAATTTGGTTGTGATAAGTTTTCCTTGGGCAACCTCTTCTGACGCTTCCACTCATATTTGCTCGATATATCCCGTTAGCCGCCTGTCACATATCCTCTCCACATGCCCATACCAATTCAACATACCTCTTTCAATCCTAGTCACCGCGTCATCCCTCAACTAAAATCGGTTTCTAACACTATTCTTCATTCGGTCAGCAAGGGTGACTCCACATATACTCCGTAAAGGGCGCATTTCCACAGCATTTACTCGACTTTTATGCTCCTTTTGTCATACCCAACATTCACTGGCATACATAAGCGTAGGTACCAACACACCATTGTGAATAGTCAGTCGAGCCTTTATTGAGACAGACTGACTACTCACCACGGCGCGCAAGGCACCATTCACTTTGTTGCCCGCGATCACTCTCCGTTCAATATCGCCATCCCATCTTCCATTTCTTGTAAACATAGTAGTTTTTCTTTTCAACAAATGTAGCTTTTCTAACGAAAAATTTCCAGTATGAGTCGGGAGTCTGGAATTGTGCCCGGTATATGACAATTGGCTCGCCCCCTATTACAGGGGACCTCGTCATCGTCGATGTTCATGTGAAAACCCCTTCGATAGCTCAGTTGCTGGTCCTGAGTTTTCTATCGGTTAGATTTGGGAGTCCAGGCACCGCAATCCCCAAATACAAGGTGAACCACTCACCTTGACTCGTCTCCCGAAGGTAGCTCCGCCGTGCACGGCTGCCTGGTTATTTCAATCCTTTTATATTGATGTCTTTAGCATACCACCTTATTGTCCGAAATCTCACACGTTGTTTTGCACAAATAAACCGACGAATAATGTAGTAATTTAAATATTTCCGGTAATCGATCAACACCCTTGCACCCGAATTCAATGTTGTAGTTTTTCAACTACCCTCATATTCCGAGTCGCAGTTTTTGCGGTCCACCCACATAATTGGTGAATCACAATGCCCGAACATCCCCCCGCCTAACCAAGACCCGTCTTGGTTCCTAATTATCTATGGGTAACCTACACAATTTAGAAATGGGCCTCATCAGGACACCGTTTTGAGTTTTCACTTCTGCAACCCGTACAACCCCGTCTTTACCTGGTAAAAGTTTGACTAACCGTCCGCGTTTCCAATGTAAAGGAGCTAAATTATCTTCTTTAATCAAAACCAAGTCATTGAGTTTAGGAGGTTCCGTCTGTGAGGTCCATTTGAACCGCTGTTGAAGAGTGTGTAGGTATTCATTTTTCCACCGAGACCAAAAGTGTTGAGACATCTTTTGAATTTGTTGAAACCGAGACAGCCGGTGCACACTGACATCGGTGTAAGGGTATTCAGGGAGAGCCACCAGTGGTTGTCCAATCAAAAGGTGCCCCGGAGTTAATACATCCAGATCCGCCGGATCCGTACTAAGCGGATATAACGGGCGAGAGTTCATGACGGCCTCCACCTTGGTGAAGAACGTGGTGAGCCCTTCGAACGTTAAACGTGCTTCGCCGAGCACACGCTTGACGTGTGTTTTTGCAGATTTAACCGCCGCCTCAAATAAACCGCCGTGGTTTGGACTCGAGGGCGCATTAAATAGCCATTTAATGTGATTCTTCGTCAAGTTCCGTTCAATTTCAGATTGGTTGTCCCGCAAGAAAACATACAATTCTTTTAAATATTTATCCGTGCCCGTATAATTTGTGCCACAATCCGACCGCACTAGTGAGGGTAGTCCTCGACGAGAAATAAATCGCGTAAACGCCGCTATAAAGGCTTCAACCGATAGTTGACTGACTACTTCCAAATGAACACATTTAGTACTTAAACATACGAAAATGCACAAAAAACATTTTTCTATCTTCGCGTTCCGTAGCGAGCTAGATTTAATATAAAATGGTCCGGCAAAGTCCGTACCGACTCCGAGAAACGGACGAACACCCTGTACACGATCTGCGGGCAGATCCGCCATGAAGGGTTGGACAGGTCGCGCCCGGGACCGGTAGCACTGTACGCATTTAAAGGTGATATGACGCGTCACGCGTCGAGCCGAAACAATCCAATAGGTCCGAGATAAAATGGCCGAAAGTGTATTTGCACCGACGTGACAAAATATTTTATGATAATGAGTTACCAATAGTTCCGTGAAGCGACCTTTGCCCGGTAGTAAAACAGGATGCCGCGCAGCGTACGGCAGCTCCGACGCACCTATTCTGCCGCCGACACGAAGCAACTGATCGTTATCAATGAATAAATTCAACCGCCGAAGTGAGCCCTTAATTGATTTCTTTGACTGAAGGGCCGAAATTTCTTCGTGAAAATATGTATTTTGTACAATTCGTATTAAATGTATGGTCGCGTTTCTACGTTCCGCAACTGAGAGATTACCGCCGAGTTTACATGTATTTTTACAATTATTAGCGAACCGTAGTGTGTACGCCGTTACATTTATTAATTTATCGTACGAACTGTACCGATCCAATAAATCGAATTCTGAATCGACGGTATTAAGGTTAACAACTTTAGCTTTCATGCCCGGTAACATGTCCGCCGGAAAGTCCGAGCACTCGCCGGGCCACCGGGCCGGGGGGTCCCGCAACCAGCGCGGCCCCCACCACAGCGGGTGCTGCAGCAGCTCGTCGGCTGTCGCGCCGCGCGACGCCACGTCCGCGCAGTTCATCTCGCCGGGGACATGTCTCCATAAAATATCTACTTTAGATGAAATAATTTGAGATACCCGATTTCCTTCAAACACTTGTAATTTATGTGGTGATGTTTTTAGCCACGCCAATACAATGGTACTATCACACCAACACACGACATCATCAATCGCAATGTCACTCTGCAGGGAGGGGACTATGTGGTTGATAAGCGTAGTCAATAGGGTCGCACCACTCAGCTCTAACTTAGGGATGGTCCGCTTTGTGTTTAATGGTGCCACCCGAGACTTAGCCATAAGCAACCGCATAAAGACATTACCGGCCTCATCCACCGACCGCAAATATACGACCGCAGAAAATCCTACCGATGATCCGTCACAAAACCCATGAACCGAATAACTGCTATTTTTATCCGGTTTCAGACATCTAGGTATTGTAATCTTTTGTAGATTAGGCAAATCCGAAACGATATCGCGCCACGCTCGCACTATATCCTGCGGCGCGGGAGCGTCCCAGTCTACCTTCCGTGAATTATCACCAGTGCTAAGCAATCGTTGTAGTAATAATTTAATTTTGAAAACAACCGGACACACCCATCCGAGAGGGTCGTAAAGGCGAGCCGTCAATGATAAAATACTGCGCCGAGTGACAGTAGTGTCCGTTGGTAGATTCAACTTATACGAAAAACTGTCTGACCTTGGGTTCCACTGTATACCTAAAACCTTCATAAATTCCGATCCGTCTGTATCCATGTTAAATGACTGAGCCGTCTCCAAATGATCCGCCGGCAAGTCGTCCAACAGTTCCGGTGCGTTCGACGACCACTTCCTGAGCTCGTAGCCCGCCGTGTGCATGAGCGCCACGAGCTCGTCCTTCAGATGCCGCGCGTCGCGCAGCGTGTCCGCGCCGCCGTTCAGATCGTCCACGTAACTGTTGTGACGCAGCAGCCGGGCCGCCCGCGGGAACCGGTGCTCCTCGTCACTCGCCAACTGATGTAAACACCGTATAGCGACGAATGGACTGGACTTTAACCCGTATGTGTTTGTGGTCAGCTCATAAACTACCAAAGGTTCATCGGGTGACGAGCGCCAATATATTAATTGGTATTTCCGATCGTCCGGATGTATCCAGGTTTGCCGGAACATCATTTTCACATCCGTAGTGAACACAAACAGAGGCAACCGAAAATTAATTATAATTTGTGTGATGTCATTTTGAAGTCGTTCACCCGTGAACAAACAATCGTTGATGGACGCACCGGTGCTGGTGGGTACACTTCCGTCGAAAACTACCCGAATTTTTCCGACGTCGCCTAATTTTTTAAAAACACCGTGATGCGCAAGAAAATAATGTTCCTGTCCTGACGAAACATCAAATTTGGAAACCGTCATATGACCGAGTCTTAAATATTCCGACATAAATTCCACATATTTTTTTTTAAATTCTGGTAGCCGTTTCATTTTTCGTTCTAAGGCCGTAAATCGACGCAGGGCCGTCTCCTTAGATTCTCCCAACCGCTGTCGATCTGGCAACAGTGGTAATCTGACAACATATTTTCCGTCCGAGCCGCGTGAGGTAGTTGTAGAAAACAAATGTTCACATTCTAAGTCCGCCGGGTCCTTGATTTTCAGCCTGGGTGGTTCTTCCGATCGCCAAAATCTCTCGACCGCTTCAATTAATGTAACACCAACATTAACATTTGATTCCGAGTTATCATTTTTTAATGGTTGCGCCGGACCGAAAATCGCAAAATCAAAAATGGTGCCTAAAGCATACGGTCCATCAGTACCGAAATTCACCTTTTCACCATTTAAAATTTGACCTAATATGTCACATCCGAAAATTATGTCAACATTTGACATATTAAATGAACCGTCATCCGAAAATTTTATATGAGCAATTTGTTTACTAAACCTACGCGCTAAATATGAAGTTGGTTTCTTCAAAACCACCGCCGTAACCGATAACAAATAACTCGAATTTACCGGTTTAAAATAAAATTTAACAACATGACAACATTCATTGTTATTAAATCCGCCGACGCCTGTTAACGGTGTTTGGTTGTAATGTCGCCTTAAACCCAAACTTGCTACCAAATCACTCTTAATTATAGTGACTTGACTACCCAGGTCTAGCAGGCCTCTGGATTTGATAAAATCCCCCCGATTGGATTTTACTTCTACAATGACCGTGGGTAAGATGACATTATCCGCTAGCCGAGGTACCGAGGCGACATTACACGACTGTAATTGCTATTCCTGTGGCACACGCGGCACCACAGGACTCGACTGCCGCCCACCCCAATCAGTCCGCTCCCGGCGGTGTCGGGTCTCCCAGTCCCGCTGTTCCCGTGGGTCCGAATCACGCCCGTAACCATTCTTTAACTCGCGTACCCGGTCCATAGATCCCGCGGAACTATCACCACGCCGTGGATAACGCGAGTCTCGAACCGACGACCTAGGAGACGCGTGCCGTGACCGCCGCGACTGAGTAATAGGTGAGCGCCGCCGACCGCCCGTCGCTCTATCGCATTGCGCCGTAACAAATGCGCGCCGTGTATACGGCTCGCCGTCCGCCGGTGAGTCAGAGCGCGCAATGGACGTTGTACAAATTAGTTTGTTATGTCCGATATTTCCGCACCGACTGCATGGTACCTTGCGGGTACACGATGCCGCCAAATGAGTACCGAAGCACCGAAAGCATAAGAATTGTCTTTTAACCCAATCCTTACGTTTAGACCTGGACATGTCAGCAAATTCATAACAGCTGTCTATACCGTGCCCCGACCTCTGACAATAGCCACAGTCTTTAATACGGCCGTAGTTGTTCGCCCGTTCCCGCTGGTCCTGTGCTGGTGGTTCCGTCACAATATTATGCACCCTGCGCTCGGGCCTGTTGTGAGTGCGATCCGCGTAATAAGAAACCGGTTCCGCAGTGGCCGTGTCTATAAGTCTACATTCATGTTGTAGGAATTCTATGAGCTGATCAAAAGTGGGTAAACTTATATTATTGCCACCGTGTTTTTGCTCAAACCGTGTTCTGACGTCAATTGGTAATTTTTGTAGACTTACATGCAATAAAATGTAGCTCCACTCGTTAATTGGAAAACCTAAATTAGCTAATGCCCGCGAAGATTCCAATAACGGGTTCAATATTTTAGTTCGAAGCCCAGCACACTTATTCAACACCGGCAAATGTAAAATCCGCGCAATCAGTGAATCCGCCAACAATCTTTTATTTTCATACCGGCCTTTTAGGATATCCAATGCCGTGTCTAACGACCCGTCCACCATCGGCAGATGTTTAATAAGTGCTTTAGGCTCCTTTTCCACGTGCGAAATAAGATAATGAAATTTTTCCGTTTTAGTGATATCTTTCCGTGTTAAAACCAATGATGTAAACAGACTAATGAAGCTACACCATGAAAAAACGTCCCCGTCAAACGTACTAGGCACAATCCGCGGTAGCCGCGGCGTTGACGCGCCCTCCGTGGGCATGTGGGTGCCGTCAAGGTTCGGATAGGCCGCCGAGACCGCATCCAACTGGTTGTATAACTCCGTGGCCTCTTTGTATTTTACCTCATATCTACCGATTATTTCTTCATCTTCTGAAGAAGTATTGGTCAGTATGCCCTCGTATGACTCCGTTAAAACATTGAAATAGTCATGCAGTTTTTTGAACCGAGCTGATAAAACACCCGAACTACAAGTTTTACTATTTACTAATTTTGACGAATCTACAAACCAGTCGTATTTAATTTTAAATTTGCTTTCAAAAGATTTTGCCATCTTTGGAAAATAATAGAACCTCTAAACACAATGCCTATTACAATTTAAATAATTATATCTATGCCAAAAGTAGGTACCCCGTTTGTAACCGTTATAAATAAATGAAACCCCTATCTAACCAACTAATTTACGAAAACCCAATCCGGCTCGGGGACCAAAATTATGTTCATGTGAAAACCCCTTCGATAGCTCAGTTGCTGGTCCTGAGTTTTCTATCGGTTAGATTTGGGAGTCCAGGCACCGCAATCCCCAAATACAAGGTGAACCACTCACCTTGACTCGTCTCCCGAAGGTAGCTCCGCCGTGCACGGCTGCCTGGTTATTTCAATCCTTTTATATTGATGTCTTTAGCATACCACCTTATTGTCCGAAATCTCACACGTTGTTTTGCACAAATAAACCGACGAATAATGTAGTAATTTAAATATTTCCGGTAATCGATCAACACCCTTGCACCCGAATTCAATGTTGTAGTTTTTCAACTACCCTCATATTCCGAGTCGCAGTTTTTGCGGTCCACCCACATAATTGGTGAATCACAATGCCCGAACAGTCGAACATCGTCGGCGATGATATAGGCGTGACGGTGTTTGTAAATGTATAGAGTTAAATTATTTCATGTCTTCAATTTTCTAAAATAATACTTTTGAAAATACTCTTACTTAAATATATATTGCAAATGTTCTATTCAATGGGAGATTGGATATATACAAAATATACACGAAAAAACGCTTCAGATATGCTCTATAAGATGTATGCATAACTTTCTTTATTTTAATAAATTAAATATAAATAACAAACAGATATACAATGTGAAAGTGGAAGGATGCAGGTACCGGGGAAGACCTAGACTATCTTACCACGACCAAATAAACCGAGTCTTATCTGATGGAAAAGTCAAGAGTCTCCGTAACCGGCGAGCGTGTATGAGACGAACTATGAGAGTCGAGGAAGCCAGAGAGGTATGTAAGGAAAGAACCTGTTGGAACTCTGTACTCTCTGCCTACCCCGCAAGGGATCTGGCGTGAGGTTATAGATAGATAGAAATCTAAATAATTTGAAAAAAACCCCTGCATTTTTCACTATTTGTCTAGGTCTTCGACGTTAGTAATGGAATATCCTTAAGAATTAAAATATGAGTCAGCAAAACTAAATAAGATCATTTCAAAATAATGTTTTGTTACAAAATAATGTTAGTCATAGACATATTTACATAAAAATATTTGGTTTTCCTGCGAAACGCAATTGTTTAGGAAAACCGTGAAGCCTTGATGAATTTCCAGAAAGCTTGTGATAAATCTATTGTTAAACATCCTCGCTGGAATTCTAATACTTATATAGAAAAAGGTTTGACTGTCTCGTTGGTCTAGTGGTGAATGCGCTTTGCGATCACGAGGGTCTGAGTTCGAGTCCTAGGACGGACAAATAAAGATTTTTTAATCGAAGAATTCCCAGTATCAGCTTGAAGCCTGGCATTCTGTCCAGTATATGACAAAAGTACGCTCGTCCCCTGTTACATCGGGTTTAACATCGTCCGCAAAATATTGGTGAAGACAGTACACCTCTGTCATCCCCGCTTGGGGAATATAGCCGTACTTAAAGAAAAAGTTTTTTTTAGGAGACAATCAAAATTATGTGACAGTGAAAGGGTGTAGGGACCAGGGAAGACCTAGGCTATCTTACCATGACTAAATAGACCGTGTCTTATGTGAAGGGCAAGTCAAGAGTAGTGTTGTGAAAATGAGCGCTGAAGTCGAGCGTTTAGCGCTGAGTCGACGCTCACGAGCGTTAAAACACGTAGAAGACGCGAGCGTTTTAAGCGCCGACTCAAGCGTTTTTACAACACTAGTTAAGAGTCTCCATAACCGGCGAGTATATATGAGATGTGTAGAATGATCTAAACCGGCGCTCTCGCTCCCTTCTATCAAACTTAAACACTAAAAGCTCGTTGACATAGACGTTTCACGTTAAAGCTAACGGCCAAGTGTTCTGACGCAGCCACACTAGTGTTGTTAGAAGGCTCGAGCTACCGAGCCTTAAAGCCGTTGAGAGCTCGCACATCCATAGAAAGCTTGAGCTTCGACTCGAGCTCTCTATAAAGATTCGAAGCTCGAGCGCCGGTTACAAGGCGCAAGCCGCGGCTCGAACCTCGAAGCTACAAGCCTCGGAGGTTCGAGCTTTAAACGAGCTCTGTTAACAAGGTTCACGGTAGTTACATTAAAAAAAGACTCTGCTCAGAGTTAAAAGTTGAGGGCCGTAAAGCAATAGTAATAGGTATGTAGAAAGGGTCAATCAATGTTCTCGTAATTTCTACCGATTTTAATGAGTTCGGGAATTAATAATTTCGAAACATGTTCGAAACAAGTAAAACGAAAACTTTAGGTAGGGTATATCTATCTATATCATCACGCCAGATCTCTTGAAGACAGAGAGTACAGAGTTCCAACAGGTTCTTTCCTTGCATACCTCTCTGGCTTCCTCCACTCTCATAGTTCGTCCCATACACACTCGCCGGTTACGGAGACTCTTTAATTGCCCTTAAAATAAGACACGGTCTATTTAGTCATGGTCATAAACACCGTCTATCTATCTATATCACCTCGCCAGAACCCTTGCGGGGTAGGTAGAGAGGACAGAATTAACAGGTTCTTTCTGTCCGAATAAACACCGTCGCCTTCATTCCCCAAGCGAGGTTCGCAGAGATGCACTGTAAACCCACTTTTCTCCGGCGATGGTAGTTACCATATATCTCGTAATAGGTGGCGGCCATTATACCTAGCACAATTGAAAACTCGTGACTGATATGAGATTTTTTCAGTTTGGTATTTTATCCGACCTAAGTGACCATTGGAAAGTGGGTTTACAGTGCATCTGCTCATGGGGAATGAAGGCGACGGTGTTTATTCGGACAGAAAGAACCTGTTAATTCTGTACTCTCTACCTACCCCGCAAGGGTTCTAGCGAGGTGATATAGATAGATAGACGGTGTTTATGACCATGACCAAATAGACCGTGTCTTATCTGAAGGGCACTCCAAGAGTCTCCGTAACCGGCGAGCGTGTATGAGACGAACTATGTGAGTAGAGGAAGCCAGAGATATGTAAGGAAAGAACCTGTTGGAACTCTGTACTCTCTGCCTACCCCGCAAGGGATCTGACGTGATGATATAGATAGATAGTGTTTATTTTTTGATTTACTTCTAACGAAATATGCGTGAGAACATTTTTTTGTCGGGAATACCCGTTAAACTATGATAAAACTGTTTGTCAATCAGAAATCTTGGAAAACTGTACGCATATATAACTTAACCTTGTAGACGAGTACAATATTTGTTAATAAACATATTGCTAATGTATTTAAAAGAAAAGCAAACAGGATGAATCAGCGGACAATGTATGGTTCAAAGATACCTTTTTTAGACTTTTGGACGATTTAGCGCAGTAGTTAAGGGGTTAAGCCGTTCCGCCCACTGTGTCTAATAGTCGCGGGTTCGATTACCGCACCCGGACAAATCTTTGATCCACAATTATTTGTTTCTGTCTGGGTATTTCTATGTTTGTAAACGCACCCACGATACAGGAATAAATGCTAGTGTGGGATTACGTTTTGAAAAAAGACTCGAACCCGACCGATCTTGGTCTCGAATCTATTCGCGCCTATATTAAAATAGCGACAACTCGACACTTCGCGAACTCATCTTCCCATGCGAATTCGCTAATCGTAGCCGCTGCCAACTACGAACCCGACCCCTGCCGCTACCGGCCGCGACATGTTCTCACCGATCCCCCAAATGCTTTGACATCGCTTCTTTCCGCTCCCGATACGGACGACGACGACGAAGTCGTAGATCCCCTAGCCCGCCGACCGGTGCACTAATTACACCCCCTCCCCCCGTAGCGACGGTCCAAACCGAGGCCGTTTCTCCTTGAGGCGCCCTCGAGTTTGTCGCCCCTTGCCCTTCTGGCTCGAGCGTAGTGGTCGCACGCTGGCCCAAGTCCGGTGAAGCTGTAAAGGCCTCACGGCCAACAGCGTCTATCACTCAAACCAACACACACACGAAAAAAGACTAGTCCGACCAGGATCTTTTGGCCCGCGGCCAAATCGGTACTTATGCTGCAATCAAATGAAATGTCACTTCATGACAGGCGCAGTGTTGCCGTTCGCCATAAAATTTACCCAAGTTCTTTTTTATTTGTGACCGTGCGGACTCTCCTGATGAAGATTACTTTTCTGACGATTCATAAATACTGTCATAATAATATCAGCCTATACTGCACACTGCTGGGCAAAGACCTCCTCTCATAAATCGAGGTGAGAGAGATTAGGTCATACTCCACCACGCGGAACCAATGCGGTGCGGTGGAGGCAGGTTTGTGGCTGCCTGCTATTGGAACTTATCAAGCCGCCTTTAAGGCTTCCAATTCGGCTTAACGACTACCACATTAAGTAGTAAATGGGACCAACGGCTTACTGTGCCTTCCGAAGCACGGAGACCCTCGAATTTGAAAATGCCACAAACGTTCACCCATCTCAGGTCCGACCGAATCGAACGCTGCTTAACCTTAGTGATCGGTAGGAACGCCGCGGTCGCACAGCACTACGAGCGCCTCAATAATGTTTACATGAATAAAAAATATTCTGATTCTGATACTCAAACTCAAATAATTTATTTTGTATAAGCCCTGCGGGGGCGCTTAGACATAGCCATTTTACATTTTTTTTCTAAATTTAATTTAACGTCAAATCTACCACCGGATCGGAACGCGGCCTCCACTGAGAAGATCCGGCGAAGAAACTCAGCGGGCTTGTCTTTTTTATTTACTTCTCTTACTCTCTCATTTTTTTAATTATATTGTGTGGATACAAGGTTTAAGTTACAATGAAATAGTTTATGACCTAGTTTCAGTGCGATGCCTTACGATCGAGATATGAATCTTATGTTATCTGTAAAGAGCGTCTAAAGGATTCCTGATGGATCAGTCCCCACAAGCAGCACCCGTTCACGAGTTTGACTGCTGGAACAGCCATCACTCCCCTCGACCATATTGGAGGGAAGGGAGTGACCCGCGCCAGACAGCCACCGCAAGCAAAGACATTATAGTGAGCATGACCAAACCAGAACCCCAAAGGCGGTAGGCACATTGTGGCTACCGTAGGTACAGGTACACTTCAGTACAGTACCGTACAGGTATAATTCAATCCGAATTTCACAGTATTGCAAATAACTTTGTTATAATCACTTATGATTGACTTTCACTGATTTTGTAATAACTTTAATATCATTAAAGTCGAGCAGCGATTTCGCGGCACCGATCATGTTTCATCAAAATTACAACAACAATGCATGATCAACCTTTATAACGATCTCCCTACCCGGCAAGATGGCTCTTCGACTCCGCACGCTACCCGCTGCTCAGGAAATTAAAAATAAGATTTTTACACAATAGTTTTACCAAATTTAAATTAAGATAAATAAAGATTTAGTAGTCAAACTATCTCACTTTATGATACTTAGCAATCAACCGGACCAGTCTTCCTCCGAAATATTTAATATTGTTTTAGTTTTAGTATTAGTCCTGTTAAGAAACTGTCCCACCGTTGGGCACGGGCCTCCTCTCAAACTGAGAGGGTTTAGGCCATAGTCCACCACGCTGGCCCAGTGCGGGGTGGCGAACTTCACACACCTTCGAGAAACTTTTAGGTATGCAGTTTTCCTCACGATGTTTTCCTTCACCGTTAAAGCAAGTGATAGTTAATTTTTAATACGCACATGCTTTCGAAAAGGCAGAGGTGCATGCATGCGACCCGACACCTCTTTTGGCTTTGCCGTAGTCGGGTAAAAATGGTTATCTCACGTCTAGGCTGATAAAATCCATGGTATCTTGTCGTCTCGCCTGTGATAGCCCTGAGTCATAAATACTGTGTCATCTGAGATTCACTTAAAGATAATCTTGAGTTGATAAGTCACGATCTAAACAAGGAAATACTAGAGTACTTAAGTTAATAATAAATACTCTATAATGTCTTTGCTTGTGGTGGCTGTCTGGCGCGGGTCACTCCCTTCCCTCCAATATGGTCGAGGGGAGTAATGGCTGTTCCAGTAGTCATACTCGTGAACGGGTGCTGCTTGTGGGGACTGGTCCATCTGAAATCCTTCAGACACCCTTTATAAATAACTTCATTAGTCTCATATCTCGGTCGTACGGCATCACACTGGAGCTATATTGTAAGCTGTTTAATCGTAACCTAAACATTGTATAAAAAAATTGAAAGGAAAAAAGAGAAAGAGAATTAAATAAAAAAAGACAAGCCCGCTGAGTTTCTTCGCCGGATCTTCTCAGTGGAGGCCGCGTTCGATCCGGTGGTAGATTTGTAGTTAGATTAGATAAAAAAAACTGTAAATTGACTATTTGTAAGCGTCCCCGCAGGGCTTATATAAAATAAATTATTTGAGTTTGAGTTTGAATAGATCCCTCTGACCCCAGATTTTCCTCAAAATAGATAAAGGTAGACACCTATACTTTCCCAAAGCTTTTTAGTAGAACTTGTAGCGACCCCTATACATCGCTACATAGTTGGGACTACCTACCAATAGATGGTGCTGACGATTCGCCATACATGTCTAGAACGCGATATTAGAGTGTGCACGACGTGTAACATATATACAAGCCCCGACAACTACTCTTGGGGAGAGAGGCAGGCTCTGCCAGGAAGATCTAGCTGGAAGATCTTCCCTTTGACAAATCCTGCCACATCGTTCCTGCCATTAACTTTTGATATTCGAACTAAAATCCACGTCACGCCTATATTTCTCAAACGGGGGTGGAAGAGGTGTACTGAGTACACCCACTTTTCGCGGATGCTGTTAGGTCCCATGTAATTAGGGGAGAGTCTATTGCCATATACCGGGCACAATTCCAGACTCCGGACGCATACTGGGAGCTTTTGACATGAAATTTTGACATGTATACAATTTATATTTACTGTTTTATTTATTTTTGGTATGGTATGGTATGTTGGGTATGGCAAAAAAAGCATGAAAGTGGAGTAAATGCTGTGGAAATGCGCTTTTTACGGAGTATATGTGGAGTCACCCTTGCTGGCCAAATGAAGAATAGTGTGATTAGAAACCGATGTATGGATGTTGAAGGATGACGTGGTGACTAGGATTGAAAGAGGTATGTTGTATTGGTATGGGCATGTGTAGAGGATGTGTGACAGGAGGCCAACGAAAGGGATATATCTAGCAAATGTGAGTGGGCGGCAAGGAAAACCTATCTCGACCAAATTATTAGTCTCTTGGAAAAGGGTCAAGTGCGTAGCACTCTTAATCGAAGGAAATGTATAAAGATATGTATGAACGTAGATGAAGCGAAAGAGGTGTGTCAGAAACGTTATATGTGGCAAAATGTAGTCTCTGCCTACCCCAGTGGGATAAAGGCGTAAGTGTATGTATGTATGTATTTATTTTTCCCCATACCTATAGTTCCTACCAATCCTCTCCTTACAGATCTGTCTTGCATACAAATACCTTAGTAGATTCTCCAATATTCTTCTGTATATTTGGGCATATTTTTGAAGATACACCGTCCCAGTCTTAACGTTATAAATTAGTACATTACCTTATATCATTGCACGGCCTGTCCTTCCAATGCGGCAGATGGTCCATCCCGTTGATTTTGTCCATGTACCCGAAATTGTCCATACTTTTTGTTCCCGTATACATCGTTGCGACTTCATCCAATGTTCCGTTTCTCTGTAAAACAAAACCATAAAGGTTGGGTTAAATAGTCAATGGAGCGCGACGGAAGCGCTCGGCTTCGTTCAGTTGTGATGTTTACCGTCGCGCCGAGCGGGGCTGCGCTGTGTGGCGTCTCCCGTACATTCCAGTACATTACAACTCCCCAAGCCGCGCCACCGTCGTGCCGAGCGGGGCTGCGCTGTGTGGCGTTTCCCGTACGTTTCAGTACATTACAACTCCCCAAGCCGCGCACCGTCGTCGCTCGTCGCACTGCGTCGGCTATGTGATGAAACCTTAAGGCTTTTTATTGTGCCTTGCTAAGCTGATTATCATCGATGTTATTTTCACTATATTACAAGCTTTTATTTAGCTTGCAATGTTCGTATGTATGTTTTTTCCGGTTCAAATCTTGTGATCCAGCTTTCAAGCACTTGCGGATATCCGATTGAGCTAAAATTTGGCATACATATGTAAGTTCGGTGTTGTTATATTCTTCTCGTAACCGATAGCACATTATTTTAACCACGTGACTTTACCTTGTTTACGCCGGACGGAACCCAACGTCTCGTACCATTTTTTGGTTATGTTACGATTCCTGCCTATCACCTCCTACCGCAAGCCGCGGTTAAGGAACTTCGTTTCAAAAAAACAAAAAGAAAAAAACTTATTATGAAAACTCAATACGTGCTTACCGCTAAAAGAAGTCCCATTTGACTGTTTGGTCTCTTCCCTTTTGGGTAGAAGTAGTGTGCTAAAGTCACCAATGGGTCGTTGTAACTGTGGACAAGAAAAAATATATAAGGCAAAAAGTAATATCTATCTATCTATCTATATCATCACGCCAGATCTCTTACGGGGTAGGCAGAGAGTACAGAGTTCCAACAGGTTCTTTCCTTACATACCTCTCTGGCTTCCTCTACTCTCATAGTTCGTCTCATACACGCTCGCCGGTTACGGAAACTCCTGACTTGTCCTTCAGATAAGACCCGGTCTATTTGGTCATGGTAAGATAGTCTAGGTCTTCCCCGGTACCTACATCCTTCCACTTTCGCATTGTATATTAGTTTTGTCATTATTTGTTTGGACATTCTTTCTATATGCCCGAATCAACGGAGCATACCCTTTCTCATCTTTACACCGATACTCTCTTTCATACCTATTTGCTTTATTACTACGCTGTTGCGAATACGGTCGGTCAGCTTCATTCCGCAGATCTTCCGCAGAATTCGCATTTCCACCGCATTTATCCTACTTTCATTATCCTTCTTACATACCCAGCTCTCGCTGCCATATAACAGCGTTGGGACAAGCACTCCATTATGTATGGTCAGCTGCGCCTTTCGGCTTAAGTGCTGGCTCCCAAGTAGCTTTTCCATCGCGCCATTCACTCTGTTCCCTGCACTCACTCTTCTCTCTATGTCAGCGGTGTATTTTCCATCCTTACTGAATGCGCATCCAAGATATACAAACTTATTCACTTGCTCCAGCACATCGTTCCCAACCACAATCCTTGCATTCGTTCTGGTTTCTTCCCGTTCAAAAAGCATAATAAGATATTATTCCTTACCCGTCACTTCATCTGAGTTATTTCTTTTCTGAAAAGTCAGTGATTGATCCCCAAGCTTAAATGGGAAAGACTAAGGAATTTGTGATTGTTTTTGTAAGACTGAAGAATTGATAGTCTTTTTGGTAAGACTACTTTACTATCCGTTGTGAAGTGGAGGTTGTAAAACCACTATATCGATCTGAAGAATGACTAATGAACTAAATTCATAAGTTTCTCTTCATGCACTTTCGTCGATTAAGAGTACTACGCACTTGACTCTTTTCAAAGATACCATTAATTTAGTCGTAAGATTCTCCTCGGGAGACCTCTCCTGACGCTTCCACGTACTTTAGATCGATATGTTCCTTTCCTTAGTTGTCTGTCACTCAATTCAATATACCTCTTTCAATCCTAGTCGCCACGTCATCCTTCAACTTACATCGATTTCTAATCACACCTTTTGTCGCCTGATCAGCAAGGGTGAATCTTCATATACGAAAGAACATTATAGTCACTACTTCGGAATGTCGTTACTACATTAAACTTACCCAAAGACAAGTTCCTCGGCTGTGACGTCGACGAATGGTTTGGCTCTATCTCGGTATGTTATCGCCAGTCCACTTACGAGGAGGTTAAACACCCAACTCGCTAGGTTTGGGGAGAAAGACGTGACAGTCTGCAAGAAAAGATATATATTAAACCAATTGTTATTGCGTTTTGAAGAAATTTTGCGTGTTGCCGCGTCTAAAGGTTCTATCTACCTGTCTATTAATATAGATCGAGATGATTCTCGGCAGATCCCTTGCGGAGTAAGCAGAGAATACCGCTTTCCAACAGGTTTTCTCCTAACAGAACTCTCTGGTTTCCTCCACTCTCATAGTTCGTCCCATTAGGGATAATATCTATTAATATAAATAATCATATCAACATATTCGGATTAGATAGGATTACCAAGCTGAAGTGGCAATGGGCGCGCCACATAGCGCGAAGATCGGACGGGCGTTGGGGTAGAAAGATTCTAGAGTGGAGACCACGTATTGGCAAGCGCAGCGTAGGACGACCGCCTGCCAGATGGACCAACGATCCTGTGAAAATCGCAGGTAGTCGTTTGATGCAGGTGGCCTTGGACCGGCTACGCTGGAAAGCGATTGGGGAGGCCTATGTTCAGCAGTGGTCAAGTATATGCTGAGATGATGATAATGATGATGATGAGCATAAATTAATTCCAGAACCAATGTTGGTTGAACCAGAGCAGGCACTCCCCAAATAGACCGATGACCTGGTGAAGGTTCGGGTAAAAGCTGCATGCGTACTTCACGAAGCCGTAATCTCATAGTTTGTCTCATATATGTATATTCGCAGGTTACGGAGACCTTGGCCTTCAGATATATCCTGAAACCTTATTCAGTCCTTGTTTTCTTTCCCTAATTGAGCATTGATTTTCAGTATTGATTTCAGCAGTCGATTAACAAAACAATAACTCTTTGCGAAGCTCATCTACATATTGAATCTGTATGCCCATGCAAGCCTTTTAAGTTACGGGTAAGTCCCGTGAATCTTAGTGAGATACGTAGGTAATAAAATGGAAAAATACATCTGAAATTAGCTGATGGTTGAACCTTTATTGTTACGGCACGGATCTACGAAGACTTACCAGCAATGGAATATTCGGCACGACCAGCTTCTGGTTCTTGTCCACCGACATCTCCGGCACAAACCGCAAGATCTTGTTATGTTGGTAGGTCACGGTGTCGTTCTCATGAAATTTTATGTTGACTTTCTCCATGTCTTCCCTGGAAATATCACAGTCAATGTAATCTATATCTATCTATACGGTAATATAAATTAAGGTTACCCGCCTCGTTTTTCTATGTATATACGCACTATTCTCAAATACTACTGAACGAGTTTTTGTTTGGTTTTTACTAATGCAGTCTGATTCACGAGGAAGATTTAAGAATATATGATTCATGAATCAATCAATCAGCCTATCCACTGCTGGACATAGGCCTCTCCTAACACGCGCCATTGCACATGGTCCTCCGCCTTCCGCATCCAGTCTGTCCCAGCGACCTTTTTGAGGTCGTCGGCCCTAACTAGGGGCCTACTATACTATTTAACTGGGGGCCATCCTACCTTACGCTTATCAAGTTTTTTCTATTGTTTTTGTATCTTAAGTACATTTATGATTGTTAAATTTATATTAAAACCTATCCTTGTGCATTGCTCGCCTATATACAAAAGAAATTGTAAAACTATTATTTTTAAAAGAATCATTATGGGGTTTCTTGCCCTTCTCCATGAAAATGACATTTCGAACGGGCATTCTTAAGTCAGTAGCGTTTTCTTTCTTGACTAATCATAAGTGCCTACCTTCTGGTCTACATAAATAAAAAAAACAATGAGTACTGATTCGGATTAGTTATTTAATCGAAAAATTCTCAATAGCAGTCTATAGTCTGGAATGGTACCCCGTATCATGACAATAGTATCGCTCCTATTGGGTCCTAACATCGTTGGCAAAATGTGGCTTAAGTGTGTGTGTGTCTTAGTGTGGCAGAAGTGTACTGGACTCTTCTGCCACCCCCACTTATGGAATATAGGTATAACGGTGTTTACCTTTATTTATCCTACCATATATACAACGTAGCATAATATAAGTAAAGTAAAAGTTAATAAACTGTTAACTGTTCGTCAGTTACATATTCTGCACACTATAATAACTGGACAAGTGCAAGTAGGAGCGCTCGCGCTCTGAGGGTTTCATACCGGGTTCAGTTTATGTTGAGTAGTTGGGACTACCCAACTGAACTGAGGGTGGCCAAAGGAACTATCCTTTGGCCACCCTCCGGTTCCATCATCAGATCCTGAATATCATCAAAGTCTATTGAACTCGTCAAGGCAAATCCAACGAGACCAAACACGGCAGGGCTATGTTAAGTAGTTGGGTAGTTCCGTTGGCCACCTCCATAATTGGATGGCTCCATCATCAGACCCTGGACAGGGTCCAAATTTATAAAACTCGTCAAGACAAATCCAACGAGCCCAAACACTGCAGGATTATGTTCAGTAATTGAGAAATTCTATTGTCTACCCTTTAGCTCCATTATCAGACCCTCGACATCATCCGGGTCTACAGAACTCGTCAAGACAAATCCATCAAGCCCAAACACGGTGTGATTATGTTGAGTAGTTGGGTAGTTCCGTTGGCTACTCTTCGGTTCCATCATTAGATTCTGGACACCATCAGGGTCTACAGAACTCGTGAAGACAAATCCAACGAGCTCAAACCCGGCGGGGGTGTGTTTAGTATTTGGGTAGTTCCGTTAGTCACCTTGCCACTTCATCATCAGACCTTTCACATCATCTGGTTGTATAGTACTTGTAAATACCAATCTAACAAGCCTAAACACGAGGTGTTTATTTTGTGTAGTTGACATGTTTCCATAGCCACCTTTCAACCCCTTCAAAAGACTGTTCTGGAGCTGGGTCCGTGGTATGTACTATATTATTGCATTGTCACCGAACTTACATACGTATGCTAAATGTCAACTTAGTCGGATACATGCTTTCTTTTATCAAACGCTATTGGATACCTTAATAAAAAAAAAAAACTAATAAATAAAATCGCCGAAATGCTTGAAAATGGATCACAAGAATTGAACCAGAAAGACAGATAGACATAAAAAAAACACCGTCACGTCTATATTCCCCAAGCGGGGGTGGCAGAGGTGTACTGAGTACATCCACGTTTCGCCGACGATGTTAGGTCCCATGTAATATTTCACAATTCCAGACTCCGGACTCATACTGGGAATTTTTCGTTAGAAAAACTACATTGGTCCGACCTAGGATTTGAACCCAGGATCACAAAGCGATGCGCTTTGCCACCAGATCAACGAGGCAGTCAGTCAGATAGACATACGAACACAAAAGCATCTAAAAAGTAACCTATACCTCGTTAGTCTATGGCGAATAATGCGCGTAGCGATCACGAGGTCCTGATTTCGATTCCCAGGTCAGAACAAATGTAATTTTTCTATAGAAATATTTCCAGAGTCAACTGGCATTGTGCTCGACATAATGGCATTAGGCTTGCCCCCTATTGCATGAGACCTAACATCCGACCTTGGGGAATACAGGTGTGACGATTTTTATTTTGATATATTTTACAATTTTAATAAACAACGTATATATTCAATTATTTCCGTATAAAAATTCACACATACCGGGACGCCTACATTCCCCAAGCGGGAGTGGCTAAGAGGTGTTCTATGTGCGCACACCAACTTATTGCTGAAAATGTAAGGTGCCAATGTAATAGGGGCGAGGCTATTGCTAATATACCGGACTGATACTGGGCCATAAGGCGCAGCTGGCCATACATAACGGAGTTCTTGTTCCAACGCTGTTTTATGGTAGCGAGAGCTGGGTATGTAAGAAGGAGAATGAAAGTAGGATAAATGCGGTAGAAATGCGAGCTCTGCGGAAGATGTGCGGAGTGAAGCTGACCGACCGCATTAGCAACAGCATAGTAAGACAGCGAGTAGGTATGAAAGATAGTATCGGTGTAAAGATGAGAAAGGGCATGCTCCGTTGGTTCGGGCATATAGAAAGAATGCCAGAGGAAAGAATGACAAAACAGATATACAATGTGAAAGTGGAAGGATGCAGGTACCGGGGAAGACCTAGACTATCTTACCACGACCAAATAGACCGAGTCTTATCTGATGGAAAAGTCAAGAGTCTCCGTAACCGGCGAGCGTGTATGAGACGAACTATGAGAGTCGAGGAAGCCAGAGAGGTATGTAGGGAAAGAACCTGTTGGAACTCTGTACTCTCTGCCTACCCCGCAAGGGATCTGGCGTGAGGTTATAGATAGATAGATAGATACTGGGAAATTTTCTATAGAAAACTACCTTTTGCTCGCCCTACAATTTGAACGGGATCTTTCGCGATCTCTAAACGCATTATACCTACTTATTCAACGAAACAGTCCATAAAAATACCTTTTAAAAAAGTGCCTTTTCTTTCTAAAATTTTTCCGTAATTAAATTAATAACATTTAATTTTCATTCAAACTATATAAAAAGGCTCTTGTAGCGCTGTGCGACCGCGGTGTTCTTACCGATTACCAAGGCTAAGCTGCGTTCGACTCGGTTGGCCCAAGATGGGTGACCGTTTGTGGCATTTTCAAGTTTGAGCGTCTCCGTGCTTCGGAAGGCACGTTAAGCCGTTGGTCCCGGCTACCACTTAATGTGGTAGTCGTTAAGCCGAGTGGGAAGCCTTAAAGGCGGCTTGATAAGTTCCAACAGCAGGTGGCCACAAACCTGCCTCCACAAATCCGCACTGGGTCTGCGTGGTGGAGTTTGACCTAATCTCTCTCATCTCGATTAGTGAGAGAAGGCCTTTGTCCAGCAGTGGGCAGAATAGGCTGATATTATTATATATTATTACTAGCTGTTTCCCGCGGCTTCGCACGCGTTTATTTAGTAATTTCACATAGGTAGGTAGGACTTTTTGGAATAGCATTATTCCAAGACTTAAGAGACACCTTCATATTAAGTTTCTTTTAAATCCGTTCAGCCGCGTTAATAAAATAAAAACAACTATCCCCCATAGATCTTGCATTTCCCGAGCTACAAATTAGTCTTAAACAATCTCTAAAAAATCCTCTATTTTTAGTGATTGTGTATTTGAAATCGGTTCCGCCGTTCTGGAAATTAACACGGACAAACATTTATTTTTTATTTTACCCGTATGCGCATAAAATATCTTCTTTATTTCAAAATCACAAATCCCAAATAAATATTCCCATGCGCTGTGCGGGGATCGTACCTGCGACTATTTGACAAAGTAAGTTAAGCAGTCTACCTATTTTCGCTCGTCTTTGTTTTGCAAAATTATTTATTCAGTCAACTTAAATATTACTAAATTTTCGTAAGGTTGTCCAGGCTTATAGTTACCTGTGAAGAGGAAGAGGAAAATCTAAAGATTGCCAGGCTTTACTTTAGCCAAAATATGATTAATATCTTCGGGCCTTCATGCAGGCTGGTAATAACCCACCAATTGCATATTGGTGTGATTTTATATACCACTTAGATGGATAATATCGGCATAATCTAGTGTGCGAATAAAGTTATCTATTTCAAATTATTATTTCACGACTTAAGATACTTTAATACTATCTAATAATCTATATCATCATGTCAGATCCCTTGCGGAGTAGGCAGAGGCTACGGAGTTCCAACAGGTTCTTTCCTTACAGACCTTTCTGTTTATTTCCACTTTCATAGTTCGTCTTATACACGCTCACCGGTTACGAAGACTCTTGACTTGCTCTTCGGATAAGCCATGGTCTATTGGTGATGGTAAGATAGTCTAGTCCCTGATATCTTTGATCTGTAAATATGTATATTTCTTTTTTTCTACCGTTTTTTTTAAATAATAATTCTTTGCTGTTGTTACATATAATTATAAATATTGTATATAATTTGTGGAACTATAAATAGTTGTTATTCTACGTCCTTTCACTTTAGCATTGTATACCTGTGTGGATTTTTTCATATTAAGTTTATTTATAATCTGTTCAGCCGTATAAAGAAATAATAGACATTCAACAGAAGTATTTTTCGAGATAAATGTGTTCTGTTTTATTTAATATGTAAGACACCTTCATATCAAGTTTCAATTAACTTCGTTTAGCCATTTTAATATGAAGAACTAACAGGGAGATTAACTATTCCGGGAGAACCGTGTAGTGAAGTTGACAAAGTGTATAATAATATACTTTGAGAAATAAGTCTGGTGGAAGTTGACAAAGTATATAATTATACACTTTGTCAACTTCCACCAGACTTATTTCTCTATCAACTAACTCCATCACCGGGTTCAGCCATAGCCCCTTAGCCTGCACAGGTAGTCTTTGTAAAATATAATCTAAACATTAGCGTGATTCTATTCAACATACAACACTAACGCCGTCTCATGAAAAACGTATACAATATCTTCCTTTTCAAGAAGGATTATCAGATTATCTATTAATTTATAAATTTTAAATTATCGGTAAAATATTTCTGATTTGAATCTTCTCTACCTACTCTCTCAAAGATTATAATCTAGCGTAATAGTATCTAATGGTACATTGCCAGCTAAGTATGGAGCCAAGTGTTGTCAGTACATTTTGCATTAGTCTTCTCCTAAGATAGTTATCGTCATTACAATTTCGTACCGGGTTCATTCATCGATAGAGTTCTCTCCAGAAGAAACAATCCTGAATGCATCATCGGCTCATGCACAAATCCATGTGTAAGTGTTTAAATCAAATGTGTATGAACAATTTTGAGTGAGTGCTTTTAACCACTGGAAAGCTTTTCGCGAGGAGACGAACCTGAGTCCAATATCAATTCATGGTCGAATTCATGTGTAGGCAAAATCACATATTTTACATCGTAACATTGCAGTTCGGGACAAACAATAATTAAGTTTTATGGTTTATCCCGCGACAATCTAGTAAGCTGATTTAAAAACAATAAATGATTTATCAAAATCGACTTTTTTTTTCTTTCCTGAAAAACTGTTAGATTTTACGAAAATATAAGTATGCTGAGTTGTGATCTTTAGTACAGGCTACAATTACACAACATTTTACTGAAATGCATTAAACAGGTTTGGAGTAAAGTGTCTTTTTAGAAATCCAATGTTTCGCTTATGTCTTCAATGTCTCCGTCTTTTCTGGAAAAACCTTTTGAATTTTCGGGATAAATACCCATATAACGTTTTAACCAACATTTTAAGGTATCCGAATGCAAAGTTTCATCAAAATCCACCTGATAGTTTTTACGTGATGATGGTTTATACCCTTGGACAGACAGACAAACAGACACGAAAGCCAAAAATTGTAGAATCGGCTTCTAAATTGATAGAAAGGTATCCCAGGGTCGTTATTTCCTAAAAATATTCCATGTACAGACACAATTTCCTTACATTTTATTATATGTAATATGTATAGATATAGATGCTTTACTTTTCCATACAAACCGTTTGATTTCCCGAAAACTTAAATATTAACTATATTATCTGTCATATTAAATATCTCCATGCTAAGTTTCACTGACTTCGAAAAAGTAGTTTTGGAAGAATGAATGATTTATCAAAATCGACTTTTTTGTACTTTCCTCAGAAACTGTTACATTTTTCGAAAATATAAGTACACAGAGTTGTGATCTTTTGTACAGGCTACAATTACACAAAATGTCATTGTAATCCATTAAACAGATTTGAAGTAAAGTGTCTTTATAGAAATTCAATTTTTTGCTTATTTTCGTCTTTCCTGGAGAAACCTTTTAATTTTCCGGAATAAATACTATAAAACATGTTAGCCAACATTATAAGGTATCCGCATGCAAAGTTTCATCAAAATCCGCGAGGTAGTTTTTGCGTGATGCTGGTTCATACCCTCCGACAGACAGACAGACAGACAGACAGACAGACAAATAGACACGAAAGCCAAATATTGCAGAATTAACTTCTACATCGATAGTATGATATCCCTGGCTAGTTATTTCCTAAAAATATTCCATGTACAGACACGACTTCCTTACAGTTTTATTATATGTATAGATATAAAAATAAAAGAATAAATCGACAATCTGATCCAATTTATGTCCTATACCGTACACAGATCTGAGAGATCTGTGGCGCCATCTCTGTGTGTGTGTGAATAAATATTTACTCACCACAAATCAAAATAGTTCCACAAAATGTCACTGATAGCCCGCTTCCTCCGTAAAGCCGTAGGAGCCCCCTGGTTCGTACGGAACGTCGACCTCCACTCCGATCTAGGTCTCGAACCTATTCGCGCCTTTATTAAAAAGGCGTCAACACGTCACTTCGCGAACGCATCTACCCATGCGAATCCGTTAATCGTAGCCACCGCCGACTACGATCTCCCCCCCGACCCCTGCCGCCACCGCCGGCCGCGACATGTTCTCACCGACCCCCCCGATGCTTTGTCATCCCTTCTTTCCGCTCAGAATACGGGCGACGACGACGACGTAGTAGTAAATCCCCTCCCATAGCCGGCGGTTGACCGGTGCACTTAGTAGTGCACCCGTCCCCCTACAGCGACTGTCCCAACCGAGGGCGCCTCGAAGAGGCGCCCTCGAGTATGTCGCCTCTTGCCCTTCTGGCTGGCTAGAGCATAGTGGTTGCACGCTCGCCTTTTAGTCCGGTGAAGCTGTAAAGGCCTCGCGGCCAACAGCGTACATCATTCACACACACACACACACACACACGTCACTGATAGCACATAGACACAGAAGTATTGTTGTAGTGTGTGAGGTATTCACTAGACAGCGCTATTTTAATTTTTCAGATTTAAGGGAAAATAATAATTTTTCTTATATGTTACAGTTATAAATTGAAAAATATCGGATTTCTTCCTTTACTTGTATTTTAAAACCTTGCTTCTTGCCAAATTCCACGATTCTAGGTCAACGGGAAGTGCCATAAAATTTCTAATGAGTGACATAAAATGGCCATATATTTTGTTTGCGTTTACTTAGAGCCTTATTTTTTTTACACTACTAGGGGACCGTAGACTTTCGTATTTGGTATAAATTTCAACTTAATACCTCTAGCCGTGCCTGAGAAACAAAACCCTAAAAAAGGTGATAACCGTCGGATAGACGGACAACGAAGTGACCCTATAAGGGTTTCGTTTTAGGTACGAAACCCTAATAAAAAGCATTCGTCCTTAGCCTATAATAAATCCTTAATTACGTCTAAAAGGAAAATAGATATAGTATGCACTGAAGGTTATGTTATGAAACATGCTTATCTATATATTAATACGTGAAGCAAAAACTTTATACCCCTTTTTACGAAAATTGCGCGGACGGAGGAGTATGAAATTTCCCACACTTATAGTTTATATAGAGAAGAAGTGGGGAATGCTAATAATTTTTTAAATTATGCATAAAAATACATTAAATCAATGAAAAACCCATTACACACACTACCACGTATTTGACGTCTTTAATATTATTTGTCTATAGTCTTACTGAATGTCAAACATAACCAGCAAACGATGAAAGAGTAGGTCGAATATCGACCTATGGGCGACCACTAGTGTTAATAAATACTTACCGTTTTTAGGGCCATTTTTATATAATAAGATTAACAAAACTCTGAACATTTATGCCCTAAACCAAACCAAACGGATTTGCATTGGCAAATCCGTAGTAAAGGAATATTTACTTCACCTTAATTATGATGAAACTGAAAAACTCCTACTGCTGTTAACATGAATAAAAATTACGTCCCTGTCCCCAGCCCACCTGAAATGTTATTGCATACACCCTCTTACACTCACATTCATTAAACACACAAAGAGGCCACAAATACACAACCCTAATTATTATATCTTCTTTTCTTTTAATAAAAATTAATAATAATATATTATTATAATTAATATCCTAATAAAATTTGTTATTTATATTCTATCTATCTATCTCTATCTATAACCTCACGCCAGATCCCTTGCGGGGTAGGCAGAGAGTACAGAGTTCCAACAGGTTCTTTCCTTACATACCTCTCTGGCTTCCTCGACTCTCATAGTTCGTCTCATACACGCTCGCCGGTTACGGAGACTCTTGACTTTTCCATCAGATAAGACTCGGTTTATTTGGTTATTTATATTCATAGAAAATTGCTTGTTGTTGCATTGTCTTGTTAGCCTAAGCTCTCTGTTAGTGTCTAGGGAAGAGCATTGTGCCTGGGATACAATGGGGATACAGATAATTTTATGTTATCTAGTCCAGACACAAATGTTTCCGCAAATTTGAGCAGATTGACACAAGATTGTATTGCAATAAGTATTTGCGTATAGTTTGTGTGTCTTTGAAATAAAGCATTATTATTATTATAAGTGTGGTTCAAATCAAGAGTTGAGATGCCGAAATTCGTTGCATACGTTAATGTTTTACCAATCTGAGGGCTTAGCAAGAAAATACAGATTAATTGAATAAATTGGATAATAGTTTATTTATTAAGTTTATAAGCATATAAATAGATTAAAATCATGTTATGTTTCCACTCAGATCCCGGTCTCGAATCTATTCGCGCCTATATTAAAAAGGCGACAACTCGACACTTCGCGAACTCATCTTCCCATGCGAATCCGCTAATCATAGCCGCCGCCCACTACGAACCCGACCCCTGCCGCTACCGCCGGCCGCGACATGTTCTCACCGATCCCCCCGATGCTTTGACATCGCTTCTTTCCGCTCCGGATACAGACGACGACGACGAAGTCGTAGATCTCTTAGCCCGCCGACCGGTGCACTAATTACACCCCCTCCCTCCGTAGCGACTGTCCAAACCGAGGCCGTTCCTCCTTGAGGCGCCCTCGAGTATGTCGCCCCTTGCCCTTCTGGCTCGAGCGTAGTGGTTGCACGCTCGCCCTTAAGTCCGGTGAAGCTGTAAAGGCCTCACGGCCAACAGCGTATATCACTCAAACACACACACACACACATGTTATGTCCTAAATGTAATGAGGTATAATACCGGTATTGATCTAGATCGTAATCCAGAACTATGTATGCCTGACAGCTTTAATGTGCAAAACAGAACAAAAGCTGAAGAGCGCTGCTATCATATTTGACTAAAATTCTTACAATATTTTATTACTTTAAAATTCTATCTATCTATCTATATCATCACGCCAGATCTCTTGCGGGGTAGCTAGAGAGTACAGAGTTCCAACAGGTTCTTTCTTTACATACCTCTCTGACTTCATCCACTCTCATAATTCGTCTCATACACGCTCGCAGGATACGGAGACTCTTGACTTGTTCTTCAGATAAGACTCGGTCTATTTGGTCCTGGTATGACAGACTTATACTATCTTACCAGGACCAAATAGACCAAGTCTTATCTGAAGGACTTATCTTCTCCGGTACCTACATCCTTCCACTTTCACATTGTATATCTGTTTTGTCATTCTTTCTTCTGACATTTTTTCTATATGCCTGCACCAACGGAACATACCCTTTCTCATCTTTACACCGATACTATCTTTCATGCCTAGTCGCTTTCTTACGCTGTTGCGAATACGGTCAGTCAGCTTCACTTCGCACATCTTCCGCAGAGCTCGCATCTCCACCGTATTTACTTTAAAATTAGATATAATAATATTAAAAACTAAAACCTTTATCGTGTTGTATTTAAGCACTAATTTTGTAAGCATTGAACGATTAAAACAATTAAACAGGTGGGTCTGTAGCTGCCCGCGGAACTGATACAATTTAAGGTGGAAAATATTTTAATTTAATAAATGACCCGTGACGCCACTTACGAAGGTCCTGCCAGAATACCAGCGCTGCACGATAACCAAAGTGCAGCAATATGCTGAGGCAGAGTCCTGTTTTGCCCCACACAACTTGTGTCTTACTTAACATAACTGTCTATTTTTGTCTGTTCTGTAGTGTGTTCGTCAAATAATTTTCTTTTCTTCATAAAAAATGTTTCTTTTTTCTTTCTAATATATCTCATTGTACTGGCGTCTCATTCTGATAATCGGGTTGTAATAGGAAGTATTGTTTGAAAAGACTTGGAGGCTAAAGATATTGTTATTACTATTACGTGATCTTGATATGACAAGGATGGAATTTGAATTCGCTTGCGCGACAAAATTTTCGTGCTAAGCCCTCTAGGCCCTTTTGCTATCGCCAAACGTGGCGTATTATAATAACTTCGTGCAATGATTCTGTAATGGTGTATTGGTGGTGGGTGCGTTTACAAACATGAAAATTCACATACACAAATACCCAGACCGAAACAAATAATTGAGGGTCACTCAAAGATTTGTCCCGCGGCGGAGCGACTTAAGGTCTTAACCACTGCGCTATATCGTCCGTCAGTAATGGTCAATAAGTCGTCCGTCAATGCCACTGAAGTTCCATTGTCGAACGACTTACTCCAGTCATTAAGAGCTTAACCCGCTCCGCTCATTGGATCGAGCGGCCGCGGGTTCGATTCCCGCACGAGACAAATCTTTGTGTATGTAAATTTCGTGTTACTAAACGCACCCACGTAACAGAAATCGTTCCTAGTGTAGGTCTACGTTTCCTTAATTGAAAATAAACAAAACCATTAGACGATTTCACGACGTTATCGGAACGCGTCGCGTTACGTGTTTGATTGGTCATCTACACTAATATTATAAAAAGGAATCAGAATCAGAATCAGAATCAGAATCAGAATCCTTTATTTGTTAAACACGGGTAGTACAAAGTTGATAAAAAAAATTAAAAATAAGTTTCACCATGTTTTGCCAAAGGCGTACAAATTCAATGGTCATGATTTACATTATTAAATCAAAATATCATGCAATAAAATTAAATATAAAATAACATTATAAATTTGAATATTAAATTATAATTATAATTGATAATAAATTATGTCCTATTAATTTTCACAAAATTGTCATTAAGAAATGTCTCGACAGAATAATAACATTTTTCAATCAATATTGAGCACAGTGTTTTTCTAAAGTTGTGAATTTGCATATCTTTTATATATTTTGGTAGTTTATTGTATATTTTGGGCGCCATTCCCAAAACACTTTTTGTTACTAGAGCAGTCTTACATATTTTATTGCATAAAACACTTTGGTATTGCGCTCTTAATGGACCTCTACGTATTTCTGATATTTGTGTGAACAATTTCGGATTTTTTTTGACAAATATCGCAACCTCTAATATATATAATGATGGTACTGTTAGTATTTTTAACGATTTGAATAACGGAACACAGCTATCTGTTATTTTCAGGTTACACATTGCTCTGATACATCTCTTTTGTGCTTTAAATACTAAATCCTTATGCGTCGAATAGCCCCAGAAAATGATACCATACCGTAGGACTGATGCTACTAGACCATGGTAAGCTGTTAGAACCGTTTCACGATTTGCTACTTTAGATAATTTGTATAGTGCATAGGATGATTGGCTTAGTCTTCTGGAAATTTCATCTATCTGAGGTCTCCAAGTAAGTTTTTTATCTAAAGTGATACCCAAGAATTTTGTTGTTTCTACTTCTTCTAAATTTATTCCCTCATAACTTACATTTACTTTTTTTGACGGCGTCCTTTGATAAAATTGCATTATTTTTGTTTTCGTCATATTAATTTTTAGACCGTTTTTGTTTAGCCATGTCACAATATCTATAAGAGTATCATTTATATCTTTCTCGTAGTCATTTTTATTAGTGCGATGTACAAGAGCAGTACTATCATCAGCGAATAAAATCATTGAGTGGCGCACAGATTTTGGTAAGTCGTTAATATATATCAAAAACAATAATGGTCCTAATACTGTTCCTTGGGGGACACCCTTGCGTACGTATCTCAGTTTCGAATAATATTTTACTTCTTTTCTAGTTTTCCAGCATGTTCGAGTAATTTCAGTTTGTTGTTTACGGTTTGTTAGGTATGATTTTAATAATTTATATATATTACCTCTAATACCATAATCATATAATTTATTTAATAATATGTTGTGGTCTACAAAGTCAAAAGCTTTCGTCATGTCGGTATATATTGCACATATAGAATTTCTTTTATCCATATTGGTCATTACCTGGTTCACTAAGTCAAAAATAGCCATATTAATTGTCGTATTTTGTCGGAATCCCTTTTGTTCGTCACATAATATATTAAATTTGTTTAGATATCCGTATATAGATTTACATAGTATTTTTTCAAAAATTTTAGAAAGTACAGAAGTTAGGGCCACTGGTCTATAGTTTTTCATAAACTCTTTATTTTCCCTCTTGTGTAGGGGTTTAACAATCGAGATTTTCAATGCCTCAGGATATATTCCTTCTGATATACTTCTATTTATTATATATGTTAATACAGGAGTTATTAGATCCCCAACATATTTTATGACTTGTGTTGTTATACCGTCATATCCTACACTATTTGTGTTCCGTAAGTTCGTAATTACAAAACTTATATCACTATTTATAACGGGCGACATGAACATTGATTTACAATACCTATCAGGCTTCTGTTTATGTAAGTTACCATTATTATTAGGAATGTCATTATGAATGTCATTATTAAAATTACTATTATATAGTTCATTTTTAGTCGTCTCGTCAATAAAATAATCATTAAACGCATTTGCTATGTCATATGGACGCGTCATTGTCTTTGTATCTGTTTTAATTTTTATAATATTTTCCTTTGGTAAATTATATTTATATCTATTTATGACTTGCCACGTAGCTTTGGATTTAATTCTTGAAGTTTGTATGTAGTAGTTATTTTGAGCTCTCTGAGTTAGTCGTATAACTTTTTTGTAGATATTACTATATTTTTTGAGGTATGATTTTGTGTTTGTATTACGATTTAGCCTGTATAACCATAGTAACTGTCTTTGTTTTTTACTGCAGTTTTTTAAGCCTCGTGAAATCCATTTCACTTTTTTTATCGTGTTAATCATTACTATTTTATAGGGAAAGCATAGTTTATACAGCAAGGAAAATGTTTGAATGAACGTATTGTATGCTTCATTTGAATTTTTTTGATTATAAACATCTACAAAGGATAGGCTGTTTATGTAGTTCTTAAACATTGTCATATTTTCTATCGAATAATCTCTCTTCCTACTTTTCCATGATTTTAGTTTGCATTCTTTTCTTACAGGCACTTTTATTATTTGAGATGTATGATCCGATAATGCAAGATCAATAACTTCAGCTTTACATTTGTGTGAGACATTGTGTGCAAAGTTGTCTATGCAAGTATTACTGGCAAGTCTAGTCGGTTGTTTCAGTGCAAGCTTCATATTATAACTAAGGAGGTAATATTCAAATTCTAATGAAATATTGTTATTTTTTAATATATCAATATTAAAATCGCCACATAGAATGATTCTTACGTTGCTCAATGTCACAGCTTTCTTTAAAATTATATCTAGTTTCTCATAAAATACATTTAGATTTTTAGGATTTGGGACTCTGTAAATGCAAATTATTATAATCTGATAACTAGGTATTTCAATGGCACAGCATTCAAAAACGCCAGATACGGACTGTTTTTTTACTTCTGGTAATTCTTTATATAATATATCTGATTTTACTAGAATACATGTACCACCTCTCTTCGCATTTCTGGAGTAGAATGACGCTTGTTTATAATTTATAATATTTAATAAGTTTTCATATCCTGATTTTATAAAATGTTCCGTTATACAAATTACATCTATCTCTAATCCTTTACATTTAAGTTCTTCCAGGTGAACCATAAGCAAGTCTTGTTTATTAATAAAACCCGCTATGTTTTGGTGTAGCATATGAATATAGTTATTAGAGAAAAAAAATTATGTCATGTTCATTGTTACTGTCACAGTTAGCGCTATTTTTTAGATAACTACAATTGTACATGTCAAACTCTATGATTAAATTTGTCAGGTCATTCAATATAGTACTAAGTCCTTTATAGTTTAAAGTTCCATAGTTTTTAGTAAACATTTCACAGTCATATGAGAGATTGAGGTTTGAATCTAGAATGTAAGCATATTGGTGTGTTTCTATATCTAAATACAAAAGATTATTAAATGTTTCAATTCTAGAATTGTATAACATGCTATAATTACTGATTTTAAAAGTAGGTAAACAAATTATTATGTTGGTGTTTTTAATATTTTTAAGCTTTTTTCTCATGTATAAGATTAAATCAACGTAGTTATTTGTTGTTCTGAAGTCTTGCTCTCCTATTAGAATTATACAATAGTCTTGTTTTGTGAAGTCTTGTATTTGTCCTTCTATTCCATCTAGTATGTGTTTTATTCCACATTTCGGCTTTCTATAATGACATAGATGATATTTGTCAAGGTATGTTCCGTTACTTGCAGCGTGTATATCATTCTTAATTTCACTGCTGAAGATAATTATTCTATGTTTTTTAGTTTTGGGTTCTAAATATTCCTTCGCGCTTATGTTGTTCGGTTTACTTTGACATTCTTGCTGAGTTGATGTGTCACAATTTTTGGTAGCTTTTCTTATAACATTTTGTGTACTATTTTCAATGTTCGTGGAGCTATATAAATTATTACTCAGGTTGTTTATATGCACAGGGAGATTTTCTATAGAGGACGTTATTCCCAGTCCTGCAGTTTTCGTTTGTGTAATAGTATCAGTATATGAATTATCATGGTCACGTAAGCTGTCAGTTTCAATTATTTTCAAATCCATTTCTTTATTTTCATTTTGGTTATCATCTATGCATGTTTTTGCTCTCTTTCGTTTCCTCATAGTCATTGGAGTCATGTTAATATCTGTAAATCCAAGTATTTTATACGTATCTATTACCTTGTGGCATTTCTCTATTTCATTTCTGAGCGAAATGATTTCTAAACTGAGATTTTCAATTTCGCCATTTGCAGATCTTAATTGACTTTTCAACAAATCTATCTCAATAATGTTGTCGTTCGAATTGTGAGTTGGGTATTGGGTATCACTTGTAGTTGTTATAGTAGACATATCGTATAATGAAGATCTTGTTAAGTCAGTTAGGGAACCACTTAGCCTTTTGTGTGTCTTTCGTCGAGTTATATTATCTATATCCATTTTTATCTAGTTCTCTGCCTACTCTGCAAGTTTTATTTCGTTTTGGTAATGTTAAAATGTATTTATAAACTTCCTTGACATTCAAAAAGACCGACTATCTTGGGGTTTGAACTCAAGATCTTTCCCGTTCAACCGATCGCGTAACCGCAACTGCTGTTATCGCATTACGTCTTTTTTCAAATATATCAATTGTATTCCGAAATGCTTGCTCATTACTTGATTAATTAGTTCGAAGTTCGGTAGATGTCATGAGTGATTTATATACTGTTTCACAAATGTCGTTCATAGATGGGGTTTATTACCGTCCTCATAACATATTTATATTCTGTGGTCAATGTTTTTATTTTTAAAATGTAACTGTTGTCTTTAAAGATAATTTAGTGAAATTTGTCTATACAATATTTTATTCGCATTTTAACAGGTACTTATAATCACTATTGCACTTTTTGAACGAGTTTATGTGTTTTTTAGCCGCTAATTGGCATTGCTTTTTAAAATTTATCACTGTATCACTGCAGTTTCTATGTAACGTAAGTATTTATTTTTGTTGTTGTTGGATCTTGAAGATAACACTTGTACACATTATTTAACACTTTTACTATTCTAATATAACTTAACTTCATAGAAAAGTGAAGATAGTATATTTTTTTACTTTAATATAGCACATAGCCGATGTTACTTAGGACAGAGGCGCCCTCCCGACTTTTTCAGAAAGATTTGTATTTTTGTATGCTTGTAACGAATAAACACAAAAACTAATGATCCGATTTAAAAAAATCTTTCACGATTGGAATGCTACATTATCCCTGAGTAACATAGGCTTATTACTAGATAAAATTAGGGATCCCTACTAAAACTTTTAAAACATTTTGTCCGAACGACGCCGGGATGGGCCATTAGTAGCGAATTTACCTTCATTCACGTAATTCGCATCATAATTTGATGATATCTTCAAACCGCATTACTATGCATTGTAATGAAAAGTCGAGATGAGGTTGCCTGATGCACGCTTATGGTACAAGGTCAAGTGATTGGTAACAAGGTTTATAAACCGATGGGCAAAACCACGAAAGGTAATTGTAGTATGGCCCGACAAGGATCTTTTGGCACGAGGATGACATTGACAGGGGCGTTGGTGTGAAATTATGGTTACCATTTAGAAATATTTTTCTAATTCCAGGAAATAGTTCACTTAGTTGATTAAAGAGATCTATTTTTTTTCTAGTATACATGTTTTCATAAGTATATTGACATGGAACCGTAATGACATAAGCTTCTTTGAACATTTCTCTTAAAGAGTCGCGACTACTCAAGTTATAGATGGTCCTAATAGTCCTGTTTTGCGAAATAAAAATAGACTCAATGTCAGCTGCCCTACCCCATAATAATATACCGTAGGACATGACACTATGAAAGTAGCTCAAATAGACTATCCTCGCGGTGGCCACATCAGTTAGTTGTCTGATCTTCCTTACGGCATAGGCAGCGGAGCTAAGCCGTTTACCTAAACTCTCAATATAAGGACCCCATTGTTACTTGGAGTCAAGCGTAATCCCTAGAAAAGATGTATCATTAATATACTCAAGTTTCTCATTGTTCAGTATCATATCATGTACGGTACTTTTTACATTTGACAAAGAAAACCTTTACATTTAGTTTACTTGTTATTGTGCACTAAATTGTTAAATATGAATGAGCTATGTTTTCGTTAAAGTTATCAATATGTCTATCTACTTTCAAAATCCAAGAGAAATCGTCAGCATATAATACTATCTTCGCTCGTTTTTCATTTACTTCAGGTAGATCATTTATGTAAACTGGAAATAGGAACGGACCCAGTATCGATTCCTGTGGAACGCCCATTTTAACTAAATACCCTAGAGATTAAGTTTGATTTATTTGAACACACTGTTGTCTGTCCTCTAGGTAAGATTTTAAAAGATTAAGTGCTTTACCATTGATTCCATAGTGCTCCAATTTAAACAGCAGTGTTTTATGTTTCAGATTTAAATGCTTTGGAAAGGTCACAAAAAATGCCAATGGCGTCCTGTGAGTTCCCCTAGGCATCAAAGATATGCTTTATTAGAGTTACACCGGCGTCAGTAGTACAACGCCCTTTAGTGAAGCCAAATTGCTGATCATGCAGGATGTTATTTGCGTTAAAATGATCTAGCATTTAAATGAGCATTGTCTTTTCTAATATATTTTTATAGTTGTTGGCATCTTTATCATGGCCAGATTTGAATAGTGGTATTACTTTACAAAAATCCTTCATAGAAGACCCGCTCGCCATTGGGGAAAGCGAGGGGTTATGCCGAGACTACCGGCTAAAACCCCCACCGTGCTCCAGTTCATCGCTGTATCTGGGCGGGTTACGGGAACGCGTAAGCATCCATCCGCATCCCGTTAGCGACCTTCCACTATTGTGTCATTGTGTTGTAATCCACTCTTGACGGAAATGCTTTCCACGGGCGTGCCGGGAGCACATGGCACGCCCTTCCCTCCCGAGGGTCAGTTATTGGATACAGGATTGGATATACAAACCCTCATCAAGGCGGTATAAAGTTGGCGTAAGCATGCTGTCGCCGCCTTGTTCTACGGAGATGGAGCCGATCAGCCAGAGGGTCAGCCTTCATCACTAACTCCGCCGCCTCTTTCAGCGCTATGCCCACCTCATAGAAGGTCACCGACGCCTCCCATTATCTCTCACTTTTGATCATAGCTTGATGCACTGATCCCTCCCCACGACATCGACGAGAACACTACGCTGCGCAGCCCACGCAGAGCATAGCTCAAGTGTATGTTTTGCAGTGTCCTTGTCGGCACCGCACTCGTGACATCGTGGGGTCGGTTCTCCACCGCTTACTTTGAATAGATACTTTCCAAAACATCCGTGCCTGGTCAGCATCTGCGTGAGTCGGCAGACAAGCGCCCCATGCTTGCGCTTTACTCTGTCCGAAAGGCCTGGGCAAACTTCCGTAATGGTGCCACTAGTTGGCTCCGCCAGCCTCTCCTACCACTCCTGAAAGGCGCAGTTTTGCGCCTGTCACTTGTGTCAGGTACCAGCCGCAACATGACACGTTCGAATGCTAAATTTCATTCTCCATTCCGATCTTGTTGTCGAACCTATTCGCGCCTTTATTAAAAAGGCGACAACCCAATATTTTGCGAACGCGTCCAATCATAGTAATCCGCTAATCGTAGCCGCCGCTAATCTATGAAAACACAAAAATGCTAACTCCGCGGTTCATCAAGTTATGCGCCGATTTTGTTTGAAGCAGCGGTACGAGTAATCACAATACTTAAATCGGAAAGACAGTTACACATATGAACAAGGCAAGTCAAATAAAAGCTTGTAACAAATTAACAGTATTGTTTAAAAATAAAACAAGTGTTTATACAGCTAGATAATGCAATTTCAAATGGCAAATCAATCTTAAACGTGAACACAATTTCGTATCTATGCTTTTGGCCGTTCATACTTTAATAATTTATTATCTATAAGCCCTGCGGAGCATTACATCTAGTCAATTCACATTTTTTAAAATCTCATTAACTATTAATCTACCAACGGATAGGAACGCGACCTCCACTGCGAGGATCCGGCAAAGAAACTTAGCAAGCTTGTCATTTTTATTTACTTCTCTTTCTCTTTTTTCTTTTTTTTCAGTCATATTGTGTGGATAAAATGTTTAGGTTACAATTAAATAGTTTACGATTTAGGTCCAGTGTTATGCCTTACGATCGAGATTTGAATCTAATGATATCTGTTTGATATCATTAGATGATCATGATATGATGATCGAGTCTTATCTGATGGAAAAGTCAAGAGTCTCCGTAACCGGCGAGCGTGTATGAGACGAACTATGAGAGTCGAGGAAGCCAGAGAGGTATGTAAGGAAAGAACATGTTGGAGCTCTGTACTCTCTGCCCACCCCGCAAGGGATCTGGCGTGAGGTTATAGATAGATAGATAGATATCTGTAAAGAGTGTCTAAAGGATTCCAGATGGGCCAGTCCCCAAAAGCAGCACCAGTTCACTAGTATGTCTACTGGATCAGCCATCATTCCCCTCGACCATATTGGAGGGAAGGTAGTGACCCGCGCCAGACAGCCACCGTACGCAAACACATTATATTGAGCATGACCAAACCGACGAAAAGTTGAGGAGTTCCTTCGTCTAGAGCCAATCCTTGGTGTAACATTAGGTCATGTTTACACAAAAAAATACATTGTCATCGCAACTGAACCAATATGTCAAATTTCAAGAGTCCCCTAGAATAAGAGGAAGTTATTCTAATTTAGCTTGCAAGTATTGACCTAAATAAACTAACACTCAATGCAAGTTAAATAAAAGCTTGTACATATAATTCAGATTGTTTTTTTTTTGCCACAAAAGGCGCAAACATCGTATTCATGAAGTCTTTATTTAGATATTGCTAATTCCATTCACGTGTAAATTACGCATTTTGCAGACCACCATAAAATGTACTAAAACAATCCATCAATGGGCCAGTTGAGCAATTAGCATAGAAGTGAAGTCTAAGAAATATTTGTGGGTTTCTACGAATTGTTCATTACGGTAAAGTGATATAACATTTAAACAGGCTATGGCAGCCAATTAGAATTTAATCTATCTATATCATCACGCCAGATCCCTTGCACGGTAGGCAGAGAGTACAGAGTTTCAACAGGTTCTTTCCTTACATACCTCTCTGGCTTCCTTTAATCTCATCTCATACACGCTCGCCGGTTAATGAGACTCTTGACTTGTCCTGTCAGATAAGACTAAGTATATTTGGTTGTGGTAAGATAGTCTAGGTCTTCCCCGGTACCTACATCTTTCCACTTTTACATTGTACATTTGTTTTGTCATTCTTTCTTTTGACATTCTTTCTATATGCCCGAACCTATGGAGCATACCCATAGAATTTAAAATAATTTTAATCTAAAAAGACCTTTTTAAAAACAAGCTTTTAAAGTAAAAACGCAAGATATTTAGCTTAGTTGAGGAGTTCCTATGGCCTCCTTCCGGCTCCATCATCAGATCCTGCTTACCATCTGGGTCTACAGTAGGTACTCGTCAAGACAAATCCAACGAGCCCAAACATGACACGCTTATATTGATCATTGGGTGATTGGCTTAGCCACCTTTTGGCTTTATAATAAGACCCTAAACATCTGGATGTATAGTACTTTTCAATACCAATCTAGCAAGCCTAAACACGAGGTAATTACGTTATGTAGTTGAGATGTTTCTATAGCTACCTTCCGACTCCATCATCACACTAGCTTCATATTATTGCATCGCCACTAAACTTGCATATGTATGCTAAATTTTAGCTCAATCTGATACCCGCAAGTGTTTGTAAAATGGATCACAAGTTTGGAACTCGAAAGACAGACAGACATACAAACATTGAAAAGGAACTAAAAGTTTGTAAAAATAACATTGATGATAATCAGCTTAGCAATGCACTATAAAAAGCCTTATTGTCTTGCCTTACAGAGAAACGGAACATTGGATGAAGTCGCAACGATGTATACGGGAACAAAAAGTATGGACTATTTCGGGTACATGGACAAAATAAATGAAATGGACCATCTGCCGCATTGAAAGGACAGGCCCTGCAACGATATAAGGTATAACCTTTACGAAATTGTACTAATTAACAACGTTAAAAACGCGTAAAAACAGACATATGATCATTGAAAGATAAATGAAAGCTTGTAAAAAAACGTAGCCCTAGTAAATGATTTATAAGTGTATCGTACATGAAATTTACATGAACATTTTATTACCTACCCCTCTTGTTTTCTTCTCTTTCTAACTAAATTGTTGCAGGTTCCAAGACATTTAAACGCTCCCCAGGACACCCCAAGGTTCCAATCTTGGTGTCATTTAAAAATATCATTGTGTAACCTGGCTTATAGGAGTTGCAATAGTTGGTATGGCGGGCTTAGTCCCGTATACGGTCACACAAAGATTTGAGCTGTGCGGGAAATGAACCCGCGATTTTTCGGAGGAGTGGGCGTAGGGTCTTAGGCTCCTAACCACGGGTCTAAGTCGTCAAGACTTATGGGCGGCTTAATAAGTCTCATAAGCACGTGGCCATAAGCATGCCTCCACCGCATCGCACTGGGTCCGCTTCTGGAGAATGACCTAACCTCTCTTACCTCGATGTTTTTTTTTTTTTTTTTTTTTTAAATAATGGACAAAAAACAGTTACATGTTCTGTGTTACTTAAAAAATAACGGGTAGATTGATATTGGATAAACATATAACCCACGGCTTTGTCCACGGAGTAAACTAAAATGCTGTTAAAAAGAATAATCATGTGCGCTGGCCGACCAGCATGTATTAGCATGAAAAAAAAAATCAACAACTAGAGATTGCCACTTCTAGACGAGCTAAGTTTATTATTGATCATCTTTTTAAATTGATACTCCGAGTGGGCAAAGATGTCAACATCAGGAAAGTGCGTGTTATATGTTTCCAAGAGCCGACGTAGCGGGACACGCACACCAGCATTAGTTCTGCACCTAGGTGTATAAAACTAACAGGGTGCACGAACCCCACGTACCATCGCAGTTCTAGGTACAACATAACATATGTCATTCGTGAGGTCATTACAGTCGAACTTATTATAACATAAGCCAAAGAGCATCATGCTCATAAGCAAAATACGTCTAGACTCCAAGCTAAACAAATCATAACGCATTAATAGTTAAGAATAGGGGATCCTAGTGAGAAAACATTTATAGTGCATGAAACGCAGAAACTTTTTTTGCACCATTTCGAGCCTGTGAATATATTTGTGATAAAAGGGACTCCAAATTGGTACTGCAAATTCCATCTGAGAACGGATTAAAGCTTTATATAAAAGTAAAAGTGTGGATGTACGTTTGAAATCTTTGCTAGACCGTATGACAAAACCGTACATTTTAAAAGCTTTACTGACAATATTATCAATATTGAGATGAAAGTGAAGCTTTGAATCGAGAATAATATCTAGATCACGGATGGAATCAACTTTACTCAGTGAAGTATTATTTAAAGAGTAGTTATAAGTGAAAATATTTTTGTTTTTTGTGAACGTTATGCAGTGACATTTAGGTACACTGAGTTTGAGCTTGTTAACTAAACAGTAATGCGCAAGTCTATTTAAATCATCTTGGAGAAGAAAGCAATCATGAATGGACGATTTAGGGCAGTAGTTAAGAGCTTAAGCCGCTCCGCCCACTGTGTCTAATAGTCGCGGGTTCGATTCCCGCACGGGACAAATCTTTGTGTGATCCACAATTATTTGTTTCGGCTGGGTATTTGTGTGTGTGAACTTTCATGTTTGTAAACGCACCCACGACACAGGAATAAATCCTAGTGTGGGGCTACGTTTTTTTAAAAGAAAGAATGTCTCTGCATGATTTGAAAATTTTAATATCATCCGCATACATTAAGAAGTGAGAGTGGTGGAAGCAGTTTCTAATGCCGTTGATAAAGAGGGTGAACAGAAGAGAACCTAAAATAGATCCCTGTGGGACGCCAGAAGTAACAACAACTGAATCAGACTCAACCCCATTAATGACGACTTTTTGAGTTCTCTTAAATATATAAGATGTGAACCAACGCAATAGGTTGCCTCTGATACCATTATATGCAATTTTAGCTAGTAGTAGTTTATGGTCCACCCGGTCGAACGCCTTCTGAAAATTCGTGTACACGGCATCAACTTGTACGCCACAATCGAATTGATTAAACAAATAATTTGTAAATAGCATTAAATTAGTAGCAGTGGAGCGACGTTTTACAAAACCATGCTGTTCAGGTAAAATAAGATGGTGAATATAGGTATATATTTCGCTATGCACTAGGCGTTCAAACAGCTTAGATAAAGTGGACAGTATAGAGATAGGTCTATAATTTTCAATGTTGCTTGCATCGCCATTTTTGAGGACCGGAGTAATAAAAGCTTGCTTCCATATATTAGGAAAGGTACCTTCACGTAACCACATGTTGAAAATAATGAACAAGGGAGTGGTAAGAGTATCAGTTGTGTTTTTAAAGAAAATAGGCGGCAACATTTCAGGTCCTGGGCCCTTGCTTACATCTAAGCTGGTCAAGGCATTGTGCATAGCGTCACTAGTGAAGACAATATTTGAAATAGTTGTTGAGTTTTCGGAAAAAGTGTGTGGAGGTTGCCAGTGGGAGGGATCAAAAAAAGAAGGTTCGTAAACAGAAGTGAAAAATGTAGAAAACATGTTACTAATTTCAGTTGGATTACTAGAGGATACCTGGTTTAAATACATAGTAGCAGGAAAATTTGACTTGCCTTTACGATTTGCAATATACGTCCAAAAATGTTTAACATCAACAGATATATTCTCTTCAACATTCGTCATATATATTCGGAAGCATTTTTCAGATTCGAGTTTAAAGCGTTTACGCTGGATAGAAAAGATTTCATAATCACATATGTTGCCATATTTTTTCCATTTTATCCAGGCACGGTCTTTAGCTTTAAAGATGCGGACGAGAGCAGGAGAAAACCAAACTGGGAAACGTGGCCTTTTGACACGAGACATAGGAACATGTGATTTAATTACACTATAGATTATTTCGTAAAACCTAAGCACAGCCAATTCAGCAGGCAGATCTGACAGACATGCGTCCCAATCGAATTCATAAAATATGTTGTTTATGTCCTCGTAGTTGGCTCTGCGGTAATTATGTTTAGAAGTCCGCACTGACTTCATTGATTTACAAATGGTTGCCAATGACGATGTTACACAAAATGGTGGATGATAACTATCCGGAGGCAATAAAGGAACACAAGAGGCGGCTGCGCAATCCACATTGGACATAAACAAGTCCAGAATACGGCCCAGCTGATTTCTAGAGGTATTATATTGTAAGGAATTGAAAATAGACAAAAAGTCACATAAATATTGACCAGCAGCATTAACTGTGTAAGGTATGACGTGATTACCGCGATTGAACCAATCAGCCTCAGGCAAATTATAGTCACCCACAATGTAAAATGTCGATGTTTCGGGATCGTTAATAATGTCCAATAACGTGTCAAAATGAGCACTGTATACGTAATCTCTAGTACCAGGCGACATATACGTAGCACTTATTACATGTATTTTGTTGTAAAGTGTAGCAGGGAGTTGTACTGAGACGTGTTCGATATACATATTACCGGCAGGGCGCAGATTCAATACGATAGGTATACGCAATATAGCTATTAACACACCACCACCGTCACGCTTACCAATACGTAAACGGTCACGATCATGCCTAAAAACGATATATCTGTTATCTATAAATTCACTATCCACTATTTCGGGTACACGCCAGGTTTCTGTTAGAATAATCACATCGTACGAATGAGACAAAATGTTCACGTACAACAAATGCAATTTTGTACGAATCCCCCTACAGTTTTGGTAAAAAAATGATAACTTATAATTATCCATTAGAAGCAAATATAGTGTAGAATGAAGGGCGCATACAATTTAACTTGGAGTCCACTTTCGACAACGTAACTAGCATACGCATATACAAAACATAAACTTTTGTGTCTATGAAGGTGGAATATATAATGGCTTTATAAAGGTATTTCAATTGATAAAATAAAGGCAACTGAGGGTTCGACCACAACGAGAGACAAATATAAATACATTTGTGACAACTTATTTCAAAAACACTTGCAATATAAATGTGTATATCACTTAATTGTAGTTTAAAAATAACACAAAAAGGTACAAAGGCCCTATAAAAATATAAAAGTAATGAGTGCAAATCTCGTATAAGTAAATAAAAAAGTAACATGAAGGTACTTAGAAAAAACATAATTGCACTAAGATATTGGAATGCAAGCGCAGCCACAGGTACATAGACTAATGTAATGTGCAGACACGGCATATGAAAAATTAAACACAATAAACAAAAGTATTTAGTATACGAATAAGAAGGAGGAATAACACGCTTACAACCAAAATTGATCAATATGTAATTAGCAACTATGAGATAGTGGTGCAGATCGTGGTCGAAGCTTCGATAAGTCCTTCTCTGAAAGTATAGCCAATACCGAGGTGGAGACATCAGCTCGGGCAAGTATGATGCCGTGCTTAACCCACACAAAACGATAGCCAAGCTGTTTGGCAATATCTCGAGCTTGACGAAACAATTTCTTTTTTTGCAAAGTAAGATGCTCGTTCACGTAGACTCTTTGTGAAATGCCCTGCATATTTAAGTCCTCAGATGTGATGCCCTTTTTTAGACGAGCAGCAGCAACAAAATTGTCACGTATTATTTGGCTGGCGAATTTCACTACCACATTTTTTGGGCGTTGAGTGTTTGGTTGCATCTGTGGAACACGGCTGATACCAATTATGTCTCGAGCAGAAACATTTGTTAGAGATTTGTTAGAGAAATCCTTTGCGCAGCAGTGGAATAGTATAGACTAATTTATAAATTATTATACAAGGTGTAACATATATAACGCAATACCTCAGACACCCCAATTAGATTATTGCTTTACGAATTCAATACGAAAATCAACCGTGCAATTTTAAGGAGTTTTCTACCATCATTTCGAGCTCTTTGGTATCTAAATTAAGCATAAAATTTAATAATAAAAAATACATTTAAAATAGCCGTAATGTATTGAATAACTATTAAATTTTGATTTATACAGCGAACAGAACGAGTAACAACATTTTATGAAAATTAAAAAAAAATAACTAACTTAAAAAATAGTTGGAATCAATTCAGTTGCCGATTTAAACCAAGCTACTTTCAGGACTTTCGTTAATAATATTACACCTTGTATAGGTGGAATCCTGACGTATTTTTCATTCAAATTTACATAAATCAAGAGTCTCCGTAACCAGCGAGTGTGTATAAGGCGAACTATGAGAGTGGAGGAAGCCAGAGAGGTCTGTAAGGAAAGAACCTGATGGAACTCTGTACTCTGATATCCCGACAAGGAATCTGGCGTGACTAAACAGCTAAAACTACAAAAACCTTTATTACTAAGATACTGAAAAAACATAATATTATGTCATTCACCCTTTGGCCACCATGGCAACTGAGATTTGCTTTCTAATATTATCAATATGAACGTGAAAAAACCAGAACGAATGCAAAGATTGTGGTTGGTAACGATGTGCTGGAGCAAGTAAACTAGTTTGCATATCTTGGATGCGCCTTCAGGATGGGAATACACCGCTGACGTAGCGAAAAGAGTGAGTGCAGGGTACAGAGTGAATGGTGCGATGGGAAAGCTACTTGGGAGCCGGCACTTAAGCCAAAAGGCACAGCTGGTATACATAACGGAGTGCTTGTCCCAACGCTGTAGTGAGAGCTGGGTATGTAAAAAGGAGAATGAAAGCAGGATAAATGCGAGTCAAGATGACCGACTACATTCGCAACAGCGTAGTAAGAAAGCATGTAGGTATTAAAGATAGTATCGGTGTGAAGATGAGAAAGGGTATTATGCTCCGTTGGTGCGGGCATATAGAAAGAATGTCAAAAAAAATAATTAAAAAACAGATATACAATGCGAAAGTGGAGGGATGTAGGTATCGGGGAAGATCTAGACTGTTTTACCATGACCAAATAGACTTAGTCTTATCTGAAAGGACAAGTCAAGAGTCTCATTAACCGGCGAGCGTGTATGAGATGAGATTAAAGGAAGCCAGAGAAGTATGGACTTGCCCTTCAGATAAGACTCGGTCAGTCTTATCTGAAGGGCAAGTCCGGCGAGCTTGTATGAGACGACCTATGACAGTGGAGGAAGCCAGAGATGTATGTAACGAAAGAACTCTGTACTCTCTGCCTACTTCGCAAAGGATCTGGCGTGATGATATATAGATAGATTACCAATATGGAGATGAAAGAATAGATCCGATACTGTAACGTACTCCATAAATTGTTATTTCTTTATGAAACCATTTACAGTACAGACTTCGCCTCTTGTAGAGAGTCGTGTTTTTTTTTATTGTGTTGATGTTTTGGAAATATATATTATTATGTAATAGGAGTGGAGCCTATTGTCATTACCGGACCCAATTTTGAAACTAAGAGTTTTTTGAAAGAAAAAAATAAACAATTACACCGTGTTCTACTTATACCAGGATATAACGTCTTGGTGAAAATTTTATCAAATTTAGGCATGCCAGTTAAGTGTTAATTTAGCTAGATGAACTCAGTGTTGGACATTTTAAAATTGTAGGATGAATCAATTGAACTCCCAATTGCAATAAAATTAATCCCCCTAAGGTACTTCATAATAACAATGCCTTTTGTACCTTAAACGCTTCAGTCCCTCCCGTGACCATGGGTGCTTCAGAGCACTCGAAACGTCAAGAACTTAAAAACTAATAATAAGCCGCGATGATATTCACAATTATTTTAATTACAACTTTATTGTTTCATAATTGATTTTGGTGCAACTGCGAACTTACGCCTAAGTGTTTTAACGACAACAAAAAAATAAGCTTAGATTGACATCATTATAAAATAAGTAATAAATATCTGTCGGATCGTATCATTTGCGGATCACAGTTGTATGTGTTGATGACATGTTGTGAATAATATAATTTTAGTTTCAAGTAGTTATTGTAATATTTAACATTTAATCTTTCTGTAGACGTACTCTATACTTTTAAATACTGCGACAAGGATCCTTGGGCCCATAGTTGTCATTGACCGATGACCATGCGTTATGGATATATTACAATAGATTAAGCGCTCTGCGAAAAACGTGATGCCAAGGATACACACTTAGAGCCCTACGTCTCTTTCTAAGTAGTGTGACCAACATTAGTACGATTATGGACTTGTTGACATATATATTTATAAAATTATTAATGGCGTCATTGATTCCCTTTCTCTTCTCAGTAAGTTTTTTATTAACGTGCCTGCGCGGCTGCCCCGAAAACCCCGTCCCTTGCTCCACATCCGATCATGTAGAACTAATGTTTACCACATTCACCTGTTGCTCGACTGTCTTGTCTCTACAATAGACTTACATCTAAAAATGAGAATATAGAAAATAACTCACAATCAAAATTCAAAAAAGAAATATTAAAGAGGTGTTGTTGAACCTAAAGCATTATTATTTTTCTTTTATTTAAACTTTCTAATTATAAAATATATTTTGGTACATGCTGTGATTACCTATTATCAGAGTTGCATTTAGAATAAGGTTTTATATAATGAATAATTGTAATTTAATATTGTAAACTCAGTTGGTAGCACTGTTAATTGCCATAATTTTTCTTTCTACGCATATGCCTCATTTTTAATAATTAGTGGTAGTTTTTGATTAAATTGCCCATTTCCTTGCGTACATTTTCAATTTTTTCTTACTAAATCTGTAAAATCAGCTTCAAATGTCGCAAAAATTAAGGCTCCTAGGGCCATTTTTCTGTATCTACAATACAATACAAATCATCGGTTGAGATAGCTGCATTCTGTATATAAAGACGAATTGAGAACCTTGATTGTTTTGAACTAGGTAATAAATTGTTTACAGCGTATTTAAACCATATCATAAATAGGTCAAATCCGTATTAGTTCTACCTTATGGTCACTGTACTGTATACTAATGGGTGCGAGTGTGATACCGGGCTCCAGGTTATTGCTCTTACTCATCATGGTTTCTCGAGTTGTTTAAATCATAATAAATTTAATGTTGTGTCTGTGAGTAAGAGTTTAATTTTTCTTGCCATGCATATATTACAATTTATGCCGATGACACTTAGTCGATGTGAAATGGCGGACGGCGCTGCGTTGTCATTCGATTGGCAACGGGGCGAGCGAGCGACGTATCGCGGAGCAGCTAACGTCACTGCATTCCATGTGACAATATTAATCTCCAAATATTGTGCGCATCCTCGGATATTTTGCTACTAAAATTAGGATATCAAGGAAGATCAGTATACCGGACAAGACCCTAGTGTTATTTAAAGATTTCCCTCATGTTCTGCTCGTCTGCATCGTGCAGACGACTATAAAAATTAAGATACACCTTTCACCGTTATCACTATCGAAACGTCCATCTGGAAACCGACATATCTCTTAATATCTTTCATGCAGAAGAAAGGTAGAAGTGTACGTTATACCTACACTCAAAATTTGCAGCGATACTTCTGATATTTATGAGATAGAGTTTTGACTTCAACAGACACACACCTTTATTTCCCAAGGAGGGAGTTGTTATGTACTTTTGTATCGCCAATGATGTGAGATCCCAAGGTGAGCCTATAGCCACCATAGTATATACACTTCCAGACTCCAGAATTCTACTAATAGTGAAACCGCAAAAAAACCTTCAATTCGAAGGACTCGAATTCAATACTTGACAGGCAGTTGATAGAAGATTCTAAAATCAGCCTTTGCCTTCCTACTGTCCCACTGCTGGGCAAAGGCCTTCTCTCACAAATCGAGGTGAGAGAGATTAGGTCATACTCCACTACGCGGAGCCAGTGCGGTGCGGTTGGGGCAGGTTTGTGTCCCCCGCCGTAACATCTGGCGGGGGACCTCCCCCTGTACCAATATCCGCAGGGGGGCCCTTGAGGTCGTGGGGCGCTGGGGCGGGGGCCCGTAAGCGTCCTTCACGTGCGACCTCAAGGAGGACGGTGGCGTGGTGTGACCCATGCTGCCGTGATCACCGCGACGGTGCAGAGGGGGAGTGGGTCCATAGGCTCCCCCCCCCGAAGGCGGGCTTTTCGGAGCAAGGTACAAAGGGGCACCGGTGTGTTCCTAACGGAGATCCCGGAGCCCCTCCCTGAAGTGTCGATGCCGGCCACCGTGGGGTTTTAGTCGGTTAGAGTCCGACATGCCCCGCCAGCTGCCCCTGAGGCTGGCGGAAGTCCATGAGGATTTCCCCTCGTAAAAAAAAAAAAAAAGGTTTGTGGCCACCTGATGCTGGTACCTGTAGTGGTAATCGGGGCAAACGGCTTAACGTACCTTCCAAAGAAGTCGTTGAAATATGGTGAAGTCACAAACTGTCACGTATCATTAACATTCGACAAAGTCTGGCCTTCGACAAAGTCTGGCACAACGGCTTGGTCTACAAGCTCTACCAATTGGGTGTGCCGGACAGACTCGTGCTCATCTTACGAGACTTCTTGTCGAATCGCACCTTCCGTTATCGCGTCGAAATGACGCGCTCCACTTCCCACTCCATCAGTGCTGGAGTCCCACAGGGCTCAGTACTCTCTCCGCTCCTGTTTAGCCTTTACACGAACGACATTCCTCGTTCGAGTAAGGCGCATCTAGCCCTATTCGCGGATGATACCGCTCTCTACGTCTTGCATAGAAATAAGGGTTTCATTACCAGACACCTTCAGGTATCCGCCAATTCCCTAGGGAATTGGTTCAGGAAGTGGCGTATTGAGGTGAACCCGGACAAGAGCGCTGCGGTGTTCTTCTCCAGAGGTGCCACCCCGCGCCACTCCCTGCGCCGCCCTAGAAGTAATCTCGGCCAAGTGACCATGTTCGACCGACCCATTCCCTGGGTCAAAGAGGTCAAATATCTAGGGGTCACCCTAAACAGTACCATGTCCTTCGGCCCGCACATCAAGCGGGTCCGTCACCGAGCATCATTTGTGCTCGGTCGTCTCCATTCGTTAATCTGCAAGCGGAGTAAAATGTCCCTTAGAAATAAGGTGACACTTTACAAAACTTGCGTTCGACCCATCATGACTTATGCGTGTGTTGTGTTCGGGCATTCGGCCCCCTCTCACATCGATAAACTCCAAGTGGTTCAAAACCGCTTCCTCCGTAAAGCCGTAGGAGCCCCCTGGTTCGTACGGAACGTCGACCTCCACTCCGATCTAGGTCTCGAACCTATTCGCGCCTTTATTAAAAAGGCGTCAACACGTCACTTCGCGAACGCATCTACCCATGCGAATCCGTTAATCGTAGCCACCGCCGACTACGATCTCCCCCCCGACCCCTGCCGCCACCGCCGGCCGCGACATGTGCTCACCGACCCCCCCGATGCTTTGTTATCCCTTCTTCCGCTCAGAATACGGGTGACGACGACGACGTAGTAGTAGTAGATCCCCTCCCATAGCCGGCGGTTGACCGGTGCACTTAGTAGTGCACCCGTCCCCCTACAGCGACTGTCCCAACCGAGGGCGCCTCTTCTAGGCGCCCTCGAGTATGTCGCCTCTTGCCCTTCTGGCTGGCTAGAGCGTAGTGGTTGCACGCTCGCCTTTTAGTCCGGTGAAGCTGTAAAGGCCTCGCGGCCAACAGCGTACATCATTCACACACACACACAGTATCATTAACAGACCAAGATGAACACTGCTTAACCTCGGTGATCGTTAAAAACACCGGGGTACCACAAAATTATGAGGTTAACTACCTAATATGCGGTTTTTGTAACGGAAACAGCGTTAAATAATTTAGTATTGACGTCTTTGGCTTTCAACAATCAGTATTTTTTATTTACCGTAAATACATATTTAGGCATACCACGCAAATATAGCACTTCCGCCACTTTGGAGAAATGAAAAAAAAACAGTTAAGCTTTTAGATTAAAGCTAAAGTCGATGTTAAAAATCGTAATGGGTGGTGGTAGAATCTGCTTATTTCTAATAAAAACGTAGCCCCGCACTAGTAATTATTCCTGTGTCATGGGTACGATTACTAACATTAAATTCACATACGCAAAATGAAATCCGAGACTGTTCGAGGCAGTAAGTGGAGCGACTTAAGCTTTTAACGACTGGATGACATCATCAATCTACATCCGGATTAAAATGCGGTCTTCAATAAGAAGACCTTGCGAGAAAAACGGCGGGCTGTTGGCCCCTGGGCCTTTGCAGCTTCATCAGGCTAGAGCGGGAGCATGCAACAATTACGTCCCAGCCGAAACGGCAAGAGGGAAACTAGCTTAAGAGCGCCTTAAGGAGGAACAACCTCGGTTTGAACTCTCGCTTTAGGGATACCATATACTAGGTGTCTCTCCGTGGTGCTCTGCACCGGCCGGCGGGCAAGGATTCTTCGACCTCGCCGGTTAGGTCGGTGTCTGATCCAAAGTAAGATTTTTTTTTTAAACGTAGCCACACTTTGATTTATGCCTGTGTCTTGGGTGCGTTTGCATTAAATAATTGTGGATCACATAGTGATTTGTCCCGTGCGGGAATAGAAGCCCGTGACTATTAGACGTAGTGGGCGGAGCGGCTTAAGCTCTTAACCACTGCACTAAATCGTCCTTCAAGCGGGATATCAAGCGAGACCAACGGCTTAACGTGCCTTCCGAAGCAAGGATACGCTTGAATATGAAATTGTCACGAACGGTCACCCATCTCAAACTAACCGTGTCAAACGCTGCTTACTTAGCATACCATACATGTTCTTTGCATACTTAATTACTGTCATGGTCCTTACTATCTGGCATTTCTTGCTTAGCGAGTAACGTGCGATGTCACGTGTTTAAGAAACGTCATTGCTTAAGCAATTGATGAAGTGGCATTTTTTTGTAGTTTGCCTTCACAGACGATTTTGTTCACGTCGAATTATAATGAGACTGGTTTTTTTGTGTGCACCTCATTTTAGGGAATCCCATAAAAGTTGCCAATGCACGTACAATACTTTATAATCAACAAGCACATAAATCAAATACCTGTCACTATTTTTTAGTGTATAAAGTACGCCTAATTTTCGAATAGATACATTAGATTAATATTTATAATGATAAACATATATACAATGCGAAAGTGGAAGGATGTAGGTATCAGGGAAGACCTAGACTATCTTACTAGGGCCAAATAGACCGTATTTTATCCGAATGGCAAGTCAAGAATCTACGTAACCAACGAGCATATATGAGACGAACTATGAGAGTAGAGAAAGCCAGAAAGGTCTGTAAGGAAAGAATCTGTTGGAACTCTGTACTCTCTCACTACTAACCAGTAAGAGATAAAGAGAATAATAATGCCGTTCGTGGGCCCATCTAGTGAGCAGCGAGTCACGGCCGGCCAAGGAAAGTTAGGTATCACTAATTATGGCCGGCGTCCGTCTCCTTTGAAATAGACCAGTTTTTGTCAATCAAACATTATCCATATAGTTTATGTTATCTTTTTATAATTTACAATAGCCCTTGATCTGCTGCTTGCCTACGCAAGTTTGGTCATTAATATGATACCATGAAGCTGGTCTGAAGATGGAATCGAAAGGTGACCATAGAAATATGTGAATTATACAACGGTAACCCCTTCGTGTTTAATAATATTAATTTTTTTAATTCGGCAACAGAAATAGTCAAAATATTTGTATAAAACTTACTGCCCCATAGAATATATACCTTACAGACTAACATATATATAATAATATATAAAGCTTACAATCTTATAATAAGGCTAACGCCTGGTATTAGGCGATGTTGTAAAAATAAAGTAAAAATGTTATGGCAGCATAGAAAAATCCATCTATCAACAGCTTAACACAATTAAAAAACTACACAATAAAGTAAAAAAATATATTATACTAACGAAAAAAGCGAAAATATATATCGCCTAAGAACCTCAAAAAACAAGGCAAAGGATACCTGAAGCATAATAAATGAGAAAAGAAGCTACAATAACAAATCCTATTGACATTGCCAATACTTTTCAGTTTAGAGAACTTTAGTAACTGTAACAATACTTTTAATGATTATTACATAAACCAGGCATATATTTTTCAACGCAATGACAGCATTGAGTCAAATTTGTTAAATTCACGCATTCACTCAATTTTTCTTTAGCCTACAACACTACAAGAAGTGTACAGAACTATTTTGGACCTAAAAAATAAAACTAGCTATGGGTATGATGCCAATGCTACAAATGTGCTAAAATCAGTCTCAAAGGAAATATCTGAACCTTTAAGCTATATAATAAACTTGAGTATCTCCACAGGAATTTATCCAGATAAACTAAAAATTACCATAGTAAAACTTATCTTCAAAAAAAACCAAAAGAGATCTAAAATATTTTAGGCCTATCGCGCTCATCCCCATTATATCGAAAATTTTTGGGAAGGTTTCCAATAAAGCAAATGTACAAATCTGGCTATCTACGACTTTCTCAATACTATTATGACTAACGTAGACTATAGAACACCAATTTGCGCCCTCTTTGTGGATATGACAAAAGATTTTGATTTAGTTAGCCATAGTAAACTAAACTGCTATGGAATTGAGGAAATGCTTTGTCGCTTATAGAATCATATCTTAGTAACCGTAAACAGTGCACCGAAGTTAAGCGAATTTGCATAAAGGAAAGAAAAGAGCCAACATATCGTTCAACTGAACGTACTATGTATTACGGTGTTCCACCGGGTAGCGTCTTAGGCCCGTTGCTATTCCTGATGTAGAATAGAATAGAAAACTCATTATTATACACCAAATTAAAAATAAATAATAATATATGGTACAATTGGCGGTCTTATTGCTAATTGCAATTTCTTCCAGACAACCAAGTCGAAAGAAATACAACAAAGTAGAGGGCAGTTGGTGGCGTACATTTATTAAGATTAAAAATAAATATACTTATATGGAATATATAACACTCATACAAATATATATAGTAAGAAATAAATATTTATATATAGTGAAATAAACATAATGCACTTAAGTAAGGATAGGTAAATTCGTGTAAATACAAAAGGTTGGAAGTTATTTATCACAGCGTCTCACTAATGACAGCAGAGAGAAAGTGGCTTTTAACCATAGTTTTAAAACTAGCCAATGTCTGTGCACGTCTAATTGACACAGGTAATGCATTCCACAAACGGACAGCTTGAACTGGAAAGGATTTATCATTGAAATTTGTGGAATGCATGGGTGTTTTTAGTCTGAGATTCTCAGATGACTTTAGGAACCTTGAATGTGTTTCATGGAGAAAGTCAAATCGTCGTTTGAGATAGGAGGCAGATGTTGGATTAATCAGGACGTTGTATAAAAGCAATAAAAAGTGAGCATTCCGGCGAAGGCGAATTGGCAGCCACTTGAGCTTAGCACGAAATTCTGAAACATGATCATATTTCCACAAACCAAATATTAATGTTATGCAAACATTTTGAAGTCGCTCAAGTTTATGAAGTTGGCTTTCAGTTAGACCGAGATAACTGGCGTCTGCATAATCAAGGATAGGAAGAAGGAGAGATTGTGCAAGTGCAATTTTAGTGGCAGTGGGAAGAAAGTTTCGTAGCCTTCGCAATGAGCTTGCAGAAGCAAAGATCTTGCGACTAAGATTTTGTAATTGTGGACCTCATGTGAGATTTGTGTCAATATAAATCCCCAAATTTTTTACAGTGGTACTTATTGATACTGTGACATCATCAAATTTAATGTGGGGAAGTTGAGACCAGTCGACACGTGTAGTAAACCTGGAGCTACCAAAACAAAAGCTTGCGTTTTAACTGGGTTGACCATGAGGCCATGGTTTTTACTCCAGTCGCATATTTTATTTAAATCATTATTAATAGTATTAGCAGCCCCCGACAGCCTGGGCAACGCAACGCTATATTTTGTTTTTTTTTTTACTTATAATTATTGTACTGGTGCTTCGTTCTTTTTATTTTATCTCTTGATCATTTTATAATTTAATCATTCAATATTTTGTTTTGACATAATCCTATAATGTTAATAATATTGTAAACTCAACAGGGTATGCTACAGAGAAACAAGATGCAACGTAGACCTATGCAAATCTTTATACCTGTAACAACAATAAAATTGATTTATTTGAATCTAAATAACATATAATTTCGGCGACATGTTTCGCTGTACAGTCTTCCACGAAATCTTCTAAGTACGACACCGGCCAGAAGTCCTCGCTTATGAAGGTCTCCAACTTGGCAGTGGGAATTCGCACAACAAAGTAATTAAAAGCCACATTGTGATGCGAATTCAGCTTCTCGACCCTCAGAATATACAAGGACTTCTTGCGGGCATACTCCACAATGTCATCGGCTTTAGTGGTGTAGTGTAGGCGTGACGCGTACAGCAGCGTTGTCGGTACCGCTGAGCGCAGGAGTGTGCCTTCATCGACCGGTGCAGACGCACATCGGTCTTTTCGAGGAACTGGTAGAGGAGTTAAGATTTGTCGGATTGGTATTGACAAATACTATACAACCAGATGGAGTTCATGGACTGATGATGAAGCCAAAAGGTAGCCAATTAAACCACCCAACTACTCAATATAACCCCGCCGTGTTTGAACTCGCTGGATTTTTCTGGAGTGCTTTAGACCCGGATGGTATCCAGGCTCTGGTGATGGAGCCGGAAGGAAGGCATAAGCACTGCTGAACTAAGCAAGATATATTTGTTGTGCTTTTGCTATAAAAACTTGTTTTTAAAAAAGGTCTTTTTAAATTAAATATTATTCTTATTTGAGTGTCTCCTTCGTCGTGCTTCTGGTACGCTGGTCTCTTGGTCCGGTTACCTTTGTATTGTGGTTAGTTCTAAGGCCTATGAGAAAGCCATATACCTATCCGATTTGATGAGGTCCACCAGTAGGTGTCCATAAACCTGTGTCCACCGCACCGGATTGACTCCGCGTGGTAAAGTACGACCTAATCTCTTGCACCTCGAGTGAGAGAGACTGCCCAGTATAGCGTAACGTATTAGTGTTATTCTTCTCTTTAACTTGTCTAACTTAAACACTTTTAAATTGTCATTTTACATTTTTTATCTGGTCTAACTACTAAGCTACCACCGGATCAAAACGCGGCCGCCGCTGCGAAGATCCGCGCGAGAACTCAACAGGCTTGTCTTTTTTATTTTAGTCATTTGTTTCCTTGTTTATATTTCACTTCTATATCACCACGCCAACTTCCTCGCGTGGTAGGCAGAGAGTACAGAGTTCCAACAGGTTTTTTCCTTACATACCTCTCTGGCTTCCTCCACTCTCATGGTTCGTCTCATACACACTCGCCGGTTACGGAGACTTTTGACTTGCCCTTCAGATAAGACACGGTCTATTTGGTCATGGTAAGATATTCTAGGTCTTCCGCGGTGCCCACATCTTTCCACTTTCGCATTGTATATCTGTTTTGTCATTCTTTCTTCTGACATTCTTTCTATATGCCCGAACCAACGGAGCATACCCTTTCTTATCTTTACACCGATACTATCTTTCATACCTACTCGCTTTCTTACTACGCTGTTGCAAATACGGTCGGTCAGCGTGACTCCGCACATCTTCCGCAGAGATCGCATTTATCCTGCTTTCTTTCTTCTTCTTACATACCCATCTCTCACTGCCATTTATATGGCAGTGAGAGCTGTTATCAGCGTTGTGACAAGCACTCCATTATGCATGACCAGCTGCGCCTTTTGGCTTAAGAGCCGGCTTCCAATTAGCCTTTCCATCGCACTATTCACTCTATTCCCTGCATTCACTTTAACTACTATTGTATTGTATTATTTTATATTTTATTTTATATCTTAGGGATAATTAGTTTGGTCGTAGGCCTGTTGGTGTGCGGTCGTTTCCCTAAGCAACTTTGCCACATTCACTTAAATTACCAGAGTTTCCCAAAGTTTTCAAGGGTTTGGATTTTATTTTTTCTTTTTTGAAATGGATCAGTACAAATGCGGTTTCTGTGGTGACCTACTGTCAGAAGGAGTGAATTGCACAGTTTGCTGTCAAGTTCTACATTACCAGTGTGCTGGAGTAACAGAATCCGGGTTCCGAAAACTCGGTGACAGAAAGTTAACATGGCGTTGTGCGAAGTGCAAGCAGTCTTCCTCTCAATTGCCGAGCTCACCTAAAGCTGAGTCCGACACAATGATATTAAAGGAAATCAGAGCCTTGTCTGCAAAGCTAGCCCCGTTGGAGTCTTTGATGGAGGATTTAAAGAGTCTACGTTCTGAGTTCACGCAATTAAAGACGTCTATTAACGATACTAACAAGGCAATTCAAGATTTTAATGTCAAAATCAAAGACATGGAGAAGCGTATAATACAAGCAGAAAAATTACAGTGTCAAGTGAATTCGCTTCAGACCCAGCTAAATAAATTGGAGCAGGAATCTGATGCTAAAGATCAGTGGTCTAGGATGAATAATCTTGCGATAAAAGGAATCAACCAAGCTAAGAATGAAAACCTTTTTAAAATATTATGTAATATCGGTTCTAAGATTCAATATCCTGTCTCAAAGAACCATGTAAATTTTATTACTCGGGTACCCACGCGAGAAAAGGACAACCCTAACCCTATAATTGTCTGCTTCAACAATAGATACGTAAAAGAGGACTTCATTGCAGCCGCTAGAGCTATTTCTAAGAATGCTACACTCACAACAAAATACCTTGGGCTTGCAGGCGATCATAGAGTATTCATAAATGATCATTTAACCACCCGGAATAAGCTGCTGTTGTCAAAAACTAAAAAGATTGCAGTTGAAAAGGATTTTCGCTACATATGGGTCAAGCACGCCAAAATACATGCTCGAAAAACCGACACTTCCCCTGTAATATTCATAAATTCCGAAAAAGATTTATCAAAGATAATATAATCACTTACTACTTACTTAACTTACATTATTTGATGTTAACTATATTAAAGTTTGAGAATCGCAAGTTAACGTGTGCTATCTCTGTATTCCTACATGTTCTGTGTCGCTGCGTACAGTCCTTTAAATTATTTATAAAATGTTTTACTTATTCAAATTCTATCTGTCGCACCGAAAACAACCTTAACAATATGTATATAAAATCCAAATTCAACTGTTCTTTGTTGCTGCTTGAGCCGTATAGCCTTTGGCACGATAACACTAATGATCCTATTGTTTGCACTGAACGACTATTCAATAAGGTTGTTCAAAGTTATGCATTATGTGTCTCTGTGTTTCGCTGTGTTCTGTGTGCTATAATATTTTTTATAATATCTACCCGCTTCCTTTGCTTTATAACATTAAATTTTATAACAATTTATTATAAGTTTCGATTATTAAGATTTAATATACGCGTAAATGTTTATAAAAATGATAAAGTAACATATAAAAATGGCTTCACTTAACATTTATTATCAAAATGTAAGAGGATTACGTACGAAAACAAATAACTTTTTTAGGAACGTGTGTCTAAATTCATATGATGTGATTGTCCTTACAGAAACTTGGTTAGTGGATGGTGTAGAAAATTGTGAATTGTTCGATAATAGATATTTAGTATGGAGACGCGACCGCGATTATGTTCGTACTTCGCAGTCACTGGGCGGAGGAGTTTTAATTGCGGTGAATAAAGACTTGTGTGTGGTAGAAAATTATGATTGGCGTAGTTCGGCAGAGGATATGTGGATAAATATTTCCCTAACACAAGGTAGGCCATCAAGTACCTATAATATACACATCTGTGCCGTTTATTTGTGCAAAGAAAACTTGGGTAACTCTTATAAAACTCAACTTCAGAATTTTATAAGTAACGTTAGCAACTTAATATCTATCAAACCATTAGATAAATATATTATTATGGGTGATTTCAACTTTAGTAATGAAGTGCAGTGGTGCGAGTCCAGCGATAGTTCTGAACTTCTTCCCCGTGACCTGTCAGATCAAGTACTTATTGATTTCTTCGACTCCATAAATACTTGTAATTTGTCCCAATTTAATGGCGAACGGAACGCAAATGGCAGGCTATTGGATTTGGTATTTTCAAACAACTCCTTAGCCGTTGTGGAGTGTACCGATTCACTAGCCGTGCCTATAGACTCGCATCATGTACCTTTACTTGTCCGGGCGAATTTCTTCGAAATTCTCAAGTTACGAGAGGTTATTAATAAAAAATATATTTATAATAAAGGTAATTATGTAGCTATTAATGATACACTTAGCCTCATTAACTGGGAAAAATGCCTAAAATCGGATTCATTAGACGAAGCAACCAAGATATTCTATGATACATTATATGATCTTAGAGATAAATTCATTCCCTTAAAGTCTATCAAGCGTCAATCTTATCCAAAATGGTACAATTCGGCTTTGATAAAAGTGCTAAGGGAAAAAACGAAATATCACCGCAAATATAAAATTTACGGTAACTTATCGGACTTCCAATCTTTCTCTATACTCCGAAGAAGAGCCATTGACATGGAGCGTACTTGCTTCAAACGTTACATGGATGAAGTCGAATCATCGATTACGCATAACCCTAAATTATTCTGGTCATACGTAAAGAGTAAGAAGTGCGCCAATAACTTTCCGAATATAATGCGCTACCAGAAAACATCGGCTGGAACAGGGGAAGAGATCAGTGACCTGTTCGCAAGATATTTCTATTCTACATTCCAACAGTCCGATTTGGAAGATGAACCTGACTACGAGGTGAATTATGACACCAGCACATCAATTAATTCTGTCGAAATTTGTCCTGACAAGGTCTTACACTTACTCAAGACTTTAGATCTTACTAAGTCTGGTGGTCCGGATCTTATCCCCCCTTTATTTATTGTCAACTGTGCTGAGAATCTGGTGGTGCCCATCTCTATTTTGTTTAGGCGTTCTTTTTCAGAGGGTACGGTCCCAAAAATCTGGAAGACAGCCTATGTAACTCCAGTATTTAAAAAAGGTGATACATCTGATGTTAGCAATTACCGCCCAATCTCAAAGCTATGTCTATTCTCAAAAGTTATGGAAAGAGTGGTTCACACAGCAGTCTATTCTACACTGGCGGGTACATTCATTGATGAACAACATGGCTTTATCAAAAGCCGCTCCACTACGACTAATCTAGTATTATTTAATGAGTACATCACGGAACACATGGACCGACGTGCCCAGATAGACGTAATTTATACTGATTACAGTAAGTGCTTTGATCGTATAGATCATAGAGTGTTACTGCGGAAATTGATGTCTGCTGGAATACATGGCGATCTATATCGATGGTTTGCATCATACATTGAGAACCGGAGTCAAGCAGTCGTGTTAAACGGTTATACCTCCACTTGGAAGTCTATACCATCAGGTGTACCGCAAGGTTCGTTGCTAGGTCCGCTCTTATTTACCATCTTCATTTCGGACGTCACCAAGTGTTTCAAATATTCAACTATTTTGCTATATGCCGACGATATGAAAATATTAAAAACAATACGTAATGTGTCGGATACTCTGAAACTCCAACAAGATCTAAATAGGTTCTCTGATTATTGTATGGCAAACAGACTCCAATTGAACGTCTCCAAGTGTCATAGCATAACGTTTTCTAGGCTAAAAAATACTATTCACGCTGATTATAGTTTCTACAATCACATCATAACAAAAGTTTCTAACATTAAAGATTTAGGTATAATACACGACAATAAACTAATATTCGACATACATATAGACTATATAGTTAAAAGGGCATCCAAAGCATTAGGTTTCATAATGAGAACGTGTGCCAGCTTTCAATCCCTTAAACCGATAAAAATTTTATATTGCTCATTCGTACGTAGTCTTCTTGAATATGCATCGCAGGTCTGGAACCCCCAGTATAAAATATATGTCTTAAGAATTGAACAAGTACAAAGGAGATTTTTGAAATATCTTGATTTTAAAACACTGGAACCCTCAATTGACTATTATCACCGGTGTCGAAAATACCATTTTCTGCCATTAGAAAACAGACGAAGCATAAATGATGTATGCTTTTTAATGAAACTGGCTAAAGGCTCAATAGACTGTCCTAATTTATTAGCAAAAATACCCCTGCGCACAAATCACCTAGGCTTTAGACAGATACCTTTGTTAGACTTGCCGTTTGCGAGTACTAATTATAGGCAAAATGCATTTTTATTGCGAAGTTCTGGCAGCTTTAACAGATTATCGTTGAGATTGGATATAGATTTGTTTTGCACTAGCGATAACTTAATGAAAAAGGAATTAGCCAAGGATTTCTTTTTTTTCTAATTAATCACCAGTTAATCGCTGGTTAAAATTAATAATAGCTATTATTCATTGTTTGTCTTATTTTTCCTTTTTTAGTTTGTTTAACTTTTCCTTTTTGCTTTTTTTTGTGCTCTGGTTTATTACTTTTGTCTGATTTAAAAGATGTTTTTATCAAAAGTGCTTAGTTAATTAATTTAATTTGTTACAAATTGGTGGAGGCTTGTCATTAGCAATTAAGTTATTATATTTTTTTTTATGTCGTTGTGTAATTAGACTGTAAGCCTTCCTAAAATAAATAAATAAATAAATAATAAACAATTGCTTAATAAATATGATCTATCCTCAGAGATATGATGATACTCTTATAATGTTTAACACCGTTAGCAAACATACGCAAAAATATGATTTATATTTATTTATAATTTAACTGTCCATTCGATAACACTTAGCATGTAACAGTATTTATAACATTTGACACGGATCCAAAAAATCAATATTTAGCTAATATTAAGTATCGAATACATAACGGGATCTTTAAATGTTACAAGTAGTCTTAAGTACTTACTATGTGTATAAGGATATGGTTAGACTTATCTATTAACTTTAAAAAAAACGTAGCCCCACACTAGGATTTATTCCTGTGTCGTGGGTGCGTTTACAAATATGAATTTCACATACACAAACACTCAGACCGAAACACATATTTGTGGGTTGCACAAAGGTTTATCCCGTACGGGGATCAAACTGGCGACTATATATACCACCGATTGTGTGTGTGTGTAAATGATATACGCTGTTGGCTGCGGGGCCTTTACAACTTTACCGGACAAGAGGGCGAGTGTGAAACCACTACGCTCGAGCCAGTAGGGCAAGGGGGCAACTAGCTCAAGGAGGAACGGCCTCGGCTTGGGCAGTCGCTGTGGGGGAAGGCATATACTAGGTGTCTCGCCGTGGTACTCTGAACCGGCCGGCGGGTAAGGGATTCTTCGACCTCACGAGGTCGGTGTCTGATCCTGTGTGTGGTATCTGTATGCGAAAGAAAAGATGTAAGGATCGGGAGGGTCGGTGAGAACATGCCGCGGATGGCGATAGCGGCTGTTAGGTTTGTAGTCGGTGGCGGCTACGATTAGCCTATGATTGGATGCGTTAGCTAAATATCGGGTTATCGCCTTTTTAGAAGGCGCGAATAGGTTCGAGACCGAGATCGGAATGGAGATCGACGTTCCGTATGAACCACGGGGCTCCGACGGCTTTGCGGAGGAAACGGGATTGAACCGTTTGGAGTCTATCGATGTGAGAGCGGGCGGCTCACAAGCGTACGCCATGATGGACCGTATACAAGTTTTGTAAACCTTACTGTTTTTACTGTCTTATTGTTGTCACCTTATTCCTAAGAGACTTTTTACTCCGCTTGCAAATCATCGGGTAAAGACAAATGGGAATCAAACTGGCGACTACTTGTACCATCGAGCGGAGCGGCTTAAGCTTACGGTAAACTATAACTGTCTAAATTACAGTACGTCTTTTTTTTTGTTTAATTAAAAAAAAAAAGGGTGGTCACATCTGCAGAAGGACCGACGGCCGATGGAGCAAGCGTGTCCTAGAGTGGAGACCGCGACTTGGTAAGCGTAAGGTAGGACGGCCCCCAGCTAGATGGACCGACGACCTCAAAAAGGTCGCTGGGACAGACTGGATGCGGAAGGCGGAGGACCGTGTGCAATGGCGCGTGTTAGGAGAGGCCTATGTCCAGCAGTGGACTACGATAGGCTGATCGATTGATTGAAAAAAAAAAAATAATCACCGTCACGCTTACATTCCCCAAACGGGGGTGGCAAAGGTGTATTGAACACTTTTCGCGGACGATGTTAGGTCCCATGTAATAGGGCCGAGCCTATTGCCATATACCGGGCACAATTCCAGACTCCGGACTCACACTGGGAATTTTTCGTCAGAAAAACTACATTTGTCCGACCTAGGATTTGAATCCAGGTCCTCGTAATCACAGAGCGATGCGCTTTGCCACTAGACCAGAGAGGCAGTCATGTTTAGTTTTTTTTATATACACGTATGTATAGTTCGTTTTATCTTACGTGTCCATTTACGTAAATAAGACGTACCAACTAAAAAAAATTAACTTGATACGGTTGGAAAATCATTAATTAAACAAAGAACATTAATTTTATTAATTCACTAACTGTTACCCGCGACTTTTACTAAAATAAAAGTAGCCTTGCTACTCCTATGGAAGGAGGTATGTAGGGAAAGCCTGCTGGAACTCTGTACTCTCAGCCTACCCCGCACGGGATCTGGCGTGAAGGTATAGATAGTTACTCCTTATAATATCAGCTATCAGCCAGTGAAAGTCCCGTCAAAACCCGCCCAGCCGTTTAGGAGATAAGCCAAAACAAACAGACAGAGTGACAAAATTTTTAAAAATTGTTATATTGTTATAAGTACCGTATATACTTTCATATGCATTTAGTTAAAAGCTGTTATTTTGACATTACAAACAGACACTTCAATTTTATTTATTTGTATAGACTAGCTGTGCCCCTCGTTGTCGTTGTACCTGGATTAATGCATAAAATTCTTTTATCTCGAAGAAATTTAAGTTTTCTGTCTAAAGTGTAGTAGTCCCTAAGCGAAGGTTGCAGAGGTACTTTCTATACCCACCTATTGCGTACGATGTTAGGTCCTAGTAGGGGGGTCTTGGGGCAGAGGTCGTCGTCGCCAAGATCCGCGAGTTGGGCCTAGAGACAGCGCCTCATAAGGCCGAGGCGCTATGGTTCCACAAAGTGCCGAGGAGTAGGGAAACGCCCGACTCGTGGGTCCGCGTTGGAGACTCGCCACCCTGGACAGTCGCTGGGGCTTCGAGGAGCACTTCGAGCGCCTAGTCCCTAGGGTCGAAAGGGTAGTGAGTGCTATGCACAGACTGCTGCCCAACCTTAGGGGACTGTCGGAGGAGGTGCGTCGCCTTTTTGGGGGGGGGGGGGGGGTTGTGCGATCGGTGGCCCTCTATGGGGCGCCCGTGTGGTCACACCGGCTGTCGGGCGTCCGGCGCAGCAGGATGAAGATCCAGAGCCTACGGCGCAAGATGGCCATCCGCATCCCACGAGGATACCGTACCATATCCTTTGAGGCTGGCGGACATGGACGCGAGGGTCTACGACTGTCTAGTCGCCGCGAGTCTTCGCGGCGTCCACCAAAGCGGTGAGGGCGTGCCTGCGCTCGAAGAAGTGAGACGGCGGCAACGACGGCACGCTCTAGCGGAGTGGCGAGCGAGGTACAGTCAAGAGCACATCGCGCGCAAGTTCGTCGTCCAAGCTATCCTGCCGTTCTTCGAAGCCTGGCACCAGCGGAGGAGAGGGTGAGTCACCTATAGACTTACTCAGATAAACACCGGTTACGGTTGCTTCGGTAATTATCTGAGGAAGATTGGACGCGAGGCGACGACGACCTGTCAACACTGCGGTGGGGACCAGGATTCCGCCCAGCACACGCTCGAAGAGTGCCCAGCGTGGGCCTCCGAGCGACGGATCCTGGTCGACCCGATCGGACCGGACCTCTTCCTGCCGGCAGTATTAGCGGCTATGCTGGCCGGGGAATCGGCGTGGGGGGCCGTATCCTCCTTCTGCGAGACTGTAATGTCCCAGAAGGAGGAGGCCGAGCGAGATCGGGAGAGGGCCGATCCTGCTCGACGAAGGTGATGGCGCTGGGGCGGGGGCACAGCCCGTCCAGGCCCCCCAGCCCAACCCCAGCTTAAGAATTACCCCGGGGCTTAAGAATACGGGCTAACTCGCGTCCCCCGCCGTAATATCTGGCGCCCCCCGCCCCTGCTACAACATCAGCAGGGGGGCCTTCGGGGTCACGGACGCAAAGGGCGGGGGCCCTGAGCATCCTTCATGAGCAACCCCGAGGAGGACGGCGGCGTGGTGTGGCCCACGTCGCCGTGAGCACCGCGTCGGTGCGAGGGGGAGCATGTCGTGAAGTCTCCCTCCGATGGCGGGCTCGTCAGAGCGAGGCACAAGAGGGGCACCGGTGCGTTCCATACGGAGATCCCGGAGCCCCTCCAAAGTGCTGATGTCGGCCACCCTGGGGTTTTTAGTCGGTAGGAATCCGACACGCCCCGCGAGCTTTCCCCGAGGCTCGCGGAAGTCCTACGCAGGATTTTCCCAAGGTAAAAAAAAGGTCCTAGTAGAGGATGTGCCTATAGCCATTATACCAGGAATTCTAGACTGGACTACTATTAAGAATTCTTTTAATAAAAAACAGTGTTTTACTTTCTCATTACCTCATGATCCATTTATTATACTATTTAATTTTTTATATCCAAAAAATGTATAGGTCCTGTCTGAAGTAAACGCGGACGAAGTTGAGGGCAGGAGTTATTTCTACTTCCTACTAATATTATAAATGTTGAAGTTTGGATGTTTGGATGTTTGTTACTCAATAACGCAAAAACGACTAGAAGGTTTAAGATGAAATTTGGCTGAGTTTATTACCTTAGCTTTTGTCTCGCAAAAATGTTAGGTTCCTGTCCGAAGTTATTATGGACGAAGTCGCGGGCAGATGCTAGTGTTATGTTTAAAGGAAATCTTTTTTTATGAGTTTGTTTGTCTATCTTTAACGTTTTAATTTAAAATTTGATAAAATATTCCACATTTTTACAACCTACTGGTTATAAAATGGACGTCAAAATGATATATTATGTTATTTATGCCAACTAAAATTAATTGGTTGCTTCGCGCTATAGTGCGAGTGGTGATCACAAACTCCTGGGTAAGAATCCTCGTGAGACAAACTTCTTTTTTTACAACAACGTAGTTCCAGACTAGGATTTATTCCTGTGTCGTGGGTGCGTTTACAAACATGAAAATTCACATACACAAATACCCAGACCGAAACAAATAATTGTGGGTCACACTAAGATTTATCCAGTGCGGGGGTGCTTACAAATAGTCAATTTACATTTTTTTTTTAAGTCTAATTAAACTACTAATCTACCAGCGGATCGAAACGCGGCCTCCACTGAGAAGATCCGGCGAAGAAACTCAGCGGGCTTGTCTTTTTTTATTTATTTCTCTTTATACAGTGTTTAGGTTACAATTAAATAGTTTATGACCTAGCTCCAGTGTGATGCATTACGATCGAGATATGAATCTAATGTTAGCTGTAAAGAGCGTCTAAAGGATTCCAGATGGACCAGTCCCCACAAGCAGCACCCGCTCACGAGTATGGCTGTTCAAATCCTGTGATCCATTTTACAAGCACTTGCGGGGAAATTTGGCATACTTATGTAAGTCCGATGACAATGCAATAATATGGTACCATGGAGCTGATCTGATGATGGAGTCGGAATGTGGCCATGGGAACATTTAACTATACAACGTAACCCCCTCGTTTTGAGGCTTTTTAGATTGGTATTCAGAAGTACTATGCAACCAGATAGTGTTTAGGGTGTGGTGATGAAGACTAAAGGTGGCCAATGGACAAGTACTCAATATATGTTTGGGCTTGTTGGATGTGTCTTGAAGTGTACTTTAAACCCGGATGGTTTCCGTGGTATAATGATGGAGCCGGTGGGTGGCCAACGGAACTACCCAAGTACTCAACATAACCCTGCCATATTTGAACTCATTGGATTTGTCTTAGCGAGTTCTGAAGACCTGGATGATGTCTATGGTCTGACGATAAAGCCTAAATGTGGCCAATGGAACATCACAAGTGCTCAATATAATCCCGCTGTGTTTGGGCTCGTTAGATTTATCTTGATGAATACTTTACACCCGGATGGTCTCCAGGGTCTGATGATGAAGTCGGAGGGTGGCCAACAGAAATTACCAAACTACTCAACATAAACCCACCGTGTCTGGGCTCGTTAGATTTGTCTTGACGAGTTCTGTAGACCCGGATGGTGTCCTGGGTCGCATGATAGAACCGGAGGGTGACTAACAGAACTACTCAGGTACTTAACATAACCCCACCGTGTTTGGGCTCAGTGGATTTGGATTGACAAGTTTTGTAGCTACAGATGATGTCCAAGGTCTGATGATGGAGCCGGCTGGTGGCTAACAGAACTACTTAACTCTGACGTGTTGGGGCTCCTTACATTTGTCTTGACGAGTACTTGTCGGTCTCCGGGTGATTTGCTATAAAAGCTAGTTTTCTAAATAGATCTTTTTAAATTTAAATCATTAAATTACTGTATTATGGTAAAATACATACATACATATATAAACAATATTCAAAGTTAAAAATAAAATAATTGGGAGGTTAAAAAAAAAAAATAATAATAAATATAAAAACTACCTGCCTCGTTAGTCTAGTGGCAAAGCGCATCGCTTTGTGATGTTCAAATCAAACCAGGTTCAAATTCTATTTCGAACAAATGTAGTTATTCCAACAAAAAAATCCCAGTATGAGCCCGGAGTCTGGAATTGTGCCTGGTACATGGCAATAGGCTCGCCCCCTATTACATGGGACCTAACATTGTCGGCGAAAAGTGGGTGTACACAGTACCCTCTGTTACCCCCGCTTGGGGAATATAGGCGTGACGGTGTTATAAAAATACCTAATTTGTAAAATTGGCAATAACGAATCGAACGTTTGCTGCATTCCTTCGTTGGATGCCCAAACATCTTTTAATCGAGGAACAAGCCAGCCCCCTTTCACCTGCGGAGGCGACCAGTCCAGGTGATAATTTTTAAAAAAAAATTTTTGTGAGTATCCTAAAAAGCCTTAAACTCTAATAAATTATTTTGTATAAACCCTGCGTAAGGGTAAGCGGCCCTTAGAAATAGATAGGCAAAATACTTTATTTATATATAATGGTAGTCGTTAAGCCGAGTTGAAAAGTTCCAACAGCAGGTGGCCACAAACCTGTCTTCACCTATCCGCACTGTGTCCGCGTGGTGGAGTATGGCCTAATCTCTCTCACCTCGATTTGTGAGAGAAGGCCTTTGTCCAGCAGTGGGCCGTATAGGCTGATATTATAAGTATTTGTGTAAAAGCAGTGATAGCCTAGTTGTTAGACCGTTGGACTGCAAAGTCAGAGGTCTGCCTAAGAGTTTCTCAAAGGTGTGTGAAGTTCGCCAACCCGCACTGGGCCAGCGTGGTGGACTATGGCCTAAACCCTTTCAGTTTGAGAGGAGGCCCGTGCCCAACGGTGGGACAGTTTCTTAACACGGCTAATATTTCTATAACTACGTATTTGTGTCGTTTGCCTTCGAGACGCTGGGCCCATGGAGTTATGTTCTAATAGTCATGCTCGTGAACGGGTGCTGCTTGTGGGGACTGGTCCATCTGGTCTCCTTTAGACACTCTTTATAAATAACATCATTAGTCTCATATCTCGGTCGTACAGCATCATGCTGGAACTAGATCGTAAACTATTTAATTTTAACCTAGACATTGTATCCACGCAATATGATTGAAATAAATAAATGAGGGAAAAGAAAATTAAATAAATAAAGACAAGCCCGCTTAGTTTATTCGCCGGATCTTCTTAGTAGAGGCAGCGTTCCGATCCGGTTGTGGATTGGTAGTTAAATTATATTTAAATAACGACTACCACACTAAGTGGTAGCCGGGACCAACGGCTTAACGTGCCTTCCGAAGCACGGAGACGCTTGAATATGAAAATGCCGCAAACGGTCACCCATCTCGGGCCAACCGAGTCGAACGCTGCTTAACCTTGGTAATCGGTAAGAACACCGCGGTCGCACAGCGCTATGAGCGCCTCGCACAGCGGTACGAGCGCCTCTAAGATACTTATACACAAATACTGAACTAATACTTATTGAGGGGTATTTGCGCCACTTGCCCAAATCCGCACACCAATCCAATAAGGCAGTTATAAATATGTGAATAAATAAATTAATGCCCGAAAGGAATATTTTTTGAAGGTTCATAACGATGTTGATTTTCTAGGGTTCCGTATTTCAATCAATAAAAATGCCATTATAGGATCACATTGTTAGTCTATCTGTATGCCTGATGGTTAAGACTCTTTTTCTCGGGAATGGTAGAGGTATCAAGTTGAAATTTTTGTCAAATATGTAACTACGGTCCCTAGGCGGTGAAAAAATTGAAGCTTCGAAGTCAAAACAACAAAGGAGATGCCCATTGAAATTGACTCATCAGAAGCTATAGGGTAACTCCCGTTGTAATAAAATCATGAAATTTTAAAATATGCATGGTTTCACAGTATAAGTAAAAGGAAAAATTCAAGACTGTTAATTTGTAATTACAAATTAATTTTGTGTGTGTGAGACGAACTATGAGAATGGAGGAAGCGGGAGGTCTGTATGAAAAGACCCTGTTGGAACTATGTAATCTCTGCTTTCTCCGCAAGGGAGCTGGCGTGATGATAAAGATAGATAGATAATTATAGAATGGAATACTTTTTATTGTACACCAACAAAAACTATGAAACAGACATGTGAAATAAGTCAGTGATACAATAGGCGGTCTTATTGCTAACAATTTGATTCAGACAACCCGGTTAGATACAGAATGAAAGAAAGAAAGGCAAATATGGTAGTTATATAATTAAATCGCATTAAAAATAGCGACATGCGATTGACTCCTATCTTACCTGATGAAAACTGCCCAAATGATAGGGCCGAAGATGTAGCTTATTTAGTCTGAAATAGGCTGAGGAGACGAAAGCTAGATGTTATGATATCATCTAACTTTCATCTCCTCAGCTATATATGATCGTGCCATAACCGCTTCTTAAGGGAACTCTTGCTGTCGGAACTCAGCTAGGTCACGTGGCGGCATGACTTAGCTGGGAGGGTGGTGCCCAACCATGGTCGTAGAACCACCGATGAAGGCGCTACTTGTTAAGCACTGCTCAGACACTGCGTGTAGGCAGCGGAGAGTTAGTCCTACGGATGCAAGGACCACCGGTCTTTGTACGGAACCCATAAAACGTGAGCTTTACTCGCACTTGACTGTTTTTTTTGTTGAACATTATTGACGTCATCAGATAAAAAAGGAAAGGTTAGTTTAATTAAGATGTAGATATTTCGCTTCAATGGGGTTATTATTAATTTTGATATGACAAGACACGCCGAAGACTGGCTTTCGACCTTCATCAGGTTATCGGTCCATCTCGTAGGCCTGCGCACTCCATGTTTTATGGTACGCGGTCACTACTCCAGAATCTTTCTGCCCCAACGGCCAAGCTTGGTTTTGTTTAATTTTTTTTTGTTTTTGTTTTTGCTTTTTTTTGTTTTGTTAGCAACCGTGACATCACCAAACGGCCTAACGGAAGACCAGCGCTGGTTGCTTAAGTAGCCAGCATTATGCTGAGTTGGACCGTTTTGTATGACGAAGTGATATAATTATACCTTATTATTAACGTTTGTTAGAAAATATGAAATATATCGTACCTACTCGTTGCAGAAATAAACTTTATTTTCTTTTCTTTTCTTTCGATGTACCCCGTCCACTGCCCGGACTGTCCCGGACAATAAATGGTCGTTCGCAGTACACCCTTAAGGTTAGCGATTCTGAGAGCTATGTCAGTGATTAAGGTCCTTCTGTGGGTGTCCTCGTTTCTGATTCAATCCCACAAGGTAACTTCAAGAATAGCTCTCTCCATCGCCCTTTGGGTGATCTTTGGGTTTCTTATAATTCCATCGTAAGCGATGCATGTCTCAATGCCATAATTTATCATCAAACACTCATAGGTCAAAAACTTGTCATACATCAATGTATACATACCTATACACAAATGGGCCGACTTCAACCAGCTTCGGTTTTTCTCCATGTTCTAAGAAAGCTTGAGGGTTTGTGACGTTGAATATATAAACTTTAGTTAATTAAATAGTTTATGACCTAGCTCCAGTGTGATGCCTTACGATCGAGATATGAATCACGGCTGTCATCGCCATGACATTGGCTCACGAGTATGGCTGTTCAAATCCTGTGATCCATTTTACAAGCACTTGCGGGGTAATTTGGCATACTTATGTAAGTCCGATGACAATGCTATAATATCTGGAGCTGATCTGATGATGGAGTCGGAATGTGGCCATGGGAACATTTAACTATACAACGTAACCCCCTCGTTTTGAGGATTTTTAGATTGGTATTCAGAAGTACTATACAACCAGATAGTGTTTAGGGTGTGGTGATGAAGCCTGAAGGTGGCCAATGGACAAGCACTCAATATAAGCCTGTGTTTGAGCTTGTTGGATGTGTCTTGAAGTGTACTTTAAACCCGGATGGTTTCCGTGGTATAATGATGGAGCCGGTGGGTGGCCAACGGAACTACCCAAGTACTCAACATAACCGTGCCATATTTGAACTCATTGGATTTGTCTTGGCGAGTTCTGAAGACCTGGATGTTGTCTATGGTCTGATGATGAAGCCTAAAGGTGGCCAATGGAACATCACAAGTGCTCAATATAATCCCGCTGTGTTTGGGCTCGTTAGATTTATCTTGATGAATACTTTACACCCGGATGGTCTCCAGGGTCTGATGATGAAGCCGGAGGGTGGCCAACGGAAATTACCAAACTACTCAACATAAACCCACCGTGTCTGGGCTCGTTAGATTTGTCTTGACGAGTTCTGTAGACCCGGATGGTGTCCTGGGTCGCATGATAGAACCGGAGGGTGACTAACAGAACTACTCAGGTACTTAACATAACCCCACCGTGTTTGGGCTCAGTGGATTTGGATTGACAAGTTTTGTAGCTACAGATGATGTCCAAGGTCTGATGATGGAGCCGGCTGGTGGCTAACAGAACTACTTAACTCTGACGTGTTGGGGCTCCTTACATTTGTCTTGACGAGTACTTGTCGGTCTCCGGGTGTTTTGCTATAAAAGCTAGTTTTCTAAATAGATCTTTTTAAATTTAAATCATTAAATTACTGTATTATGGTAAAATACATACATACATATATAAACAATATTCAAAGTTAAAAATAAAATAATTGGGAGGTTAAAAAAAATAAATAATAATAAATATAAAAACTACCTGCCTCGTTAGTCTAGTGGTAAAGCGCATCGCTTTGTGATGTTCAAATCAAACCAGGTTCAAATTCTATTTCGAACAAATGTAGTTATTCCAACAAAAAAATCCCAGTATGAGCCCGGAGTCTGGAATTGTGCCTGGTACATGGCAATAGGCTCGCCCCCTATTACATGGGACCTAACATTGTCGGCGAAAAGTGGGTGTACACAGTACCCTCTGTTACCCCCGCTTGGGGAATATAGGCGTGACGGTGTTATAAAAATACCTAATTTGTAAAATTGGCAATAACGAATCGAACGTTTGCTGCATTCCTTCGTTGGATGCCCAAACATCTTTTAATCGAGGAACAAGCCAGCCCCCTTTCACCTGCGGAGGCGACCAGTCCAGGTGATAATTTTAAAAAAAAATTTTTTGTGAGTATCCTAAAAAGCCTTAAACTCTAATAAATTATTTTGTATAAACCCTGCGTAAGGGTAAGCGGCCCTTAGAAATAGATAGGCAAAATACTTTATTTAAATATAATGGTAGTCGTTAAGCCGAGTTGAAAAGTTCCAACAGCAGGTGGCCACAAACCTGTCTTCACCTATCCGCACTGTGTCCGCGTGGTGGAGTATGGCCTAATCTCTCTCACCTCGATTTGTGAGAGAAGGCCTTTGTCCAGCAGTGGGCCGTATAGGCTGATATTATAAGTATTTGTGTAAAAGCAGTGATAGCCTAGTTGTTAGACCGTTGGACTGCAAAGTCAGAGGTCTGCCTAAGAGTTTCTCAAAGGTGTGTGAAGTTCGCCAACCCGCACTGGGCCAGCGTGGTGGACTATGGCCTAAACCCTTTCAGTTTGAGAGGAGGCCCGTGCCCAACGGTGGGACAGTTTCTTAACACGGCTAATATTTCTATAACTACGTATTTGTGTCGTTTGCCTTCGAGACGCTGGGCCCATGGAGTTATGTTCTAATAGTCATGCTCGTGAACGGGTGCTGCTTGTGGGGACTGGTCCATCTGGTCTCCTTTAGACACTCTTTATAAATAACATCATTAGTCTCATATCTCGGTCGTACAGCATCATGCTGGAACTAGATCGTAAACTATTTAATTTTAACCTAGACATTGTATCCACGCAATATGATTGAAATAAATAAATGAGGGAAAAGAAAATTAAATAAATAAAGACAAGCCCGCTTAGTTTATTCGCCGGATCTTCTTAGTAGAGGCAGCGTTCCGATCCGGTTGTGGATTGGTAGTTAAATTATATTTAAATAACGACTACCACACTAAGTGGTAGCCGGGACCAACGGCTTAACGTGCCTTCCGAAGCACGGAGACGCTTGAATATGAAAATGCCGCAAACGGTCACCCATCTCGGGCCAACCGAGTCGAACGCTGCTTAACCTTGGTAATCGGTAAGAACACCGCGGTCGCACAGCGCTATGAGCGCCTCGCACAGCGGTACGAGCGCCTCTAAGATACTTATACACAAATACTGAACTAATACTAATTGAGGGGTATTTGCGCCACTTGCCCAAATCCGCACACCAATCCAATAAGGCAGTTATAAATATGTGAATAAATAAATTAATGCCCGAAAGGAATATTTTTTGAAGGTTCATAACGATGTTGATTTTCTAGGGTTCCGTATTTCAATCAATAAAAATGCCATTATAGGATCACATTGTTAGTCTATCTGTATGCCTGATGGTTAAGACTCTTTTTCTCGGGAATGGTAGAGGTATCAAGTTGAAATTTTTGTCAAATATGTAACTACGGTCCCTAGGCGGTGAAAAAATTGAAGCTTCGAAGTCAAAACAACAAAGGAGATTGCCCATTGAAATTGACTCATCAGAAGCTATAGGGTAACTCCCGTTGTAATAAAATCATGAAATTTTAAAATATGCATGGTTTCACAGTATAAGTAAAAGGAAAAATTCAAGACTGTTAATTTGTAATTACAAATTAATTTTGTGTGTGTGAGACGAACTATGAGAATGGAGGAAGCGGGAGGTCTGTATGAAAAGACCCTGTTGGAACTATGTAATCTCTGCTTTCTCCGCAAGGGAGCTGGCGTGATGATAAAGATAGATAGATAATTATAGAATGGAATACTTTTTATTGTACACCAACAAAAACTATGAAACAGACATGTGAAATAAGTCAGTGATACAATAGGCGGTCTTATTGCTAACAATTTGATTCAGACAACCCGGTTAGATACAGAATGAAAGAAAGAAAGGCAAATATGGTAGTTATATAATTAAATCGCATTAAAAATAGCGACATGCGATTGACTCCTATCTTACCTGATGAAAACTGCCCAAATGATAGGGCCGAAGATGTAGCTTATTTAGTCTGAAATAGGCTGAGGAGACGAAAGCTAGATGTTATGATATCATCTAACTTTCATCTCCTCAGCTATATATGATCGTGCCATAACCGCTTCTTAAGGGAACTCTTGCTGTCGGAACTCAGCTAGGTCACGTGGCGGCATGACTTAGCTGGGAGGGTGGTGCCCAACCATGGTCGTAGAACCACCGATGAAGGCGCTACTTGTTAAGCACTGCTCAGAGACTGCGTGTAGGCAGCGGAGAGTTAGTCCTACGGATGCAAGGACCACCGGTCTTTGTACGGAACCCATAAAACGTGAGCTTTACTCGCACTTGACTGTTTTTTTTGTTGAACATTATTGACGTCATCAGATAAAAAAGGAAAGGTTAGTTTAATTAAGATGTAGATATTTCGCTTCAATGGGGTTATTATTAATTTTGATATGACAAGACACGCCGAAGACTGGCTTTCGACCTTCATCAGGTTATCGGTCCATCTCGTAGGCCTGCGCACTCCATGTTTTATGGTACGCGGTCACTACTCCAGAATCTTTCTGCCCCAACGGCCAAGCTTGGTTTTGTTTAATTTTTTTTTGTTTTTGTTTTTGCTTTTTTTTGTTTTGTTAGCAACCGTGACATCACCAAACGGCCTAACGGAAGACCAGCGCTGGTTGCTTAAGTAGCCAGCATTATGCTGAGTTGGACCGTTTTGTATGACGAAGTGATATAATTATACCTTATTATTAACGTTTGTTAGAAAATATGAAATATATCGTACCTACTCGTTGCAGAAATAAACTTTATTTTCTTTTCTTTTCTTTCGATGTACCCCGTCCACTGCCCGGACTGTCCCGGACAATAAATGGTCGTTCGCAGTACACCCTTAAGGTTAGCGATTCTGAGAGCTATGTCAGTGATTAAGGTCCTTCTGTGGGTGTCCTCGTTTCTGATTCAATCCCACAAGGTAACTTCAAGAATAGCTCTCTCCATCGCCCTTTGGGTGATCTTTGGGTTTCTTATAATTCCATCGTAAGCGATGCATGTCTCAATGCCATAATTTATCATCAAACACTCATAGGTCAAAAACTTGTTATACATCAATGTATACATACCTATACACAAATGGGCCGACTTCAACCAGCTTCGGTTTTTCTCCATGTTCTAAGAAAGCTTGAGGGTTTGTGACGTTGAATATATAAACTTTAGTTAACCGTATTACACCGGGTTTGTGCCAGTAACTGTAACTTAGCGAGCCATTCCAGAGTTTTAGTTCCTGAAACAAAGAGATGGTTATGAATAAAGGAGAATCAGTAATAAAAAAGAAGAAAAGGGGAGAATATAAATAATTTTAATTTAAAAAGACCTCAAAAGTCTCCGTAACCGGCGAGCGTGTATGAGACTAACTATAAGAGTGGAAGCCAGAGTGGTATGTAAGGAAAGAACCTGTTGAAACTCTGTCTTCTCTACCTACCCCGCAAGGGATCTGGCGTTGATAGATAGATGGATAAAAATACCTTTTTAAAAAATGGATTTTGTAGTAAAAACTCAACGGAGACATCTTACTTAGTTGAAAAGTTCCTGTTACATTATTGCTTTGTCACCGAATTTATATTGACTGCCTCGTTGGTCCAGTGGCGAATAATATGATGTGCGATCACGTGGCCCTAGGTTCAAATCCTAGGTCGAACAAACGTAGTTTTTCTAACGAAAACTTCTCAGTATGAGTCCGCAATCTGGAATTGTGCCCGGTATATGCCAATAGACTCGTCCCCTATTACATGGGACCGAACAGCATCCGCAAAAAGTGGGTGTAGTCAGTATACCTCTGCCACCCCTGCTTTATAATACTGCATTAATACATATGAGGTTATATTTTGTAGTCAATAAAAATCTTTCTTTTTAAAAATAAAACCGACTGCTAAAGAAAAAATGAAATATTTGAAGACGGTACCGGTTAGTGCTGTCGGTTACTTGGCACCGACTTTAAATATTTATTTTTTGCTTTATGATGTCGGTTTTTTTTTACAATTTTAATAGACAAGTGAATTTTTGACTAATATTTTTTTTTTAAAACGTAGCCCCACACTTGGATTTATTCCTGTGTCGTGGGTGCGTTTACAAACATGAAAATTCACATACACAAATACCCAGACCGGAACAAATAATTGTGGATCACACAAAGATTTGTCCCGTGCGGGACTCGAACCCGCGACTCTTAGACGCAGTGGGCAGAGCGGCTTAAGCTCTTAACCACTGCGCTAAATCGTCTGTCAATTTTTTATTTTTATTTTCTATTTATTTATATACCTATATTATATTATTTTGCTGAGTTGTACTGCAAGGTACCTACAGGTCATTCCGCCAATTATGAATCGATTTTGATGATTCTTTTTGCATCGGGTTCAGTATAGCTCGAAGGTGGTCTCAATTTAATTTCATCGGTATTGGACCTTGGACTTGGAAGATACACCAGGGAACTCCTTAACGACAAACGATACGAATGCGTAGATTGAGATATTATAGGTATTACGTCAATCCTATAGGTACCATAGAACTAATTAGAATATTGACCGACTTCAAAAAACGAGGAGATTGACAATTCGTGTGTGTTTTTATAACGTCTTAATTTATGAAGTGATTTTGATGATTCTTTTTGCGCTGGGTTAAGTATATTTTCGAGGTGGTCCCATTTTAATGAAATCGGTATTGAACTTTGGTCTTTGAAGATACACTAGGGGACTCCTTAACGGCGAACAGCACGAGTGTATAGATTCCGTTATTATGGTTATTATATCATTCCTGTAGGTACCTTGCTGTACAACTCAGCCAAATAATATAATACAGGTATATAAATATTACATAGCCCTCAGGATTAGCATGCTGAAGTGGCAATGGGCTGGCCACATAGCGCGAATATCGGACGGGCGTTGGGGCAGAAAGATTCTAGAGTGGAGACCACGTATTGGCAAGCGCAGCGTAGGACGACCGCCTGCCAGATGGACCGACGATCTTGTGAAAATCGCAGGAAATCGTTGGATGCAGGTGGCATCGGACCGGTTACGCTGGAAAGCGATTGGGGAGGCCTATGTTCAGCAGTGGACAAGTATAGGCTGAAATGATGATGATGATGATATAAATATTAGTAAATAATTCACAGGTCACTTAAAATTGTAAAATATAAATCTTTAAAAAAACCGACTTCAAAAAGCAAAAAATAAATATTTGAAGTCGGTGCCAAGTAACCGACAGCACTAACCGGTACCGCCTTCAAATATTTTTATTTTTTATTTCTGAAGTCTGTTTAATTTTTTAAAAAAGGTTTTTCGTCACTGAGTCAATTCCTTATGATTTACTGATGTTGTAGGGAGTAGAAAAGTAGAGTATAGGTACTTGTTTTGTGGAATTGTCATGTTTATAAATACGAGTGTTAGTTTAAGATATCGATGCTCCAGAGTAAGAATACTTTCTTAGTTCTTACAATGTTTCTTAAATTTCTGTCTGATTTTGATCGGAGTACTAGTTTGGTGGAAAATTAAGTAAAGAAATGTTTTACTTACTCTAAATATGATATAATCCAACCAGGGCACGAAAGACAGTATGATGCCGAGTACCACTGTACAAATACTGAACAATATGACAGCCAGGCGACCTGGAACAAAAGAAATACATATGAATTATATCAATTACTAGCTGTGCCCCGCGATTTTGTCTTGGTGGTCACCATATGACACAGCTTTGGATCCTATGCGATGCTCTGCACTCGGCTGCAGATAGGAGTGGATGGCGAATCATCATCCGCAGAAAACTGCTCTCTAACATATGACCACGACCCTCAGTAATGAGGAAACCGACGCAAGGAGGAGGAGGATCCTGTGGAGTCCAAGGCCCTGGAGGATGTTCCGGCCTACTAGCGCCAGTGCCATCTACGGCAGCGGCGCGTACTAACACGTAGCGCGCGTAGCCGGCAGCAGTGGCAATACTTTCCTCTCTCTTCGAACAGCGTCGAGGGCGTGTGCGCGACGTATTTTATTGTCGGGTCGAAAATTTGAATGTCAAGATTTTGTTATAAATATTAAACAAACAGGAGTCAGATGTTTTATTCAGCACATTAACCTACTTATGGTACGCAATGCATTGCCCGCGCGCGTTACTTCTTCTTTTAATAAGCTTTTATTTGCTTACAATGTTTGTATGTCTGTCTTTCGGGTTCAAATCATTTGATCCATTTTTCAAGCACTTGCGGGTCTCCGATTAACCTGAAACTTTGCATACGTATCTAAATTCGGGGACAATACAATAATATGGTACCATAAAGCTAGTTTGATGATGGAGTTGGAAGGTGGCCATAGAACCATCTGAACTATACAATATAACCCCCACGTGTTTAGGCTTGTTGGATTGGTAATGACAAGTACTATTCAATCATACCCTCTGGTTTAGGGTCTGATCATGAAGCCGAAAAGTGGCCAATAGAACCAACAAACAACTCAATATAATCCCGCCGTGTTTGGGCTCGTTGAGTCGTCTCTATCCGCTAATCTGCAAGCGGAGTAAAAAGTCCCTTAGAAATAAGGTGACACTTTACAAAATGACTTATGCGTGTGTGGTGTTCGGGCACTCGGCCCGCTCTCACATTGATAAACTCCAAGCGGTTCAAAACCGCTTCCTCCGTAAAGCCGTAGGAGCCCCATGGTTTTTACGGAATGTCGACCTCCACTCCGATCTCGGTCTCGAACCTATTCGCGCCTATATTAAAGAGGCGACAACTCAACACTTCGCGAGCGCATCTACCCATGCGAATTCGTTAATCGTAGCCGCCGCCAACTACAATCCCCCCGACCCCTGCCGCCCCCACCACCGCCGGCCGCGACATGTTCTCACCGATCCCCCCGATGCTTTGTCATCCCTTCTTTCCGCTCCGAATACGGGTGACGACGACGACGAATTCGTAGATCCCCTCCCCTAGCCGGCGGTTGACCGGTGCACTTAGTAGTGCACGTCTACTTTTAGTACTCGTCAAGTCCAATCCAACGAGCCCAATGTGTATGTGAGTGATGTACGCTGTTGGCCGCGAGGCCTTTACAGCTTCACCGGACTAAGGGCGCGCGTGCAACCACTACGCTCGAGCCAGAAGGGCAAGGGGCGACATACTCGGTTGGGACAGTCGCTGTGGGGGGACGGGGTGCACTACTAAGTGCACCGGTCAACCGCCGGCTATGGGAGGTGATCTACGACTACGTCGTCGTCGCCCGTATTCTGAGCGGAAAGAATGGATGACAAAGCATCGGGGGGATCGGAGAGAACATGTCGCGGCCAGCGGTGGCGGCAGGGGACGGGGGGGGATCGTAGTCGGCGGCGGCTACGATTAACGGATTCGAATAGATAATCAACCATACTTCGGAAGGCACACTAAGCAGTTAGTCTTGGTGAACAGATGGTAGTCGTTCAGCCAAGTTGGAAGCCATATAGGCGGCTTGATAAGTTCCAACAGCAGGTGGCCACAAACCTGCGTCCACCGCACTGGCTCCGCGTGGTGGAGTATGACATAAGTGAGAGAAAAACTGTTCAGCTGTGGGGCATTATAGACTAATTTTTATATTTTATAAAACATATCTTCAACTAGGAAAAAAATGTGACGTGCTACCAGACTGAAACAGACATTTGTGAGACAGACAATCCACACTAGTAATAAGTGTTAAGTGGCAGTCACACCGGTGTGAAAAAATTTTCTGGAGGACTTAGAACAAAAAGTGGCAGCGTGACGCTATCGAGTTGTTATTCTACTGATTAATATTATAAATGTGCCTGCCTCGTTGGTCTGGTGGCAAAGCACAGCGCTTTGTGTGTGTGTGTGTGTGAGTGATGTACGCTGTTGGCCGCGAGGCCTTTACAGCTTCACCGGACTTAAGGGCGAGAGTGCAACCACTACGCCCGAGCCAGAAGGGCAAGGGGCGACATACTCCGTCGTCTCGCAAGCCAGGGGCGACATACTACGTCCCAACCGAGGGCGAGGGCACTACTAAGTGCACCGGTCAACCGCCGGCTATGGGAGGGGATCTACGACTACGGCGTTGTCGCCCGTATTCTGAGCGGAAAGAATGGATGACAAAGCATCGGGGGGATCGGAGAGAACATGTCGCGGCCGGCGGTGGCGGCAGGGGTCGAGGGGGGGGGTTGCCCTTTGTGATCACGAGGTCCTGGGTTCAAATCCTAGGTCGGACAAATGTAGTTTTTCTAACAAAAAATTCCCAGTATGAGTCCGGAGTCTGGAATTGTGCCCGGTATATGGCAATAGGCGCGCCCCCTATTACATGGGACCTAGCATAGTCGGCGAAACGTAGGTGTACTCAGTACACCTCTGCCACTCCGCTTGGGGAATATAGGCGTGACGGTGTTTATTATAAATGTGATGTGATGTGTGTTTGTAACTCAATCACGCAAAAACGGCTTAACGGATTTGGATAATATTTGGCACACAGATTGCTTATTACCTGGTTTAACACATAGGATACTTTTTATACCGGAAAAATGTAAGGTTCCTGTCTTAAGTCAACGCGGATGAAGTCGCGGGCAGTGACTAGTATTATTTAGTACTAGTTACTTACTGCATGAGGCGCTCGTAGCGCTGTGCGACCGCGGTGTTCTTACCGATCACCAAGGTTAAGCAGCGTTCGACTCGGTCAGCCTGAGATGGGTGACCGTTTGTGGCATTTTCATATTCGAGCGTCTCCGTACTTCGGGAGGCACGTTAAGACGTTGGTCCCGGTTACCACTGAATGTGGTAGTCGTTAAGCCGAGTTGTAAGGCTTAAAAGCGGCTTGATAAGTTCCAACAGCAGGTGGCCACAAACCTGCCTCCACTAATCCGCACTGGGTCCGCGTGGTGGAGTATGACCTTTTCTCTCTCACCTTGATTTGTGAGAGAAGGCCTTTGCCCAACAGTTGGCAGTATAGGCTGATATTATTATATTATTTATTTACTGCATGAACGTGACAGCATGCTATTTCGCTAGCGTCATGTTAACGTCAAACTTTTCGTGCTAAGCTGAAGTCAAAGATTTGTTATATGTGATCGAATTCGAGACTTCTCGAACCAGTGAGTGTAGCAGCCTACACTCTAACTATTGAACCAAGCCGGCGTTATTATTGAGAGAAAAAGTTATCTCAAAAGAAAACGTCTTGGTGTCTACATCACGCCGGATCACTTGCGGGGTAGGCAGAAAGTACAGAGTTTCAACACGTTATTTTATTACAGACCTCTCTGTCTTTCTCCACTCTCAAAACCCCTTGGTATTCCCCTTCGATTTAAGTCGCCGAAACGAAGATGCTTCGGTGAATGTGCGGGATGACGAGACTCGATAAAATTCGACTCTCGGTGTTCGCGACGTCGCTGATAAGCTACAGGAAAGTAGACTCCGTTGGTATGGCCACATAAAGAGAAGACCTCCCGATTATGTGGGTAATGTTACGGCTAATCTAAACCTATCAGGGCTAAGACCCAGAGGGCGGCCAAAAACAAGATAGGCAGATGTGTTCAAGAAGGACCTGTATATCTGCAATGCCACCGAACACAACACGTCCGACAGAGCAAATTGGAAGAAGAAAATTAGGAAGGCAGACCCCACCACCAGATGTGAATAATAATTGCCAAGGAGATAGATTCCCCTAAAAAACATTACCTATATAATTGAATATAATTCATAGTAATTAGCCACTTGTCCGAAGTACTTATGATTGTTGAAAACGGATTGCGTATAGCGAAGGAAGTTGATCATTATAGTAGGTAACTGTTATATACTGGCGTAAGGTATAAACGGACAGCGATTTAAATACGCTTTTCAAGAAATTAAAAAGAATATTGAAAAAAATATACATATACAAGGTGTATAGTAAATAACGCCAAACCTCCGACACCCCGATTAGATAAATGCTTCACAAATTGAATATGAAAACCAGTTTTCCAAATTTAACATTGTTACCTCTCTTTCAAGCAATTATATACCCCAAATAACAATTAAACTTGTACTTGTATGTGTGCCTATTGAGAAATTTGTTCTAGAAATGCATTTGAAATCTCCGTATTGCTTCGAATCAAGAATAAATATAGTTTGTTATAGCGCACTGAAGGAGTAACAGCATATTTTGCAAATTAAAAAATAGTAAAATACATTAAAAATTGTTGGAATCAATTCAGTTACCCATTTAGAAGAAACTACTTTCAGGTCTTGCGTTTATTATGTTACAACTTGTATACGCTAAGAGCGAAATAATAAAAAAAGAAAAACTATACTTTTCAGCTCAGAGGACAACCTTTTTTGCAAAATTTGATCCAAATTCCTGTCGCCTACCCCCTAAACATGCAAACTTTCACATTTATAATATTAGAAGAATGTGAACTGTTACGTTTGAGGGGTAATTAAATGCCGAATAACGTGCAAAGTACTTTATTAGGTACACACAAAACAGTACGCCGAATGCAGATACACTCGCGAACTAATCACACACTACTACTCTTGTTAGTACCCAAATACTGCTCCCAAGTCGCTGAGTCACTCGTAGTATCCGTATATCGATGCTAAAGTCGCCGGTGTATTCCACTTAGATCACTCGTTCTCCCATTTGATCACTATCGCTTCCGAGAAGAGACTGTGTCCGTCCCCGCGCTCTGTGTTCCTTTTATACTCGTATGAAAGTTCTAGAACGGACGCGAACCCTCTAAGTACATCGATAGAAATACATCGAACAATAGCCGGCGCGGCCCACTAAGCGGTATTATTATTACATACTTATTTCTACGGGAATGAGTAGGTACTTGTATACCGCGACCGAGCGCCGGCTATAATTTAAGGGGTGGAACCTTCTAGACGTTTCAGCAGTTAAGCGCGGATTCTAGATGTTTCTAGATAGATCACTACGGGACCTAAGTGTGTGTTATGCGTTTTAGAATCGGCATCCCCCGATAAAGAGTTTTCAAGATATCGGGGTATGTTCGGGTCGTAACAGAACGTTACAAACGCTTAGATGTTTGTTACATAATCATGCAAAAACGGCTAAACGGATTTGGATGAAAGTTAGCACACAGAGTTTAACACCACAGGATTATTTTTAATTGTTACGGGCAAAATGTTAGTTTCCTATCTAAAGTCAACGAGGATGTCGCGGATAGAAACCACTCGCTTATAAATTGAACCAAATTACAGTGAAGGATAGTTAATTTGGTTAATTGCTTTGATCACGTTATCACAAAGTCATCTACTTGTAGATATTTTCACTTTACAAGGGTATTCATGTGTTTATCTATATAACGAGTAACATACCTAATTAAGGAGCTGCGTGTTTTTGACTTGATATTAAGAAATAAGATTTTTGATTGTACGTTTTAGAATCTGGTACAAGGAATACACGATTAAACGAAATTTTCTTGATAGAAAAATAATCTGAAGTGGTCTCTATTTCATTTTCTGATTCCAACGCGACCTACGTAAGAATTGATCAGTAGAATTTAATTAAAAACATAGCAAATAATTGTAGCAAAGTTCTTGTAAAGCAGTTTTTGATTTCATAGTTTAGTTTTTCTAGAAAATGATAAAGGACATTGTTCTGCGGGCATACATGATTTGCCCCAGAACCAACAGCAATAAAAAAATACTTGTATGATTTCAAATCACTCATTAATTCTCTTAAGGCATTTATTATTAAACTACAAACGGGGGAAACGCAATATTGTACAAAAAGTATAAGATTTTGAGGTTATAATTCAGTAGCCATTCGTACATTAGAGGTTATATTGTGTGTTGACATTCAGAAAATGTCCGCGACTTACTTTGAAAAATTCATTTTAGATTGCAAATTGTCCGTTAGATACAGATATTTGCAATTATTTTGATCAGATAGATAAATAGTGATGGCATGGGTCAAATGTTTGTTGGTTCTGGGGCAATTTTCGACAAAGTCCTTTGTTTTTGCACATACGTCGTTTATTTCCGAGGTCGCGCTTAATATATCCGTCCCTTATTATACTTTTGTAAAATTGTCGGGCCACGGGAAACTGCTAGTAAAAAAAATATTTGAGACTAGCGACTCGCCCAGGCTTCGCGCGGGTGAATTATACACGTATATCTTCCTCTTGAATCACTCGGTCCATTGGCGAAAATCATATAAAAATCCGTGGAAGTTATTGAATTTATCGCGTTCAGATAGGCAGACAGACGCGGCGGGGGGACTCTGTTGTATATGTTAAATGTAGTGATAGTGAAAAATTGAAAAGTCAAAAATCATGTAGGCCAACAGAAAAGCACTTAAACACTTAATAATTATAATGTTTTTGCGTACAGCCGTCATATATCAATACGACCTTTCTAGAATTAAGTTTTTCAAAAAAAAGATGTCTGCTTACATAAGGTAAGCTGGTATTCTTTATTACTTTGGTTTGCCGTAAGCTTAAAGGAACAGCGAGTTCACTTTACGGATGTTACCGCAATAATCCCTTTTTTGTGTTTTGCTTTGTTTTGTTTTGACTGTCTTGTTGGTTTATCGGCGAATAATGTGGGTAGAGATCACGAGGTCCTACGTTCAAATCCTAGGTCGGACAAATATAGTTTTTCCGTCGGAAAAAACCCAGTATCAGTCCAGAATCTGGCATTGCATGCGACCTAACATCGTCGGGGAAAAGTTGGAAAATTTCTTCGACGGACGATTTAGCGTAGTGGTTAAGAGCTCAAGACACTCCGCCATTGTGTCTAATAGTTGCGGGTTCGATTCCCGCACAAGACAAATCTTTGTGCGACCCACAATTATTTGTTTCTGTCTGGGTATTTGTGTATGTGAATTTTCATGTTTGTAAACGCACCTGCGACACAAAAATAAATGTGAGGCTACGTTAAAAACCTAACAGGTAAAGAACCAAGATAAAATCATCAAACATAGCAATAAATTATGTAACTTATCTGTCTACATTTTTTAGATGCATATGCGGTTCAACTTGTAGGTTTGTGATTATCAAAATGGGATCGACCGAGATGAAACGCGTGCTTGTGCACGTGAATTTTACGAATTAATAGTATATACTCGTATTTATGAATTGATGGATTTTTGTTTGTGAATGATCTACGCTGCCGGTAGAGGGGACTTTACAGCTTCATGGGCAAGAGGGCGAGCGTGCAACTACGTTTCAGCCAGAAGAGCGAGGGAGCAACTAGCTCAAGGGCGCCTCAAGGAGGAACGGCCTCGGCTTGTGCTGTCGCTATGGGGCAGGGGGTATATTAGGTGACTCGGCGTGGTGCTCTACCGGCGGGATTCTTCGAGCTCACCGGCGCGGTCGGTGCCTGATCCTGTGTGTGGTATCTGTATCCGAAAGATGGGAAGTAAGGGCATCGGGAGGTCACTACGTGGTGTACAAGGATCTTTTGGCCTGCGGTAAAAATCGGAACTAAAGCTGTCATTAAGTGAAATTTGGTCATGGTAAGATAGAATAAATAGATATAATATAAACTTGTATTTATGAATCGGTTGATTTTTGTTTGTGAATGATCTACGCTGTCGGTCGAGGGGACTTTACAGCTTCACGGGCAAAAGGGCGAGCGTGCAACTACGCTCCAGCCGGAAGCGGAATGGGGCAACTCAAGGAGGAACAGCCTCGGCTTGTGCTGTCGCTATGGGGAGATATACTAGGTATCTCGCCGTGGTGCTCTGCCGGCGGATTCCCCGACCTCGCCGGCGAGGTCGGTGTCTGATCCTCTGTATCCGAAAGATGGGAAGTAAGGGCATCGGGAGGGTACTATGTGATGTACAAGGAACTGACGCTGTCATCAAGTGAAATGTAGCTTCGTTACTGTCGCAGAGTTATCGCTTGCTGAGAAATGTATTCAAGTTCTTTTTTAATCAGACACCATGCAGTCCCACCTGTTGAAATATTTCCTATAACCCTAATTTCACTGCAATGTCCCTCTTTCAATTTGGACGGACGATTTAGCGCAGTGGTGAAGAGCTTAAGCCGCTCCGCCCGCTGTGTCTAATAGTCGCGGGTTCGATTCCCGCACGACACAAATCTTTGTTTCGGTCTAGGTATTTGCACATGTGAATTTTCATGTTTGTAAACGCACCTACAACACAGGAATAAATCCTAGTGTGGGGTTAGGTGTAAAAAAAAACATGGGCCAAAATATCCTTTTCGCACTAAAGTAAACTGCTTTCTTACCGTACAGCTTTTTGAAGTGAATGGGTCGAGCAATAAGTCTTTACATATTTTATTGAAATCCCTGCTCGCTCGCACAACGAAAGAATTCTGCCTGTAATTTGAGGATGAAGAAGGAATTGACAGTGGGGGATTGAATCTTACTGACTTTTGAGGGACATTAAAGTAGAGTTTGTTAAGAATTCCGGGACAGTCCATTTCTTTACAGATGATTTTTGACAGGAAAACACAGTCAGCCAGCTTACGGCGATATACAAGAGGCTGGATATAAAAAGCTTTGCATATTTCAATGTAATCTTCGGATCTATATGGTAGTCCTAGGCGATAACAGAGATAGCGGATAAACTTTCTTTGTAGATTTTCAATACGATGAATATATTTGTTGTAACAGGGGTTCCAAATTTGAGAAGCGTACTCTAGGAGACTTCTCACGTACGTGCAGTACAGTATCTTGAGAGTTTTAGCTTTTTTGAAGTTTCTGGACATGCGCATAACAAACCCAAGTGCTTTGGATTGTCAGGATTTAAAACTTAATAATCACTCACGTGTTATTAAAACTTGTTTTTTAATTCGTTTTAATATTAAGACATGTAGAACTATCGTTTATATTTTAATTAATGAGAATCTAAAGTATAGTGCTACAAGGGTCTTTTGGCTCATGGATGTCATTGACAGGGCGTTGGTGTGAAATTTTTCATCACATCGCTCGTAGAACTGACGGCCAGTGGGGCAGAAAGGTTCTCGAGTGGCGACCTCGTACCGGAAGACGTGGAGTGGGCAGGCCTCACAAGGTGGAGCAATGACCTGGTGAAGGTCGCAGGTAAAAGCTGGATACGTACAGCACAAAGTCGGTCGTTGTGGCGATCTTTGGGGGAGGCCTTTGTCCTGCAGTGGACGTCTTTCGGCTAATGATGATGATGGTGTGAAATTAGGGTTATCATTTAGTAAAATTTTCATACTTTCAAAGAGATATTTCAACAGGCGGGTCCACACGGTTACTGATTATAAAAATCGTTTTTTTTTTAAATAAAACCAACTTCAAAGAGCAAATAATAAATATTTGAAGTCGGTACCGGTTAGTGCAGTCGGTTACTTGGCACCGACTTCAAATATTTATTTTTTGCTTTTTGAAGTAGTTTTTTGTTTAAAAAGATTTTTATTAGTCAATTTTAAGTGACAAGTGATTTATTTACTAATATTTATATACCTATATTATAATATTTTGCTGAGTTGTACAGCAAGGTACCAACAGGATTGATATAATAACCATAATAAGATTTTTTCTGCATTGGGTTCAGTATAGCTCCACAGTGGTCCCATTTTAATTTCATTGGCATTGAACCTTGGACTTTGAAGATACACCAGGGAACTCCTTAACGGCGAACAGCAAGAATGTATAGATTCCGTTATTATAGTTATTATATTAATCCTGTAGGTACCTTACTGTAAAACTCAGCAAAATAATATAATATCGGTATATAAATATTAGTAAATATTCACTCGTCACTTAAAAATTGTAAAATTAAAATCTTTTTAAAAAAAGGTAAACCGACTTCAAAAAATATTCTATACATTCGTGCTGTTCGCCGTTAAGGAGTGCCCTGGTGTATCTTCAAAGTCCAAGGTCCAATACCAATTATTAAAAGATTTTTTTTGACTGCCTCGTTGGTCTGGTGGCAAAGCGCATCGCTTTGTGATCACGAGGTCCCGGGTTCAAATCCTAGATTGGACAATGTAGTTTTTCTAACAAAAAATTCTCAGTATGAGTCCGGCGTCTGGAATTGTGCCCGGTATATGGCAATAGGCTCGCCCCCTATTACATGAGATTTTTGATTTGTTTACCTTTAGTTAAATGCCCAAACGGACTGTTGCTATATAGACTTGTATAACAATAGTCAACTATCAATAGTCTGTCGATACTATTGTGAGCTCGAATTTAATTTGATTTGTTTTTAATAAAAACGAAGCCACACTCTCGGAATTATTCCCGTGTCGAGGGTGCGTTTACAAACATGTACATTATACCGTAACAAATATTTGTGGGTCACCCAAAGATCAATAATCATAATCATCATCGTATGGCGGTATATTTTTAACAATGTGAACCACGATCAAATCTTCCCCCCTCTCTTCCCTCATCCCTAAAATAACAAGCTACTGGTGGCGGAAAGAAAGATTCTTCGGAAAATCTTGGGCCTGTCCGAAACTCAGATGGAAGTTGGAGAGTCCGCAATAACGCGGAAATCGAAGAACTTATGGCTGGCCCTAATATTATAGCAGACACCAAAGCGTACAGGCTCCGATGGCTTGGCTACATTCAACGAAGGCGAACACTGCAGCTCTACCTACACTTGTTTTTGATGGGACAATTATCCCCTTTAGTTCCAGCGTTAAAGACCTCGGTTACATATTGACAATACTCTCAGTTGGCAAACTCAAATCGCTGCCGTCGGTCAAAAGATCACCGGTATGTTGTGACATCTTTACCGCTTTAAAAATTTGCTCCCCTCCAACACAAAAGCAATGCTTGTGCAGACCTTGATCCTGCCCATATTCGACTATGGTGATGTGTGCTACTTCGACCTGAATGCAGATCACCTCAACAAACTAGACCAGCTCCTTAATAATTGCATTCGATTCATCTATAACTTGCGTAAATTTGACCACGTATCTGAGCATCGATCTCAATTAAATTGGTTACCTATTCGTCAACGCAGAGTTTTGAGGGCACTGACAATGTTGTTTTCCATTCTTGACTCTCCTACTTCGCCAGAATATCTTTCTTCCCATTTTCAATACCTTTGCTCGAATCATAATAGAAGTCTTCGATCCTTAAAAAATCGTCTGCTTAAATGCCCTTCTCACCAAACAGATTTTCTACACTCTTCTTTCTTTGTTCAGTCCATTTTGCTATGGAATGCACTACCCCAGGATCTCAGGATGGCGGCCGATCGCTTTTCTTTCAAAGTAAGAGTCCACGATTATTTGCACAAAATGTTGGTAGAATCATCTCAACTATAATATGTTATATTAATGTATTGTATGTATGTGTATATGTATTGTAAGTATATATAATATATCATATTTATGTTTCGCAACCACACTTTTTCTCTTCATCCTTGTGTAGTTTTCGCACCTGCCTCACTTGTTTCTGCATCACCCGAAGGTTGACTGGTAGAAAATGCCTAAGGCATTAAGTCCGCCTTTGTACCACTAGTGCATAAAGAATAAATAAATAAATAAACGAATAGGAGAAGACCGGAGAGTGTAAAGAAGGCTTATATGAGCCCCCAGGTAACGCTGGAAGGACATGCTTGAGGCGGATTTGCGTGAGCTCCAAGCCGAAGACTGGCAGGGAATCGCGTAGAACCGTAAGAAGTAGCGGAATCTCGTTTCGGAGGCCAAGACTAATTTTGGGTCGCTGAGCCAACGGATTAAGTAAGTAAGTACGATCAAAACGTAATGTCAGAGTGGAGGGGCCATTGTTTAGCCTCCGGTGTCAGCTGGCCCTTGAATCCGCTGATGAATTTTGGAGTGGGACAGTGCTCCACTATTTGCTAAATAGTCTGCACTGAGTTTCCACAGTCACATCAAGGAGACTCAGTGATGCCCCACCTGTGAAGATGATAATTGCACCTTACGACTCCGGTTCTGATTCGGTTGATGGAGGACTACACCAGCTGTTGCTCTTTTAAGCCTTGTACTACAGATCAGTTTCCGAGAAGGGAGTCTCTGAGAGGTGATGTTGTTGAGTGCCTTATTATAAGTGACTTAAAAGCGTGTAAACATTAAATTTAGTAACAAGTGTTTAGTGCTATTTACATACGCATTTAAGTCACTCAATATTCAGTTAACTCCTTTTTTTTTAAAACGTAGCCCCAGTCTAGGATTTATTCCTGTATCGTGGGTGCGTTTACAAACATGAAAATTCACATACACAAATATCCAGACCGGAACAAATAATTGTGGATCACGCAAAGATTTGTCCCGTGCGGGAATCGAACCAGCGATTATTAGACACAGTGGGCGGAGCGGCCTAAGCTCTTAACCACTGCGCTAAATTGTCCGTCATACTACTTGATGCATGTGAATCAGCCGTAAGAAGCTGTATTGTTCGTACTCTGTTTTTTATTGCGCGAACAACTATATGACAAATATGGCGTGGCAACTATATTGTTCATTCATTGATTTCTCAATTGTATAGTGCGACAAAGATCTATTGGCCGATGGGTGACTCTCGTTGGAGATCCTAAATAAATAAATAAACTCTGCGACTATCAAGAAGTGACATTTTACTTGACGACAGCGTCAGTTGCGATTTTTTTCAGAAACTATCCTCGTACGACTGTATTAATTTTAATTTTATTTTAAGTCTTTAGTTACTGCACAGACTATACCTAAGTTTACTATGGTAAATGATTATACATAAGGTTGAATTTAAAAAAATAGGAAAACAAAATAAAACTTGCATATCTAGAAAATCCCACTTAATTAATGACTTAAAACAATGGCTCCAAGAGTTCTCACATCGTTAAAATTGCTACAAAATAAGTTATTTAGTTAGTTATATGACTTGTTAGTTTTGTGTATCACCTTGTATAATTGGCGCTAAAGAGGTGCTTGTAGCGCTGTGCTACTGCGACTTAGCGATCTCCAAGGTTAAGCAGCGTTTCACTCGGTCAATCTAAGGTGGGTGACCGTTTGTGTCTTTCCATATTCGAGCGTCTCTGTGCTTTCGAAGGCACGTTATGCTATGGGTCACGATTACCATTTAATGTGGTAGTTAAGCCAGATCGGAAGGCTTATGAGCGGCTTGATAAGTACTAACAGAAGGTGTGCTTTAGAATAATAAAAAAATCTGTCACGCCTATATTCCCCAAGCGGGCGTGGCAGAGGTGTACTGAGTACACCCACGTTTCGCCGACGATATTAGGTCCCATGTCATAGGGGGCGAGCCTATTGACATATACCAGGCACAATTCCAGACTCCGGACTCATACTGGGAAGTTTTTTTTTCGTTAGAAATACTTCATTTGTCCGACCTATGATTTGAACCCAGGACCTCGTGATCACCAAGCGATGCGCTTTGTCATTAGACCAATGAGGCAGTCTTAGTTTGTAGTGCTTTAGAATAGTTTTATTTTATAAACAAGCTTTTAGCAAACAATGAAAATGTCTTAATTAGGTGAAGAGTTTCAATTCAAAGAGGATGGCGTGATTCAATAGGAAGGTTTATTTGTGTAATTTACCAGTGCGAAACCGGCGCGGGTTCTAGTATAATATATGTAACAATATAATAATATAATAATATTAGCCCTGTTAAGAAACTGTCCCACTGTTGGGCACGGGCCTCCTCTCGAACTGAGCCCACGCCCAGTGCGGATTGGCGAACTTCACACACCTTCGAGAAACTCTTAGGTATGCAGGTTTCCTCACGTTGTTTCCTTAACCGTTAAAGCAAGTGATAATTAATTTTTAATACGCAAATACTTTCGAAAAGACAGAGGTGCGTGCCTGGGTTGAACCCGAGACCTCTGACTTTGCAGTCCAACGGTCTAATCACTAGGCTATCACTGCTTGTTTGCATGTAAAAGCATGAATGTAGGTATTATTTATATAAACAAGAGTCTCCGTAACCGGCGAGCGTGTATGAGACGAACTATGATAGTAGAGTAAGCGAGAGAGTTAGGAAATAATATTTTGAAACTCTGTACTCTCTACCTACCGGCAAGGAATCTGGCGTGATAATATAGATAGATAAGAGGTATAAGTTTTGTAATTTATCTTGGTTGGGATCGTATAACTTTCTCTGTTAGAAATTATGATTAGCTTACAATGTGTCTTACACGTGGAGTGAATATGGAATGGAAATCTCTACATAATGAGTGTATAATCTATCGTCAAGATAGATTGCTTTGGTTTGAGCAGAGAAAATTGATTGATATCTGACATTTTTAATATAACCACAGAGCATTACCGCTCTCGTACCGCGGTGTTAGCGATCACCAAGGTTAAGCAAAGATCAGGTTGGTCTGTTTAAGATGGAGCTTGTGGAAATCTCATATTTGAGAAACTTCGTCCCTATCAGTCATCAACCTTGCCGGCGGGTTCGAAGAATCCCGCCGGCCGGTGCAGAGCACCTGGGCGAGACGCCTTGTATATGCCCTCCCCCATAGCGACTGCACAAGCCGAGGCCGTTCCTTAAGTTACCCTTGAGCTAGTTGCCTCCTCGCTTTTCTGGCTGGAGCGTAGTTGTTACACGCTCCCCCTTCTTGCCTCTTGAAACTGTAAAGGCCTTCCAGCCCACAGCGTAGATCACACACACACAAAAAGGGAGACAGGTTAAACGGTTGGTCCCAGTAACCACTTAATGTGGTAGTCGTTAAGCCGAAATGGAAGCCTTATAGGCGGCTTGATAAGTTCCAACAGCCATGAACCTGCCTCCACCGCACCGCACTAGGTCCGCCTGGACTATGATCTTTTTCACTTCGATTTGTAAGAGAAAATCTTTGCCTGGCAGTGGCACAGGCTGATTTAAGTATTAATATAATGCCAATATAATGCATGGCCACACTCTAGTAAAGCAAAGACTAAAGGGCCGTAACAGCTTTATAAAGTGTGTCGACCCATTAACCCTGGAGCCAATAAAAGCGAGGCGCAACCTTTGGAGGGAAGGGGTATCACTACCAAATCCCTTTGGTCCACCTACTGAGAGTCCCGCACAATCAAATCAGCCTACTGCAGTCCACTGCTGGACATAGGCCTCTCCCAATTTGCGCCACAATACACGGTCCTCCGCCTTCCGCATCCAGTCCCACCCTGCGACCTTCTTCAGGTCGTCGGTCCACCTAGCTGGGGGGCCCCCTACCTTACGTTTGCCGAGTCGTGGTCTCCACTCTAAAACTCGTCTGCTCCATCGGCCATCGGTTCTTCGACAGACATGGCCAGCCCACTGCCACTTTAGCGAGCTCACTCTGCGGGCTATGTCAACTACTTTGGTTCTTTGACGGATAACTTCATTTCGGAGTTTATCCCTCAAAGAGACTCCGAGCATAGCCTGCTCCATAGCTCGCTGCGCGACTTTGAGCCTATGGACTAGCCCTACTGTAAATGTCCACGTCTCGGCACCGTATGTCATGACTGGTAGAACGCACTGGTTGTAGACTTTCGTCTTCAGGCATTGCGGTAAAGTCCCGCACCATGATATGAATTATCATGGCCAGCCTGAAGGTCTTTAAATAGACTTCGGACCCAGGTCGGCCGAAGCAAGGAAAACATGATCAGGTGATGATTCACAGACAGCACTAATCTGAGGTGTTTGTGCGGTGTAACCCAAACGATGGCCCACCTTATATCATGCTCTGCGTGCCCTAACACCTGCACGACAAGGCAATCGGTGTGGCCACCTTCTGGGCCGCATCCATATAATTATAATTATGTTTGCCATCCAAACGCTAAGAAGCAATAGAGAATATAATATTTTCTACAAAAAGTTCAAATCAAATCAAATTAGTTTATTTGCGAAAATGGGTTACAGTGGATGTTAAAATTACAATGGTCGTACGCCATATTTTGCTTTTAGGCATGCAAATATCATTAGGAATAATCCAAGTACTTAAGTTGATTGCTTTACTCAAAAAAAACTATTGAATAGTCAACTTTTTACGAGTTAAACTTTGAACTTTTATTATACTTATTAAAGGTAGCTTAATTAGCTTTAACTTTTTTAATTATTAATGTGTAAAAAAAACATTGTAATTGTGATTACCGTGGGAAACTTTTTTATGTAACAAATTGTCAAAATGCGCAAGTAGATAAAAAGCCGGATTAAAAATAGCACTAAAAATTTCGTGTTGGTTGAAAACCCCGTAAACCTTTAGATCTATCTATCTATATATTCAACAGGTGATATTTTAACAGGTGGGTTCGCACGGTTCTTCTTCTTCAGCCAAAAGATGTTCACTGCAGGACAATGGCCTCCCCTAAAGACCGCCACAACGACCAGCTTTATGCCGTACGCATCCAACTTCTACCCGCGACCTTCACCAGGTCATCGATCCATCTTGTAGGGGGCCCTGCCCACCCCACGGTTACTAATTAAAAAAATAACTTTGGTAAATTTCATAGCAAACGGCAACTCGGCGACTGGCATGTAGTGACACTTCACTTGATGACAGCGTTAGTTCCGGCCGCAAGTATCTTTTAGCCGCGGGCCAAAAGATACTTGTACAACTGTAGTCAAACATGTTTTGTTCATATATTCTGCTTCCTTAAATATAAAAGTGTTCTAATTAAAAATAAACAGCATTTTTTAGTTTAGCGCGTCAGTATTGCCAGAAAATACTTCTCATAATTCCGAACTTCGGACGGCTAAAGAGAATAATTTAAAAAATAAAAACTCCATTAACATCTTGTTAATCTACACCAGTCATACAAACTAAAAAAAACATCTTTTATATTTTTTAAATATTATATTTCCCACGGTAATTAAAATAATATATATAGTAAGCTCGTAAGTAGCATTTGTATTTCATTTAAACATTTATATAAATATTTAAGACAAGCATAATCGTCCTTTATAAAAATATTCTCACTAACATTTTAAAATTATTGCGCACTTAAAATACTAAAAAAAAACTATTTGAGTTGTCTGAAAAAAATCTCTTAGATACGAGTTTTTTAATTCACAATGAGTGTAAAATAAGTACAGAATCAGAATCAAAATCTGAATATTTATTATTCATATAAACCATCGTAGTATTTATGAACCATCACAAAAGTAACAAAGACTCTACCACCACTTCTGAATGTCTTTCCTGTGGAGAAGAAGGGCAAGAAACTGCGGTTTCTCTTCTCCACTCTTCTCCACTTCTTTAAAATAACATTTTATAAACTTATTCATCTACATTTTATTGTGAGGTATGGGAGAACAATGTTGGTTGGTCATCAGGTGAGTCTAAGTTAAATAAATCACAGTATACTATTTATGAGCATGGCTTCATGGTTTTTCAATTTATTATTTTATAAGCATCCTGATTTAATTAATTTCATAATTTTTTTTAATAATGTAGCCCCACACTAGGTATTACTCTTGTGTCGTGGGTGCGTTTACAAACATGAAAATTCACATACACAAATACCCAGACCGAAACAAATAATTGTGGATCACACAAAGATCTGTCCCGTGGGCGGAGTGGCTGAAGCTAAATTGTCATGTGCTGAATCCAACCCGTGACTACTCAATCTAAAGGGCGAGTTCTTAACCACTGAAAAAAGCCCTCGTAAAGTGTGTTTTTATATTTCTCATACAGTACCCTAAAAGAGTTTATTATTCTTTTAACGGCTTAATGAGTAATCAAAGTTCATGGTTACAAGGTTTGATTCTCATGAATTCACAATAAATTGTGAACTTGAGACAATTTTAATTGATTATTCGGCTTAGAGGCGCTCGTAACGCTATGCGACCGCGGTATCACCAAGTGATCACCAAGATCAAACAGCGTTCTGCTTGTAACATTTATTATTCGAGTGTCTCCGTGCTTCGTATGGTCATCAAGCCAAGTTGGAACCCTTGTAGGCATCCTGATAAGTTTTAACAGCAGCTGGCCACAAACCAGTCGCGATTGCACCGCACTGGCTCTGCGTGAAGTGAAGTATGCCCTATTCTCTATTTAGTGTCTTTCCTATTTTGTGTCCATCAATTCAGTTGGGGAATATTTTTTTCAGCTAAACTTAAATATATCTAGTGTTGTTGTACAGTTGGGAATATTGTTGAAAAATTTTAGAGCCATTTGATAAAATGATCAAGATCGGCACTTGAAGAAAATGGACGTAACAGTGTTATATTTACAGTGATTTGATACAAAACTATTTTTCGAATTTTATCGTGGTTAGTTTTTGATGACTGACTCAGTCCCTCCCGTGACCATGGGTGTAACATAGCACTCGAAACGTCGGGAACTTAATAATTAAAAATATTAATATCCCGTAAAATAGTTTTATTCTATGTGTAATTTTTATCGTAATTCTAATAACAATAATATTATTTTAAAAATATTTTTTAAGGACACAAGCTTTTATGTAGCCAGCTTAAGGTGTAATTTAAAACGGACGATCAATATTAAATTTGTACACAAAATATTGTGACTATGCTGTTGACCGTTGAGGGATTCCTTCGTCTGGAGCCAATCCTGGTTGTAAAATCAGGCCATGTTGACAATAAAACATACATTGTCATCGAAATTGAACCAACATGTCAAACTTCAACTCCATAGGATAAGAGGAAGTGATTCTAATTTAGCTTACAACACATGACCCAAGAAAAAAAGAAAGACAATACATTTATTTAACCACACACAACATACACGAGTCAGAGATTCAATCAATCAATCAAATCAGCCTATTGCAGTCCACTGCTGGACATAGGCCTCTCCCAATTTGCGCCACAATACACGGTCCTCCGCCTTCCGCATCCAGTCCCACCCTGCGACCTTCTTTAGGTCGTCGGTCCACCTAGCTGGGGGGCCCCCTACCTTACGTTTGCCGAGTCGTGGTCTCCACTCTAAAACTCGTCTGCTCCATCGGCCATCGGTTCTTCGACAGACATGGCCAGCATAATTGCCCACTGCCACTTTAGCGAGCTCACTCTGCGGGCTATGTCAACTACTTTGGTTCTTTGACGGATAACTTCATTTCGGAGTTTATCCCTCAAAGAGACTCCGAGCATAGCCCGCTCCATAGCTCGCTGCGCGACTTTGAGCCTATGGACTAGCCCTACTGTAAGTGTCCACGTCTCGGCACCGTATGTCATGACTGGTAGAACGCACTGGTTGTAGACTTTCGTCTTCAGGCATTGCGGTAAAGGCGAAGAGAAAACCCGACGTAGTTTGCTGAATGCCGCCCAGCCCAACTGGATCCTTCTGTCGACTTCTTTCTCGAAGTTGTTCCTACCAAGCTGGATAATCTGCCCAAGGTAGGTGTATTCTCGAACAACTTCGAGCATCGATTCTTCGACGTAGACTGGTCTCGGCGTGACATGTTCATTGAACATGATCTTGGTTTTATCCAAATTCATGCCGAGACCAACACGTCGAGAGGCTACATTTGGGCTGTGCAGCATCTCGCTTAACTGTTCCAGCGTCTCTGCTATTATGAGGATGTCGTCGGCAAACCGAAGATGCGAGTCAGAGATTGTGTGGGGCTAAACAGGCTACTGCCACAGCATGTTGCTGCACCATAAACACTTATGGTCTCTCTAAAAGTATTCAAATGAGAGCTTGTAAAAATGCTTTGCCCGTTACTGGGACAACACATTTCAATATTTTTCCTAACTCCAAAGTCACAGAAGTCTAACTGTATAAGGAACAAGTCGCCCCATTGTCTGTCTGTCTGTTCAATCAGCTGGATATCTGCCAATTAGTTATTAATCATGTAATTATACATTACAGTGGCTTTGTGATGACTTCCGGTTTCTGTTCTTTTTTACTAACTGATGATTCACATCACGCGATATTGCGGGGTAGGCAGAGTGAGTACATTACCATATTACCTCTTATGATGATAAAATGATCGTCCAATGGTTCGGACGTATAGAAAGAATGTTGAAAGAAAAAATGGCGTACCATCCAGTGACACCTAACATTTTAATGGGATATAGTCGATCGAAATATTATTTTATCCTCTAATTTTGTATTCTTATGAAATTATAGCTATATATATTAAGTTATAAGAGGTGACAAACCTGGTAATCTGTATAACAGATTTGCCGACTTCATACACCAGTCTCATAAGAAATAAGAAATTTCACTTAGTGATATATTCCACAGTAATAAGAGTGCTTTAAAAGGGATATTATGCAGTTTTTAAAGCGGGCGGGCATATAATAGAAATACACATATACGCGACCAATACACACAAACACACACACACACTCAGTGGTCAAAACGCTACAGGATGTGTCTCGAAGGGTGTTTCCCGGCAAAAGCGGTAACAGAGAGTCTAAACTTTCGCTCGAGACTCTTGAACTTATGAGGCAGAGACGGGAAATGTCATCCACGCAGGCGTCTTCGCCGGATGGGAGGAACCTCAACCGGAAGATCCGGAAGCGGGTGCGACGTGACCTCCGATGTTCCAACACCCGCGCCATCGCGGCTGCGATTGAACAGAACAGAGGCACCAAAGTCTTCGCTCGCCAGCTAGGTAGATCCCATCTGACGAAACTTAAAACTGCGGGTGGCAAAACCGTAACCTCCAAGTTCGAGATACTCAAGGAAATTGAGAGTTTCTACAAAGACCTGTACGCATCACAGATGACTAAACCCACGAGACCCAGCGCTGACGACCACAGAGCCCCACTCACACGCCACCACACGGAAGACATCCCTGATGTCAACCAGGACGAGGTCAGAGTGGCTCTCGAGCAGCTCAAAAACAACAAGTCGCCAGGCGATGACGGAATCACCACGGAGCTCCTAAAAGCAGGCGGGACTCCAATCCTGAAAAAGCTAGCGAGCCTCTTTAATTCCGTCATCCACCAGGGCTTAACACCTCAAGCGTGGAGCGGGAGTGCGGTGGTTCTGTTCTTCAAAAAAGGTGACAAAACCTTGCTGAAGAACTACAGACCCATCTCACTCCTGAGCCACGTCTACAAGTTGTTCTCGAGAGTACTCACAAACCGCCTCGCTAGAAGACTTGACGAGTTCCAGCCACCGGAACAAGCCGGGTTTCGAAAAGGCTACAGCACCGTAGACCACATCCATACTGTTCGGCAGATTGTACAGAAGACCGAAGAGTACAATCAGCCGCTGTGTATGGCTTTCGTGGACTACGAGAAAGCCTTCGACTCCATCGAAACCTGGGCGGTTTTGGCGCCAATCGATGCCACATCGCTGCAGAGATGTGGCATCGATTGGCGCTATATCGAGGTGTTGAGATGTCTGTATGATACCGCCACAATAACCGTCCAGCTCCAGGACCAAAAGACCAACCCGATCGAGCTGCGTCGTGGGGTAAGACAGGGGGATGTAATATCCCCCAAGCTCTTCACCAATGCACTCGAAGACGTCTTCAAGACGCTGGACTGGACTGGGCGGGGCATTAACATCAACGGCGAATACATCTCACACCTTCGGTTTGCCGATGATATCGTCATCGTGGCAGAGTCACTGGAACAGTTAAGCGAAATGCGAAAGTCTATAACCAATGCGTCCTACCTGTTATGACTTACGGGGCTGAGACGTGGCCACTCACAGTGGGACTAGTCCACAAATTCAAAGTCGCACAGCGGGCTATGGAGCGAGCTATGCTCGGCGTCTCTTTGAAGGATAAAATTCGTAACGAGGTAATTCGACAAAGAACCAAAGTTACCGACATAGCTCGCAGACTCAGTAAGCTAAAGTGGCAATGGGCTGGTCACATCTGCAGAAGGGCCGACGGCCGATGGAGCAAGCGTGTCCTAGAGTGGAGACCGCGACTTGGTAAGCGTAAGGTAGGACGGCCCCCAGCTAGATGGACCGACGACCTCAAAAAGGTCGCTGGGACAGACTGGATGCGGAAGGCGGAGGACCGTGTGCAATGGCGCGTGTTAGGAGAGGCCTATGTCCAGCAGTGGACTGCGATAGGCTGATTGATTGATTGATTGACACTCAGTTTATAATGTAGTCTCAAATCCATATACTTTTTGAAGGGCATGGTGTGCAAAAACACGTTTTTGTCGCGGTTGCCCCTTAAGGCAAGATGGAAGTCTTAGAAGGGGCTTGCTAAGTTTTTTTTTGTTTACAACGTAGCCCAAACTAGGATTTATTCCTATGGCGTGGGTGCGTTTACAAACATGAAAATTCACATACACAAATACCCAGACCGAAACAAATAATTGTGGATCACACAAAGATTTGTCGCGTACGAGAATCGAACCCGTGATCCTTTTAGAAGGGAATTGAACCGTATTAGACACAGTGGGCGGATCAGCTTAAGCTCTTAACCAATGCGCTTAATCATCCGTCAAATAAATTTCGTCTCTAAATTGTTTCCGAAGTTATTTAATTTCTTATCAGATGGCATGGAGTATGGTATGTAAGGAAATAGCCTGTTGAAACACTGTACTCTCTGCCTACCCCGTAAGGGATCTGGCGTGATGATATAGATAGATAGATAGATGGAGTATCGAATCATGTTTTTTTCGCGCTAGCCCCTTAACAGAATTTTGACCTTATACAATAAAAATTGCAAAATGATGTAACAATTAAATTATCAATCGGAAATTAATATTTCATTAAATAATATAACATCCGCATAGATAGTTTGCTATTGAACTTGATATTATCAGACATCCGGGCATATCTTGAACATCCGGAATCCGTGGGCGAGATGAATAACCATCAAGCCTATATTCCCCAACTGGGGTGGCAGAGGTGTGCTTCATAAACCCACTTTTCGCCGACGATGTTGAGTTCAAATAGGCAGACTGACTCATTGCTTCACTAGGTAATCACTGTTTCACTAAAGCAGTAATTATCTTGTGGTTAAGCCGTTGGACTGCAAAGTCGGAGATTTCGGGTTCAAACCCAGGCCCTTCAAAAGCGTGTGGTTATCAAAATAAACTATCACTTGCTTTAACAGTGAAGGAAAACATCGTGAGGAAACCTGCATGCCTAAGAGTTTCTCGAAGGTGTGTGAAGTTCGCCAACCCGCACTGGGCCAGAGTGGTGGACCATGGCCTAAACCCTCTCAGTTTGAGAAGAGGCCCGTGTCCAGCGGTGGGATAGTTTCTTAACAGGGCTAATATTATAAGCAGACTGATACAGGAAATGTTTCTAACTAAAAATTACTATTTTGTCCGAACCAGAATTTGAACCGGACAGCTCGGTCCAGTGGTTAAGAACTTAAGTCGCTCTGCCCTATAGATCGAGTAGTCGCGTGTTTGATTCCCGCACGGGGGAAATCTTCGTGTGACCCACAAATATTTGTTTTGGGCTGGGTGTTTCCGTATGTGCATGTCATCTTTGTAAACGATCCCACGACACAGGAATAAATTCTAGTGTGGGGCTCCGTTTAAAATAAAAATTCTGATAAATAAGTGTCTATACTAGTCCAGTGCTCCACTAGTCCAGTCCACCTACTAGTATTGTAAAAATGAACGCTGAAGTCGAGCGTTTATAGCTGAGTGGACGCTCACGAGCGTTGAAACACGTAAAAGACGCGAGCGTTTTAAGCGCCGACTCGAGCGTTTATACAACACTAACTGCAAACGCTTTCTCTCACAAATTGAGGTGAGTGAGATTAGGTCAGCACTTCAGCACGCGGAGCCAGTGCGGTGCGGTGGAGGCAGGCTTGTGAACATCTGCTGTTGGAATATCTATCTATCTATCGTATTAAGCCGCCTATGAAGCTTCTAACTTGGCTTAACGACTACCACAATAAGCATCAACCGGGACCAGCGGCTTATCGTGTCTTTTGAAGTATGAAGACACTCGAAAGAAGCCAGAGAGTATAAGGAAAGAATCTGTTGGAACTCTGTACTCTCTGCCTACCCCGCAAGGGATCTGGCGTGATGATATAGACAGGTAGATAGAGATACTCGAAAGTGAAAATGCCACAAACGGTCACCCATCTCAGACTGACGAAGCCGAACGGTGCTTAACTTTGGTGATCAAGAAAAACCGCGGTAATACTCATAACATTCTTTTTATCGAACTCTTCTTTATCACGCCAGTAACCTTGCAGGGTAGTCAGAGAGTAGTTCCAACAGGTTCTTTCCATACAGACCTCTCGCTTCTACTCTCGCAGTTCTCATACACGCAGGGTAGGAACACACGAACATCGCGGGGTAGGCAGAGAGAGCTAGTCCTACTAATCCTACTAATATTATAAATCTGAGCGTTTGTATGTTTGTTACTCAATTACGCAAAAACGGCCGAACGAATTTAGTTAAAATTTGGCATACAGGTAGTTTATTACCTGGATTAACACATAGAATATAACACATAATAAAAAAAACACATAGAAATAGAATTCTTATCCCGAAAAAAAGTTAAGTTCCTGCCTAAAGTCAACGCGGACAAAGTCACGGTCAGAAGCTTGTATTAAATAATATGGAAAAATCCATCGAGGGAGGATTCGAACCATGGATTTCGCTATTATGGAAAAAACCCCTATATTCAAACCGTAGAACCGAACCTTGGATCTCGCTTTCACAAGGTAAGCCTTACCTACTTATCATAAGGCTTCTTAGAAAAAAAAATATTATTCCGGATATGACTTACCACACGAAGCGTAGCACGAAAGCTTTGACGTTATCGTAACACTAGTGAGTAATCGTGCTGTCACGGTCACGACTTTATAGTAAAGGACATTGTTCTGCGCCCATATATGATTTGCCCCAGAACCAACAGCAATGAAAAATACTTGTATGATTTCAAATCACCCATAAATTCTATTAAGGCATTTATTATTAAACGAACAAGCGGGGGAATCGCAATATTGCACAAAAAGTATTAGGTTTTGAGGTTATAATTCAGTAGCCATTAATACATATGAGGTTATATTGTGTTGACATTCAGTAAAGATGTCGGCGACTTCGACATAAGTACTTACAATACTTTGAAATATTCGTTTTAGATCGCAAATTGTCCGTTAGATACGGATATTTGCCATTATTTTAATAAAATAGATAAATAATGATGGCATGGGTCAAATGTTTGTTGGTTCTGGGGCAATTTTCGATTTCGAATGTCCTTTGTGGTTCGACAAGGATGGCATATAAACTCGCTAGCGTCAATCTAACGTCGGTATTTTCGTGCTAGGCTGTTTGATGACCCAATTTCAATGCGGTTTACATTGAAGTGTAGTAACAGTTTGCGGTTGATTTTATCGTTACGAGTTAATCATTAGGCAATTTATCTTAAACTAGCTATTACCAGCGACTTTGCCTGCGTGGAATTCAACAATAATCTTTTATTTAAAATAAAAGTAGGCTAAGTTACTCCTAAGCGCTTGTAGCGCTGTGCGACCGCGGTGTTCTTACCGATTACCAAGGTTAATCAGCGTTCGACTCGGTCGGCCCGAGATGGGTGACTATTTGTGGCATTTTCATATTCGAGCGTCTCCGTGCTTCGAAAGGCACGCTAAGCCGTTGGTCCGGGCTACCACTTAATGTGGTAGTCGTTAAGCCGAGTTGGAAGCCTTAATAGGCGGCTTGATATGTTCCAACAGCAGGTGGCCACAAACCTGCCTCCATCAATCCGCACTGGGTTCGCGTGGTGAAGTATGACCTAATATCTCTCACCTCTATTTGTGAGAGAAGGCCTTTGCCCAGCAGTGGGCAGGATAGGCTTATATTATAAGTTACTCCTTATAACATCAGCTATCTGCCATTGAAAGTCCCGTCAAATCAGTCCAGCCGTTTCGGAGATTAGCCGGAACAAACAGACAAAATTTTAATAATAGTTTTTTTGTTATTATAATATTAGCCCTGTTGAGAAACTGTCCCACTGTTGGGCACGAGCCTCCACTCAAACTGGGAGGGTTTTTTGTTGTAAGTACTCTAGACCAAGAGCCAGACCAGACCGTGTACTATCTGAAGGGCAAGTCAAGAGTCTACGCAACGGGCAAGAGTGTATGAGACGAACTATGAGAGTGGAGGAAGCCAGAGAGGTATGTAAGGAAAGAACCTGCTGGAAATCTGTACTCTCTGCCTACCCCGCAAGGGAAATGGCGTGATGATATAGATAGATAGATATATTTGCATATGCATTTAGTAAAAAGCTGATTTTTTGACATTAAAAACAGACACTTCAATTTTATTTATTTGTGTAGATTATACATTTAAATTATCTCGTTGGTCTAGTAGCTAATAATACGCGTAGAGGTCACGAGGTCCTTGGTTCGAATCCAAGGTCGGACAAAGCGTGTTCTTTTCCATTGAAATTCTCAGTAAAAGTCCGGAGACTGGAGTCTTGCCAGGTATAATACCAATAGGCTCTTTATCTTATGCATTGGGACTTAACGTCGTTGGCGAAATGCGGGTGTTCAAAGTATACCTCTGCTACCTCCGCTTGGGGAATATAGGCGTTTACACCTACATATCACCTACCATGAATTTCCAATGTAATAGGGGGCGAGCCTAATGTGATTATACCTGGTATAATACCAGACTATGATGAGACTTTGTCTATATAAAACGCACTTCGTCCAGATTCGAACCCAGCACTTTGTGATCGCTACACGCATTGTTGTACTAGACCAACGAGGCAGTCATATGGATATACAGTAATACCACAGTAAAGATATGTGAACAGTAGGACATCTTAGTACGAGCCCGAATAACGATCACACACTTTGTTTTTGTGTGTGTGTGTGAATAATCTACGCTGTTGGGCGCGGGGCCTTTACAGCTTCACCGGATAATAGGGCGAGCGAACTACGCTCGGGCCAGAAGGGCAAAGGCGCCTCAAGGAGGAAAGGCCTCGGCTTGGGTAGTCGTTGTGGGGGAGGGCATATACTAGGTGTCTCGCCGTTGTGCTCTTCACCGGTAAGCTCACGCACACCGACGCGGGCTTTACGCGAATCTCGGCAGATCTCAGAGGGACATATGTAAACATTAGAGTATGTTAATACTGACGGTCCGAATTACTATTAGGCATAGACGAGAATTGGGAAAAAATAATTGTTAATATATTTAATTACAATAAAATTATTTCGACGCAGTTTTTTTTGGTTTTCAATTTCTCCACGTATCGATTCGTGACATATCGTCGGTGATAGTGCATTAACTAAATAAAGATAATACGGCGTAAATTAGGTATGGCAAACTTTACAGGAAAGGCAAATAACTAAATTTACTACTATTTATTTACCTTTTTAATATTGAGTTCTTAGATTTACGCGACTAATACACATGAAATAAAACTATTTTACGGATTTTATCGCGGTTTATTTTTTATTTTTAGTTCCCGACGTTTCGAGTGCTTTGCAGCACCCATGGTCACAGGAGGAACTGAGGTGTTAGACGTCCAAAAGGCATAGTTGTCCCTCAAACTTCTTAATTATTTTTGTTGTTGTTGGTCCGATCTACGCAGAATGAGCTCACGGTGTCTTGAGGTCTTGCAGTGTTATGCTTGGTTTTGGATTTGATTATATTAATTACCGGATCCCAAGACGATGGAAGCACCCAGCCATCACCCAGCCTAATTTCAAAATTAGGATGTTTTTTAATTTCAATAGCCTCGCGAACCATCCTTGATAGGAATCGGTGTTCTTTCACGAGGATTTGTGGTCTATTAAATCTGATGTTATGGCGGGTGCGGTCAAGGACATGTTCACAGACTGCAGACTTCTTTCAGCGACCTTAAACACCGTCGCTAAAATAAACCGCGATTAAATCCGTAAAATAGTTCTATTTCATACCTTTTTAATATCAAAAAATGCAGACACATATTAGATAGAGAAAATATTTCGTTTTTTGGCTCCCCTGTAAACTTTCTAATGGCTAATTTAAGCTATATATCTTCATGAGACACATTCAAGGTTCCTAAGATCATTGGAGAATTTGAGGCTGAAAATGCCGATGCACTCCACAAATTTCTTCGACAAATCCTTTACGATTCAAGCTGTTCGTTTGTGGAATGCATTGCCCATGGCAGTTAGACGTGCAAAGTCGTTGGTTTCATTTAAAACAATGGTTAAGCATCACTATTTATTAATAATTTAACTATTTGCATTTTTTTTATATAATCTTTATCAGTGTTTTCTATAATATGTAATAGATTAAATTATAATTTGTGTGTATATTTACATAATCAGGTATATAATTGTGTATGTATTGTTATGTATGTATGTATAATTAGGTATGTATATTCATAGGTATGTATCGTATATCATTAATAATGTACGCCACTAACTGCCCCTTTCTATCGTTATTTGTTATCTTCCCAACGATTGTCTGGAAGAAATTGCTTTCAGCAATAAGGCCGCCATTTGTACTTATTTACTGTATATAAATTGTTTGTAATTTATTGTTTTGCTGGTGTACAATAAAGTGTACTATTATTATTATTATAACTATGTATCTCGCTGAGATTCACGGGTTTTACCCGGACCTTTGAAAGGCTTGCATGGGGACATGGGTCCAACACGTAGAGGCCCTTTGCGAGAAGTTAATGTTATGTAAGCCACCTGCTGAGAACACTTGTGAAAATGAAGAAACATAACCAGCGAACTGACCCCGGCAGGTGCAAGGACTATTGTAAATTATGGAAAGAAAACAAGGGTTATGTAAATGAGATTTGTTGGACAAAAACTAGACTATTTCAAAGAGGACGGACACCGGCCATAATTCGTGATACCTAATTACCCGTGTCCGATGGTGACTCGCCGCTTACTAGATGGGCCCTCAAACGGTCGTCCTAGGACAACTGAGGGCAATACCGGTGTGAGCGGCTCAGGGGTGTAGAGAGGTGTGCTGCGCTTTCTCCGAAATTACTCGCGGCGTCATGCCCTTTAACACTTCCACCCCTGGAGTACATCGATGTAGGACCACATTATCTTTCTATGTCGTTGTTATTATTATTATTATATTGCCTGTTGTTAGTTACGCGGTTTTGCACTATCACCTACGAACCGCTAGTACTAAAACTGTTCTACTGTTTACGTATGGTTACTGTGGTAATAAGGTATTTCGCAATTAGCCACGCAAATAAAAGCATAAGATTATGAGAATTCGGCTGGCCGTATTACAGCTTATTAGAACAGCTGGTGCATTGTACCCAAGCGATCGCAATATCGTGTTTATATCGTTTGTTGATATATATTCTTCTAACTATGAGATGAGAAAGGGTATGCTCTGGTGGTTTGGGTATATAAAGAATGTCGGCAGAATGATAAAACAGATGTATAATGCAAAAGTCAAAGCCTAGTGGTTAGACCGTTGGACTGCAAATTCAGAGGTCTCGGGTTCAAACCCAAACACGCACCGCTGTCTTCAAAAAGCATCACTTGCTTTAACGGTGAAAGAAAACATCGTGAGAAAACCTGCATGCCTAAGAGTTTCTTGAAGGTGTGTGAAGTTCGCCAACCCGCACTGGGCCAGCGTGGTGGACTATGGCCTGAACCCTATCAGTTTGAGAGAAGGCCCGTTCCCAACGGTAGGACAGTTTTTTAACAGGGCTAATATTATTAATGCGAAAGTGGAAGGATGTGGATACCGGTAAAGACCTAGCTATCTTACAATAACCAAATAGACCGTGTCTTATCTGTGGGACAATTTAAGAGTCTCCGTCTCCGTAACTGGCGAGCGTATATTGGATGAAGTATGAGAGTCGATAAACCAAGAGAAGTAGAGAAGTCTGTTAGGAAAGAAATGAAAGATCTGGCGTGATGGTATTGATAGAGAAAGTATTATCAAAGCCTTCAATGAAATAGAACAAAATGTAAGCGGTAATAGAAAAAAATGTTCGTGAAAATATTGCATAGAAAAAGATCTAGTATGAATCCGGAGTCTGACATTGCGCCCCGTAAAATGGCCATAGGCTCGCCCTCTATTAGACTGGGACCTAACGTCGTCACCGAAATGTGGGTGTATGCAATACACCTTGACTGCTCTCGCTTGGGGAATATATGTGGGATGATCGGAAAGCGAAAAAACTGTCTTCTGTATCCAGTTCGTATTCTCTGAGAACTGCCGAGAAGCCGCGTAGAGTAGTGTTGTAAAAACGCTCGACTCGGCGCTTACAACGCTCGCGTATTCTACGTGTTTCAAAGCTCGTAAGTGTCGACTCAGCGCTAAACGCTTGATTACAGCGCTCATTTTTCTCTCAACACTAGCGTAGAGTGCGCGTCTGTGTGCGTGATTCTGATTCGGACCAACAGTACTAAGTTACATGTTTACATTTGTAAACTATGAATTCTCTGTGTGCGAGAATTTTGGTTATAATCATTTTATACTAATTTAGAATCTTAATTTTGTGACAATAGTCTATACGTCTGTCAAAATGTTTCATCAGATAACTGAATACATGAGTAACGCTCTATGCTGTTAGCACCGCTGTTAATTTGGATTGAGCGCGCTGTCTCTAAGCTGTGGTCGTACGAAAGAAATCGTGTCGACCAGTGGCGTATTAAGTTACGCGTGAATAAGCAGATAATTCATAAGCTTACAGCGATTAATAAAAAAATACACTTAAAAACCAATTACTATAATGCCTACACTCTACAAGTAGGGGTGGCAGAGGAGCACTGTGTACACCAGAGCTTTTCTCAAGATCTTATAACTCAATATAATAGCAGTATGGAATTTGGGATTTGTATAGATTTCTTGATTATTCGTGAAGAAGTGCGATCCACGAATTGTACAAATATTTGTGTGACCTACAGATATTTGTTTCGGTCTGGGTGTTTGTGCATGTAAATGTGTTTGATAATGCGTACACGATACAGGAATATATTTCTAGTGTGAATAAATGTAATATAAAAATCATATAGTTGATTTATTCATTATGAAAAAAACACATAATCCAAGGTCGGACGATGTGTTAATCGATTAACTCTTTCTATCGATAATATTTAGTAGCAGATATATTTAGTACTACAATGATAGCCTAGTGGTTAGACCATATGTAATGTAATAAATATGTAATGTAATAAATAATGTAGGTATTCAAAATTAATTATCACTTGTTTTAACGGTGAAGGAAAACATCGCGAGGAAACCTGCATAAGCCTGCCTAAGAGTTTCTCGAAAGTGTGTGAAGTTCGCCAACCAGCATTGGGCCAGCGTGGTGGACTATGGCCTAAAGTAGTCTCAGTTTCAGAGGAGGCCCGTACCCAACGCTGGGACAGTTTCTTAACAGGGCTAATATTATTATTATTTTCATATTTCGTAGTAGTCCGGAACCTAGAATGGTGCCCGGTGTAATGGTAAGAATCGCCTCTAATTAAGTTAGGCCTAAAATCATCTGTGAAATATGGACGTACATAGCACTACTCTGCCACTGCAGTTATATTTTTATAGTAAATATATTGCTATACAATAGTTATATTTATTTATCATCTTTGACATTTTCGAGTTTTTTAACTGGGTGTTTTATGAAGTTCACGGGCCTAAGCCAATTACACTCCATTTTCTAGTATTGTTTGGATGTCGTCCTGACGAAAATTTCGTACTAATCGGCTGTACTGTTAAGAATATTAATATGAGAAAAGACGAAACTATAGAGGTGTATAAGGGCCTGTTGGAACTCGGTACATTCTGGTTACTGCGCAAGAGATCGAGCGTGATGATATAGTTAGATAGATAGTGTAATTGACACACGGCTTGGTCTAGTAGTCTATCGAGCGATCGCGGGTTTGACTCCGCACGTGGAACATCTTTGTGTGACTGACAACAATTACTTTCGGTCTGAGTATTATTGTATGTGAATTTCATGATTGCACTCACCCAAGATGCTAGTAAAATACCCAGTGTGTGGCTAGGTTGCTTTTTTTGCTGTCGATGTTAAGTTTATAACTTGCACCACAGTATTAAGTTACGAAAATCGGATGTTCGCGTGTCGTAAGCATAGGATTGCATAAAAATTCATATGTGCATTATATTTCATGTTTACGAGGTTATTGGGACGGCGTGTGTCTACCTACAAGTATATATGTAGCAGTAATGTATAAGGGACAGAGCTAGGCGGCGCGACAAGCCAAATGTCGCGGAATTTGCCACTCTAGGCGTGAGATAATCGTTTTGTCTTACGTATCATCATCGTATCGTCTACTGTTGAACATAGGCCTTCCCAATCGTTCTCTAGCGCAATCAGTCCGATGCCACCTGCATTTAACGACTTCATGCGATCTTCGCCAGACCGTCGGTCCATCTGGTAGGCAGCCGTCCCACGCTGTGTTTGCCAATACGTGGTCCCCACTCTAGAATCTTTCTGCCCTAACGCCCGTCCGATCTTCACGCAATGTGGCCACCCATTGCCACTTCAGCTTAATAATCCTATGGGCAAATGATTGACACGAGAAAACACATTACAAGAATTGTATTGACGTGTAGACAATCCTATTTTGACTTGCGTGCAAGACTCGGGCCGACAAATATTGTTCAGCGCGAGAAAAGTCTTGCCGCCCGTGCCAGACAACTAAGAAACCAAGAACAAGGCAAAAAAAGTTTTATGGCTATTAGAATTAAGATGAAAATTTAAATATTTGAATTGTGCAATTAGAATGATATTCGGCAAGCGATATATCATCGTGTACTATGATATATCGCTTGTATCTCGTGTACTAAAGTTGGGCAAACATTAATTGTGAAGATTATCAAATTTCAATTAATATATTTCGTATTTTATACAACATCTATTGTCATGGGAGGGACTGAGACGTTTGACATCCAAAAGTTATTGGGGTATCTTAGGTGGAACGCTTTTAAATTTTAGAAATAATACAAATATTAGTAAAGCGATCTATAACTTCCTCGAAAAAGTAACCAGACATATAGACAATAAAATACCGGTGTGTGCCTTATATACGGATCTTAAAAAGGCATTTGACTATGTAGATTATGAAAAATTCAAATATAAATTACACATATACGGTATTAGAGGTAATGTGCATTGAAACTCATCACATCATATCTGAGTAACAGAGAACAAGCAACATCAATCACAAAATTTTGTCGAGTCAAAAAACAAGAAACAATACATGTATCTCACTACAAAAAGCTTAAATTTGGTGTTCCCAAAGGAAGTGTTCTAGGACCATTATTGTTTATAATTTACCTAAACGATTTCCCAAAAGCAATAAATAGCCCAATGATTCTTTTTGCAGACGACAGTACAGCCATATTCACAAACAAAAACTATATGGCACCTAAAAATGACATTACTGACTCTATGACATGTATCATTAACTGGTTAGAAGCAAATAATCTTCTTATAAATTTAGAAAAAACCAATATTATGTTATTTCGAAACAGAGTAAAAGCGCCAGAGCCTTTAAACGTTCAATACTCTGGAATCAACATTAAAGAGGTAGAGGTCACAAAGTTTCTAGGTCTCAATGTTGACTGTAATACTAATTGAAAAGCACATGTAGACAGTGTCTGCACGAGATTGGATAAGTTCACATATATTTTATATATGCTTACTAAAGTTCTAAATATTGCCACAGTAATAACCGCTTACCATGGATACGTAGCATCAACATTGAGATATGGGATAATTTTTTGGGGAATGGGAGTCTTTACTTAAAGCTCAGAAAAATTGCATACAAGTTATATGCAAACTCAAAGCCACTGACAGCTGTAAGCCTTGAAGTGAGGCTTACAGCTGTCAGTGGCATTCTTTAAAATTTTAACATTAACAAATCTTTACATTTCCGAGACAGCTATATTCGTTAAAAATAATATACAACAATATAATAATAAATTAAGCAGTAGCAGACATAATTATAAGTTAAGAAATGTACCCAGTAAGACTACTCTAATGCATAAAAGTATATTTTGCATGGCACCTAAAATTTATAAGTCGAAAAAACATATTATAGTGTGAGGGAAAATCTTGAAGAGTAAAAATCTTATAAATATTTAATTTTATTGACATTACTATGGCCATTATTTTAGTTATTAATATTGAAATTCAATTGAGATTTGATGTATATAAAAATAATTTAATTAATTAATATTTATAGAACTTGTTATGTATATTTTAAATGTACCTAATTAACTAATACCCTACCCCTATCTTTGCACTTAAATATATTATTTATTTAAATTTAACATTAAGTGTAATTAAGGTCTATCTAATATTTGTATGCTCTTTGGCGAAATATGGAGAATCTATTGTAAAAATCATGTCATCATTGTAAAACCCATATTTGCAGATGAATAAATGATTATGATTATGAAATTTCAGTTGATTAATCCTACATTTAATAAATTGACTGAAAAACGCCCAAAACTGTATGGTGTACATACCATATTACAATCAGGCTGTTCTATAAAATTATGGCAATAGGTTCTATTACATTGGGTCCTATCGTCGTTGGGGAAAAGTAGGTGCATATAGTACACTTCTAACACACCCCCACGCTTGGGGAATATAGGCGTGATGATCTTTCTCTTCTTTTTGAAACAAACGAAACGTATCTCCACTGTAAGAATTATACCTGTACCGTGGGTGCGTTATCAAACATGAAATTCAAATGCAATACTCATATCGAAAAAAAATATTTTTAGGTCTTCCCGTGTGAGGATATGAATATAAACATTATAGCACTTATAAATCGTCAGAAAAGCAGCAAAGACTACCGCCACTTCGGAATGTCATTCCTGTGGAGAAGAAGGGCAAGAAACTCCACGGTTACTCTCTGAAAATTTTTTTTTTTTCATCTTCATTTTGGTGTGATGGGCTATAGGACACCAATGTAGGACTGGTCTATCAGATCTCTTTTTCCCTATGAATTATTAACAATAACACGGCGTGTTACGTTCACTTCGTGAGGTGATCGTTTAATGGAACTTTAGTGAAGGAATACCATTACACAATCGTTTTATCATTTTTTTTTGTGTACGTGTGAATCATCTACGCTATTGGCCACGGGGCCTTTACAGTTTCACCGGACAAGAGGGCGAGCGTGCAACCACTACACTCGAGCCAGAAGGGCAAGGCGGCAACTAGCTCAAGGGCGCTTCAAGGAGAAACGGCCGACGCTTGCGCAGTTGCTATGGGGGAGGGCATACACTAGGTGTCTTGCCGAGGCGCTCTGCACCGGCCGGCGGGCAAGGGATTTTTCGACTTCACCGGTGAGGTCGGTGTCTGATCCTGTGTGCGGTATCTGTATCCGAAACAAGGGATGTAAGGGCATCAGGAGGGTCGGTGAGAACATGCTGAGGATGGCGGTAGCGGCTGAAAGGAGGGTAGTTAGGTTCGTAGTCGGCGGCGGCTAAGATTAGCGGATTCCTATGATTCGGTTCGCGAAATATCGGTTGGGAGCCTTTTTAATTAAGGCGCGAATAGGTTCGAGACCGAAATCGGAATGGATAAAATCGCTGTTTGGGGACCTGTGCCTGTAACCAAATGGACTTTTTACAGTCCTCAATTCTACTAGAAAACTGGATAAGGATTGAATTTGTACAAGGAAAAGTCACGTGATCAGAACAAGGCGCTATCGATTGCAACAAGAGAATAGAAACAAAATGCTTGCCACTTGTCTTGGCCCTCAGGCGGGTCTAAGTAAGAACATCGAACTGCGACTAAGGTTTCACCACATAGCGGACGGAGCGCTCGGCAGAAGCTCGGCTGGCGCTCGGCCGGCGGTCGGTAATAGAGTAGTCGTACCAGATTGTTTATGCGACTGCTAATGAAGAGCATTAAACAACAGTACTAGCGTCCCGCTCACACGCGTATTTTCGCCTCGCTCCCGCTGTGCTTCGTTAGTTATTCGTCAGGCTGCGTCCACAATGTTGCGAAACTTTTATCGGTAATTATAAGGTTCTTACCTCTATTCAGCCCACGCTGCTGTGATATCAGCATACTGAGTGGGACCCGGCGGTCCGAAGGGCCCCTAGGAGTCAGGCCGAAAAGCCTATTTCGGGCCGACTGGCCCACAGTCAAGAACGGCTTGTGACCCATTTCTGATGCTTTACTGGACTTGATCTACATTCGTTTCGGATTTAATCTGGAACAAGAAAAAGAAGTATAAAACACTGTAACCCATCTACGGAAAAAACTCTGAAATATTGTAAAATTAGGGATATTTTATGTTTAACTGGACATAAATAAAATAAACATCACCTTGGACTCATGCAGTAAGACCTATTTTTCAATACCGGATCCCACGTTTACGCGCGACTTTCATCAGGTTATCGGTCCCTGCAGTGGGAGGGCTGAGCCATCGCATGTTGCCATGCAGTGCATTCACAAAAATAATCGATATCCATACGAATATTATAAATTCGAAAGTAACTTGGTCTATTACTCTGCCTATTTATTACCTTTTCACGCCTAAATTGCTGAAAATTCTATTTTCAATACCACATGGTTAATGTATGACATGTATGATCTTCGCAGTGGAGGCTGCGTTCGGATCCGGTGATAGATTAGTAAGTTAAAAAATGTCAATATGACACTCTGTAAACACCCCTGCAGTGTTTATGCAACATAAACGGTTTGAGTTGAGTTTGATGGCCGATAGGGCTGTAATGTTCTTGTGTGGCGACATTCGATGGCTCAGCCCTCCCACTGCAGGGACCGATAACCTGATGAAAGTCGCGCGTAAACGTGGGATCCGGTATTGAAAAATAGGTCTTACTGCATGAGTCCAAGGTGATGTGGTAGTTTGAGGTTACTTGCTGGTGGCACTTATCAAGCCGCCTATAAGGCTTCTAACATGGCTTGATCACAGTGATAACTGAGACCAATGGCTTAGCGTGCCTTCAGAATCAGAATCAGAATCAGAGGTTTATTTGCAAACATAGGTACATCAGTTGGTGGTTGGTAAAATTAAATAGTCCTATCTATGTTTAGCTCTACGAGCATACAAATATAGTCAAGAGTAAATAAAATCTATACATTTAATAAAACTGTAACATCTTCGAATCTGATAATTACATGAGAATAATTAAAACTTTTTATGTCAATGTCATTGGTCTTAACGTCATCGCATTGCTTCTTCGTGCTTGGGATTGGTCATACTGTCTAAAAAGTCTATGCTTGCAGTGGATAGCTGATGCGGGTTACTTCCTTCCCTCTAATATGGTCGAGGGAGGTGATGGCTGCTCAAGTTGTCCTACTCGTGAACGGGTGCTGCTTGTGGTGACTGGTCCACCCAGAATCCGCCCACCAGACGACAAGCCCGCTAAGTTTCACGCAGGATCTTTCCAGTTGAGGACGCGTTCCGATCTGGTGGTAGATTAGTAAGTACCCCTGCAGGGTTTATACAAAATAAATAATTTGAGTTTGACAGTCACGGGTTTAGCGCAGTGGTTAAGAGCTTAAGCAGCTCCGCCCACTGTGTCTAATAGTCGCGGGTTCGATTCCCGCGCGGGACAAATATTTGTGTAACCCCACAATTATTTGTTTCGGTCTGGGTATTTGTTTGAAAATGCACCTACGACACAGGAATAAAATCCAAGTGTGGGGATTCTTTTAAATTAAAACAATAAATAAATTAACTACAAGTTATATCTTTGTGTAACCCACAAATATTTATTTCGGTCTGGGTGTTTCATGTAAATATTAATTTTATAAACGCACCTATATTACAGAAATAGTTCCTAGTGTGGGGCTAGTTATAAAAAAATGTGTAAGCTAAAATTTAAGGTTTCGCTACATAGCCGACGGAGCACGACGGGAGCGCGACGGTGGCGCAACTTGGGAAGTTGTAATGTACTGAAATGTACAGGAGTCGCCACACAGCGCAGCCACGCTCGGCGCGATGGCAAATGTCATGACCCACCGCTGTCGCGCTCGTGGCGATAACAAACGAAGCACGGGGCGAGCGAGACGCCAATACGCGTGCGAGCGGGACGCTAGTGTTGGGCGTGGGCCCGGTCGGCGCGACGCCGGAGCAGTTTCCCGCGAATTCGTACCCGTTCGACTACAGCGCCACCTACCGGGTCTATGTTTTATAGCCTATGTTACTTCTGGATAATGTAGCTTTTTAATGGTGAAAGAATCGTTAAAATCGGTCCGGTACTTTTTGAGCTTAATGTTACAAACATGCAAAAATACAAATCTTTCCTCTTTATTATATTAAAGTCGTTGGATGCAGGTGGCATCGGACCGGTTACGCTGGAAAGCGATTGGGGAGGCCTATGTCCAGCAGTGGACAAGTATAGGCTGAGATGATGATGATGATGATATTAGTGTAGATTGCTAACTGCATCTGCAACTTTGTTTGCTTTATTTTCAGGCGTGTATTTCTCACCTTTAATTTTTTTTAGGTAAAAGGTAGCCCTGTCTCCTGAATAAAATCTGAATCTGAAATTCTTGCCGCATTAGATCAAAATCTGTTCAGCGATTTGAGCGCGAAAAGGTAACAGATAGACAGACTTATTTTCGAATTTATAATATTAGTATAGATTTAATTATATGCAGCATTAATAAGTTTCTGCTAATGAATTCCTACAAAAATACTGGTTAAGTGTTAGGTGATATATACTTTTTGTTTGTCTGACAGATTAGTTTGACTTTTCCTTATAGATTATTATAATATTATGTTATGACGTCGGTTTTAGTAACACACGCTTAATTGTTTTTATTTGAATAAATCAGTAACACCTACTTACCAGATGGACCGACTATCTATCTATCTATCTATAACCTCACGCCAGATCCCTTGTGGGGTAGGCAGAGAGTACAGAGTTCCAACAGGTTCTTTCCTTACATACCTCGCTGGCTTCCTCGACTCTCATAGTTCGTCTCATACACGCTCGCCGGTTACGGAGACTCTTGACTTTTCCATCAGATAAGACTCGGTTTATTTGGTCGTGGTAAGATAGTCTAGGTCTTCCCCGGTACCTGCATCCTTCCACTTTCACATTTTATATCTGTTTTGTCATTCTTTCCTCTGGCATTCTTTCTATATGCCCGAACCAACGGAGCATGCCCTTTCTCATCTTTACACCGATACTATCTTTCATACCTACTCGCTGTCTTACTACGCTGTTGCTAATGCGGTCGGTCAGCTTCACTACGCACATCTTCCGCAGAGCTCGCATTTCTACCGCATTTATCCTACTTTCATTCTCCTTCTTACATACCCAGCTCTCGCTACCATATAACAGCGTTGGGACAAGAACTCCGTTATGTATGGCCAGCTGCGCCTTATGGCTTAAGTGCCGGCTCCCGAGTAGCTTTCCCATCGCACCATTCACTCTGTTCCCTGCACTCACTCTTCTCTCTATGTCAGCGGTGTATTTCCCATCCTTACTGAAGGCGCATCCAAGATATACAAACTCATTCACTTGCTCCAGCACATCGTTACCAGCCACAATCCTTACATTCGTTCTGGGATGGACCGACGATTTTGTTAAAATCGCAGGAAGTCGTTGGATGCAGGTGGCATCGGACCGGTTGCTCTAGAGAGCGATTGGGGAGGCCTATGTTCAGGCGAGACCAAGTATATGCTGAGATGATGATGAGATCAGTAATAGTCAAGGTATAAAATGCTCGCTTTCATATCAGCACTAGTTCTTATCGCGGTTTGCGTTTTCTTTTCGTGTCAATGGTTAATATCTGTCACGCTATGTGAGATGCTATCACAATCCCGCCATCCGTGGCCACGTTCAGCTCTTGTACAGGTGGTGGGGCACAAAGGGCAGACCAGGAAGTGCGATAGAGTCTGGGAGATCTCACCACAATCACAGGCTTTGGGTCTCTAAGCCTGAGTGCGGAGCTGATTTAAAGATTTTTACACCGGCCATAGTAGTTGGTACCCTGGCAGAAGTTGCTGTTGACATGGGACAAAGTAAGGCGGTAAGGGTTTCTTTTCTCTACCACAAAGGGTCAAAGTCGCGGCGCATTGCCCGCCCATGCTTTTATTTCGTTATGGCGTAGCGTTCTTTCTGACTTTGTTCTTTTTGCTCAGCTCCTTAGGGTTGTAGCGTGATGTTAAATAGCTTATAAACTTTCTGAATTGGGCTAACAAATGCAAAAAGATTTTTCTAATTCCCACTGCTAGTTCCAGAGATTAGCGCGTTAAATCAAAATAAAATACACTCGTTAGCTTTATGATATTAGTAAGTATAGACAATATATAGTAAACGGTGGTGGGTGTGTTTACAAACATGCAATGGACATACGCAAATACTCAGAACGAAACAAACATTTGCGGGTGAAATAAAGATTTGTTCCGTGCGGGGATCGAACCCGCGGCTCCTGGATCTAGTAACCAAAGACATCTACGCTACTACAAAACCAAATCGTCATCAATCTTATTAATATTATAAATGCCTCGACTACCTCGTTGGTCTGGTGGCAAAGCGCATCGCTTTGTGATCACGAGGTCCTGGGTCCAAATCCTAGGTCGGAAAAATGTAGTTTTTCTAACACTAAAAAATTCCCAGTATGAGTCCGGAGTCTGGAATTGTGCCCGGTATATGGCAATAGGCTCGCCCCCTATTACATGGGACCTAACATCGTCGGCGAAACGTGGGTGTATTCAGTACACCACCGCCACCCCCTCTGGGGAATATGGGCGTGACGTTTTATTTTTTAAAAATTTGAAATTTTCTATGTTTACATGTTTGCACGTTTGTTACTCAATCACGCAAAAACGGCCCAATAGATTTGGATGAAATTTGGCATATAGACAGTTTATTACCTATACTTTTTGTCCCGAAAAGTGCAAATGGTCATATTAAAATTATTATTTTTATCTGCCACCGTATCCGAAAGCGTCCTCCGCTGAGAAGATCCGCCGAGAAACTCAGCGGGCTTGCCTTTTTTGTCGTATTCCCTATTCATTTTTTCATCATTTTCTGTGTTGATACGCACATTTTATATTAAACAAAATTAAGATTTATGATCAAATTGTAGGTATATACTTCACTAGACTAGAGAGGACTCGAATGAGGTCTATTTATTTATTTTAGTCTAAGCACCAGACTTATTATAATTAAACCGAAATAGAGGAAATAATAAATAAGCTAATGGAACAAATAGATAAGAATCAAGGAGATCTAAATCCAGTTTTCATAAATATTACAATTATATCAGCATATTATGCTCGTACCGCAGTGCGACCGGGGTGTTCTTACTGATCACCAAGGTTAAGCAGCGTTCGACTCGGTGGCCTGAGATGGGTGACCGTTTGTGGCATTTTCATATTCGAGCGTCTCCGTGCTTCGGAAGGCACGTTAAGCCGTTGGTCCCGGTTACCACTTAATGTGGTAGTCGTTAAGCCGAGTTGGAAGCCTTAAAGGCGGCTTGATTTGTTCTAACAGCAGGTGGCCACAAACCTGCTTTCACCAATCCGCACTGGGTCCGCGTGGTGGAGTATGACCTAATCTCTCTCACCTCGATTAGCGAGAGAAGGCCTTTGTCCAGCAGTGGGCAGTATAGGCTGATATTATATATTATTATATTATGTAACTAGGCTAAAAATAGCAAAATTACGTTTGGTTTTAAAATAAAGTAGCTATTACCCGCGCATACATATTTTGTAATGCATACTAATATTATACATAATCGTCATCTTCATCATCAGCCTATAGCAGTTTACTGCTGGACATAGGCCTCTTCAAGTGCACGCTACTGGGTATGATCCTCGGCTACTCGCATCCAGTTTCTGCCAGCCGCCCTACGAAGGTCATCGCTCCACCTCGCCTGAGGGCGTCCTGCATTACCTTCACCAGTCCGTGGTCTTCACTCAAGAACTCGTTTGTCCTAGCGGTCATTGGTTGTTCGGCTAACGTGACCGGTCTATTGCCACTTGAGCTTACTAATCCGGTGGGCTATGTCGATAACTTTGGTTCCCTGTCAAATGACTTCGTTCCAGATTCTATCCTTCAGAGAAACTCCGAGCATAGACCTTTCCATAGCTCGGAAGCATGTTATACATTTCAAAGTAACTCTGTCTGTCTGCTTGTCTGTTACATTCTGACGCCTAAACCGCTAAACAGATTTTGGTTAAATTCGGCAAAGACATAGATTTTATCCAGGGGAAGGAGATAGCCTACAGCTTGTTAAAAAAAAACTTAATGGTGTGAAATATACGCCCAATAATAACGCGAACGAAGTTACGAGTAGAGTTAGTATCTTTAAGGATTCGCCACATAGCCGACGGAGCGCGACGGGAGCGCGAAGGTGGCGCGGCTTGGGGGAGTTGTAGTGTACTGAAATGTACAGGAGACGCCACACAGCGCGGCCCCGCTCGGTGCGACAGTGGCACGGCTTGGGGAGTTGTAATGTACTGAAATGTACGGGAGACGCCACACAGCGCAGCCCCACTCGGCGCGACGTAGGCGCGGCTCGGGGAGTTGTAATGTACTGAAATGTACGGGAAACGCCACACAGCGCAGCCCCACTCGGCGCGACGTAGGCGCGGCTCGGGGAGTTGTAATGTACTGAAATGTACGGAAGACGCCACACAATGCAGCACCGCTCGGCCCCACGGTGGCGCGGCTTGAGTAGTTATAATGTACTGAAATATACGGGAGATGCCACACAGCGCAGCACCGCTCGGCGCGATGGTGGCACGGCTTGGGGAGTTGTAATGTACTGAAATGTACGGGAGACGACACACAGCGCAGCCCCGCTGAATACGACGGCAAACGTCACGTCGCGTCGCGCTCCCGTCGTGCTCCGTCGGCTATTTGACCAAACCCTTTTTAAATTAATAGGTGTACCCGTAACCTTTTTCGCATTATTTTCCCATCCTTAAGCTTTTTATGATAATATAATATTAGACGTACGACATACAAAGAGAGAGATAATTTGAGACAGAAGGTAGCGGGTGTCTTTCTCCTGGATAAAATCCTTGCCGCATTTCATCAAAATCTGTTTAGCAGTTTGGCGTGAGAAGGTAACATACAGAGTATGGTTCGGCAAAGCGTGGGTGCATTTAAAAACATGTAAGTTCACATACACAAATACCCAGACCGAAACAAATAATTGTAGGTCACACAAATATTTGTCCCGGAATCGAACCCGCGACTATTTGGCCCAGTGGGTGGAGCGGCTTAAGCTCTTAACTACTACGCCAAAACGTCCGTCAAATTGGCACAAAATATTCATCTATACTAATATTATAAAAAAGGAAGATTTGTTTGTTTGTAATCAATAAACTATGAAATTACTGGACCGAATTTAATAATTCTTTCACTATTAGAAAGCTACAATATATAGAAGTAACATCAGCTATATTTTATTTGAGTAATAATAATATTTCAGCCTGAAATAATGGTGTGTGTGTGTGTGTGTGTGTGTGTGTGTGTGTGTGTGTGTATGAATGACCTGCGCTGTTGGCCGTGAGGCCGTTACAGCTTCACCGGATAAGAGGACGAGCGCAAAACCACTACGCTTGAGCCAGAAGGGCAAGGGGGTAAATATCTCAAGGGCGCTTCAAGGAGGAACGGCATCGGCTTGGGCAGTCGCTATGGGGGAGGACATATACTGGGTGTCTCGCCGTGGTGCTCTGCACCGGCCGGCGGGCAAGGGATTCTCCGACCTCGCCGGCGAGGTCAGTGTCTGATCCTGTGTGCGGTATCTGTATCCGAAAGAAGGGATGTAAGGGCACCAGGAGGGTCGATGAGAACAATGACATAATGGTATTTGTAATATTTCGTACAGACATTATAAAATCAACGCGTCCGCAGCCGCGGAGTAAAGGGTAGTAAATTATATATCTAAACCTTTCTCTTGAATATCTCACTGCCGCTACTTACATTCTCGCGCTGCCCAGATTAATGCCCATTTCCCTCCTCATTGCTACGGCAGGGTGCTAAATATGATATAGGGTTACAATTTGTTATTCGCATACTTCTTGTGTCCTTACTTTGAGGTCAAGATTTAATGCAAATTAATTAATCTGAAGTGCATTTATGATAATGTTGAAGTCTTAATGAAGCTATTATATGATTTATATTAAAAGCAAAAAGATATTAAGATACAGGAGTTCATTATCAATATATACTTCGAGTCATTTATAAGCCAAGTTGGACGCTTAATACATTCCAATAATCTTAATTTGTAAGTGAAGGGCCAAGGCCGAATAGATAATACAAGCTTAATTACTATCTATCTATCTATATCATCACGCCAGAAGCCTTGCGGGGTAGGCAGAGAGTACAGAGTTCCAACAGCTTCTTTCCTTAATTTTTTTTTTTAAAACGTATTTTCGCACTAGGATTTATTCCTATGTGCGTTTACAAACCTGAATTCCGACTTTATGGTACTATATTATTGCGTTTTCACCGAAATTACATATGTATACCAAGTTTCAGCTCAATCGGATATCCGTGAGTGCTTAAATAAATGGATCACAAGATTTGAACCGGAAAGACAAACAGACATACGAACATTGTAAGTTACAAGCGGGGGTGGCAGAGGTGTATTGAGTACACCCACTTTTCGCCGACGATGTTAGGTCCTATGTAATAGGGGGCGATCCTGTCCTACTGTCATATACCGGTCACAACTCCAGACTCCGAACTCATACTGGGAAGTTTTTCATTAGAAAAACTTCATTTGTCCGACCTAGGATTTGAACCCAGGACCTCGTGATCACCAAGCGATGCGCTTTGCCACTGGACCAACGAGGCAGTCAACCAACCAACCAATTTAAATAAAGACTTGTAAAATGAGGGAAATAGAGACTCCACTTTAAAATCTAAAAAATATTTTTTAAATTTTAATTAAAAACAAAAGACGTCGCTTAAAACAATAAACACATACTTTGAGATAATATTTTTGGAAAGAAAAAAGTTCCGTTCTTACCTGACTGTGTTACGGAACCCTAAAAATAGATCTGTCAATCTGCATCTATATTATCAAGCCAAATCCCTTGCAGGGTAGGCAGTGGAAACAGAATTCCAACATTTTTTTCCTTATAGAGAGAATTTAAAAAAAACGTAGTCCCACCAAATATTTGTGGGTCACACAAAGTTGTGTCCCGCACGGGAATCGAACCCGCAACTACTCAGTCCAGCCGTCCGTCATATTATTTAAAAGATATTGCACGTTTTAAAGCGACTTAGTATAGCCGGACGTCGGTTTTATTTGTCGGTTATATAACGTCTGAAATATCTGCGCCGGCGCAGCGTTGGTGACGCAACTGTTACATCGTACACTTTACGCTCTGCGGGATTTCGTTTCACTATACTTTTCTATGTATATCATCACGCCAGATCACTGGCGGGGTAGGCAAAGAGTTTCAACAGATTCTTTCCTTACTGACAACTCTGGCTTCCTCTACTCTAATAGTTCGTCTCATACTCGCCGGTTACGGAGACTCTTGACTTGTCCTTCAGATAAGACGTGGTCTATTTGGTCTTGGTAAGATAGTCTAGATCTGTAATTGTACTAACTAAAAAACTTCTCAGTATGAGTCCGGAGTGGCATTGTGCCCGGTATATGGCAACAGGCTGGCCCCCTATTACATGGGACCTAACATCGTCGGCGACAACTGGGTGTACTTATTACACCTCTACCACCCCGCTTGCGGACTATAGGAATGGCGGTGTTTAAAGTTATTCAAATTCTAATGTTTTTAAGATTTTTTTTACACGTACACTACGAATTATCTGTATCGTGGGTTCGTTTACAAATATGTAATTCACATACACAAATACCCAGACCAAAACAAATATTTATGGGTCACACAAAGATTTGTCCCGTGCGGGAATCGAACCCTCGATTTCTCGATTCAGTGGGCGAAGCGACTGAAGCCCTTAACTACCGGAGTAAGCCGCTCGTCGTAGTTGTAGACCAAAAGGAAATGAAATCGTTTAAAAACGTCTGTAAGAAAAGAATATGTTGGAACTCTGTACTGTCTGCCTACCCCGCAAGGGAGCTGGCGTGATGATATAGATAGATAAATAAAGAGAAGCTCGTAGCGCTGTGCGACCACGGTGTTCTTAGCGATCATCAAGCAGCGTTCGACTCGGTCGGTCTGAGATGGGTGACCGTTTGTATCATTTTCTCATTCAAGCATCCCGTGCTTCGGGCGGCATATTAAGCCGTTGATCCCGGTTACCACTTAATGTGGTAGTCGTTAAGCCATGTCGGATGCTTTAAAGGCGGCCGGATCCAACAGCAGGTGGCCACAAACCTGCCTCCACCGTACCGCACTGGCTCCGCGTGGAGTATGACCTAATCTCTCTCACCTCGATTTGTGAGAGAAGGCCTTTGCCCAACGGTGGGACAGTATCGGCTGATATAATGATACATAAATATACATCAAATCCACGGAAGACCGTTAAGACAGTTCAAATATGGAACGATCGCGGCGGCCAATCAGCGTCGAGAGTCGATCCTTGACCAATATGTGCGTGCGCATGCAATCTGTTCAAATAGTTACGTACTATGCCACAGTAAATATAAGTAAACAGTAAAGCATTTTAGCACTTACACTCAAATCATTTATTTTTTATATACCCTGCACTTACACTCAAATCATTTATTTTTTATATACAAATAGTCATATTTAATTTTTTTTTATGTTACTAATCTACCACCGGTTCGGAACGCGGCCTCCACTGAGATGATCCGGGGAGAAACTCAGCGGGCTCTTTCCATCATTTTCTGTATAAATACTAGCGTTGGAATAAGAATAGCGCACACAAACGCACACTCTATGCGACTTTTCGGCAGCTCGGAAGTACAGTGGCTATTTGGTGCGGGTCACTTCCTTCCCTTTAATATGGTCGAAGGAAGTGATGGCTCCTCAAGTTGGCATACTCGTAAACGGGTGATGCTTGTGGTGACTGGTCCACCCAGAATACTTCAGATTATCATTCTTTAAAACTATTAACCAATAGTTTTAAAGAATCATAAGCTATCCAGCTCCAGTGTGATGTCTTACGACTGAGATATAAGTATCTCAGTTGCAATGTTGGATCGCGTGCTTAATTTTGAATCATAATAAAAGATGTATCTATATAGAAAATATTGAAATAAAAAATAAATAGAGCATTATACAGAAAAGACAAGCCCGCTGAGTTTCTCGTCAGATCTTCTCAATAGAGGCCAGATCTTCTCAAGTTTAAAAAAAGTGAATATGACAATTTGTAAGCAGGGTTTATACAAAATAAATAATTTGAGTTTACTCTCAGACGATATTATCCGCTGAATACTTTCGCGCGCGTCTTTGTGCGGAATTCTTATTCCGACCGCTGTATTAAGATGCTCTTCTGTAGTCATATATTTATTGTGGTTATGGTGTGATCTCCGAGAGTTGGTGTTTGTAATAATCTATTGGTAAAAAAAACTAAATAAATTACGTTGTTCTTTCTGGCAAGATGATATAAATCATCTTGCCAGATCCCTTGCGGGGTAGGCAGAGACTACAAATCTTTGTGCGATCCACAATTATTTGTTTCGGTCTGAGTATTTGTATATGTGAATTTTAATGCTTGTAAACGCACCCACGACATAGGAATATAATCCTATGCTGGGGCTACGTTTAAAGAAAAAGAAAAGAAAAAAAAACCTACAATCATTTTTCTGTTCTCTTTTAAAAAAACCTTGCCTAACACAAAGAATTATTCCTGTACCGTGGGTGCGTTAACAAAAATTAAATTCATATACACAAACACACAGACTGCAACACATATTTGTTGGTCACAAAATAGCAAAACGTTTGATTTAACTTATTTTTGCTTAGTAGTATCAATGCTTTTTAACCGACTTCTAAAAAGGAGGAGGTTCTCAATTCAACTGTTTTTTTTTGTATGTATGTTACACGATAGTTCCGCCAATTATGAATCGATTTTGAAAATTCTTTTTGCATTTGGTTCAGTATAGCTCCGAAATGCCTATAGGCCAATTTTATCGGTATTGGACCTTGGATTTGGAAGATACTCCAGGGAACTCTTTAACGACAAACAATACGAATGCGTAGATTGTGAAATTATAGGTATTACGTCAATCCCATAGGTACCCTGCCATAGAACTAATCAGAATATTAACCGACTTCAAAAAAGGAGGAGGTCGACAATTCGTCTGTGTTTTTTTTTATAACGTCTTCATTCATGAACTGATTGCAGTACTACTCAACAAAATAATATAATATAGGTATATAAATATTAGTAAATAATTTACTTGTCACTTAAAACTGTAAAATAAAAAAATTAAAAAAAACCTACTTCTAAAAGCAAGAAATAAATATTTGAAGTCGGTGCCAAGTAACCGACTGCACTAACCGGTACCGACTTCAAATATTTATTTATATATATATATATATATATATATATATATATATATATAGCTTTTCGAAGTCGGGTTTTTGTATTCGCTAAAGAAAGGTATGATTCCTGTATGTTCCAACAGGTTCTTTCCTTACATACCTCTCTCGCTTTTTTCACTCTTATAGTTCGTCTCATACACGCTCGCCGGTTACGGTGTCTACATTGTCTAAGCGGGGGTGGCAGAGGTGGACTGAACTTAAAAAAAAACTGTACTATGCATCTGATATTATTTCAATCTGTCATGCTGCGAATCTGTCAGTATGTTGATCTCTCATACAGCGAATCTATCATTCTGAAAATCTGTCATCATGCGAATCCGTCATTTTAAGAATCTGACATCCTGTGAATCTATGAAATTGAGTTTCCGAAATTGCATCGATCATTTTGTGTTTCTGTTATTATGCGTCCAAATTACGATCTAGCTAGCGAGATATGTAACTAGTGATGTTATTTATAAAGAGTGTCTAAAGGATTTCAGACGGACCAGTCCCCACAAGCAGCACCCGTTCACGAGAGTGATTACTGGAAAAGCCATCACTCCCTCGACGATATTGGAGGGAAGGGACTGACTCGCGCCAGACAGCCGCCGCAAGCAAAGACAGGACGTAGAAAAAACCGTTTGCCTCTACTAGTATAATAATAACATAAGTCCTATTAAATGAGATGACAGCTTATGCAAGTGTTGACAGGCCAAATGTCATAGATCACTCACCTATCCTATTGTCTGCAATTAAATTTAATTATCCTATGAATATACACGAACGTGGGGCTAGCTGTCCATCGGGCTTTGTCTGGTATCGGAAAGACTTCTTTCAACTAGCTGTTATTTTTAGTTCCCGACGCAAAAAAGAGTCATGTCATAAGTTTAAGTGTGCGTGTATGTGTATCTATGTATGTCTGTCTGTGACGTCGTAGGATGAATCGATTTTGATTTAGTTGGGTATTTGTTTAAAAAGTGATTTGATCGAGCATGTTCTTAGCTATGATTGATTTGAGTAGTGTTTTTTATTCAAGTTTTATTTACATATTTAAGTACTAGCTGTAACCGCGACTTCGTTTGCGGTATTCATGCAAAAAACAATGAAAACAGGATAAATGTAGTCAAAATGCTTTCTCTACAGAAACGAGCGTACCATTATGTTAAACAGTCTGCGAAATACATCTGGGGTAATCTACTACACGGATCTTGTAGAAACTCGGGATAATTTCCGTGCGTTCAATCGTTTTTGCCGTACCTATTACTGGAATCAAACATCTATCTATCTATCTATAACCTCACGCCAGATCCCTTGCGGGGTAGGCAGAGAGTACAGAGTTCCAACAGGTTCTTTCTAAACATGAGGCTCACAAATAGGCCCTGTTAATATTGTTTCGTGACCCTGGTGCTTTACAACTGGGCTTATCCTAGTTGTAGTCTCCTTCTCTATGGCTATCTGTCAATTTTTTTTTGTGTCTCCCGCTTTGCAAGGCAGGGAAGTGGAAAGTTTATTTTTCATACTCCTCCTGTTTTTCTTTCTAATTAAATTTGTTGCGGGATCCAAGACAATTATAGTGCTTCCCGGGACACCCCAACGTTCAAAGCTTGGCGTCATCTAAGGAGAATATTGTGGATCCTGGGTTACAGGAGTTACAATGGTGGGAATGAGTGGTAGGCTTAGTCCCAAAGAAAAACAATCTCTACAGAAAATGTGCGGACATTTTATTTCGCGATAAATACTATACAATATAAGGTACCCGCATGCAAAATTTAATCAAAATCCGCCTGGTACTTTCTGAATAATGATGGTTCATATCCTTCGACAGACAGATAGACATGAAAGTCAATAATTGCAGAATTGGCTTCTACATCGGTGGTGTGATACCCCTGGGTTGTTATTTCCGAAAAATGTTCCATGTACAGACACGATTGCGTTATATATATTATAGTTTTATTATAATATATATAATAACGCGCTGTGTGACCGCGGTGTTCTTACCGATCACCAAGGTTAAGCAGCGTTCGACTCGGTTGGCCTGAGATGGGTGACAGTTTGTGTCATTTTCATATTCGAGCGTCTCCGTGCTTCAGAAGGCACGTTAAGCCGTTGGTCCCGGCTACAACTTAATGTGGTAGTCGTTAAGCCGAGTTTGAAGCCTTAAAGGCGGCTTGATAATTTCCAACAGCAGGTGGCCACAAACCTGTCTCCACCAATCCGCACTGGGTCCGCGCGGTGGAGTATGACCTAATCTCTCTCAACTCGATTTGTGAGAGAAGGCCTTTGTCCAGCAGTGGACAGTATAGGCTGATATTATTATTCCATGTACAGACACGACTTAGTTATAGTTTTATTATGTGTCCTGTTTATATCCTGTGTTATTCTGATGCATAACCGTTCAGTGGTTTTGCGTTCTAGTCAAAAGAGCTCGAGTCACTCTATCCACTGGATCGAGAAGCCGCGCGGGTTTGATCCCCGCACGAAACAAGTCTTTGTGACCCACAAATATTAGTTTCGGCCTGGGCCTTGACATGTTTGGCTCGCCCCCTATTACATGGGACGCAACATCGTCGGCGAAAAGTTGGTGTACACAGTACACCTCTGCCACTCCCGCTTGGGGAATATAGGCGTGACGGTATTTATTTATTTTTATTATTTTATCTTTAGACGTATTAGTGTAATTGGTTAATCCGTACTTAGATGTAAAATAAATATCTATCTATATCATCACGCCAGCTCCCTCGCGGGGTAGGCAGAGAGTACAGAGTTCCAACAGGTTCTTTCCTTACATACCTCTCTGGCTTCCTCCGCTCTCATAGTTCGTCTCATACACACTCGCCGGTTACGGAGACTCTTGACTTGCCCTTCAGATAAGACACGGTCTATTTGGTCATGGTAAGATAGTCTAGGTCTTCCCCAGTACCTACATCCTTCCACTTTCGCATTGTATATCTGTTTTATCATTCTTTCTTCAGACATTCTTTCTATATGCCCGAACCAACGGAGCATACCCTTTCTCACCTTTACACCAATACTATCTTTCATACCTACTCACTTTCTTACGACGCTGTTGCGCTAAAATGAATAAATAAATAAATAATCTTTGATCCAAGATGGTCAAAACTAATGATTTGTTATTATAAAGTGAGCTCTCTGCTCTAGGCTGTGACGAAGATTTCCTCATATTTTTTTCGTTTCGCTGCAAGAAACAATCATAATCAAATAACATGATTTGCAGATTAATTTACGTTAACTAAATCCAGCGAGTCACTTGGATCGTCTTGCATGCCACATGATCTTTAGAAGATTCTCAGGACTGGCTTGGTTGCGGTTTATTCGCGGGTTCGATTCCCGCATGGGACAAATCTTTGTGTAACCCACAAACATTTGTTTTGGTCTGGGTGTTTGTGTATGTGAATTTTATATTTGTAAACGCACCCACGCTATAGGAATTATTACTAGTGTGGGGCTATGTTTTTTAATACTAATAAAATCATAGCGTTACGTTTTCTTTGTGAATAAAAAAATAGTGCTCAGGTAACCTTATTTATAAGTACGAGTATTCAAGGAAAAATCGCTTCTAAGTTCAGTAATCGATACGATTAAAGATATAATAGTAATTATATATCGATTATTATCGATAATTGGATCGCGTTATGCATCATTGAGTAGACATTTTGCAATACGACCTTTGGTTGTAATTGCGTCAACATTTTTATATAAAACCATCTAAGCATGTGTCAGGAAAAATTTACAAGCGGAAACTTCCATACTTAATATTTTTTATTTAAAAAGACCTTTTTAGAAACAAGTTTTTATAGCGAAAACACAAGGACGATAGCTTATTTGAGGAATTCCCATGGCTTCCTTCCAGCTCCATCATCAGACCTTGGACACCATCCGGGTATAAAGTACTCGTCAAAACAAATCCAACGAGCCCATACACGGTGGGGTTATATTGAGTACTTGGGTAGTTCCATTGGCCACCCCACAGCTTCATCATCAAACCCTGAACACCATCTGGTTGTATAGTCCTTGTCAATACTAATCTAACAAGCCTAAACACTAGGGTTACATTTTACGTTGTATAGTCCACATGTTCCTGTGGCCACCTTCCGACTCCATCATCAAACCAGCTCCATGGTACCATATTATTGCATTGTCACCGACTTTACATACGTATGCAAAATTTCAGCTCAATCGGATACCCGCAAGTGCTTGAAAAATGGATCACAAAATTTGAACCGGACAGACAGACATACGAACATCGCAAGTTAAATAAAAGTCTTTGTTCTACAAGCAGGCCTGGCAGAGGTGTACAGGGTACACCTACATATAGCCAACGATTTAAGATCCCACTTAAAGTCGGCGCTGATTACTTGGCACCTACTTCAAATGTATATTTATTGCTTTTTGAAGTCGGTTTCTCCCTTTTTTAAACTTTTTTTATTTTACAGTTTTAAGTGAAGAGTGAATTAATTATAATAAATATATACCTATATTATATTATTCTGTTTGGTTCTAAAGTTAGGTAGAACCTACAAGGTTGACATAATACCCATAATTAAATAAATAACACATTTATGCTGTTTGTCGTCAAGAAGTCCACCGGTGTACTTTCAAAGTCTACGGTCCAATACCAAAGAAATTAAAAAAGGATCATCTCAAAGCTATATAGCTATTTGATATTAAATCCAACGTTATAAGAATCATCAAAATCGGTCCCCAATTGATGAAAACATCGGTGAACATACCTTAAACAAAGCATACATACAGACGAACATAGAACCTCCTTCTTGTTTAGGTCGGTTAAAAATGTGCCTTCATGTGCACTAAGACACTATTTAAAAATTTCAATTATATTTTTTTTTTATAGTATCGCCCGTCCCAAAACAAATATTTGTGGGTCACACAAAAATTTGGATCATGCGGGAATCGAACCCGCGACTAATCAATACAGAGGGTGGAGCGGCTTAAGCTCTTAACCAATATACCAAGCCGTCTGTCAAAATTCATGAAAACACAAACATCCCCGCTAACTCCGCTGTCATCAATTTGCGTGTCATTTTTTTGTTTATAATGGCGTCTCCAGTACTTAGTTCATAACAACTCAATGAAAAAAAAAGCAAAAGAATGATATTTATAATGATGATGATATCTATTATTATCATTAGGAGAACCGCAAGTCACATTTTAAGCAATTTATTTGTACTTAGCAAAGAGATAAAAAACCAGGTATAATGTTAACAAAAGAACGGGAATTTGAAGCAAATTAGTAGGTTGCAGTCATTAAACATTAAAAGGCGACGTGAAAATCGTATGAACATTGTCGAAAATTGCCTCAGAACCAATAAATATTGCCCAACCACCCATGCCATCATTATTTATCTATTTTATTAAAATAATGACAAATATCTGTACCTAACGGACAATTTGCTACCTAAAACGAAAGTCCCAAAGTATTGTAAGTACTTATATCGAAGTCGCCGACATTTTTTCTTTATGTCAAACACAATATAACCTCATATGTATTAATGGCTACTGAATTATAACCTCAAAATCTAATAATTTTTGTGCAATATTGCGATTCCCCGGCTTGTCCGTTTAATAATAAATGCCTTAAGAGAAGTTATGGGTGATTTGAATTCATACAAGTATTTTTTCGTTGCTGTTGGTTCTGGGGCAAATCATGTATGGGCGAGAAAAATCATATCTTGTTGTTGTGTTAACACAAGTTAAGTACATCAGTGTTCCTTCATAATAGCTTGGTATTATTTGTGGACTACGCCTAGCTGCAATTAAAATTAATTTACTTTAATTTGAAATTAAATGAGAAAGGGTATGCTCCGTTGGTTCGGGCATATAGAAAGAATGTCGGAAAAAATAATGACAAAACAGATATATAATGCGAAAGTGGAGGGATGTAGGTACCGGGAAAGACCTAGACTATCTTACCATGACTAAATAGGCCGTGTCTTATCTGATGGGCAATTCAAGAGTCGCCGTAACCGGCGAGCGTGTATGAAGAACTGTGTGAGTGGAGGAAGCCAGAGAGGTCTGTAACGAAAGAACCTGTTGGAACTGTGTACATAAAGTTCCTACAATGAAATTCCAGCTTAGCTATTTTAAATAGAGTAGTATCTACTTCGTGTCCTAGAGTGAAGACCGCGACTTGGTAAGCGTAAGGTAGGACGGCCCCCAGCTAGATGGACCGACGACCTCAAAAAGGTCGCTGGGACAGACTGGATGCGGAAGGCGGAGGACCGTGTGCAATGGCGCGTGTTAGGAGAGGCCTATGTCCAACAGTGGACTGCGATAGGCTGACTGAGGAGTATCTAATTGCTCGTAGATTTTCAAACTCAGGTTATTCATTTTATATACATTTTTTTAACTATTATATATAAGGCCGCGTTCCGATCCAGTGGTAGATTACCACTGGATCGAAACGCGGCCTCCACTGAGAAAATCCGGCGAGAAACTCAGCGGGCATCACCGATCTGGTGGTAGATTAGTAATTAGATTAAATAAAGAATATGTCTCTATCTACTCGTATCTATATAATCACGCTAGATCCCTTGCGGGGTAGGCAGAGAGTACAGAGTTCCAACAGGTTCTTTTCTTACATACAGCTCTGGCTTCCTCCACTCTCATAGTTCATCTTATACACGCTCGCCGGTTACGGAGACTCTTGACTTGTCCTTCAGATAAGACTCTGTCTATTTGGTCGTGGTAAGATAAGGTCTAGGAAAAAATATGCAATTTGATAATTTGTAAATACCCCGGCAGGGATTATACAAAATAAATTAATTGAGTTTATTCTTTAAGGAAGCAAAAGCCCAAGGACAAAGGTTGTTCAGTGGTTGACTTTCAGCTGACTTCAGTCTTCCATCATCCATCATCAGCCGAAAGACGTCCACTGCAGGACAATGGCCTCCCCAAAGATCGCCACAACAACCGGCTTTGTGCTGTACGCATCCAGCTTCTACCCGCGACCTTCACCAGGTCATCGCTCCACCTTGTGGTGGGCCTGCCCACTCCACGTCTTCCGGTACGAGGTCGCCACTCGAGAACCTTTCTGCCCCAACGGCCGTCAGTTCTGCGAGCGATGTGCCCCGCCCACTGCCACTTAAGTTCGGCAATTCTGAGAGCTACGAGTATATCGGTGACTTTGGTTCTCCTGCGGATCTCCTCATTTCTGATTCGATCGCGCAGAGAAACTCCGAGTATAGCTCTTTCCATTGCCCTTTGGGTGACCTTGAGCCTTCTTATGAGGCCTATCGTGAGTGACCATGACTTCAGTGGTTGACAATTAATAACTCTCAGGTCTAACGACGTCCTTAGTTAATAATTTAATAACAAATTTAAATATTAGCATACTGTGACATTTCCTACATCATATTTGAATTATGAACACAACACTTATTTATTTTAATTTGATTTTAATCGGAATGTCAATTTATTATTACTAGCGGTCACATATAGGTCGAAATTCGACCTACTCTTTCATCGCTTGCTGGTTATGTTTGACATTCAGTAAGACTATAGACAAATAATATTAAAGACAAACATCAATTTGACGTGTATTGTGTCAAATACATGGTAGTGTGTGTAATGTTTTTTTCATTGGTTTAACGTATGTTTTATGCATAATTAAAAAAAAAATTAGCATTCTGCACTCCTTCTCTATATAAACTATAAGTGTGGGAAATTTCATATTTCTCCGTCCGCGCAATTTTCGTAAAAAGGTGTACAAAGTTTTTGCTTCACGTATTAATATCAATTTATTATTATAATTTATAAACACCGTCACGCCTATATTCCCCATGCGGGGGTGGCAGAGAAGTACTGGGTACACCCACTTTTCGCCGACGATGTTAAACCTCATGTAATAGGGGATTATATGGATGATTACCATATAGTTTTCGTCAGAAAAAGTACATTTGTTCGACCTCGGATTTAAACCTAGGACCTTGGACCAACGCCTGCTGCCTAGCATTCATTCATTTCATTCATTCATTCTAAAATTCCCGTGTTTCGCATTGTTCCCGGTTTAATAGGCAAGCCTCCTATTACATGAGTCCAATGTGTGGGTGTACATAGTACACCTCTACCACCCGCACTTGGGAATATAGGCTTAAAGGTGTTTATCCATCATCATCACCAGCCGAAAGAAGTCCAATGCTGGACAAACCCTTTTCCAAGAAATGCAACCGGCCGTCTTACGGAGATGAATGGCTTCGCTCAAATCAAATCAAAAGCTTTTTATTCATGTAGACCAATGAGTATTTATAATAGGCAAGAAAGAAAATTGAATGATTAATTAAGACTCTACCACCCGTTCGCAAAGGGCAAGAAACACGGTCACTTATTAAAATGAGAGTTTTACAATTCTTCTTTTTATATACATTGCGTTCATGGGTATGGGAGAACAATGCAGAACGAGTTACGTAGATAGGCTTAAGTATAGACTAAACGTAAATGTACTAACACTTATGGTATCAACCAGCGTCTACACAATCCTCTCACTTGCATAATAAAGGCTTTGTAAAGGTATAGGTGAGAAAATTAGTAAGGTAAGAGAAATAAAACTGATATTGAGTTCTTAGATTTACGCGAATATTACACATGAAATAAAACTACTTTACGGATTTTATCGCGGTTTATTTTTTTATTTTTAGTTCCCGACGTTTCGAGTGCTTTGCAGCACCCATCCACCCATTGAGCGTCGCTCAAAGAAGTCTGCAGTCTGTGAACATGTCCTTGACCGCACCCGCCATAACATCAGATTTGATAGACCACAAATCCTCGTGAAAGAACACCGATTCCTACCAAGGATGGTTCGCGAGGCTATTGAAATTAAAAAACATCCTAATTTCAATAGAGAAGATGGCTGGGTGCTTCCATCGTCTTGGGATCCGGTAATTAATATAATCAAATCCAAAACCAAGCATAACACTGCAAGACCTCAAGACACCGTGAGCTCATTCTGCGTAGATCGGACCAACAACAACAAAAATAATTAGGAAGTTTGAGGGTACCTCGGAACAACTATGCCTATTGGACGTCTAACACCTCAGTCCCTCCCGTGACCATGGGTGCTGCAAAGCACTCGAAACGTCGGGAACTAAAAATAAAAAAATAAACCGCGATAAAATCCGTAAAGTAGTTTTATTTCATGAAATAAAACTGCTTAATATTGTTACGTGACGGGGTAATTAAATGCCGAATAACGTGCGAAGTACTTTATTAGGCGCTGTTCACACAAAACAGTATATCGAATGCAAGTACACACAAGCACTAAACACCCAAGTCGCTGAGTCACTCGTAGTATCCGTATATCGTTGCTAAGATCGCCGGTGTATGCCACTTAGTTCGCTTGTTTTCGATTTGGTCGCTGTCGCTTCCGAAAAGAGACTGTGTTCGTCGCCGCGCTGTGTGTTCCTTTTATACTCTTACGAAAGTGAACCCTCCAAGTACATCGAAAAATGGCTGGCGCGCACCACAAAGCCGTATTATTATTACATACCTATTTGTACGTGAACAAGTAGGCACTCGCTTACCGCAACCGCGCGCCGGCGATAATTAAAGGGGAGGAACGTTCTAGACGTTTTAGCACTTAAGCGCAGATTCTAGATCTTTCTTGACGGATCGATATTTATCTATCTATCTATCTATAACCTCACGCCAGATCCCTTGCGGGGTAGGCAGAGAGTACAGAGTTCCAACAGGTTCTTTCCTTACATACCTCTCTGGCTTCCTCGACTCTCATAGTTCGTCTCATACACGCTCGCCGGTTACGGAGACTCTTGACTTTTCCATCAGATAAGACTCGGTTTATTTGGTCGTGGTAAGATAGTCTAGGTCTTCCCCGGTACCTGCATCCTTCCACTTTCACATTGTATATCTGTTTTGTCATTCTTTCCTCGGGCATTCTTTCTATATGCCCGAACCAACGGAGCATGCCCTTTCTCATCTTTACACCGATACTATCTTTCATACCTACTCGCTGTCTTACTATGCTGTTGCTAATTCGGTCGGTCAGCTTCACTCCGCACATCTTCCGCAGAGCTCGCATTTCTACCGCATTTATTCTACTTTCATTCTCCTTCTTACATACCCAGCTCTCGCTACCATATAACAGCGTTGGGGCAAGAACTCCGTTATGTATGGCCAGCTGCGCCTTATGGCTTAAGTGCCGGCTCCCGAGTAGCTTTCCCATCGCACCATTCACTCTGTTCCCTGCACTCACTCTTCTCTCTATGTCAGCGGTGTATTTCCCATCCTTACTGAAGGCGCATCCAAGATATACAAACTCATTCACTTGCTCCAGCACATCGTTACCAATCACAATCCTTACATTCGTTCTGGTTTCTTCCCTTTCAAAAACCATAATCCATCGATATTTAATTAATATAAAATAGAATAATTTTCGCATTTAGTATTAATTATAAAGTTAGTTATTTAAAAAATAACTCACTAAACCAGAATGACCTAGATAATCAGAATAAAATTATTTCTATTGCACACCAACAACTTTATAAAACACCGTCACGTCTTTCCCCAAACAGGGTTGGCAGAGGTGTACTGGGTACACCCACTTTTCGTCGACGATGTTCGATCCTATGTAATAGGGGCCCAGATTATTACCATCATAGCGGGCATAATACCAGACTTAGGACTGATACTGGATTTTTTCTATCGAAAAATTACTTTTTTGTCCGACCTAGGATTTGAACCCAGGACTCGTGATTGCCAAGCGGGACTAGACAAACGAGACAGGCTCATTTAAAAAAAATGGCGTGAACTGTCAGGAGTCCGAAATTGTACCTAGTATTGTGGCTATTATAGGCTTGCCCTTATTACGGATCTAACATCGTTGGCGAAATGTTAGTGTACAATATACACCTCTGCCTCTTCGAGGAAGAAATCGCGTAAGAGACAAATTCTTTATTTTATCAGATTTCTTATAAAAAGATTGCTTGAATATTAAATACAAGATCTACTTCCTCGTTGGTCTGGTGGTAAAGCGTATCGCTTTGTGATCACGAGGTCCTGGGTTCTAATCCTAGGTCGGACAAATGTAGTTTTTCTAACGAAAAATTCCCAGTATGAGTCCGGAGACTGGAATTGTGCCCGATATATGGCAATAGGCTCGCCCCCTATTACATGGGACCTAACATCGTCGGCGAAACGTGGGTGTACTCAGTACACCTCTGCCACCCCCTCTGGGGAATATAGGCGTGACGGTGTGTGTGTTGTACAAGATCTGCACTAATGTAAAAATATATGTTGACATAACTTGACTATGATCCAATTGACGGTCTATTTGGTCATGGTAAGATAGTCTAGGTCTTTCCCTTTACCTGCATCATTCTACTTTCGCATTGTATATCTTTGTTCTTATTTTTTCTTTCAATATTGTAAAATCTTGTGTTTTAAAAGCCTTTAATTGATCTCGAAACTCTGTATTATTAAAAGTATAAAAAATAATGTTAGCCCTGTTAAGAAACTGTCCCACCGTTGGGCACGGGCCTCTTCTCAAACTGAGAGGGTAGTTAAAGTATATTATGATAATATGTTAACTTATTCATTAATGTTGACATACGATTTTAATCTTTTTTTAATATCATCGTAGACCGTGTCTTATCTATCTATTTGTATGAAATGAACTATGAGAGTGGAGGAAGCCAGAGGTCTGTAAGGAAAGAACCTGTTGGAACTTTGTACTCTCTGCCTATCCCGCAAGAGATAAGTGTGTTGATATAGACAGACAGAAGAGGCACGTAGTGATACGTATTATATTGTTAAAAATGGTTATATAAAAATTGCATATGCCGGAACGTTTAAATTATATCTATCTATCTATATCATCACGCCAGCTCCCTCGCGGGGTAGGCAGAGAGTACAGAGTTCCAACAGGTTCTTTCCTTACATACCTCTCTGGCTTCCTCCACTCTCATAGTTCGTCTCATACACACTCGCCGGTTACGGAGACTCTTGACTTGCCCTTCAGCTAAGACACGGTCTATTTGGTCATGGTAAGATAGTCTAGGTCTTCCCCGGCACCTACATCCTTCCACTTTCGCATTGTATATCTGTTTTGTCATTCTTTCTTCTGGTATCCTTTCTATATGCCCAAACCAACGGAGCATACCCTTTCTCATCTTTACACCGATACTATCTTTCATACCTACTCGCTTTCTTACTACGCTGTTGCGAATACGGTCGGTCAGCGTGACTCCGCACATCTTCCGCAGAGATCGCATTTCGACCGCATTTATCCTGCTTTCGTTCTCCTTCTTACATACCCAACTCTCACTGCCATATAACAGCGTTGGGACAAGCACTCCGTTATGCATGGCCAGCTGCGCCTTTTGGCTTACGTGCCGGCTCCCAAGTAGCCTTCCCATCGCACCATTCACTCTATTACCTGCATTCACTCTTCTCTCTATATCAGCGGTGTATTTCCCATCCTTACTGAAGGCGCATCCAAGATATACAAACTCATTCACTTGCTCCAGCACATCGTACCAGCACATAAATTATATGATACTATCTATCTATCTATAACCTCACGCCAGATCCCTTGCGGGGTAGGCAGAGAGTACAGAGTTCCAACAGGTTCTTTCCTTACATACCTCTCTGGCTTCCTCGACTCTCATAGTTCGTCTCATACACGCTCGCCGGTTACGGAGACTCTTGACTTTTCCATCAGATAAGACTCGGTTTATTTGGTCGTGGTAAGATAGTCTAGGTCTTCCCCGGTACCTGCATCCTTCCACTTTCACATTGTATATCTGTTTTGTCATTCTTTCCTCTGGCATTCTTTCTATATGCCCGAACCAACGGAGCATGCCCTTTCTCATCTTTACACCGATACTATCTTTCATACCTACTCGCTGTCTTACTATGCTGTTGCTAATGCGGTCGGTCAGCTTCACTCCGCACATCTTCCGCAGAGCTCGCATTTCTACCGCATTTATCCTACTTTCATTCTCCTTCTTACATACCCAGCTCTCGCTACCATATAACAGCGTTGGGACAAGAACTCCGTTATGTATGGCCAGCTGCGCCTTAGGGCTTAAGTGCCGGCTCCCGAGTAGCTTTCCCATCGCACCATTCACTCTGTTCCCTGCACTCACTCTTCTCTCTATGTCAGCGGTGTATTTCCCATCCTTACTGAAGGCGCATCCAAGATATACAAACTCATTCACTTGCTCCAGCACATCGTTACCAACCACAATCCTTACATTCGTTCTGGTTTCTTCCCTTTCAAAACCATAATCTTGGTTTTCTTCACATTCAAGTGTAAGCCATTGATCATGCAGTCGTTTTTCATAACTGTGACTAGTGTTTGCAGATCAGTGGCTGTTGGCGCTATTAAAACCGCGTGATCTGCATAAAGTAGATGGTTTACCACTAAGTCACCCATTTGTACACCTTCATTCATCGCTTTCAGTCTTTGAAGACTTTTGTCCAGATATATTATAAACAGTCTAGCGGACAACACGCAACCCTGCTTGACGCCGATTTTAACGTCAAACCAGGGTGACCTGTTACCACCCACCCGTACGCATGCCTTGCAGTCCACATAAGTGGACTGGACGGCTCGCAACAGAGTGCCATCTATACCATACTCTGGCAAAATGTCCCAAAGTCTCTTTCGCACAACTCTGTTAAATGCCTTCTCCAGATCTACAAAACCGCAGAAAACCTTCCGGCCCACTGCCAGATGCTTCTCTGCGATGTTGCGGAGTGAGAAGACTTGGTCCGAACATCCTCTTCCAGACCTGAAACCCCCTTGTGCCTCGCACAACATATATGATACTCGTATAATTTTATTATAAAAACTCGTATTTTTAAAAGCCGTTTTTTATTGATATAACGACACTTCGTATCATTAAACGTATTTTATGATATGATGACTTATTTATATTGGCACATGATATTAGTTTTTTAACAAGCTTTTATTTATTTTGCAATGTTCGTCTGTCTATTTTTCCGGCTCAAATCTTGTGATTAATTTATCAAGCACTTGCGGGTATCCGATTGAGCTGAAATTTTGCATACGTATGTAAAGTCGATGACAATGCAATAATATGGTACCATGAAGCTGGTCTGATGATGGAGTCAGAAGGTGACCATATGAAAGTGTGAACTATACAACATAACCCCCTTGTTTTTAGGTTTGTTAGATTGGTATTGACGAGTACTTTACAACCTGATAGTGTTCAGGGTCTGATGATAAAGCCAATGGAACCACCCGACTACTCAATATAACCTCACCGTGTTTGGGCTCGTTGGCTTTGAATTGATGAGTATTTTAGACCCGTATGGTGTCCAAGGTCTGATGGAGCCAGAAGGAAGCCATAGGAACTCCCAACTGAGTAAGATATCTTCGTTGTGTGTTTGCTAAAAAAGCTTATTAACTTTTTTTACTTATTAAAACACACGTAGCCCCACACTAAGATTTATTCCTATATCGTAGGTGCGTTTACAAACATAAAGACACACAAATACTCAGACCGAAACAAATAATTATGGGTCACACGAAGATTTGTCCCGTGCGGGAATCGAACCCACGACTAATCGATACAGTGGGAGGAGTGTTCACCCATGGTCACGGGATGGACTGAAGTGTTAGACGTTCAGATGGCATAGTTGCTCCGGGGTACCCTCGAACTTCTTAATTATTTTTGTTGGTCCGATCTGCGCAGAATGAGCTCACGGTGTTTTGGAGTCTTGCAGTGTTATACTTGGTGTTGGGTTGTACTGTTTACGGATTATACTTTTGGAGAATACTTCATGTGTGTGTGTGTGAATGATCTACGCTGTTGGCCGCGGGGCCTTTACAGCTTCACCGGACAAGAGGGCGAGCGTGCGACCACTACGCTTGAGCCAGAAGGGCAAAGGGGCAACTAGTTCAAGGGCGCCTCAATGAGAAACGGCCTTGTCTTGGGCAGTCGCTATGGGAGAGGGCGTACACTAGGTGTCTCGCCGTGGTGCTTTGCACCGGCCGGCGGGCAAGGGATTCTTCGACCTCGCCGGCGAGGTCGGTGTCTGATCCTGTGTGCGGTATCTGTATCCGAAATAAGGAATGTAAGGGCATCGGGAGTGTCGGTGAGAACATGCCGCGGACGACGGTAGCGACTGATAGGAGAGGAGTTAGGTTCGTAGTTGGCGGCGGCTACGATAAGCGAATTTCTATGATTGGACGCGTTCGCGAAATATTGGGTTGTCGCCTTTTTAATAAAGGCGGATAATACATCGTCTAAACTTACGTTACGCGCATTCATCGTTGATACCAACGAGGCAGTAATTTTAAAATATTAGACCGGTTTACGCCCTCTTGTATGGAGGGGAGGCCCCCATTAGTAGGGCATTGGGACATAATGTTAGAAGTTCACATCAAGTTGTGAAAGAAATTCCTGCATAACTAGTTTGTCCGGTATAACGTACAATATTTGTTTAGCATCGCTTAAGAGTGAAAACCTTTGGAATGCAATCCATACTTCCATACTAATATCATAAATAAAGTCATTGTCTGTCTGTCTGTTACGTTTTTACGCCAAAACTGCTAAAAAGCGTTTGATTATTTGACAAGTTTAATTTTGATTGGTCGTTTTAAATAGTACCATTTATTTAGTTGCATAAAAGCTTGTTTATGAACCGAATTCTAAAAATGAGGTGGTTCTCAATTAGACTATAATTTTTTTTTTGTATGTATGTATGTTACGCAATCATTCCGCCAATTATGAATCGATTTTGATGATTCTTTTTGCATTAGGTTCAGTATAGCTCCAAGGTGGTCCCATTTTAATTTCATCGGTATTGGACTTTGGACTTGGAAGATACACCAGGGAACTCCTTAACGACAAACAATACGAAGGCGTAGATTGAGATATTATGGATATTATGTCAATCCTATAGGTACCCTGCCATAGAACTAATCAGAATATTAACCGACTTCAAAAAGGGAGGAGGTCGACAATTCGTCTGTGTTTTTTTATAACGTCTTTATTTATGAAATGATTTTGATGATTCTTTTTGCGTTGGGCTTAGTACAGTTTAGAGGTGGTCCCATTTTAATGAAATCGGTATTGAACTTTGGACTTTTAAGATACATCAGGGGACTCCTTAACGGCGAACAGCACGAATGTATAGATTCCGTAATTATGGGTATTATATCAATCCTGTAGTAAATAATTCACTTGTTACTTAAAATTGTAAAATAAAAATCTTTAAAAAAAACTTACTTCGTTAAGCAAAAAATAAATATTTGTAGTCGGGGCCAATTACCCGACTGCACTAACCGGTACCGACTTCAAATATTTATTTTTCGCTTTTTGAAGTCGGTTTTATTTGAAATGAAGCTTTGCAGCACCCATGGTCACGGGAGGCACTCGAAACGTCGGGAACTAAAAATCGAAAATAAACCGCGATAAAATCCGTAAAATAGTTTTATTTCATGTGTAATATTCGCGTAAATCTAAGAACTCAGTCGGTTTTATTTTTTTAAAAAGATTTTTATTTTTATTAATTTATATTACAACACGCAGGAATAATGTAGCTTTCTGCCAGTGAAAGAATTTTCAGAATCTTTGCCACCAACTCAAAATAAACTGTAGTCTGAGTGAAATAAAATTCAGAGAACTTTTATTGATAACTGAAAATTTATAGAACAATTGGCGAACGGGTACTTCACAAATATTAAAAACAAGTTCGCCCCGTACTGAGGAGCGAACGGATACCGTAAAAGGGGCGAAAGACTCTTTCAAATTACAGGGGCGAAAACAGGAGGCGAACGGGTGCGACATCCGTGAAATTCACAGATACAAACACACAGACAGGAACAGTTGCGGGTCACACAAGGATTTCCTCGTACAAGATTGTATCCATATAAATATCATGAGTTCCCACAAGTTCTTTCGTTAGAGACCTCGCTCGCTTCCCCTCTCATAGTTCGTCTCATACACGCTCGCTTGTTACGGAAATTCTTAATAAATATTTTGATTAATTTTGCTATAATTTGATGTATATTTATTCAATTGATTGTCCTTTATATTGTATAATTAAGTTCGAAATAAAATAATAATTCTTAAAATTTAAACAAAACTGATGAAATGTGACCTTAAATGGAAATTATGATTTTAACATTAGTAGTATTTTTAGATTTATTAATTCATTTTGTGGATTGCCTTGATTAAATAATCACACAGGAAGTTTAAAAAATTACAGCTAATTCGAAATATGTCGTATCATGGTCGTATCCTATTATTTGAAGATCACAATTAATGGAATGTTAAGCAGTAATTTTTCATTTTAGTAACATTTTTAATTTGTATATAGACATACTCTATGCTTTTAATAATTGCTTGAGTGTGTTCGCAAAAGGTAAGTGTCTCTATGGTGTTCAGTTGTGAAGCGATGACTGATGACAGCTGTCAGATGACGATTTACCGATGACTGATAGTCGATGTAAGATGGCGGACGGCGCTGCGTTGTTATTCGAGTGGCAACGGGGCGAGCGGTCGGACGTGTCGCGGAGTAGTTAACCACACAGCATTCCATGTGACAACATTAATCTCCAACTCGGATATTCTGCTACCGAATCAAAAAGTTAGGACATCAAGGAAGTTTAGTGTACCGGACAAGACCCTAGTGTTATTTCAAGATTTCCTTCTTCTTCGGCCACCATGCAGACGACTAAAAACGAAGATAAACCCTTCATCCGTCGTGAGTGTCCGTCCGTCCGTCAAAAGAGTGAATACCACGTATTGGCTAGCGCGTGAAACGGCCTGCAATATGGAACAACGATCTTGGGAAGATCGCAGGAAGTCGTTGGATGCAGGTGCCATCGGACCGGTTGCGTCGGAGAGCGATTGGAGATGCCTATGTAAAGCAGTTGACAAGTGAGTTGACAGTTGATAAACTGAGATAATGATGATGAAACCCAACGTTAATTGACCCAACGTACTATCCGATAGCCAATCTGTAAGCCGGATTTACACAAAACCGCCTGGTGTTCTATGCTTAAACCTGTTCATTATACTAATAACAATTAAAACCACATAAATAAAGAATTGCCTCGTTTGTCTAGCCCAACGTTTCCCAAACAGTGGGTCATCCGGCACCGGGCCACGAAAATAAAATACGAGTCACAGCATCGTCTCATTGTTTACAATCAATCTTACTCGTTCAAGTGTCGCTTTGAGTCAACGAGAACGCTCGCTCCGCTGTTGCACTGAGGAGTGAGTGATGGTGGTAACACGTCCTCTGTAGCTTTTGTTTTAAAGGCCCTGCGCCCCGCGTATTGTTCCCTCCCACTACCACATGTTACACCACGAAACCACATGAAACAAGTTTTTTTATTTGGCCTATCGGCACTAGGAGGCTTAAATAATTTGTGGTGGGGCACGATGGGGAAACATTAAAATAACTGGGCCAGGGCATAATAAAGATTGGGAAACGCTGGACTACTTCCTGCCGTGTAGGAGGGAATTACAAACACGCAGACCGTAATTTTATATACACGGTAGTGGCTGGGTGCTTGCATCGACTTGGGATCCGGTAATTACTATAATCAAATCCAAAACCAAGCATAACACTGCAAGACCTCAAGACACCGTAAGCTCATTCTGCGTAGATCGGACCAACAAAATTAATTAAGAAATTTGAGGGTACCCCGGGTCCTTTCCGTGAGCATAGGTGCTGCAAAGCACTCGAAACGTTGGGAACTTAATAATCAAAAACAAACCTGATTTCATGTGTAATATTCGCGTAAATCTAAGAACTCAGTAGACACGGTGTAAGTTTAGTCGTCCTGAAGCGAAGGCTTACGTGATATATCCAATGTCTACTGTTCACTAGTAATAAAAACGAATAAAGAACATTTTAATATGTAACATCTACCTACGGAACTTTAAGAAGATCATAGCTAAGGTGAAATTCCGGAACACCGAAGGTATCTACAGGCCAGCTGACGAGACGCGTCGCCTTTCAATGTCATTTTTGACGGACAAGTTAGCGCACTGGTTGAGCTTAAGCCAATCCACCAACTGAGTCTTGTAGTCGCAGGTCCGATTACCGCACGGGAAAAATCTCTGTGTGGTCCACAATTATTAGTTCCGGTTTGTGTATGTGGAGTTTCATGTTTGTAAACACACCCACGACACAGGAATAAATCCAAGTGTAGGGCTATGTTTATTAAAAAAGCCTGCGCTCGGTATAGGTGTGTTATGCCCAAAATTAGTATTTTTATGAACATGTTACTTGTTGAATTGTTCTATTTTTTTTTAGTACCAGTGAACTACACTAGATACATCACCTAGGTTTCGCTCGAGGACGACTAAAATTACACTGTGTATAAAGATTTCGGTAGTGCTGGAGTACTATTACACTTAAAATTGCAGAATATGTGATGTTACACCAGGGCAGGGGGGCACCTATGATAAGGACGTAATGACGACAGCGGGGCTCTAAAAATCAGGAATACCGTGCCCCCCTAACTCATTTCTCCTTTTGCAATAATTACCCCAAAGGACATTGTCGAAAATTGCCCCAGAACCAACAAACATTTGACCCATGCCATCATTATTTATCTCTTTTATTAAAATAATGGCAAATAACCGTATCTAACGGACAATTCGCAATCTAAAACGATTATTTCAAAGTATTGTAAGCAGTTATATCGAAGTAAGCAAAGATAGCCTAGTGGTTAGACCGTTGGACTGCAAAGTCAGAGGTCTCGGGTTCAAACCCAGGCACGCATCTCTGTCTTTTCGAAAGTATGTGCGTATTAAAACTTAATTATCACTTGCTTTAACGGTGAAGGAAAACATCCTGAGGAACCGTCATACCTAAGAGTTTCACGAAGGTGTGTAAAGTTCGCCAACCCGCACTGGACCAGCGTGTTGGAATATGGCCTAAACCCTCTCAGTTTGAGAGGAGGCCCGCGCCCAACGGTGGGACAGTTTCTTAACAGGGCTAACATTATAATATCGAAGTTGCCGACACCTTTACTGAATGTCAACGCACACAATATAACCTCATACGTATTAATGGCTACGTAATAGGGAATATGCGTATAATTCAAATAAGGGTCAAATATTTTTTTTACAAACATTATCGCATTAGAATAATGTCTATACAAATATTTTTTTTAATAACATTACTTTTTTATGTAGAAAATAATTATTGAAAGTACAAAAAATGAGAGGGAAACTCAAAGTAGCGGGAACGCCACCAGATCGAATATGACGTCAAAGTCTACAATACAAATGTCAACAAGTGCATATTTGTTGGATGTTTGCTATTGAGTTAGTTTTATTGTTATTTTTTGTTGTCGATTTACACAAAGACAAAATTTTAGTTTAAATTATTTAAGTTAATTCTTACGTTAAAGTGATCTTCACAGCAATATAAACAAGTTGATGGAGATACCATGTCTCTTTTTCTGATTTTACACCACTTTCTCCTTATGTCCGCACCTATCGGGTGCATTTCTTATTGTATTTTTACACCTAGGCACAACACAGTGTTGTTCCATTGTATAATAGTCGCAAAATACAAAATAAAAATAAATTACAGAATAAAATACTTCTACAGCTGTTCACTAATTGATTGTTATAATAGATTTTGACGTCACGCCAAGCGCGCCAAAATGGCGGGCGTTTAAAATGCTCTTATCTGTTTGCTATCTTCAACATTTTTTTTTGCAGTTATATATTGATGTAATCTATCGTATAAAAATATAAAAAAAATACACGCATATTCCCTATTACTACCACAAAACCTTATACTTTTTGTGCAAAATTGCGATTCCCCGCTTGTCCGTTTTATAAGAAATTCCTTAAAAGAATTAATGGGTGATTTTAAATTATACAAGTATTTTTTCATTGCTGTTGGTTTTGGGGCAAATCATGTGTGGGCGACAGAATAATGTCGTTTTGTGTGTGTGTGTTTGTGTGTATATTTATCCATCTAAATCATAACGCCAGATCTCTTACGGGGTGACAGAGAGTACAGAGTTCCAACAGGTTCTTTCCTTACAGACCTCTCTCATAGGTCGTCTTATGCTCGCCGGTTACGGAGACTTAAGAACATTACAAGAAGTATAAACTGTATAAGTGCCTTATTACCGTATTTAACAATACGTGCTTTGAATTATTCAAATATAAAGTAAATTGCTTGCATAACTTTATTTTTAAATCACTTAATAAAAGATCCTATCCATTTAATGTCTGTCCGTATAGAAGTTGAATTTGTCGACGGTTTGGACTAGTGGTTAGAGCTTGTCCGTTCCGCTCACTCGATATACTAGTTACGGGTTCGACCCACGCATGAAACAAATTGTTAATCTATCTATCTATATCATCACGCCAACTCCCTCGCGGGGTAGGCAGAGAGTACAGAGTTCCAGCAGGTTCTTTCCTGACAGACCTCTCTAACTTCCTACACTCTCACAGTTCGTCTCATACTCGCTCGCCGGTTACGAAGACTCTTGACTTGCCTTTCAGATAATACACGGCCTATTTGATCTTGGTAAGATAGTCTAGGTCTTTCCCGGTACCTACATCCTTCCAATTTCGTTTGTCACAAACTGTTAAAAAAAAATTAAAAACCTTCACGCCTATAATCACCGAGCGGACATGGCAGACGTATACTGTGTACACTCTTAAGATTTTGAGTCGGTCCGCCCACTGGCTTGAGTAGTCGCGGGTTTGATTCCCGCACGGGACAAACTTTTGTGAGATCCACAAATGTTCGTGTTGGTCTGTGTTGAATTGTGGGTTACACCAAGATTTGTCCCGTGCGGTTATCGAATCCGCGACTATTGGTAATCCGTGGGCGAAGCGGCTTAAGCTCTTAACTTCTGCGCTAAATCTTCGGTCTATTTACTCTTAAATTAGACATCTTGTTCCGCTAAGTAACCGAAGTAAGTAGATATATAAAATTTTGCACGCGTTTATTAATAAAAAGACGCTTAAAAGGGTTCGAAGAACAACTTAAGTCGTTGGACCCTATCTCCATCCAATGCGAACTGTCATTGAACCGGGATGGAAGTCTTAGGGCTATTGCACATGATAATTTTAGCGTCGACGACCGGCGATTTTGCGACTGTTTCGAAATTGTATCGCGTTTTGTCGACTTGCTGCGAACGCGGTGTCAAAAGTAGGTATAACGATTTAAAAAAGAGACTCGTACTATCCCTTTTACCTATGTTTCTAATAATATATATATATATATATATATATATATATATATATATATATATATATATATAATAATAATAATATAAGCCCTGTTAAGAAACTGTCCCACTGCTGGGCACGGGCCTCCTCTCCAACTGAGAGGGTTTAGGCCATAGTCCACCACGCTGGCCCAGTGCGGGTTGGCGAACTTCACACACCTTCGAGAAACTCTTAGGCATGCAGGTTTCCTCACGATGTTTTCCTTCACCGTTGACGCAAGTGATAATTAATTTTAAATACGCACATGCTTTCGAAAAGACAGAGGTGCGTGCCTAGGTTTGAACCCGAGACCTCTGACTTTGCAGTCCAACGGTCTAACCACTAGGCTATCACTGCTTAAATTCTAATGTTTATCCTATGTTTCTTAAATAAATAAATTTAATCTGAATTTGAAAGGATTTATTTCTCTGTTGTCGTTTACAAATATGAAAATTCAACACAAATACCCAGACTGGAACAAAAAAATGTGGGTCGCACCAAGATTTCTCCCGTGCGGGAATCGAACTCGTGACTATTGGAGCCAGTGACAGGAGCGGCTTAAGCTGTTAACCACTGCACCAAATCGTGAACTGCGGCAAGAATTTTCTTGCGCGGGTGAAATTTTTGTCAGCCCGTGATTCCAGTCTACATCATCATCTCAGCCTATACTTGTCCACTGCTGAACATAGGCCTCCCCAATCGCTTTCCAGCGTAACCGGTCCGATGCCACCTGCATCCAACGACTTCCTGCGATTTTGGATTTTGGATTGCTGGATGTTTGTGTTCTCGAGTTCTTTAAAAAGTACCTTAGTGCACATGAAGGCAAGCTTTGAATAAACCTTAGCACTGGTACGTGTCACGTTGTGGCAAGCATCTATCACAAAGTGAGATAATGTAACTTTTGCTACAAAAAAAGTTGTTGAGGCGTCTCTAGTGCACTGTACAAAATCAATGTATATACAAGTAGTATCGTCAATAACTAGCAAGACCTCAGACACTACGATTAGATAATTGCTTCACAAATTTTAATACAAAAACCAATTGAAATAAAACTATTTTACGGATTTTATCGCGGTTTATTTTTTTATTTTTAGTTCCCGACGTTTCGAGTGCTTTGCAGCACCCATGGTCACGGGAGGGACTGAGGTGTTAGACGTCCAATAGGCATAGTTGCTCCGGGGTACCCTCAAACTTCTTAATTATTTTTGTTGTTGTTGGTCCGATCTACGCAGAATGAGCTCACGGTGTCTTGAGGTCTTGCAGTGTTATGCTTGGTTTTGGATTTGATTATATTAATTACCGGATCCCAAGACGATGGAAGCACCCAGCCATCTTCTCTATTGAAATTAGGATGTTTTTTAATTTCAATAGCCTCGCGAACCATCCTTGGTAGGAATCGGTGTTCTTTCACGAGGATTTGTGGTCTATCAAATCTGATGTTATGGCGGGTGCGGTCAAGGACATGTTCACAGACTGCAGACTTCTTTGAGCGACGGTAAAAAAATAAAAAAAAATAAAAAAAATAAACCGCGATAAAATCCGTAAAATAGTTTTATTTCATGTGTAATATTCGCGTAAATCTAAGAACTCAATACAAAAACCAATTTTCCAAATTTGACATTTTTAACCCCTTTTTTACTCACTTTTAGACCCCAATTAACAATAAAACGTCTATGAGTGCGTATTAAGAAATACGTTTTTGAAATGCATTTGAAATCTCAAGCAAGAATAAAAATAGATTGTTATAGCGCACTGAAGGAGTAACAGCATTTTTTTGCAAATTAAAAATAAATGTAAGTTACCTTAAAAAATTAATGGAATTAGTTCAGTCATCATAATCATGTAGAACAAACTACTTTCAGGTCTTGCGTTAATTATGTTACAGCTTGTAGATGCCATATAGCGCGAAGATCGGCCGAGCGTTGGGGCAGAGAGATTCTAGAGTGGAGACCACGTATTGGCAAGCGCAGCGTGGGACGGCCGCCTGCCAGATGGACCGACGACCTTGTGAGGATCGCAGGAAGTCGTTGGATGCAGGTGGTATCGGACCAGCTGCGCTAGAGAGCGATTGGGGAAGCCTATGTTCAGTAATGGGCAAGTATAGGCTGCGATGATGATGACTATGATATAGACAAAACTATTTTGCCTTGCTTACAAGGTCGACAAATTTTGTAGGGCGCGAGAAAAGTCTTGCACGATTATGTCGGCATGTATAGAAAGAAAGAAGAAAGAAAGAAAATTTATTTATTTTGATAAGCACACACAGTCCAAAAACAAAGCAAAAACAATAAATTGTATTTAATTCTATATTAAATGAATCTGGACACATGTTGTCATCAAAATGGGTTCCCCATTCAGCTAAAAGCTGTAACACGGTCGTAACCGTGCTACAGCGCTGATTTTCAATGAGGGCCCAAAGTGACGTGCGAGCATTGAGTCAAACTAAAACAAGTATTTCGCAGTGTTATAAAATTATAACTGTATAATTCTGCACTTAACACATAATAAGTGCTAGGGATTACGCAACATGCCCCACTCCCCCAATCTGCCGTCAGAACAGGCCGAACTGCCGTATAAACGCCCTTATCCTGGTCTCGATATGTTGCAACTGCAGGTAATCACAAAACAAATAAGGATTTAAAAATAGACTTTTTTATGTTATTTCTGATACAAAGCGAGTCGGTATGAAATACAGTATCGGTGTAAAGATGAGAAAGGAATGCTCCGTTGGTTCGGGCATATAGAAATAATCTCGGAGGAAAGAATGACAAAACAGATATACAAGGTGTAACATACCCGTAAACAACGCAAGACCTCAGAGACCCCAATTAGATTATTGCTTTACGAATTCAATACGAAAACTTCCAATTTTAAGGCGTTTTCTACCAATGTTTTAAGCTCTTTGGTACCCAAATTAACCATAAAATTTAATAAATAATTAACTTTTGTATGCGTATTGACACTCACAGTGGGACTAGTCCACAAATTCAAAGTCGCACAGCGGGCTATGGAGCGAGCTATGCACGGCGTCTCTTTGAAGGATAAAATTCGTAACCAGGTAATCCGACAAAGAACCAAAGTTACCGACATAGCTCGCAGACTCAGTAAGCTAAAGTGGCAGTGGGCTGGTCACATCTGGACGGCCGATGGAGCAAGCGTGTCCTAGAGTGGAGACCGCGACTTGGTAAGCGTAAGGTAGGACGGCCCCCCGCTAGATGGACCGACGACCTCAAAGAGGTCGCTGGGACAGAATGGATGCGGAAGGCGGAGGACCGTGTGCAATGGCGCGTGTTAGGAGAGGCCTATGTCCAGCAGTGGACTGCGATAGGCTGATTGATTGATTGATGCGTATTGAGGTGTGTGTAATAGAAATCTATATATTAATAAGTGAAGCAAAAACATTGTACACCTTTTTACGCAAATTGCGCGGACGGAGGAGTATGAAATTTCCCACATTTATAGTTTATATAGAGAAGGACTGCAGAATGCTAATATTTTTTTAAAATTATGCATAAAACATACATTAAATCAATGAAAAAAACATTATACACTGCCATGTATTTGACACAATACACGTCAAATTGATGTTTGTCTTTAATATTATTTGTCTATAGTCTTACTAAATGTCAAACATAACCAGCAAACGATGAAAGAGTGGGTCGAATATCGACCTATGGGCGACCACTAGTACATTTAAAATAGCCGTAATGCTTTGATTATTAATAAATTTTGTTTAATACAGCGAACAGAACGAGTAACAGCATTTTTTGAAAATTAAAAAATAAATTAAATAAATTTAAAAATGGTTGGAATCGATTCAATTGTCGATTCAGAACAAACCACTTTCAGGTCTTGCGTTGATTATTTTACACCTTTTACAATGTGAAAATGAACGGATATAGGTACCAGGGAAGACCTAGACTATCTTACCATGACCAAATAGACTGAGTCTTATCTGAAGGACAAGTCAAGAGTCTCCGTAACCGGCGAGCGTGTCTGAGACGAACTATGAGAGTGGACGAAGCCAGAGAGGTATGTAAGGAAAGAACCTGTTGGAACTCTGTACTCTCTGCCTACCCTGCAAGGGATCTGCCGTGGTGATATAGATAGATAGATAGATTTTTCATACAAGAATCATACCTTTATTTTTACCAGCGATAAAGTATTGATACTACTACTAAGCAAATATAAGTTAAATCAAGCGTTTTGCTATTTTGTAACCAACAAATATGTGTTGCAGTCTGTGTGTTTGTGTATATGAATTTAATGTTTGTTAACGCACCCACTGCCTCGTTGGTCTGGTGGCAAAGCGCATAGCTTTGTGATCACGAGGTCCTGGGTTCAAATCCTAGGTCGGACAAATGTAGTTTTTCTAACGAAAAATTCCCAGTATGAGTCCGGAGTCTGGAATTGTGCCCGGTATATGGCAATAGGCTCGCCACCTATATCATGGGACCTAACATCGTCGGCGAAACGTGGGTGTACTCAGTACACCTCTGCCACCCCCACTGGGGAATATAGGCGTGACGGTGTTTAACGCACCCACGGTACAGGAATAATTCCTAGTGTTAGGCAAGGTTATTTTAAAAGAGAACAGAAATTGCAGCATAGGATTATATTCCTGTGTTATGGGTACATTAAAATTCACATATACAAATACTCAGACTGAAACACACATTGTTGATCACACAAAGATTTGTGCCGTGCGGGAATCGAACCTGCGACTATTAGACACATTGGGCGGAGCGGCTTAAGCTCCTAACCACTGCGCTAAATCATCCGTGGTGTAATGGTACTTTATGTCATTGGAGTACCAATAAATGATAATTTCACGAAGTTTTGTTTGTTTGTTTGGAAAGGGGTCTCCTTGTGTCTAATACGATATTCCAGCATAAGGACATACATATGTATACGTGGAGAAGGAATGAACAAAAAAGCATGATAGATCTGATCCTGGTTGATAACCGTCTCCGAAGCAAACTACAAGATACGCGTGCGTATAGAGGCCCCACTCTGGAATCAGACCACTATCTCGTAGTTGCGCGGTTTAGTGGTCTGTTCAGGAAGTGGAGGCACTGGCGAGAGCGTATCATCTTCGGAGACCTTGAAAGATTAAAGGTTGAAAAGTTGCAAGATGAGAGCGTGAGGAGAATGTATGAAGACAGAGTCCGGGACAAGCTTTTGACAGCAGGCTCTTCGGACTCAAATGTAGATGAATGCTGGAATAGCCTGAAAGAGAGTTTGGTGGAATCCGCGAAAGAAGTATGTGGTTGCTCAAAGAAGCATATTACAGCAAAAGGTGATGCATGGTGGGATGCGGAGTTGCAAAGCTCCGTAGAAAGTAAGAAGAAAGCGTGGCAGGACTATGTATCTTCTTTGAACCTGAATGCCAGTATGACAGAGATGAGGAAAGAAATATACCGGCAATGCAAGAATGCCACTAAAACTTTAGTGAAAGAAAAGCGTGAAAGAGCCAGTATGATTGAGGAGGAGAGGCTGGCGAAGAACTTCGAGAACAACACCAAACTCTTTTGGAGCAAGGTGAGAAAGGCTCGAGGTGATTCGTCAGGCTCCAGAATGGAAAGGATAAAATCTAAAGATGGTGACATTCTTGCAGACACACAAGCTGTGCTAAACCGGTGGAGTGAATATTTTGGAGAAATGTATGGAGATGACCCGGATGCTGATGCCGCAGACGTGCCTAAAGGCGAGATTGCGGCACCAGAATCAACGGAGGATATCACTATGGAAGAAGTTGAATGGGCGATAGGAAGTATGAAAAACGGTAAAGCTGGAGTAGACGTGATATCTGCCGAGATGATCAAATATGGTGGAACTTGCGTCCGGGACGCTTTCCGGGCCCTTGCAAACCTTTGCTGGAGGACCGGTAGAGTCCCTACAGATTGGCGCCGCGCAGTCATAGTACCCTTGTATAAAGGCAAGGGTTCACAATATGACTGCGCCAATTACAGAGCCATCAGTTTGATCAGCTTGGCAGCCAAGGTGTACGGTAAAATTATTGAACGGAGAATGCGCGTGAAGTCCGATGGAATGTTGTGCGAGGCACAAGGGGGTTTCAGGTCTGGAAGAGGATGTTCGGATCAAGTCTTCTCACTCCGCAACATCGTAGAGAAGCATCTGGCAGTGGGCCGGAAGGTTTTCTGCGGTTTTGTAGATCTGGAGAAGGCATTTGACAGAGTTGTGCGAAAGAGACTTTGGGACATTTTGCCAGAGTATGGTATAGATGGCACTCTGTTGCGAGCCGTCCAGTCCACTTATGTGGACTGCAAGGCATGCGTACGGGTGGGTGGTAACAGGTCACCCTGGTTTGACGTTAAAATCGGCGTCAAGCAGGGTTGCGTGTTGTCCGCTAGACTGTTTATAATATATCTGGACAAAAGTCTTCAAAGACTGAAAGCGATGAATGAAGGTGTACAAATGGGTGACTTAGTGGTAAACCATCTACTTTATGCAGATGACGCGGTTTTAATAGCGCCAACAGCCACTGATGTGCAAACACTAGTCACAGTTATGAAAGACGACTGCATGATCAATGGCTTACACTTGAATGTGAAGAAAACCAAGATTATGGTTTTTGAAAGGGAAGAAACCAGAACGAATGTAAGGATTGTGGTTGGTAACGATGTGCTGGAGCAAGTGAATGAGTTTGTATATCTTGGATGCGCCTTCAGTAAGGATGGAAAATACACCGCTGACATAGAGAGAAGAGTGAGTGCAGGGAACAGAGTGAATGGTGCGATGGGAAAGCTACTCGGGAGCCGGCACTTAAGCCATAAGGCGCAGCTGGCCATACATAACGGAGTTCTTGTCCCAACGCTGTTATATGGTAGCGAGAGCTGGGTATGTAAGAAGGAGAATGAAAGTAGGATAAATGCGGTAGAAATGCGAGCTCTGCGGAAGATGTGCGGAGTGAAGCTGACCGACCGCATTAGCAACAGCATAGTAATACAGCGAGTAGGTATGAAAGATAGTATCGGTGTAAAGATGAGAAAGGGCATGCTCCGTTGGTTCGGGCATATAGAAAGAATGCCAGAGGAAAGAATGACAAAACAGATATACAATGTGAAAGTGGAAGGATGCAGGGCAGGTACCGGGGAAGACCTAGACTATCTTACCACGACCAAATAAACCGAGTCTTATCTGATGGAAAAGTCAAGAGTCTCCGTAACCGGCGAGCGTGTATGAGACGAACTATGAGAGTCGAGGAAGCCAGAGAGGTATGTAAGGAAAGAACCTGTTGGAACTCTGTACTCTCTGCCTACCCCGCAAGGGATCTGGCGTGAGGTTATAGATAGATAGATAGATAGATTCACGAAGTTTTCGTAACGCGCTGCGTTACGTGTTTAATTGGTCTTAGCAAATAACGGCCCAGTATATTAAATTCTTTAACAGTGTTTCTATAACCATAGTATTTGAATAGATCTAGATATTCTAGATAAAACAACGATTACATCATTCCACGCACAAGATAATCCGACATATCTATTTATATAAGTACATACTGAAATAATCAGTAATACATCAACCACGTACTAAAACTTATTCAATAATCTACCTTACCTTTATAGATTTGAAGTTCCAAATCGATTGAAAATTTTATATAGTTAAGAATGTTGTTACAAAACTTCAATCCGTCACAGGAACCTTGATCTAATGCTAATAAGACCTATAAATCCTTACTAATACGCGATAATCGTCAAAAAGTTAAAAATATAACTTTGGAAAATGAACTTTAACACGTTGGAAACAAATGTTACATTGGTATACCAGATTGATAGAACTTAATATGTTTTACTATGAGAATATGTACAGATAATTTGACAGTGCTAAGTTAAAAAAAAACTTAATATTTGCATTGACGTTATACAGGTAAATTAAATAAGTGTTATGATAACAATATATAGGACAAAAAGTTACCGAAGTCTGTTTCATAATTTTAAATCTCGTATGATTTCTGGGTATTTCACTGAAAGTAGGAAAATTTTACTAAATGATAACCCTAATTTTACACCAACGCCCCCTTGGCAATGTCATCCACAGACAACAATATCTTTGTAGCACTATACTTCTATATTTTAAAAAAAAAAATATATATATATATATATATATATATATATATATATATATATATATATATATATATATATATATATGTCGTATCCTATTATTTGAAACTCAGTTACTGGAATGGCGAGCAGTTATTTTCATTTTAGGAACCTTGTAATCTTGTCGTAGACATACTTTATGATTGCTCGAGTGTGATTAGTTGTGAAGCGGTGACAGATGACATCTGTCAGATGTCATCACCGCTGACAGATAGCCGATGTAAGATGGCGGACGGCGCTGCGTTAGGAGTCTATTAGCAACGGGGCAAGCGCTCGGACGTATCGCGGAGCAGCTAACCTCACTGCATTCCATGTGACTTAATCGCCGGACGAGACACCTGTGTTATTTCAAGATTTCCTTTATGTTCGGCCGTCATGCGGACGACTATGAAAACGAAGATAAATCAACTTTTCACCGCTATTTTAATAACACGCGTTTCTTTTGTAATTTGACTTAGGTTTGACTTTACATTTGAATTTTTGGGATAGCATTATTCCAAGACTTAAGAGACACCTCCATTTTAAGTTTCTTTTAAATCCGTTCAGCCGTGGTAATATGGATAAATAAAAACAACTAATCCCCTAGGAATGTTTCATTTCCCGAGCTAAAACGTAGTCTTAAACAATCTCTGGAAAATCCTCCATTTTCCAGTGATGGTCTATCTAAAATCGGTTTTGCCGTTCTGGCACATTGCACAACTAACATTTTTGTTATAGAACAATTTGAACAGGTCCCCAGGCTTCCAGTCACCTGTGAAGAGGAAGAATTAATATCTTTAAGCCTTCATGCAGTCCGGTAAAATCCCACCAAATGCATATTGGTGTGATTTTATACACCACTTACACGGATAATATCGGCATGATATAGTGTGTAAACATCGCTACATATTTCAAATTACTATTTCACGACTTAAGATACTTTAATACATCTCTATCATCACAAAAGATCTATATCATCACAAAATTCCAACAACATTTCGATCTTAAGACCTCGTGATTGCCCAGGTACCAAAAATTACTGGACCATTAGGGTACGGCAAATAAAAAAAAAAACAAGCATAATCTGGGTGTAAGGGACCACGAATCAAATGTAAAGAGGAGATGGCATCATGAGATTTCCCTATATAATAAAGCATGCCACTGCGCGGGGTGGCGCGGGGAGACACGTTACACCCCGCTCACTTCTGTATTTGCCATCCAGCTGACAAAGATAGACTGACTTAAACCACACCCAATCAATAACGTCAGGGCCTAGTTGGGAGACACAGTGCACAGTTGCTTAGGCCGATAACTCTATATATTTTTTCAGTGTAAGGGACAGACCAGCCAAACCTGATACAGCAACCTTATCAGCAAACAACTTTTACGATGACGACATTTACCCCAATAAAACTTACATGTCTGAGTCTCATATTATAAATTCGAGAAAGAGTATTTTTTTTGTGTGACATAATTATAAATAAACAATTTTTGGATACATTTTTACTTATACTGTTTACGAAAAATTTCATAATTTCCAGGTTCCGGAAACCCTATCGGCCATAATAATAAAAAAAAACACCGTCACGCCTATATTTCCCAGAGGGGGTGGCAGAGGTGTACTGAGTACACCCACGTTACGCCGACGATGTAAGTTCCCATGTGATAGGGGGCGAGCCTATTGCCATATACCGGGCACAATTCTAATAAACGTTTTATAGCGGGTGAATAGTTACTTAGCTGGTAGAATAGACGAATTATGAGAGTGGAGGAAGCCAGAGCGGTCTTAAGGAAAGAACTCGTTGGAACTCTGTACTCTGCCTACCCTAAGGGATCTGGCGTTGTGACATAGATAGATTTGTAAAAAATAAACTACATCTATATGAAAGATTTAATAGTAGACGGCATGCTAGCAAAATTAAGATCCCGAAATAGAATTGCTTTATTTAATACAAGTGTTTTCTACATGGCTTCGAGAGTTAATAAAAAATTGCCTAATTATATAATTGAAATCAAAAGCATTGAAGTGTTTAAACATAAATTTAAATATTTTTATAGAATAGGACCTATCTATCTATATCATCACGCCAGATCCCTTACGGGGAACGCAGAGAGTACAGAGTTCCAACAGGCTCTTTTCTTACATACCTCACTGGCTTTCTCTACTCTCATAGTTCGTCTCATACACGCTCGCCACTTACGGAAACTCCTGACTTGTCCTTCAGCGAGCTTAAATTTATCGGTCATGGCTCGAGGCCTAACAGCGCCTCCATAGAGCGTCTGGTTGTGCAGGGGAAAGTGGAAGCAACTAGACTACGTGGTAGGTCACCAATGCGTTGGACAGCCCAAATTAAGTCCGTAGTGGGAGATGCTTTGATCGAGTGCACCAAAATCTCAAATGATCGAACTTAATGGAGAGATATCGCAAGGCGAGCCTCATCAGCCTCCAGTGACTAAACCACATCGTGACCACGACCACTCTGTCATGAGTGAAGTGAATAAGAAGTGAAGAAGATGGGGGTTAAAAGTTGTGATGTAACTCATCAAAACGTTTTTAAACTAATCAATCTAAGGCCCACTTGCACTAACCAGAGTTAGCGTTAGCTGTAGACTAACTCGAGGTTAAACGTAAAATTGCCAACAACCTCGAGTTAGTCTAATGTTAACTTTGGTTCGTCCAAGTGGGCCTAAGCCAATTCACCGTCACGCCTACATTCCCCAAGAGGGGTGGCAGAGGTACACTGAGTACACCCACTTTTCGCCGACAATGTTAGGTCCCATGTAGGCTCGCGCCAATTGCTATATACCGGGCACAATTTAATCCAGACTCCGGACTAATACTGGAAAGTTTTCGTTAGTAAAACTACATTTGAACCCTGGACCTCGTGATAACAAAGCGCTGTGCCAATAGACCAACGGGGCAGTCAAGTCAATACAATACAATAGCTGAAATATTTTGATTAAATTTACTTGAAATCATCTTTTTTTAATAACCCTTTTCTGAAAAAATCTTTTATAAAAAAAGGTAAACCGACGTGAAATAAATATTTGAAGTCGGTGCTGGTTGGTGCAATCGGTTACTTGGCACCGACTTCAAATATTTATTTTTTTTGCTTTTTGAAGTCGGTTTACCTTTTTTTATAAAAGATTTTAATTTTACAATTTTAAGTGACCAGTGAATTATTCTATGGTAGGGTACCTATAGGATTGACGTAATACCCATAATATCTCAATTTGTGCCTATTGTTTGTCGTTAAGGAGTTCCCTGGTGTATCTTCTAAGTGCAAGGCCCAATGCCAATGAAATTAATATGGGACCACCTTGGAGATATACTGAACCCAATGCAAAAAAAAATATCAAAATCGGTCCACAATTACGGAAATATCGCTGAACATACATAAAAAAAAAGCCTACATACAACCGAACGTAGAACCTCCTCCTTTTTACAGTCGGTTAAAAAAGGGTATTAACAGTCGGACGGACATACGGACAACAAAATGGTTCCTTTTTTGCGTTACAAATACGCATATTCTGGGTTTAAGGCACAGACCAGCCAAACCTGATACAGGTAACAAAATTTAACAACACAAACAACTTTTGCGATGACAACACTTAGTACCCGAAAAGGAATAAAAAAAAAACAGTTCCAAACATGTATTTATATTAACTTCACTGCCTCGTTGGTGTATAGGCAAAGCGCATCGCTTTGTGATCACGAGGTCCTGGGTTCAAATCCTAAGTCGGACAAATGTAGTTTTTCTAGCGAAAAATTCCCAGTATGAGTCCGGAGTCTGGAAATTGTGCCCGGTATATGGCAAAAGGCTCGCCCCCTTTTACGTGGGGCCTAACATCGTCGGCGAAACGTGGGTGTACTCCGTACACCTCTGCCACCCCCTCTGGGGAATATAGGCGTGACGCTTCTTTTTTTCTTTTTTTTTTTCGGTGAGAATGTTAAATAGTAGCTAATCGTATAAATGGGTCAGCTATTTCAGATTTTGGCATTAGTGTTCTACATGCTTTTTTACAAGCTTTTATTTAACTATCATTGTTCGTATGTCTGCCATTTTTCAAGCTCTTGCAGGTATTCGATTGAGCTGAAACTTGGCATAAGTATCCATGCCAAGTAGCCTAATATACCATAGTACCATGGAGCTGGTCCGATGATGGAGTCGAAAGGTGGCAGGAATAGGAACATATCAACTATACAAGGTAACGCCCTCGTATTTAGGTTTGTTAGATTGGTATTGATAAATATAACCAGATGGTGTTCAGGGTCTGATGATGAAGCCGAAAGGTAGCCAATGGAACCACCCAACTTCTTAATATTACCCCGTCGTGTTTGGACCCGTTGGACTTTAGACCCGGATGATGTCCAAGGTCAAATGATGAAGCCGGATGGACAAGTTACAGTGCGACATGGATCTTTTGGCGCAGATGCCATTGACAGGGGGGGTTGGTGTGAAATGAGATCTTTTTTTATTAAATGGTAACCACCATTTAATAAAAAGATCTACTTCCAAGGACATACATCTCAAAATAACAAAAAGGACTAAAAGTAACGAAGGGCGGCCTTATCGCTAAAAAGCAATCTCTTCCAGGCAACCTTGGGATGGAGAAATAGATTTGTAAGTAGTATTGATGGGGATGCACTTGCTAGAAATCATATTTATATATCTATCTATCTATATCATCACGCCAGATTCCTTACGGGGTAGGCAGAGAGTACAGAGTTCCAACAGGCTCTTTCCTTACATACCTCTATGGCTTCCTCTACTCTCATAGTTCATCTCATACACGCTCGCTGGTTACGGAGACTCCTGACTTGTCCTTCAGATAACACCCGGTCTATTTGGTCATGGTAAGATAGTCTAGGTCTTCCCCGGTACCTAGATCCTTCCACTTTCGCATTGTATATCAGTTTTGTCATTCTTTCTTCGGACATTCTTTCTATATGCCCGAACCAACGGAGCATACCCTTTCTCATCTTTACACCGATGCTCTCTTTCATACATATTTGCTTTCTTACTACGCTGTTGCGAATACGGTCGGTCAGCTTCACTCCGCACATCTTCTGCAGAGCTCACATTTCCACCGCATTTATCCTACTATCTCATTATTATTCCACCGCATTTATCATATTTATATAAATATCCTTATACCTACGATAGCGGTATAAATTTGAAATATTATATAAAAAGAAAATATAACGCTAAAACATATTAGAAAATACACATACGGGGCATATTAATGATACAAACAAGGAATTTGGGTAAATTTCATAGCAAACGGTATCTCTGCGACTGTCAGGAAGTGACATTTCGCTTGATGACAGCGTTAGTTCCGATTTTTGCTGCGGGCGAAAAGATCCGCGTGGGACTAACCTTCAATTTGACTTTTGCTTCAGCCAGTTCAAAATTTTCGAAATCCCGTTTACCGATGTTCAACTTTCGGTCCGATCTCGATTCGGTTGTTCTCTATATTTAATACGAGAATAACATTTATGAGATTTATGACATCGAGATTGTATTTTGACCATTTTTAATTACGAGAATTGCGTTCTAAATAAGGCGATATCGAGCTAGACCAAAAGAATTTTCAAAACATAGTCATTAAATAAACTATGAAAGTGTGACCGCAGATTCCAGTCATTATCGCAAACCACAAAAATAACGCACTACCCCACTTTGCAATTACGGTAACAACACCACAGCCCATAATTGTGGGCGTTAGACGTGAAAGTATTTAGTAGTTACTGTTTTTAGCCACACCACACGACTCTCCACGATCTACCGACAAAGAGCCCTCGGCTTTGTCTGGAGAACCAGAGACTGCTCAGGACAGGGCAACTGTAAATTCCTAATCCGTTTATCAAACCATTGAAACTGGTTGGTTTCTCTCAAACATCACAGACAAGGTCGTAGTAGATGCTATGTTTCTTACTTTAACATGAGTAAGAACATGATCGAACAATTTATTCATACTAGCTTTTTGTGTGTGAATGATCAATGCTGTTAGCCGAAGGGCCTTTACAGCTTCGCAAGAAAAAAGAGCGAGCGTGCAACCACTACGCTCTAGCCGGAAAGTCAAGGGGGATACTAGCTTAAGGTGGAATGTCCTGGACTTGGGCTGTCATGTAAGCGACTTGTGGCACAAGGTGGTCTGACGCAATAAAGAAGGTGGTGGGTGGCAGCATGCATCGGGCGGTACACTCTGCATATGACCGCATCCAATGGAGACTGTTTGTGCGTGGTCGCTATCCTCAGCAATGAGGGAACGAGGAAGAAGAAGAAAAGAATTTATTGTTCTACCGCTCATAAGATAAAAATAAAATGAAAAGGGAGTTGGCAGCAATACAAGGTGGACCGATAACCTCATGAAAGTCACAGGTAACAGCTGGCTGCGTACAACACAAAGCCAGTCATCGTGACGATTTTTGGGGAAATCTTTGACCTGTAGTGGACGTCTTTCGTTTTATGGTGAAACCCAAAAAACCCGGTTGCACCAATATTTCCCAAGCCATGTCCATGATTCACCAACAATGTTAGGTCTCAATATAATACACCGTCACGCCCATATTCCCCAAGCGGGGATGGCAGAGGTGTACTGGCTACACCCACTTTAAGCCGATGTTAGGTCCCATGTAATAGGTGGCGAGTCTTTTGCCATATACCGGGCACCATTGCAGACTCTTTAAAAAAACTACTTTTAGCCAATCTAGGATTTGAGTCTAGGACCTCGTGATTACAAAGCGATGCGCTTTGCCACTACACCAACGAGGCAGTTAAGTCTCAAGGCAGTAGGTCTTAATATAATAGATCACAATATAACCTATTGCCATTATACCGGGCACAATTCTAGGCTCTGTACTAATACTGGGAATTTTTCGGTAGGACAACTACTTTGTGCAACCTGGGATTCGAATCCATGATCTCATGATCGCTACACGCCTTTATACGGTCACTAGCAGATGAGGCAGAAAAAAATACATACAGACAAACAGAGAACCTCCTTATTTTTGACGTCTGTCAAAAATACGTTGCGTATTTGTCAATTTTATTAACAGACTTCAAAAAAGCGGAGGTTCTATGTTCGTCTGTATGTATACTTTTTGATATATGTTCACCGATATTTACATCAATTGTGGATCGATTGAGATATTTTTTTTTACATTGGGTTCAGCATAGCTCCAAGGTGGTTCCATTTTATTTTATTGCTATTGAAACTTGGACTTTGAAGATACACCAGGGAACTCCTTAACGACAAACAATACGAATGCGTAGATTGAGACATTATGGGTATTACGTCAGTCCTATAAGCACCTTACTGTAGAAATAAGCAGAATAATATTATATAGGTACATAAATATTAATAAGTAATTCATTCATTACTTAAAAATGTAATATAAAAAACCTAAAAAAAGGAAAACCGACCTCAAAAAGTCTTTCTGCTTTTTTAAGTCAGTTTCCTTTTTTTAAGTTTTATATTTTAATCTCGTTTACCTCTAATCTACTGCTAATCTACTTAAATGCTGAAACGACGAATTGCTACGTTTTCGTACTTAATTTTCTGAACTTGTTACCAAAAATGTTGAGGATCAAAATCCGTTATAATGATGAACGATTAAATTAATTTTAATTATAAAAATGGAGGTTACCATTCACTTTATTCTTTGTTTCAAATTTTATCTAATCTAAGCGATCGAGCCGGGTATCCATCGTTATGTCCCGAATAACGTTTCTAATATATAATAAATCTTAGCGAATAAGGGCCGTTTTGGTCTTTGTTCTCTGCCTACAAGGCAAGCGATCTAGCGTGATGATATAAAGTATATTCCAATCAAACTTTAAAACTTTTTAAACAAAGCATCATATTTTTTTTGTGGTGATTGCAATATACAAGAGGTCTAATACAAAAAGATCTGAGTTGCTCAGCAAGCTATGTAAAGAGCTATGCTCGGCGTTTCTCTACGTGATCGAATCAGGAATGAGGAGATTCGTAGAAGAACCGAGGTCACTGACATAGCCCTCAGGATTAGTAAGCTGAAGTGGCAATGGGCGTGCCACATAGCATGAAAATCGGACAGGCGTTGAGGCAGAAAGATTCTAGAGTGAAAACCGCGTATCAGCAAACGCAGCGTGGGACATCCGCCTGACAGATAGACTGACGATCTTGTGAAAATCGCAGGAAGTCGTTAGATGCAGGTGGGGTCGGACCGGTTACGCTGGAAAGCGATTGGGGAGGCCTATGTTCAGCAGTGGACAAGAGTAGGCTGATTGATGCAATCTATAAGAAGTGTAATATGAAGGCGACGGTATTTCCGTTTTTGGTTTGGTTATAAAACTGTCCCATCTTTGGGCACGGGCCTCCTCTCAAACTGAGAGGGTTTAGGCCATAGTCCACCACGCTGGCCCAGTGCGGGTTGGGAAACTTTACACACCTTCGAAACTCACAGGCATGCAGGTTTCCGCACGATGTTTTCCTTCACCGTTAAAGCAAGTGATAGTTAATTTTTAATACGCACATGCCTTCGGAAAGTCGAGCCCGAGACCTCTGACTTTGCAATTCAACGGTCTAACCACTAGGCACTGCTGTAATGTTAAGTTAAAAAAATTAGAAGTTTGATTGGAATTGATTTTAGATATATTTGATTCTCTGATTGACCTAGCCGGACTTTGCTTAACCTTGGTGATCGGTAAGAACACCGCTGTACCGCAGGACTACGAATGACACTTATTAAAAAGTAGTTATTTTAACGATGTGCTGGAGCAAGTGAATGAGTTTGTATATCTTGGATGCGCCTTCAGTAAGGATGGGAAATACACCGCTGACATAGAGAGAAGAGTGAGTGCAGGGAACAGAGTGAATGGTGCGATGGGAAAGCTACTCGGGAGCCGGCACTTAAGCCATAAGGCGCAGCTGGCCATACATAACGGAGTTCTTGTCCCAACGCTGCTATATGGTAGCGAGAGCTGGGTATGTAAGAAGGAGAATGAAAGTAGGATAAATGCGGTAGAAATGCGAGCTCTGCGGAAGATGTGCGGAGTGAAGCTGACCGACCGCATTAGTAACAGCATAGTAAGACAGCGAGTAGGTATGAAAGATAGTATCGGTGTAAAGATGAGAAAGGGCATGCTCCGTTGGTTCGGGCATATAGAAAGAATGCCAGAGGAAAGAATGACAAAACAGATATACAATGTGAAAGTGGAAGGATGCAGGTACCGGGGAAGACCTAGACTATCTTACCACGACCAAATAAACCGAGTCTTATCTGATGGAAAAGTCAAGAGTCTCCGTAACCGGCGAGCGTGTATGAGACGAACTATGAGAGTCGAGGAAGCCAGAGAGGTATGTAAGGAAAGAACCTGTTGGAACTCTGTACTCTCTGCCTACCCCGCAAGGGATCTGGCGTGAGGTTATAGATAGATAGATAGTTATTTTAAATGAATTATAACCTTTCATTTTCTTAGTATAATATTCACAGGATCAGACAACGACCTCGCCGGCGAGGTCAAAGAAATTCAAAGACGTACAGCGTACGTCGGCCACGGCGTAGACATGTGTCGATCTTTACTGATATGATACAGTGATATGAAACATGAACAAGCACTACAAAATTCGAAACAGTTGTAAAGAAAAAAATGCCTCATTTGTATTAGGCTTATCTTACAGAACAAACATAATGCTTCATAGTTCATTCAAATCTGAAACTGAATCCCGATCTCTCGATCGATCTTACATTCAGTAAACGTGCCGTGTCACAAAACGAACGAATATGCGACGCGATGGCGATCGATGGGCTGACTGTGCTGGAATTTAGCTGATTCAAGAGTTCCAAATGAGACACATTGGGATACGAATCTTTGCACTGAGATACAAATGATCGAATCTGCACAGTGAGATACTTTTACCATGATATTTTACCATTTACTTTTTTTGCAAGACACCTAGTATTCGTTCTCCTCCATAGCGAAAGCCTAAGTCGAGTCCATTCTTGTTTTAAGCGTCCTTGAACTAGTTACCCCCTTGCCCTACCGGCTGGAGTGTAGTGGTTGCGCACTCGCCCTCTTGTCCGATGAAACTGTAAAGGCCTCTCGGCCAAGAGCATGCTTATTCACACACAAATGAGTTCACACACACACACACCGTAGGTACATTCACACTGTACAGCGGGTCATGTACCTGCTAGTGACGTCTTTAAGGACTAGTTCTTTTTTAATAAAAGGTTGTCGGACTCATGAAATCATTATTTCTTAATCATGTGATTGCTATCAGCAGTTCTCATAATGTTGTTTATTATTGTCACACATTAAAGTACGTATTATGAGGCGTCAAAAACTAAAAACAAAACCGGATTTACCACCTCGGAATATAATTTCTGTGTAAAGGGAAAAACCCTACGATACCCCTTTTATACAATTTTTTTTTGTCCAAAACTTTTATTCAACTCACAATGTTCGTATATCTGTCTGTCTGTCTTTCCGGTTCAAATACTGTGACCCATTTTTCTAGCGCTTGCTTAGGCATACGTATGTTAGTTCGGTGACAATGCGATAATATGTTACAATGGAGCTGGTCTAATGATGGAGTCGAAAGATGGCCAATGGAATCACCTGAATACTTAATATAATCCCACCGTGTTTGGGCTTGTTGGATTTGTCTTGACGAGTACTTTAGTCCCGGATTGTGTCCAATGCCTGATGATGGAGCTGGAAGGAACCCATTGGAACTCCTCAACCAAGCAAAATATTTTCGTTGTGTTCTTGCTGTAAAAGCTTGTTATAAAAAAGGTATTTTTGGATTTGTAAGTAAAAATATGACGTGTGATTAGGATTGAAAGAGGTATGTTGAATTAATATGGTCATGTGGAGAGGATGTGTGACAGGCGGCTAACGAAAGGAATATGTCAAGCGTCGTAAAGTCGAAGCGTCGGAAGAGGTCGCCCATCATTCAGTTTCTACAATGTAGATAAAATGAACCCCATTTCATGTAGATTCATGTAGATTCTAAATATTTGTGCATGAATAAATATACCATGTCTTATCTTAAGGGCAAGTGAAGTCTCCGTAACCGACGAGCGTGTATGAGACGAAATATGAGATTCGAGGAAGTAAAAGAGGTCTGTAAGGAAAGACTTGATGGAACTCTGCCGAATTATGCAATACTAGCTTTTGCTCTCTCGAGCAGACGCTAATTTTCGTTCGCATTGACTTTAGACAAAAACCTAACATTTTGCCGGGATAAAAATGTAATCCAGGGTATACACTATCTGTGTACCAAATTACATCCTAATAATATCCAAACATCGAAAGATATTAACTTTCACATTAATAAAATTAGCTGGATTGATAATTCTATCTATAACATCACGCCAGATCCCTTGCGGGGTAGGCAGAGAGTACAGAGTTCCAACAGGTTCTTTCCTTTCATACCTCTCTGGCTTCCTCGACTCTCATAGTTCGTCTCATACACGCTCGCCGGTTACGGAGACTCTTTTCCTTCAGATAAGACTCGGTTTATTTGGTCGTAGTAAGATAGTCTAGGTCTTCCCCGGTACCTGCATCCTTCCACTTTAACATTGTATATCTGTTTTGTCATTCTTTCCTCTGGTATTCTTTCTATATGCCCGAACCAACGGAGCATGCCCTTTCTCATCTTTACAGCGATACTATCTTTCATACCCACTCGCTTTCTTACTACGCTGTTGCTAATGCGGTCGGTCAGCTTCACTCCGCACATCTTCCGCAGAGCTCGCATTTCTACCGCATTTATCCTACTTTCATTCTCCTTCTTACATACCCAGCTCTCGCAACCATATAACAACGTTGGGACAAGAACTCCATTATGTATGGCCAGCTGCGCCTTAGGCCTTAAGTGCCGGCTCCCAAGTAGCTTTCCCATCGCACCATTCACTCTGTTCCCTGCACTCACTCTTCTCTCTATGCCTGGATTGATAATTAGTACAGCAAATAGTTTAAGTTTGAAACTGTTAATGTTTAAGGTATTCAAATCTAATATTTTGCGTCACAATTGATATTACTTGAATAATTATGTAAATACATATGTGTCTTTTAATAAGTTTCGAAAATACGGATTTAGTATTCAATTCACGATAGGCAGTAAAAAATTCCTAATCCGTTTATGGAACCGGTGAAACTGGTTGGTTTCTCTCAAATATAACAGGTAAGGTCGTAGAAGACGCTATGTACTTACCTTAATATGAGTAAGAATATGATCGAACAAATTATTACTAGCTTTTTATGTGTGAATGATATATGCTGTTTGCCAAAGGGCCTTTACAGCTTCGCGGGATAAGAGGGCAAGCGTGCAACCATTACGCTCCAGCTGAAGAGGCAAGGGGGCAACTAGCTCAAGGGTGCCTTAAGGAGGAAGGCTGTAACGTAAGCGACTTATGGTACAACCAATCCAACACGTTCAGCCGCGTCCGCTGTGGCGTCCCCGGCGGCGATCACGGTGGCGATCAGTATCTCCCTATAATTGCGCGTGCAGACGCCGCTTAGATAGCGCGTGCAGGACGCAGAATGCGTTGGTGTGAACATTTCCATACAAATATAACTGCAGGAGCTCAACGCCACCGTACACGCCATCCCGGACGCGGCTCGACGCGTTGGTTCGGCCGTACCTTTATGAGGAAGGGACATAAGTGAAACGGTGGGTTACATGAATGTTGCAATGTTCCGTTTAATCACGAGGTGAGATATGAATGCGAATATGCAAACGAGGTGTACCATAATTATGTAAATAAAAAAACCTTTTGACTAAAAAGTATTAAGAAAAATTAATTAAAGAGGCACTAGCTAGGTGAACGCGGTGTTCTTAATGGCAACTAAGGTTAGGCAGCGCTTGGCTCGTTTGGTCTGAAATGGAGGACTATTTGTGGCATTTTAATATTCAATGGTCTTCGTGCTTTAGAAAGCACGCTAACCCGTCAATCCCAGCAACTACTTAATGTGCCTTATTGAGGGGCATCTAGCTCAAGGGCGCTTCAAGGAGGAACGGCCTCGTCTTAGGCTATCGATATGGCAGAGCTGTGTGTATCCGAATGATCTATGCTGTTAGCCGATAGGCCTTTATAGCTTCGCCGGGCAAGAAGGGTGAGCGTGCAACCACTATGCTCTAGCTGGCATGGGCGAGAGGGCAACTAGCTCGAGGGCGCCTAGCTTAAGGGCGCCTTATGGAAGAACGGCCTTGGCTTGGGCTGTCGGTATGGTAAAACTATGTATGTCTGAATGATGTATGCTGTTGGTTGAGGGGCCTTTACAGCTTCGCTGGGCAAGAGGGCGAGCGTGCAACCACTATGCTTTAGCTGGCATGGGCGAGAGGGCAACTAGCTCAAGGGCGCCTTATAGAGGAACGGCCTTGGCTTGGGCTGTCGGTATGGTAAAACTATGTATGTCTGAATGATCTATGCTGTTGGTTGAGAGGCCTTTACAGGTTTGCTGGGTAAGAGGGCGAGCGAGCAACCACTATGCTTTAGCTAGCATGGGCGAGAGGGCAATTAACCCAAGGGCGCCTCATGGAGGAACGGCCTTGGCTTGGGCTGTCGGTATGGTAAAACTATGTATGTCTGAATGATCTATGCAGTTGGTTGAGAGGCCTTTACAGCTTCGCTGGGCAATAGGGCGAACGTGCAACCATTATGCTTTAGCTGGTATGGGCGAGAGGGCAACTAACTCAAGGGCGCCTCATGGAGGAACGGCCTTGGCTTGGGCTGTCGTTATGGTAAAGCTATGTGTGTCTGAATGATCTATGCTGTTGGTTGAGAGGCCTTTACAGCTTCGCTGGGCAAGAGGGCGAGCGTGCAACAACTATGCTCTAGCTGGCAGGGCGAGAAGGCAACTATCTCACAGGCGCTTTTAAGGAGGAACGGCCTCGGTTTGAGCTGTCGGTATGGGAGAGCTCTAAGTGTGTATGAATGATCTACGCTGTTGGCCCCGGGGCCTTAATATAGGCGTGACGGTGTTTATTTATTTTTATTTAATCTATACTAATATGAGGCGCTCGTAGCGCTGTGCGACCGCGGTGTCCTTACCAATCACCAAGGTTAAGCAGCGTTAGACTCGGTCGACCTGAGATGGGTGACCGTTTGTGGCATTTTTCAATTCGAGCGTCTCCGTGATGCGGAAGGCACGTTAAGCCGTTGGTCCCGGTTACCACTTAATGTGGTAGTCGTTCAGCCGAGTTGGAAGCCTTAAAGGTGGCTTGATAAGTTCCAACATCAGGTGGCCACAAACCTGCCTCCACCGCACCGTACTGGGTCCGCGTGGTGAAGTATGACCTAATCTCTCTCACCTCGATTTGTGAGAGAAGGCCTTTGTACAGCAGTGGGCAGTATAGGCTGATATTACATATACTAATATTATTTTATTTTATTTTATTAGGGGAGCTTACGGCTATTTTTACAAGAAAATTTCGCTACTTAGTTAGCTAGGTGCCATTTACAAACTTCCACATATGGAAGAAAAACTTGGTAGACTTACGACAAAATAACTATACAGTATTATTAAAAAGTAGTACCTAATGCTAAAAATACAATATTCTAATTATATGGAAAACTTAACTAAATGTAAATATACTTGATGAACCAATTATTAAGAATTAAAAAAAAAAAAGTTACAGAAGCACTGACGGTTCCTTAGTTAAAATATTTTTAAAACTTTGAGTATTACTACAAAATAGATCGAACCGTGCGTCATAGTTTAGTCTGTTAAATGAACGAAAAACCCTAGGTAAATAACTATTACGTCTATAATTACTGCGACAGGATGGTACAAAAAGAAGATCATTCTTACGAAAAAATCTGGTTGGTATATTGAGCTTGATTTTGCAGAGGAGATCAGGACTATCGACCCTATGACGTGCAATGTTTGAGAGTAAACAGATATCGGCAATATGTCTGCGAAGATTGAGGGGTAAGAGGTGTAGTCTAAGACAATGCTGGTGATAATCTAAATGAGGTAGTTTGAATTTGAAACCAAGGTATTGGATAAATCTTTTTTGTATCTTTTCAATGTTGTTAACATAAATCGAGTAGGCTGGATTCCAAATCTGACAAGCATATTCAAGATGGCTTCGAACGTAGGCGCAATAAATTGTCTTTATAGTTTTCATCTTCTTGAATGGCTGAGTGACACTAATTAAAAAACCAAGTGCTTTATGAGATTTGTCAATAATAGATTCAACATGTCTATCAAAGAGTAGTTTACTGTCATGAATTACTCCAAGATCCTTGACAACATTAACGACCTTCAACTTTGTATCATTTAATTTATAAACATTACTGAAGATATTACGTTTTCTGGTAAAACTAATAGAAAAACATTTGGATACATTTAGATCTAATTTATTAGTTAGGCAATATGAGTTCAACCTATTCAGGTCTTCTTGAAGGCTCCTTGCATCATTTATGTTATTTGATACACGATAGACTTTCATATCATCAGCGAATAAAAGGAAATTAGAATTAATGAAACATGAGGAAATGTCATTAATGAATAGAATGAAAAGGAGAGGCCCTAATAAAGATCCTTGAGGAACTCCTGATGAGATCCTTGTCCAATCAGATGAGAATCCATTAAGTACAACAGCCTGGGTTCTGTTAGAAACGTATGATGCAAACCATTTTAACAGATTACCACAAATCCCTGAACCAGATAATTTTTTCAATAGTAAAGTATGGTCAATTCTATCAAACGCTTTACTGTAATCTGTGTATATGACGTCAACTTGATTCCCGTTGTCCATATTACTTGACAAGAAATCATTGAAAACGACCAAATTGGAAGTAGTTGATCTACTCCTAATGAACCCGTGCTGCTGTTGAATAAGGGTGGCCTTAACTGATTCATAGAAATGTTTAAAGATTATCCGCTCGAACACTTTAGCTATAATGCAAAGTTTGGAAATGGGCCTATAGTTTTCTACCTTATTCTTAGCACCTTTTTTATAAATAGGTGTAATAAAGCCCGATTTCCACACTCTGGGCATTATGCCCTCGTTTAAGGAGCGCTGAAAAAGAAAGGCAACAGGAACTGATATCTCCTTGGCACATTTAGACCAAAATAGTGCTGGAACAGAATCAGGACCAGCAGATTTATTGTGGTCCAAATTCCGGAGAAAATGCAACACTTCATGGTTATGGACTTCAATGTTGCTCAGGTAACGTATAGCGCGATTAGAATCATTATGGTCGTAACATGATTGAGCAACAGCACTTCCGATAAAATTAGAGCTAAAGTAACTAGAAAATAGAAGTGTTATACCCTCACCAGAATTACTTGATGTAGAAGAATAAGACATGGTTGAGGGATAAATACTGCAGCGCCGCTTATTTTTTATGTAAGTCCAAAAAAGTTTTGGATTTTTAGAAATACCTGTTTCGATGGAGTGCATGTAGTCTTCATAGCATTTGCGTTCAATAACTTTCACTCTGCCCCGAAGCAATTGAAAGCTATGACCGTCTGACATGTTTCCATAAGTTTTAAACTTTTTGAAGAATTTAAACTTTTCTTTAATAATTTTGATGAGAGATGCTTTGTACCATGGTGGATATTTACAACTACGCGTAATTCGTGAGGGTATAAAATTATCTCTTAGCTCATCAATTATTTCGTAAAATGTTTTTACTGCATCCTCTATTGAAATAGAATTAAGTAATGACAACCAATCAGTCTCAGAAAGGTGGTTACAGGTTTGATCGTAGTCACCGTGAGAGTATAAGTATATTTTACGTCTTGGAATCTCAAGCTCGTTCAATTCAATAAATAGAGGGGCGATAATCAAAGATTTATGGTAGGGATCTTCAGGCACAAGGGGGTCAGGACACTCAGAGACTGCAACTGTATTACTACATAACATAAGGTCTAGTATACCACCTGATTTATTGGTATAAGAGTTAAATTGTTGCAAGTTGCAATCATAAAGAGCCTCAATTAAATTGTCTGATAACGAACTCTTGAGAAAATATGACGGTTGAAGACCTAATTCAGAGGGAAGCCAGTGAATATTACTCAGATTAAAATCTCCAAGGATAAGGAATTCATGGGAATTATTATTATGAATTAAGTAACACTTTTTTAACACTTTTTTAAAAAGAGTATCCCTGGAATTTCTTGACTTTCTCCACAGGAATTAAATTCCGAAGTGAATGGAGCCTTTACTTTTCTGACGATTCATAAATACTGCAATGATTTACATGAATACAAAATATTCTGTAGCTGATTTATGATCTGTTTACATATAATTCTACACTCTGCCTACCCCGCAAGGGATCGACGGACGATTTAGCGCAGTGGTTAAGAGCTTGAGCTGCTCCGCCTACTGTGTCGAATAGTCGCGGGTTCGATTCCCGCACGGGACAAATCTTTGTGTGATCCACAATTATTTGTTCCGGTCTGGGTATTTGTTTGTGAATTTTCATGTTTGTAAACGCACCCACGACACAGGAATAAATCCTAGTGTGGGGCTACGTTTAAAAAAAAAAAAAAAAAAAACATCCACAGCAATTTGAATAGGGTGTAGTTAAAATGTAGTTATACGTAATCACGAAAAATAGAGGTATTCTTTGTTCTATGGTTATAGCGATATGAATTGGTGACTTTGAAAAACTTGTACAAATGCCTAACGGTGCAATAGATGAACATGGTAACCTGTGTTTATAGTACAATCAACTTTTGAACAACACTTTTGGGGTAATGAGTTTTGAGATTTATGTTAATATTAGTTAATGCCCGCGAGCGTGTATGAGACGAACTATGAGAGTCGAGGAAGCCAGAGAGGTATGTAAGGAAAGAACCTGTTGCAACTCTGTACTCTCTGCCTACCCCGCAAGGGATCTGGCGTGAGGTTATAGATAGATAGATAGAATGCCCGCGATTTTGTCCGCGTTCACTTTAGATGGAATCCTAACATTTTCCCTAGATAAAAAGTATCCTATGTGTTAATAAACCGTCTCACCTATATTCCCCAAGCGGGGGAGGCTGAGGTGTACTGAGTACACCCACGTTTCACCGACGATGTTAGGTCCCATGTAATAGGGGGCCTATTGCCATATACCGGGCACAATTCCAGACTCCGGACTCGTACTGGGAAGTTTTCGTTATAAAAACTACATTTGTCTGACCTAGGATTTGAACCCAGGACCTCGTGATCACAAAGCAATGCGCTTTGCCACTAGACTAACGAGGCAGTCCTATGTGTTACAACAGGTAAAAAAACTATCTGTGTGCGAAATTTCATCCAAATCCGTTAAACCGTTTTTGTGTGTTTGAGTAACAAGCATCTGGACACCCAGCATACAAACTTTTACATGTTTACAACCATTTTTTGAATTTATACGAAGTTTTATACGAGTTCTAGATTTATACGAATATTACACATAAAAAAACCTTTTTAAAAACAAGCTTTTATACCAAAACAACGAAGATATCTTGCGTAGTTGAGAAATTCCTGTGGCTTCCTTCCGGCCCCATCACAGAAGTTTGACACCATCCGGTTCTAAAAGTTACTTCATCATATCCAACGAGCCCACATACGACGGGGTTATATTGAGTAGTGTGTGGGTTCCACTGATCACCTTTTGGCTTCATTTTCAGACCCTGAACAATATCTGGTTGTGTAGTACTCGTCAATACAAATCACATGTTCACATGTTCCTATGGCCACCTTCCGACTCCATCATCAGACCAGTTCTATTGTACTATATTATAGCATTGTCGCAGAACTTACATAGGAGTGCCAAAGGACATTGTTCTGCGCCCATATATTATTTGCCTCAGAACCAACAGCAATGAAAAAATACTTGTATGATTTCAAATCACCCGTAAATTCTCTTTACGCATTTATTAAACAGTCAAGCGGGGAAATCGCAATATTTCATACAAAGTATTAGATTTTGAGGTTATAATTTAGTAGCCATTAATACATATGAGGTTATATTGTGTAGTCAAAAACATATTGAGTGGATTTAAAGATAAATTATAGCAATCTAGATAGCTAATAGGTACGCCTATTACTTTTTACAGAGTCAATTCGATACTTACAATAATAATAATATTAGCCCTGTTAAGAAACATCTCACCGTTGGGCACGGGCCTCCTCTCAAACTGAGAAGGCTTAGGCCATAGTCCACCACGCTGGCCCAGAGCGGGTTGGCGAACTTCACACACCTTTAAGGAACTTTTAGGCATGCAGGTTTCCTCACGATGTTTTCCTTCACCATTAAAGCAAGTGATAATTAATTTTTAATAGGCACATGCTTACGAAAAGACAGAGGTGCGTGCCTGCGTTTGAACCCGAGACCTCTGACTTTAAAGTCCAACGGTCTAAGCACTAGGCTAGCACTGCTTACAATACTTTGAAATATTCGTTTTAGATTGCAAATTGTCCTTTAGATACGGATATTAGACATTATTTTAATAAAATAGATAAATAATGGTGGTATAGCTCAAATGTTTGTTGGTTCTGGGGCAATTTTGGACAATATCCTTTCAACTCAATCGGATACCCGCAAGTGTTTGAAAAATGAGTCACAAGATTTAAACCGGAAAAACAAACAGACAGACAAAAATGCGAACATTGCAAGTTAAATAAAAGCTTGTTATAAACTATTTGTCGAATTTCATTGTTGTTAATTTTTTGGTTTTTAAGTGAGTTATTTGAAAGACATTTGGGGACCGTCTATATAATAGAGACTGCCTTGAGTGGTGATCACGAGTTGAACTTGAACTTGAGCTATGAGAGTGAGAGGTCTGTCAGGATAGAACCTGTTGGGACTCTGTATTCTCTGCCTTCCCCGCAAGGGATCTGGAGTGATGATATAAATTGACAGTGTAGGTATCGGGAAAGACCTAGACTATCTTACAATGACCAAATAGACCGTGTCTTATCCGAAGAGTAAGTCAAGTCTCCGTAACAGGCGAGCGTGTATGAGACGAACTATAATAGCGGAAGCCGGAGAGGTCTGTAAGAAAAGAAGCTGTTGGAACTCTGTACTCTCTGCAAGGGATCCAGCCTGATGATATAGACACTATCTACTCTGATATAAACAAACGTAAGATATATTTAGCATCACAGCTCTTCAACGTATAACAGCAGGAAGTTATCATATGTGTTTGTATGTCAATGCGTGTTGTAACTTGTGATGTAACCAAACCGGTGGCGCCCCCTCCTTCGCAGAGGGGCGTACAGCCTGGTTCTTGACTAACTTCCGCAGCTATAGTACCCGTTGTAAAAATATCATTATAGCGCTAAAGTGGTAAGCAGAGATATAATAATACAATCATAGAACAAATTAATAATAATTACTCTTTTTTTAAACGTAGCCACACACAATTTATTCCTGTGTCGTGGGTGCGTTTACAAACATAAAAATTCACATACACAAATACCCAGACCGGAACAAATAATTGTGGATCATACAAAGATTTGTCCCTTGCGGGAATCGAGCCTGCGACTATTAGACACGGTGGGCGAAGCGGCTTAAGCTCTTAACTACTGCGCTTAAACGCCCGTCACGGGAGAGAGGGGTCAGAGGTCTCGGGTTTAATCCCAGGCATGCACCTGCCTTTTGATAGCATATGCGTATTAAAAATTAACTATCACTTGCTTTAACGGTGAAGGAAAACATCGTGAGGAAACCTGCATGCCTAAGAGTTTCTCGAAGGTGTGTGAAGTTCGCCAACCCGCACTGGGCCAGCGTGGTGGATTATGGCCTAAACCCTCTGTTTGGGAGGAGGCCCGTGCTCAATGGTGGGACAGTTTCTTAACAGGGCTAATATTATTATATTATAGGATAAAATGAAGTGGTTGCTAGATTTAATCTAAACAAACAAATATTGTAAGCTAATAATGCTTGTAAAAAGTCGATCTTTAGATCAATTTGATTCAAACGTACTACAAGTTAAATGATTTATTTCATATAAACTCTGCGGGCTCGCTTACTAATTGGCAATTTACATTTTTTGCCTGCCATCTAATTTTTTTCACTGTCTCGTTGGTCTAGTGCCGATTAATGTGCTTTGCGATCATGAGGTCCTTGGTCCAAATCCTGGGTCGGACAAATGTAGTTTTTCGATAGAAATGAGAATTTTCGAGCCGATTGCCATATACTGGTCACAATTCCAGAATCCGGACTGGGAAGTTCTCGTTAGAAAAACTACATTTGGCCGACCTAGGATTTGAACCCAGGATATCGTGAACACAAACCGATGCGCTTTGCTACTAGACCAACGAGGCAGACCTATGAATCCAGGTTAATTTGTTTTTAAAGAAAAAACCCGTCTTTTTGATTATATTTGGATGCGTTCAGTTTAAAGATTATCAATAACAACATTTTTCGGAACATAATATGTGTTATTTTAAATATAAACGTGTTTAGTGATTATTTATTTAAATACTTGACGTATTTGACTTCAATAAGCGATATTGTTTGTAAATGACGTCTACTGCAGAACAAACATCTCAATAAACAACGCCACAAAGACCGGTTTTAAGACTTCTTTATTTATTAAGAAAACAACATAATGCACAATGTTCGACGGACGATTTAGCGCAGTGGTTAAGAGCTTAAGCCGCTCCGCCCAGTGTGTCTAATAGTCGCGGATTCGATTCCCGCACGGGACAAATCATTGTGTGATCCCCTCCTATCAACCGCTACCGCTGTCCGCGGCAGGTTCTTCCAGGCCCTTCGGATGCCTTTACATCCCTTCTTTCGGATACAGATACCGCACACAGGATCAGACACCGACCTCGCCGGCGAGCTCAAAGAATCCCTTTCCCGTCGGCCGGTGCAGAGCATCACGGCGAGACACCTAGTATACGCCCTCCCCCATAGCGACTGCCCAAGCTGAGGCCGTTCCTCCTTGAGGCGCCCTTGATCTAGTTGCCCCCTTGCCCTTCTGGCTCGATCGTAATAGTGCATACTCGCCCTTTTGTCCGGTGAAGCTGTAAAGGCCCCGTGACTAACAGCTAAAATCATTCACACACACACACACACAATTCACACCAATGCCATCCACTCCTTATTAATGTCATCCACGAGTCAAAACTTCCTTGTCGCATTAAACACTCAACATTTTTATTAATGTAATGTAAATCGGTCTGATTTAAGAGTCTTTTTAAATCAATTCAGTATTTCAGAACGATATCTAAAAAATATCTTACAATGACTGCCTCGTTCGTCTGGTGGCAAAGCGCATCGCTTTGTGATCACGAGGTCCTGGGTTCAAATCCTAGGTCGGACAAATGTAGTTTTTCAAACGAAAAATTCCCAGTACGAGTCCGGAGTTTGGAATTGTGCCCGGTATATGGCAATAGGCTCGCCCCCTATTACATGGGACCTAACATAGTCGGCGAAACGTGGGTGTACTCAGTACACCTCTGCCACCCCCTCTGGGGAATATAGGCGTGACGGTGTGTATCTTACAATGACCAAATAGACCGAGTCTTATCTGAAGGACAAGTCAAGAGTCTCCGTAACCGGCGAGCGTGTATGAGACGAACTATGAGAGTGGAAGCTTCCACTCCGATCTAGGCCTCGAACCTATTCGCGCCTTTATTAAAAGGCGACAACACGGCACTTCGCGAACGCATCTAGCCATGCGAATCCGTTATTCGTAGCCGCCGCTGACTATGATCCCCCCCCCCCCCCGACCCCTGCTGCCACCGCCGGCCGCGACATGTTCTCTCCGATCCCCCGATGCTTTGTCATCCATTCTTTCCGCTCAGAATACGGGCGACGACGACGTAGCCGTACATCCCCTCCTATAGCCGGCGGTTGACCGGTGCACTTAGTAGTGCACCCCGTCCCCCCACAGCGACTGTCCCAACCGAGGGCGTCTCTGCAAGGCGCCCTCGAGTATGTCGCCCCTTGCCCTTCCGGCTTGAGTGTAGTGGTTACACGCTCGCCCTTAAGTCCGGTGAAGCTGTAAAGGCCTCGCCGCCAACAGCGTACATCACTCACACACACACACACGAGAGTGGAAGCCAGAGAGGTATGTAAGGAAAGAACCTGTTGGAACTCTGTACTCTCTGCCTACCCCGCTAGGGATCTGGCGTGATGATATAGATAGACATGCCTCGCCGTTGGTTAGCAATATCGAGTGTTATAGTATTTTTCACAAAGGATGGGTAGTGACAGTTCTGATTGCCAAACGAAATTATACTTTATTCAATGGCAATAAGAGGCATGACCCGTTTCTATACTTATGGTTTTATGCCTTAACACCATTGAATTAAATATTAATTTCGTTTGGCAATCAGAACTGTCAATACCCATCCTACGTAAAATATACATTCATAAAACATTCCGTTACTTCATTCGTGTTGACTTCAAACAGCAATCTAACATTTTTCAGGGAAAAAAGTATTTTATGTGTTAATTCAGGTAATCAACTATATGTGTGCCAAATTTTGTAACTATCCGTTCAGCCGTTTTTCCGTTATTGAGTGTCAAACATCCATACAAACTTTCACATTTATATTATTACTAGTAGTCGCCCATTGGTCGAAATTCGACCTACTCTTTCATCGTTTGCTGGTTATGTTTGACATTCAGTAAGACTATAGACATATAATATTAAAGACAAACAATATAAATCTATTCTCAATTTGACCACATACTTTTTAACAATAAACAAAATAGTATATATGCGTGTTTGTGTCAAATACATTGTAGTGTATGTAATGTTTTTTTATTATTGTAATGAATATTTTTTATGCATAATTTAAAAAAAATATTTGCATTCTGCATTCCTTCTCTATATAAACTATAAGTGTGGGAAATTTCATACTCCTCCTTCCGCGCAATTTTCGTAAAAAGGGGTACAAATTTTTTGCTTCACGTATTAATATAATAATTAGCATTAAGATTGGCAACCCTATCGTGTCCGTAGGTCCTTAGAGGACAGACATGTTTAAAATAAAAATAGGTAATAATGCACAAATACTTAATTTAATCAAGAGTTAAATCTCGTAGAAAAACCGTACACAGATTTACGTATTAGATATGTGATTCATATCAAAATGCCAAGATCTTGAGATGTCGAGATCGCAAAATGACCAGAAGGTCAATTCTCGCAGCTAAAAATGTTGAAAACGCAGTCTCGATCTAATTCCATGTCATAAATCTCAAAATATCGACATTGACCGAATCGAGATTGGATCAAAAGTAACAAAATATAAACGGTATTCTAATAAAATTTAGAACTGATATGAACAACAAATATAAAAAACAAATGTGAAATTGGAAAATCTATATATTAATACGTGAAGCAAAAACTTTGTACACGTTTTTACGAAAATTGCGCGGACGGAGGAATATGAAATTTCTCACACTAGGGAAGGAGTGCAGAATGCTAATAATAATAAATAATATTAGCCCTGTTAAGAAACTGTCCCACTGTTGGGCACGGGCCTCCTCCCAAACTGAGAGGGTGTAGGCCATAGTCCACCACGCTGGCCCAGTGCGGGTTGGCGAACTTCACACACCTTCGAGAAACTCTTAGGCATGCAGGTTTCCTCACGATGTTTTCCTTCACCGTTAAAGCAAGTGATAATTAATTTTTAATACGCACATGCTTCCGAAAAGACAGAGGTGCGTGCCTGGGTTTGAACCCGAGACCTTTGACTTTGCAGTCCAACGGTCTAACCACTAGGCTAAGAATGCTAATATTTTTTATTAATTATGCATAAAACATACATTCATCATCTCAGCCCATACTTGTCCACTGCTGAACATAGGCCTCCCCAATCGCTTTCCAGCGTAAGCGGTCCGATGCCACCTGCATCCAACGACTTCCTGCGATTTTCACAAGATCGTCGGTCCATCTGGCAGGCGGTCGTCCCATGCTGCGCTTGCCAATACGTGGTCTCCACTCTAGAATCTTTCTGCCCCAACGCCCGTCCGATCTACGCGCTATGTGGCCCGCCCATTGCCACTTCAGCTTGCTAATCTTAAAACATACATTAAATCAATGAAAAAAACATTACACCCACTACCATGTATTTGACACAATACACGTCAAATTGATGTTTGTCTTTAATATTATTTGTCTATAGTCTTACTGAATGTCAAACATAACCAGCAAACGATGAAAGAGTGGGTCGAATATCGACCTATGGGCGACCACTAGTTATGTTAGATATGTATTATTTAGACTGTGGCAGCTGGCATTAACATGTTATCAACAATGTGTTTTAAATTAAACCACTTGAGATGATACTGAAATCGGGTCGGTACTTTAGTGGGTATTCTAAAAATGTGAGTCAATTCGTAATGAAATCTCAATTCATTCAATATTCAGTCTCAGTGCCATTTAAATACGAGAATTAGGCTCCAGATGTATTATCACAGACGGCTTAGCCCAGAGGTTAAGCCGCTCCGCCAACTGGATTGAGTAGTCGCGGGTTCAATTCCCGCACGAGACAAATGTTTGTGTGTGTGAATAGTAGGACTAGTCCGCAAATTTAAAGTCGCACAGCGGGCTATGGAGCAAGCTATGCTCGGCGTCTCTTTGAAGGATAAAATTCGTAACGAGGTAATCCGACAAAGAACCAAAGTTACCGACATAGCTCGCAAACTCAGTAAGCTAAAGTGGCAATGGGCTGGTCACATCTGCAGAAGGACCGACGGCCGATGGGCCGTGTCCTAGAGTGGAGACTGCGACTTGGTAAGCGTAAGGTAGGACGGCCCCCAGCTAGATGGACCGACGACCTCAAAAAGGTCGCTGGGACAGACTGGATGCGGAAGGCGGAGAACCGTGTGCAATGGCGCGTGTTAGGAGAGGCCTATGTCCAGCAGTGGACTGCGATAGGCTGATTGATTGGTTGTGTGAATTTCATGTCTATAAACGCAGCCACGACACAAGAATAATTTCTATTGTGGGGGTATAGTTTTATATAAAAAAAGAAAAGACACTCCTAGCTAGCTATTCCTCATAAGGGATAGCGGTGTTATTCGCGATCAAAGGTTAAGCAGCGTTCGCCTCGGTTGGTCTGAGATGGGTGACCGCTTTGAATTACATTGCTGTGTTCTTCGAAAGGCACGCTATTCTTAGCTACCGCTTATCGTGGTAGTATAGTAATATCAGCTTGATAAATTGCAACAGCAGGTGGCCACAAGCCTGCCTCCACTGAATCCGCGGGGTGGAGTATGACCTAATCTCACGCCTTGATTTATGAAGGTAGATCTCTGTCCACTCATAAAATCTGATTAATATTGTTATGATATATGTATATTTATAAAATTCCGGTGTGCGTTCGTAATTCTTCTCCTCGGAAACACCTTGACCGATTTTGATGATTTTTTTGCACTTATTGGACCACTTGCTCTTGACCACATAGCTATAGCTGGACAGGATAGATGGCGCTGTTGTCGAGCGAGTGCGAAGCCGAGGGAAACTACAAGTAGATATTTTTAAATATACACTTCTGACATAATATTTGTTTGCTTAGAATGATTAGCACTTTGAGATGACAAATCTACGTGCGATTCAGCGGTTGTTCGTTGGCAAGGTTACTGGTTAGCAGGTCGCGGCCGTAGCCTAGAAAACTTACAGCCTCGCTCGCGAATCTTGTGGCCACACGAACCAGAAGAAGCATTATTATTAATATAATATTAATCTAGTATAACATTAGTCTAGCAAAAAGCAGTGATAGCCTAGTGGTTAGACCGTTGGACTACAAAGTCAGAGGTCTCGGGTTGAAACCCCGGCACGCACCTCTATCTTTTCAAAAGCATGTGCGTATTAAAAACTAACTATCACTTGCTTTAACGGTGAAGGTTACTAGAAGGTTTTCGAAGTTCACCAACCCGCACTGGGCCAGCGTGGTACACTATGGCTTAAACCCTCACAGTTTGAGAGGAGGCCCGTGCCCAACAGTGGGACAGTTTCTTAAGAGGGCTAATATTATTATTATTAGTCTAGAGTGGAGAAACTGTCCCACCGTTGGGCCTCCTCTCAAACTGAGAGGGTTTAGGCCGTAGTCCATCAGCTGGCCCAGTGCGGGTTGGCGAACCTGATATCTAGATATTAAATAAGTAATCCACGAAGGATGTAAAATGAAAAAGGGTACGCTGGTTTGGGCATATAGAAAGAATGTCGGAAGGATACATAATGCGAAAGTGAAAGGATGTAGGTACCGGGGAAGACCTAGACCATCTTGCCATGACCAAATGGAACATGTTTTATCAGAATCAGAGGTTTATTTGCAAACATAGGTACATACGTTGGTGGTTGTTAAAATTAATAGTCCTATCTATGTTTTGCTTTACGAGAATACAAATATAGTCAGGGTAATAAAATATTAACTATACATTTAATGAAACTACTCGTAAAACATCGTCGAATCTGATAATTACACGAGAAAAATTAATGAACTTTTAATGTCAATGTCATTGGTGTTAAAGTCATAGCAAAGAAGTTACAACGTCATAAGTATAGTATACAAAAAATAAATCGGAATTATTAGTTCACCATGGTCAAGGTCACATTAAAGACTGTTCATTAAAATATTCATTTATCGTGTAAAAGGCCTTCTTTACGAGAATATCGAAGTCTTAAAAGTATCAATGTCCTTTATTTCAGAAATCTGTTTGGGAGTTTATTATATATTTTGTGTGACATACCCATTAGATTATTATCAAAGATAGATTTTTATGTGGCTTGACACATAATTTATTTTTGTGGCGTTCGCTCATAAAAGTCTCAAAAAAATTAATGTGACTTCTAACAAATATGGCAACTTCAAATATATAAAGCGAGGGAAGCGTCAGTAATTTAAGTTTTATAAAGTGAAGCTTAGAGCTCTCTGTACTCTTAATCAGACATTCTTATTTGAAGGGCAAGTCAAGAGTCGAGCGTGTATGAAAGAAAAAAAGAAAAGTATATTTATTAGTACAGCTAACAGTTTAGTACACTACAGATTATATGATATAACGATAACACAAAAAAGAAATACAAAAGCCACAAATAGGTACATACTACGTAACTGCACTAATGTGGTAACGCTCAGCGTAAATCTGTGTTACAGCGTGAACCACAGCACAGCACTGATTTTCAGTGTTACCCCAAGTGACGTGCGCCGCGCATGAAGTCTAGTTACTCGACAATCTAATTGCACAGATGAGACGAACTATGAGATAAAAGGAAGCCAGAGAGCTCTGTTAGGAAAGAACCTGTTTGAACTCTGTCCTCTCTACTTAGCCCGCAAGGGATTTGCGATGTTGATGAGTACACTAGAAATGATTTCTTTACTCAGAATGCAGACACAAATTTCACATACACAAAGACTTAGACTGATTAAAATATTATAAGTCTTATATTAGTCGTAAGGCATTAGACTGGAGCTGGATCGCATACTTAATTTTGTATTATATAAAAATTTATATATATACAGAAAATGTTGGAAAAATACTGAATAGAGAATCAGTCAAATAAGACAAGCCCACTGAGTTTCTCGCCGGATCTTCCGCGTTCCGAACCGTTGGTTGTAAGTTAAAAAAAATGTACATATGACAAATTTACTTTTTTTTTGTAATTGTCGTATTTACACATTTTTTAACTTTATTATTTCGTATAAACCCTGCGGGGGTATATACAGGGGGGGGGGGGGGGTTTATACAGAATAAATAGTTTGAGTTTGAGTGCGACGAGTAATTCATCTAAACCTGTGAATTATACCTATTAAGGTGTCGTGAAGGTATTAATGTGCATACATCGTTGACTAAGTACAGAAATAAACAGTTTTTCCAACTCTAGTGAGTCAAATAGTCGAGTTATTGACCTAGTTGAGAACAAGTTTTTTTTTACAACGAGTATGTAATTATTGGACATGACAGCTCTCTATAGATAATCACGCCAGAGAGTACAGAGTTTCTACAGTTACTTTGCTTACAAACCTCTCTCGCTTCCACTCTCATAGTTCTCGTTCACAATTGCCATTTACGGAAACTTTTGATGCGTCCTTCAGATAAGACGCGTTGTATTTGAGTAAATAACTCTTAATCCTCGTAAAGGTAGGTAGAGGTGTCGAATTAGTATAATTTTCGGACATAATATGATGTTTTTATTATACTATATTGTTAAATTCTCTGTGGCATCAATGTGTCCCCTTGTTTTCGTAATGATAGGCTGATGTAATGACTATACCTAAATTATACAGAAATACTTCGTTCCCTAAGTAATAAGTGGTGAGTTTCATGCCATTTTTCACCTAGTACAATTTTTTTTTCTTTTCTATTTATAATTATTTTCTATCTATCTATCTATATCATCACGCCAGCTCCCTCGCGGGGTAGGCAGAGAGTACAGAGTTCCAACAGGTTCTTTCCTTACATACCTCTCTGGCTTCCTACACTCTCATAGTTCGTCTCATGCACACTCGCCGGTTACGGAGACTCTTGACTTGCCCTTCAGATAAGACACTGTCTATTTGGTCATGGTAAGATAGTCTAAGTCTTCCCCGGCACCTACATCCTTCCACTTTCGCATTGTATGTCTGTTTTGTCATTCTTTCTTCGGGCATCCTTTCTATATGTCCGAACCAACGGAGCATACCCTTTCTCATCTTATTATTTTAGTTCTATAATGTCAAATATAGAACTAAAATAATAAGATGATATAATTATTTTAGTTCTATAATGTCAAATTGTGTTATACAGAATTGGGAAGACGCTGTCTCCTGTAACCAGAGGTGGGCAAAATGTAATCAGATTATGATTTACCACCCCCGCTTGGGGAATATAGGCGTGATGGTGTATTAATGATTAACGATTACAATTACATAAAACTTAAATTAATTTAAATTAAATTTAAAACTGAAAACGCCGAAGCATTCCACAAATTTCTTTGATAAATCTTTTACAATTCTGTGGAATGCATTGTCAGTGTCAGTTAGACGTGCAAAGTCGTTGGTTTCGTTTAAAAACATGTTTAAGAGTCACTATCTGTCAATAATATGATTATTTGCTATTTATCCTTATCTGTCTTTAGCTATAATATGTGTATAGTATGTAATAGTATATATTGTCATGTCTGTACATATATGACTAGGTTATATATGTATGTATTGTAAATTATCATCAATAGTGTACACCGCCAACTGCCCTTTTTATTCTTATTTGTTTTCCTTCCAACGGTAGTCTGGAAGAAATCGCTGTAAGCGATAAGACCGCCATTTGTACTGTTTTTGTATTAAATTTGTTTCTTGTATTGATTTTTTTGGTGTACAATAAAGTGTATTATTATTATTATTACATTTTGTAATCTTCAATGATTACGATTACACTTTTAATCTTAAATCATGATTGAATATTACAAAATGCAATTGTAATTATTGATCTGATTACATTTTGCCCATCTCTGCCTGTAACACAGTTTACACTAACACAGGAGGCAGATTTTGTGTGTATGTGTGTGTGGATGATCTACGTTGTTGGCCGCGGGGCCTTTATAGCTTCACAGGACAAGAGGGCAACCGTGCATCTACTACGCTCGAGCCAGAAGGGCAAGGAGGCAACTAGCCAAGGGCGCCTCAAGGAGGAACGGCTTCGGTTTGGGCAGTCGCTATGGGGGAGGGCGTATACTAGGTGTCTCGCCGTGGTGCTCTGCACCGGCCGGCGGAAAAGGGATTCTTCGACCTCGCCGGCGAGGTCGGTGTCTGGTGGCAGGCCCCGCCAGACCCAACACAGAAGGCAGAGTTATTACTGATCTGAATACCCTGTATTACGTTATCAATAAAATTCTGATTTTGATTTTTGGACAAATGATTTCACGTCATTCCAAAAAAATGTTAGGTTCTCTATGAAATCATTATCCCTTACAATAAGTTCCTAGCTAGCGAGTAATCATCGGATAAAGATAAAATACACCAACACGCCTATATTTCCCAACTGGGGGTGACAGAGGTGTACCGTCCTTACCTATAGTAAGCGTACACGGGCACACCTTTACCATTGCAGTCGATGTTAGGTGCTAATGTAATAGGTGATCTCGTGATCACAAAGCGAAGCGCTTTGCTACCAGACCAACGAGGTAGTCAACGAGGCTTTGTTTGACCTAGGATTCAAACCCAAGACCTCGCGATCGTACGCCGAAGTGTGCACCACTAAAACAACGTAGCCGTCGTTCAACCATAATGTTATTGTGTCAACGTCGACTGCCTCGTTTGTTTATTAATAATATAATATTAGCCCTGTTAAGAAACTGGCCTACCTTTGGGCACGGGCCTCCTCTCAAGCTGAGATTAAGGCCATAGTCCACCATACTGGAACACCGCACTGTTGGCAAACTTTACACACTTTCCAGAAACTCTTAGGCATGCAGGTTTCCTCACGATGTTTCCCTTCACCGTTAAAGCAAGTAATAGTTAATTTTGAATACGCACATGCTTTGCTAAAAGACAGAGGTGCATGCCTGAGTTTGAACCCGAGACCTCTGACTTTGGAGTTCAACGGTCTAACCGCAAGGCTATCTGCTATTGTGTTGGTCTAGTGGCAGCAAAGAATGGGCTTGGCAATCACAAGGTCCTGGGTTCAAATCCTAGGTCGGAGAAATGTAGTTTTTATATCGAAAAATTCCCAACATCATTCCGGAATCTGGAATTGTGCCCGGTATATGGCAATAGGCTCGCCCCCTATTACATGGGACCATCGGTAAAAATGGGTGAACATAGTGTACCTCTGGGGTATATAGGCATGATGGTGTTATTATGTAAAAAATGTATACCGCATCCATCATTTAAACTTCGTTACAAGATCCCAGTTAATTTTAACTGCAGTTCAAGGTGAAACGTTTACTTGACTCTTGGTTAAGTTAGATTTTATTGCAAACTTTATTCAGAGTTCATAAAATTACGTTTATTTGATGAGTCATAGTATATAATATACAGTTTTGTATCTACGTTGAATTAACAAGAGTAATCGTACTGCTGCTACTGAACACAAATTCATAAAAAATTGAGAGAGTATAATTTAAAAAGGCCTTTTTAAAAACAAGATTTTATAGCAAAAGCAAAACAAATCTGATTAAAGGACATTGTTCAGCGCCCATACATGATTTGCCCTAGAACCAACAGCAATGAAAAAATACTTGTATAAATTCAAATCACCCATAATTTCTCTTAAGGCATTTATTATTAAACGGACAAGCCGGGGAATCGCAATATTGCACAAAAAGTATTAGATTTTGAGGTTATAATTCAGGAGCCATTAATACATATGAGGTTAAATTGTGTGTGTTGTCATTTAGTAAAGATGCCGGCGACTTCGATATAAGTAATTACAATACTTTGAAATATTCGTTTCATATTGCAAATTGTCCGTTGGATACGGATATTGGCCATTATTTTAATAAAACAGATAAATAATGATAGCATGGGTCAAACGTTTGTTGGTTCTGGCGTATATTTCCGACAATATCTAGTTTATTACCTGGATAGGGTACTTTTTATCCCGGAAAAATCCCGGATTTTTCGACCTCGCCGGCGAGGTCGGTGTTTGATCCTGTATGCGGTATCTTTATCCGAAAGAAGGGAAGTAAGGGCATCGAGAGGGTCGGTAAGAACATGCTTATAAGTTTTGTTCGTAATCGGCGGCGGCTACGATTAGGGGGTTTCTTTGATTGGACACGTTTGTGAAAAACGGGGTTGTCTATCTATCTATCTATCTATAACCTCACGCCAGATCCCTTGCGGGGTAGGCAGAGAGTACAGAGTTCCAACAGGTTCTTTCCTTACATACCTCTCTGGCTTCCTCGACTCTCATAGTTCGTCTCATACACGCTCGCCGGTTACGGAGACTCTTGACTTTTCCATCAGATAAGACTCGGTTTATTTGGTCGTGGTAAGATAGTCTAGGTCTTCCCCGGTACCTGCATCCTTCCACTTTCACATTGTATATCTGTTTTGTCACGGGGTTGTCGCTTTTTTAATAAAGGCGCCAATGGTATAACCCAAACGACGTCCCACCTTATATCGTGCTCCGTGTGCCCTAACGCCTGCTTACAAACAGACTTGATGTCTACTTCCGAAATGCCGTTAATGCGGCCGCTTTCTAGGCCGAATCCATATAATTATATTACGTTTGCCGTCAAAACACTAATCATCATAAAAATCTGGAAATCTTTATGTTATAAACAATATTCTTAGAATAAGTAGATTCTTGGAAGACATAACAAATATTGGTATGTATCAGCATTAGAATGTAACAAAGTCCAATTATTTTTATATGCACATACATATTATGTCGCAGCTAAATTGTAAATCCGCCGTATTACAAAACGGCTAGATGTCCAACTAGTCGGACTATAAGAATTCATGGTCCCTTTTTGTCTGAAAATCGGACTACGTGATCACAGGACAAAAAATTGAGCCCGATAGTAAAACGACTAGTCAAGGTTTAGGCGGATTGTTGTAGCGACGTGTTTTATAATATGGCGGTTCAAGTTAACCGAAATGTAAATCATTTGCTATGTAGTGTGTATTAATAGTATGGTTACCGTTAGAATAGAGACAAAAACGTCAGAACGCCAGAACATGACGCGCTGATACAACGTTCGTACAGCCGTATTACAATCCGGCTAGTTGTTTCATCAACCGTTCAGCTGTTTTACAATTGGGCTTTTTTAAGGGTTCCGTACCACAGCAGCTAAAAACGGATCCCTTTGACCCTCGACTTTGTTATCGGTCTTTCCGATAGTTAAGGCCCTTTTTCTTAAGAACGGCTACAGGTATTAAGTTGAAATTTATGTCAGATACTTAGTTTTGACTAACGGCCCCTTGTTAGCTGGGAGATTATATAGTTATTATAAATTGAAGCTCATAAGTCAATGCAATTAAAATATATGGACATTTAAATTCACTCATCAAAATTTATAGGGTTCTTGCCGTTGACCTAGAATCATGAAATTACGAAAGAAGCAAACTTTCATAATATAAGTTAAGGAAAAAAATCCGAAAAATTATGTTTCCTTTCCTCCAATTTGATGAAACATTATAATAGCAACTTTGAGAATTTTTGTGTGAAAATTTCTGTTATCTGATGACCTTGAAAACAGTAAAAACTGTGCCCGGAGGATCCAAAATGCAGGTATATTTTCAAAGACAGATTATTTGCAATATATACAAGTATTCAAGTTAGAGTTTTCTAATCGTATTATTTTGAAAAATTTTATACGTAAAATGACATTTCACTCGATACATTAAATTTACGACTTTTTCAACTTCATTTTTGTATATATTTCTTATAACAAATACGCAATACATTCATCTACAATCTTCTATAAATAGAGCCTAATTTTTGGAGTAAGAGTTAGGTTCCCCCTTCCTCCGCTCCGCCGAAATCTTTGTGTAACCCATAAATATTTGTGTATGTGTGTTATTTGTATATAAGAATTTTATGTTTGTAAACGCATCCACGACACAGGAATAATTCCTAGTTCTTACCAAGCTATGTTTTTTAAAAAAAGAATACGGAATCTTTAAAGGGCGAGCCCTACTCGCACATATTCAGTTGTAACATTTTAAACAAAGAGGTGTTTTGTAATATGTCGGATTCTACAATTTGGCTGACACATACATGGTGATATCACTATGTTTTTCCCGAGTACATAATCCTAACCTTACATGGCTATGTTGCAAATATCGGTTAATCAGAGGTCATTTTTGTACCGAAGTTGTTAAATCTCAAAGGTTTTTTAATGACTGCAATCTTGTCATAAATATGTATCTCGATCTAGTCGTGTATAGTGCTAGTGGTGACCACGAGTTTAAATCCTAGTTTGGATATACTGCGGGTTTTCTATCAAAAAAATCTCAGTCTAAGTCTGGAGTTGAACCCGGTATCAGTGCAATAGGCTCGCCTACTATAACGTAACTTGAAACCAAAATTTGGGTATACATAGTACACCTCTGTTACCCCCGCTTGGGGAATATATTAATTTATTTATTTATCCCACTATCTATCTTCCTATAACATCACGCAAGATCCCTTGCAGGGTTGGCAGAGAGTACAGAGTTTCAACAGGTTCTTTCCTTACACACCTCTCTGGCTTCCTCCACTCTCATAGTTCGTCTCATACACGCTCGCCGGATGCGGAGACACTTGACTTGTCCTTCAGATAAGACTTGGTCTATTTGGTCATGGTAAGATAGTCTAGGTCTTCCCCGGTACCTACATCCTTCCGCTTTCGCATTGTATATCAGTTTTGTTATTGTTTCTTCTGACATTCTTTCTATATGCCCTAACGAACGGAGCATACCTTTTCTCATCTTTACACCAATACTATCTTTCATACCTACTCGCTTTCTTACTCCGCTTTTGCGAATACGGTCGGTCAGCTTCACTCCGCACATCTTCCGCAGAGCTTGCATTTCCACTGCATTTATCCTACTTTCATACTCCTTCTTATATACCCAGCTCTCGCTACCATATAACAGCGTTGGGACAAGCACTCTGTTATGTATGGCCAGCTGCGCCTTTTGGCTAAGTGCCGGCTCCCAAGTAGCTTTCCTATCGCCCCATTTAATGTGTTTCCGGCACTCACTCTTTTCTCTATATCAGCGGTGTATTTCCCATGCATACTGAAGGCGTAAAGGCGTGAAGGCCAGCACATCATTAATTATAAATGAATTTATTTATTAATTTTTAACGGCGCGGTATTTAGTTGTTTAACTGTTAAGAAAATTCTAAATCGGGTAAAGTAAATGGCATTAGTGTGTTCTTATGGTGAAATAAAACACGTACCATTTATTGTATTTACTTAGATATTCAAAGTATGTACACGCTATGGAGGATTTAGAAAAAGGTATAATCCGCGATAAAATCTGAAAAATAATTTTATTTCATGTGTAATATTCGAACTCAGTACGTTAAATTTCCTTCAACTTAAACTCGAGTTAGTCAATGGGTAACGGTAACCCTCGTTCGTGCAAGTGGACCGTAGTAGAATTGATTGCCTATAGTGTCCGAAGGTCGATTTTTGACCGTAGCGGATCCCTATTAATAGGCCACCGCCAAAACCTTCGGCTGAAGCCGAAAGGTTAATAACTCTTAGAACTTTGACTCATGATAGGCTAAATTTTCAAAAATGTTGACTGTATTAACTTAACGAGATGATTCAAATAACCTACAGCTGGTTATTAATAATAAATAATAATAAATAAGCCCTGGTAAGAAACTGTCCCACCGTTGGGCACGGGCCTTCTCTCAAACTAAGGGGGTTTAGGCTATAGTCCACCACGCTGGCCCAGTGCGGGTTGGCGAACTTCACACACCTTCGAGAAACTCTCAGGCATGCAGGTTTCCTCACGATGTTTTCCTTCACCGTTAAAGCAAGTGATAGTTAATTTTTAATACGCACATGTTTTCGAAAAGACAGAGGTGCGTGCCTGGGTTTGAACCCGAGACCTCTGACTTTGCAGTCCAACGGTATAACCACTAGGCTATCACTGCAATTATAAAAATATTATTATTTATATACATTATTTACTTAAAAGAATTCGTAAGTAATAAATCGCAATACATCTCCTGCTGGAAACTTTCAGCTTCGGTCAAAACTTCGTCTAATTTTGGCTGAAAGTGGTATTTCTGGCCGAAGGTGGTATGCTGGTGGTGAAGCTTCAGTTAGACACTAATTGCCTACTACATAGCCACGTCAATACTACACGCGACATTGACGCAAAATAATATATTCAACATCCGCATTTATATTATTTATCGGTACATTAGGTTTTTCCTGAATACTTAATATTTTCTCATAACAATAATTGTTTATTAGATATATATCTTTTTACCTTGTGTTATCAAGAGTTCACATTTAGAAAGAAGGAAAATAAAGTTTATTTTTGATATATGACATATTATACTAACAATCGTTAATAATTACATATTTAGAAAAGCAGCTTGTAGCGAGCTGTTGGTGAGTAACGACACCACGGACCCGAGTGCTCCAGAGAGTCGGTCAGGACCCCCAACTCGGCGTTTCTTCGTCGGTCGAGCGGAAACCGAAGGGTGCTCTCGGCTCTGGCTTGCCTTAATTGGCCGTACAGAGAGGAGCCGTGAGAGCTATATCGACGTAGGAAGATGCGTACCTACGACGATGTACTCCAGGCGCAAAGGGCATAACGCCGCGAGTAACTTCGAAGGAAGCGCAGCACACCTCTACACCCCTAAGCCGCTCACACCGGTGTTGCCCTCAGTTGTCTTAGGACGACCGTTTGAGGGCCCATCTAGTAAGCGGCAAGTCAACGCCGGCCACGGGTAGTTAGATATCACTTATTATGGCCATTATTTGAAATAGTCCAGTTTTTGTCCATGAAAACTCATTTATATAGCCCTTGTTTTCTTCCCATAATTTACAATAGCCCTTGAAAATACCGGGGTCAGTTCGCTGGTTATGTTTCTTCATTTTAAGCAAGTGATCTCAGCGGATGACTTACATAACATTACTTTTCGCAAAGGGCCTCTACGTGTTGGTCCCATGTCCCTATGCAAGCCTTTCAAAGGTCCGGGTAAAGCCCGTGAATCTCAGCAAGATATAATTATATCACCTCGTCACAAAAAACGATTCCAACTCAGCATAATGCTGGCTACTTAAGCAACCGCTGGTCTTCCGTTGGGCTGTTTAGTGACGTCACGGACACTTATAAAAAAAACGTAAGATAACCCTACCAAAATAATTAAACAAAAAATAACATAAATAAAATCTAAATAGTGTAAATCAGACAAAGAAAACTTGCAATAACAAAATAAATAAAAAAATAAATAAAGGTGGTGTGGGCTTTTGTTTTTTGCTGTAACGGCAACAATAAGCCAATTTTTATAATTTACTGTTATTCTCGTATTCTATTATTTTTTTATTTAAACTTTGGACTGCAAAGTCAAAGGTCTCGGGTAAAACCCAGGCGTGCACCTCTGTCTTTTCGAAAGCATGTGCGTATTAAAAATTAACTATCACTTGCTTTAACGGTAAAGGAAAACATTGTGAGGAAACCAGCCTTTCAGTTTCTCGAAGGTGTGTGAAGTTCGCCAACCCGCACTGGGCCAGCGTAGTGGACTATGGCCTAAACCCTCTCAGTCAAGAGACCCGTGCCCAACGGTGGAACAGTTTCTTAACAGGGCTAATATTAATTAAATTCTATTATTACTTGCCTCACGATACAGGCTATGCCTAGTGTGGGGACCAATAGTACTAGATTAATGTATCTAGATTTGTATTCTCAAACATACCTACACATTTAATAACTATTGTAATACTAGTCATAAGAGCATGTCTGTATTTTTGAGAAAGAAATAAAGTTATTATTATTATTGGCGAAATACACTGTTAAAGTGTGTGGTCATTCATTAAAATAAGAAGAAGGAGTGACACTGACATTTAGTTATTGTAATCTCAAAAACTGACTACGAGGCTTTAAGGCGCTACCGCAAAAAAATGTTTTGGTGCTCCATGCCCTTCATAAAGTATATGGATTACGGACTTAATATTTCGAAGTATGATTTTCGACTGTATATTTTAGAATCTGGTAAAAGGAATACAGGATCAAACGAAATTTTCTCGTTAGAAAAAAAAATTAAGTCATCTCTATTGCTTTACATTTTCTGATTCTAACGCGAAATGCTTACGAACTAATCAATAGAATGTACTTAAAAATATAGCAAATAATTGTAGCAAAGTTCTTGTAAAGCAGTTTTTTATTTCTTAGTGTAGTATTTTAGAAAATGATAAAATTTGTTTTTGCGCTTACGTCGTTTAATTCCGAGCGCGCGCTCAATATATCCGTCCCTTATTATTCTTTTGTAAAATAATTGCATCGCTTTCATTTTCCCGATCGATAATTTGTCGATCGCGGTAGGCCCTTAACGAAATGATGCTTTGTGGCAAAATGTACTAATAAACTTTTTATCCCGGAAAAAATGTTAGGTTCCTGTTTAAGTCAACGCGGACGAAGCGGACAGAAGCTATAAATAAAACCTTGTAAACAACTAGCTGTTTCGCACCTGGTCTACAACAGCGCCACCTACTGGGTCTATGTTACTTCGAATAACTTAGCTTTCTAGTGGCGAAAAATTATTAAAATCGGTTCAGTAGTTTCAGAGTTTATCGATTTCAAATCTTTCCTCTTAATATTAGTATAGATATTCAAAGGTATTTGAATAATACCTTTGTCCAGGATACAATATGATCATCCTTTTCTTAGCCCATACCTATCCACTGCTGACATATGCCTCCAGCGCAGCCAGTCCGATGCCACCTGCATCCAATGACTTCCTGCGATCGTCACAAGATCGTCGGTCCATATGGCAGGCGGTCCGGCACGCTGCGCTTGCCAATACGTGGTCTCCACTCTAGAATCTTTCTGCCCCACAATTCTTACCCATATTGGGTTAAGAAAAAATAATAAATAAGCGTGCATTGTCTTGCTGTTGTGCGAAGGCCATCTATCATGAATTGAGCTGCGGGAGGTCACACTCCACCACGCGGACTCAGTGCGGTGGAGACAAGTTTGTAGCTACCTGATGGTGGAACCTATCAAGTCGTTATAAGGCTTCTAACTTCGATTAACGGATACCACATTAAGTGATAACCGAGACCAATGTCTTAGCATACCTTTAGAAACATGGAGACGCTTGAAAAGGACATTGTTCTGCGCCCATACATGGTTTGCCCCAGAACCAACAGTTACCATTAAAAGTTACCTGTAACTTAGCTTCATGCATTTATTATTAAACGGACAAGCGGGGAAATTGCGTTATTGCAAAAAAAGTAAAGATTTTGAGGTTATAATTTAGTAGCTAACAATATATTTGTGAAATCATTATGTAAAAATACACAAGCAATAATCAAATCGATCATTATTGAATGTAATGGATTGAATATAACCGATTGATAGGATTGACATCTCCAACCGTAATTCAATGACAACGTTGACAAGAAAAGAAAAAGACTTTGATTTAACACTTACAGTACATTGAAATATTCGTTTTGGATTGCAAATTGTCCGTTAGATACGGATGATTGCAACTACTATAATAAAACACATAAATAATGTTACGTAGAGTGGTAAATTAAATGCCGAATAACGTGCGAAGTACTTTATTAGGCGCTGTACACACAAAACAGTACGCTGAATGCAAATACACACGCGAACCATTCACACACTTGTACTACTCTTGTTAGAACCCAAATACAGCTTCCAAGTCGCTGAGTCACTCGTAGTATCCGTATATCGATGCTAAGGTCGCCGGTGTATTCCACGTAGATCGCTTGTTCTCCGATTTGATCACTATCGCTTCCGAGAAAAGACTATCCCGTCCCCGCGCTCTGTGTTCCTTTAATACTTGTTTGAAAGTTCTAGAAGTACATCGATAGAATTACACCGAACAATAGCCGGCGCGGCCCACAAAGTGGTATTATTATTACATACCTATTTGCGCGTGAACGAATAAGTACCTGTATACGGCGACCGCGCGCCGGCGATAATTAAAGGGGTGGAACCTTCTAGACGTTTCTGCTGAAACGCGGTTAAGCGCGGATTCTAGATGTTTCTAGACAGATCACTAGGGGACCTATGTGTGTGTAATGCGTTTTAGAATCGTCATCCCCGATAAAGACTTTTCAAGATATCAGGGTATATGTAACAATAATTATGTATTGGTCACATATTTGTTGGTTCTGGGGCCATTTTCGACGATGTCCTTTAATGCCATAAAAGGTGAGACATCTTAGATTGACCAAGCTGAACGGTGCCTAACCTTTGTGATCGCTAAGAACATCCTGTCTCGTCAGCGTTATAAACACATATTTAATTGCCTGACTCTTTACGAAGAATATGTATGTTTTGTTTGAAAACATGGAAATAACTAGATTTATAATGATGTGGTTTTGAATATTTAGTACGTTTGCGGTTTGTAATTAAGAATTCTTCCACTTCGGAATAATACTGGATGTATCACAACAAAGTCTTCGAAGCATTGATCAGAGAAGATTTTAATGATAAAACGTTAAACAGTCATCAAAACAATTACATTTCCATCAATTATAATTTAAAAAGCAGTGATAGCCTAGTGGTTAGACCGTTGGACTGCAAACTCAAAGGTCTCGGGTTCAAACCCAGGCACGCACCTCTGTCTTTTCGAAAGCATGTGCGTATTAAAAATTAATTATCACTTGCTTTAACGGTGAAGGAAAACATCGTGAGGGAACCTGCATGCCTTAGAGTTTCTCGAAGGTGTGTGAAGTTCGCCAACCCGCACTAGGCCAGCGTGGTGGACTATAGCCTAAACCCTCTCAGTTTGAGAGGAGGCCCGTGCCCAACAGTGGGACAGTTTCTTAACAGGGCTAATATTATTATTTTTTATATAATGTTAATCAATTATACATGGTGAGGCAGTGATAGCCTAGTGGTTGGACCTCTGGATTGCAAAGTAAGAGGTCTCAGGATCAAACCGAGGAATGCACCTCTGTCTTTCCGAAAGCATGTGCGTATTAAAAATTACCTATCTCTTGCTTTAACGATGAAGGAAAACATCGTGAGGTAACCTGCATGCCTAAGAGTTATTGTAAGGTGTGTGAATTTCGCCATCCCGCACTGGGCCAGCGTGGTGGACAATGGTCTAAACTCTTTCAGTTTAAAAGGAGGCCCGTGCCCAACGGTGGGACAATTTCTTAACAGGGCTAATATTATTATTTATTATACAAGAACACTCCAATAAGTAACATCTATCTCTCTATATCATCACACCAGTTCCTTTGCGGGTAGGCAGAGAGTACAGAGTTACAACAGGTTCTTTCCTTACATACCTCTCTGGCTTCCTCCACTCATAGTTCGTCTTACACACGCTCGCCAGTTACGGAGACTCTTGACTTGTCCTTCAGATAAGAGAGATCAGATAAGTAACATCTGCATAATAATACTAGTTTAGTGCATTACCTACACTAAGGGCAAAATGACATAGAGAGGTGGCGCGGCTCGTCACCTGGCCGGTACATACCTTCGGTGTTCAGGATTCTCACCCTTACTGATATTCGGATAGGTTAGGAAGTAGATGTAACTTATTGAAGGGTTCTTATTGTTTTTTCTAGCCTGTTTTACTGACCCACTCCTAAGCCTCCCTTTTATATCTCCACAACTGTCGATCTAGTGCTATTTCGCGCTACAAACTACCCGCAAAGGTGTCCAAATTGCCTGAGCGAAGGCCTCCCCTTTATATCTCCACAACTGTCCATCTAGTGCCATTTCGGGCTACAAAGTACCCGCAAAGGTGCCCAATCATCGCGCCTCCTTTTCCTAGGTGTATCCAGTTGGTGAAGGCGTTCGCCCACCTCTGCGAGTCCATGCGTGCTACGTGACCAGCCCACTCCCACTTCAGCTTTGCTGCTTTCATAACTACGTCCGTAATACGAGTGATGGAGCGCAGAGTGGTATTTCTGACATGGTCGATTCATTTCACACCTAATATACTGCGCTCCATAGCTCTTTGGCAAATCTTGAGTTTGGACTTCTGTTGTTCAGTTAAACAATTCGTTCGTTCTTTCTGTGTTCATATTATGTATTTTTCTTATTACCAGTTAACAGTAGGTACTGAATACATCCCCTGGGCTTTCGCTCCAGGACAACAACAATTACGCTGTGTACTTTACATTTTTTAACGGCATTAGGCTCACCCAACCGGTGCGTCTCAAGATTTGTACGTCTCTTATCCCCCCATTTTGAATAAGGGTTGTTATTTATTATAATTTAGACCCTTTTAATGCTACATCGTGAAGATATACATAAAGAAATTGTCAGTTCGTACACCGTCGTGCGTACTCGAAGTCATTGCACCTATTAAAATAAGGTACTGTGCTAACTGTACATTTTAAGATTAATAACTGTTAAAAATATATATTTTATCTATCTATATATCTAAATCTTCACGCCAGATTGCTTGCGGGGTAGGCAGAGAGTACACAGTCCATCCATCCAACAAGTTGTTTTTTTACAGACCTCTCTCGCTATCTCCGTTCTCATAGTTCGCCTCATACATGCTCGCCGGTTACAAAGTAGCCGTAAACGTAACATATAATGTAAAATATATATTTGGGATTCATATCCTATATTCGGAATAGATAAACACGGTTATTCTTTCATAGGGCAAAGTCTACGCTTCTACAACAAATTACCTATAGATATCCGGAGCATGCCTATTAATAAGTTTAAAAAGGCAATTAAAACTAGACTCTGTGAGAAAGGGTATTACAAAATGTCGGATTATCTTGACGATAAAACAGATTGGGAGTCAGCAGCTCCTAAATCAGCAACATTAATCAATGATGTATACAATTTTGAAAAACAAAAAAAAAATGGTTATCAGAATAGCCACATAAATTAAATTAAAAGACTAGCCCGCTGAGTTTCTCGCCGGACCTTCTCAGTGGATGCCGCATTCCGATCCGGTGGTAGATGTAAAAAATGTAATAATTTTGATGTTTGTGAGTGCTATTGTGTTGGCCTAAATAAATGATATTTGACTTTGACTTTTGACTTTGGTGGTATATTAATTCGCAATTTTACAACACATATGACGCGACATTCAGTCGCATTTGTTTTATTGTCTGGATAGTTGTAATGTTGCCTCAGCCAACAGCATACTCATCTATATGTATATTTATACTATTATATAAATACAGGAGAGGATAATATGTTCAGGTGGGGATTTACAGAAGGTGGTTTTGGCGTGTTTTTGCGGCGTTACCCAAACGATGTCCCACCTTATATCATGCTTGTACGCAGCAGGACTTGATGGCTGCTTCCTTCAATGCAGTCTGGACTGCTTCTATACAAGGTGTATCGTAAATAATGCCTCAGACACCCCGAATAGATAATTGCTTCACAAATTCATCCTAACCTATTTTCAAATCAAAACCTAATTTCAAAATTTTAAGTTTTTAGCCTTTTTTAAGTACTTTTATACCTCAATTAACAATGAAACTTGTATGTGAATGTGTGCGTATTTGGTTTTTTTAAAACACTAGGATTAATTCCTGTGTCTTGGGTGCGTTTACGAACATAAAAATTCACATACACAAATACCCAGACCGAAACAAATAATTGTGGATCACACAAAGATTTGTCTCGTGCGGGAATCGAACACGCGACTGAAGACACAGGGTGCGGAGCGGGTTAAGCTCTTAACCACTGCGCTAAATCGTCGGTAAAATATGTCTTAGAAATGCATTTGAAATATCCGTATTGCTTTGAATCCAGAATCAAATTAGTTTGTTATAGCGCATTGAAGGAGTTAAAGTATTTTTATCAGATTAAAAAAAAATGTAAGATGCATTAAAAATACTTGGAATCAATTCAGTTACCGATTTAGAACAAACTACTTTCAGGTCTTGCGTTTATTATGTTACAGCTTGTATAACTATAGCATGTTTCCCATCGAAACGCCAAGAAGAAGAATAGAAGTCGCCCGCCGCGTATTTTTTATGTATGTGCGCGCTAACATAAAAAAAATACTACACAGATTTACATTTGGTTGTCAGTAATCGTTGAACAGGTACACGAGAAAGATTTAGGTACATAATTTATGTATATTTTGGGGAAAATTGGTCCAGCCTACCCGTGTGAAGTCAGGACGTGTTGATAGTAATAGTTAATGGCATAAATAGTCGTAGCGATTAGTCGTCAAGTAGAAAACAGCCTAATTTATCTAAAATAACAAAAAGCACACGCTTGCCAATAAAGAAACCAATAACAGGTCAATTTTTATTACTTTATTTATTGATACTTTATTTATTGATTGATAAGCAGTGATAGTCTAGTGGTTAGACCGTTGGACTGCAAAGTCAGAGGTGTCAGGTTCAAAGCCAGGCACGCACCTCTGTCTTTTCAAAAACATGTGCGTGTTAAAAATTAACTATCACTTGCTTTAACGGTGAAGGAAAACATTGTGAGGAAACCTGCATGCCCTAAGAGTTTCTCGAAGGTGTGTGAAGTTCGCCAACCCGCACTGGGCCAGCGTAGTGGACTATGGTCTAAACCCTCTCAGTTTGAGAGGAGGCCCGTGCCCAACAGTGGGACAGTTTCTTAATAGGGCTATTATAATTTATTGATGGACGAAGCTGGGGCGTGCTAGCGGTCGTGGCTTCGATTCCCGACCTGTATCCTATCCGCGTATTATAAAATGTTGTTTCGGTGGTAGAGTGGTGAATAATACGGGTAGCAATCCCGAAGTCCTAAGTTTGATACCTTGATCCGACAAAGTGTAATTTTTCAATAGAAAAACTATCAGTGTCGGCTCGGAGTTTAAAATCGAGCCCATTATAATAGCAATAGAACAGCGTCGCTGAAAAGTACACAGCACACCTCTGCCACCCCTGCTTGGGGAATATCTATCAATCTCTCTCTATCTATATCATCACGCCAGCTCCCTCGCGGGGTAGGCAGAGAGTACAGAACTATGTACTCTCTGCCTACCCCGCTAGGGATTAGGCGTGATAATATAGATAGATAGAATTTTCTAAAAGAACTATACAATGAAATAAAAAATTCCCTACTAGAACTTTATTAAAATCATTTTCTGTGTGTTTTTTTATTAGTTCTTAAACATTTTTCCTTACAAGCAGACTGAGTTTTCTACTGAGTTCTTAGATTTACGCGAATATTACACATGAAATAAAACTATTTTACGGATTTTATCGCGGTTTATTTATGATTTTTAGTTCCTGACGTTTCGTGTGCTTCGCAGCATCCATGGTCACGGGGGGACTAAGGTGTTAGACGTCCAAAACGCATAGTTGTTCCGGGGTACCCTCAAACTTCTTAATTATTTTTGTTGGTCCGATCTACGCAGAATGAGCTCACGGTGTCTTGAGGTCTTGCAATGTTATGGCGGATGCGGTAAGGACATGTTCACAGACTGCAGACTTCTTTGAGCGACGGTATTTTAGGTCAGCTATGTGTTCTTTAACCCGAGTTTTTACCGGTCTTTTAGTTTGTCCTATATAAGAGAGACCAAATTTATTTTCTATCCAAAAACTTTCAATTAATCGTGTGTTCCTTTTACCAGATTCTAAAATATGCACTCAAAAATCATATTTTCAAATATTAAGTCTCTAATCCATATACTTCTTGAAGTGCATGGCGTACAAAACACGTTTTTTCGCGGTAACCCTTTAAGCCGCTCTACCTACTGGATCGTATAGTAGTATAATAGTCGCGGGTTCAAACCCCGCACGGGACAAATCTTGTGATCCACAAATATTTGTTTCTAGGAATACATCCTTGTATGGGGTAAAGATTTAGAAAACAAAAAAAAACAAACCCATTGCCATTGTATCTATCTATCTATTTCATCACGCCAGTTGCATTGCAAGGTAGGCAGAGAGTAAAGAGTTCTATCAAGTTCTTTACTTACAGACCTCTCTGGCTTCCACTCTCATAGTTCGTCTCATACACGTTCGCTGGTTACGGAGACTCTTGACTTGCCCTTCAGATAAGACACGGTCTATTTCAGAAGCGGATTATCCCAAAGGCAAACTAGGCACGTGCCTAGGGGCGCGAGGTTCCCAAGGGGCGCGCGTATAAGCTTTTAAACAAAGAAAAAAAAAATCACATAACATTATCGTGTAGGTAAGTATGCATCTTCTTATACATTATAAAGGATTCTCTGGTTCACGTCGATCGCGTGTACCGGCCGTGATACAAACCCTAAACGTGTTTAACACGTCTAGGGTTTGTAACACCTAAATTGAAAAAAAATACTAACATGAATGCTATAAAATTATAGTATACTTCTGTGATCCGCTCGAAGATTTAGGCTAGGGCGTGTATACACGGAAAATATGGTGGTAGCTACAACACCGGCACTAGTTGAGGTTACTACAAGTTGGAGTAAAGAAATGCCAACTACAACTTGGAGTGACCTCTACTATACATGAAGGTGACTCCCAACTACAATCATCAATGTTTACTTCTGCTTCTTCTTTAAGTTATGGCTTCACACATATTTTAAGTGTATTTTGCCAGTGTCCAGTGAGATATGTAATTGTGTTTGTTTAAATTAAATCGACTCCCCGATGAACTTGATGAGAACGATGATCATGAAATTAATGAAGTACCCCACCCTAGATAGTGAAGCGGTGGACACTTTACATACCAATTGCGACGGCCGTTTTGAGGGAAGTCGAAAAGGCACGTTTTATCACTTTGTTACAATTATTTTCACTAGTGCACATATAAGAACACATAATGGTTAATATTCCACCAACATAACACATTATTAGTCGAAATAACACAAGTTTTGGAAATTAAAACACATTGACAACATCACTCTTCGACTTCACGCCGAAACCTCCCAATGTATACTTGTACCAGTAAAAATTTATAATATATGGCCGCTAGAGGGGCGCCGTGGGCAGGCCCCCTACAAGATGGACCGATGACTTGGTGAAGGTCGCGGGTAGTAGATGGATGCGTACAGCACAAAGCGGTCGTTGTGGCGGCCTTTAGGGGAGGCCTTTGTCCTACAGTGGACGTCTTTCGGCTGAAGAAGAAGAAGAAGAGGGGCGCCGATGAGGTGCATGCCTAGGGCGCTCTCGACATTTAATCCGCGTCTGGTATATTTGGTCATGGTAAGATAGTCTATGAGAGGCCTATGTTCCGCAGTAGACTGCGATAGGCTGATTGATTGATTGATTGAAGATAGTCTAGGTCTTCCCCGGTACCTACATCCTTCCACTTTCGCATTATTAAAGTGCTGTCAATATCATCACGCCCGATCCCTTGCCTGGTAGGCAGAGAGTACAGAGTTCCAACAGGTTCTTTCCTTCCACTATTTAAGTTAATACATGTAATACATAAACCTATCTATGTTTGACAAATAAATGATGCAACTTGCAATGTTCGTATGTCTGTCTGTCTATCCGCTTCAAATCATGTGATTTATTTTTCAAGCATTTGCGGTGATCCGATTAGTAGAAATTTGGCAAACGTGTGTAAAGTCCTAGAACATACAATAAAGGAAGCAGTAAAGAAAAATAAAATACAAAAATTCAAAATTCAAAATACGCTAAAATCTGACTGGATCAATAAAGACATAATTGGAATGATAACTAAAAGAAATCAGGTGTGGTCTACTTATAAGCAAAATCCTAACCACGAGCTAATAAGAAAAGACTTTATAGCCCAACGAAACACCGTGTCTGAAGAAATCCAACGTACCAAGAATAGTTATTACTACAAAGCTTTCAAAAACTGTGAAAGAAAACCTTTGAAGATATGGAAGTTAATCGGGAAATTAGCTGGGAATAAAACAAATTCAAGCTCCACTCCTTCAAAATTAGATACACACATTGGTCCAATCACAGACAGTAAAGAAATATGTAATTACTTTAACATCTACTTTGCAACTATAGGGTCTATCTTAGCAAATAAAATCACAATAGGTAAGGAAAACACACACATGCAGCCAAACACTCAAACAGCTATGTCTAGTACATGCGAACTACTTCATCTAGCTCCAACTACGAAAGAGGAAGTTAGCAAAATCATAGACAATCTCAATCAGAATACTAGCACAGGCCTAGACGGAATTAGTTGTAAAACCATAAAATGCATCAAAAACTTAATATTAAACAAACTAACGATGAATATTAATTATTGTTTACAACACGGCTTCTTTCCTGATTCTCTCAAAGTAGCGAAAGTGAGTCCAATTTTTAAGTCCGGAAAAAAGAACGACTCTAGCAATTATCGCCCTATCTCAGTTCTGCCGATAATTTCTAAAATCTATGAGAAAATTTTATATAATCGTTTAGATAATTATCTCAAAACTATTAACTTCTTCTCAAAAAATCAATACGGTTTCCGCACAAAATCCAACACGCTAACTGCAACAATTGACCTTGTGACGAATCTGAAAAACAAAATTGATGAAAAACGCGTTGCACTCGGTATATTTATTGATCTGAGAAAGGCATTTGATACTATTAGCCATAGCCTCCTTCTTAAAAAATTGAATGACATTGGCATCAGAAAAACTGCTCACAACATGTTCCGGTCATATCTCAGCAATAGACAGCAAATTGTACAGATTGGTGATAATCAAAGTAATCGCGAAGCTTTAACCTACGGCGTGCCACAAGGATCTATTCTTGGCCCCTTGCTATTTATAATATACGTAAATAGCGTACATAACCTTAACCTGACAGGCGACATAATATCATATGCTGACGACACCAGCTTATTTTTGTATGGCAATAATATCGACCAAATCATCAACCAAGCGCAGCAAGATCTGGATACTCTCTTTGGATGGTTCCAAGACAATTTGTTGACTGTAAATACATCTAAAACTAATTACATTATTTTCAGTGCTAAGAATAAAAAAATCGAAAGTCACTCGGACCTATATATAAATAATGAACTTTTGACCAATGTTAGCTCAGAAAAGTATCTTGGACTTTATCTAGATAAACATCTGACATGGCAGCCACACTTAGATAAATTAAGATCGAAACTATCTTCTGTCATGGGCGCATTACGAGGTATCGTTCGCTGTTTGCCTACACCTGTTAGTTATATTATTTACAACTCCATGGTAAAGCCTCACCTTGAATATCTGATAGAGGTGTGGGGCACCGCAGCTAAAACACATTTAAAACAAATTGAAACATGTCAAAATAAAATAATTAAACTTTTATTTCATTACCACTATCTAACTCCTACTGAAACAATATACAAAAAAAACCAAATTGATGACACTATCGCAAATATATAAATATAACACATGCATATTAGTACATAAACTATTAAATAAAAATATACACTCTAAAATAACATTTACAATAAAAGGACAAACACAAAAACGTATTACTAGACGAAAGAACAACATTTGCCTAAGAAAACCACAAACTAACTATGGGAAGAAAAACATACTATACGAAGGAGCTGAACTGTACAATAAATTGCCTAATGACATCAAAGAAATTTCATCTTTTGCCTTATATAAAAAAACTATAAAACATCACATCCTAAAGAATTTCTGTATATTTTAATATAAATCCCATTAATAATTAAATTACCACAACTTTATCCTATACTAGTTTCTGCCCCTAACTTCATTCGCGTTGACTTTAGACAGGAACCTTACATTTTCCCGCTAGGTAATAGACTATCTGTGCGCCACACACATACATATACACTTGCCTTCAAGAAACGACATGTAATTGTTCACTTACTTTTTCTTCTTACCCACAACACTAAAACGATTATGATTTATTAATGAGTACCTACCGTCCTTCTGTATTTAATATTTAAGATGAACTTGTATTTCTCATGTTATAAGTGAATTGTATTCTTTTTGAGAAATAAATGTCTGAAACCGTAAAGTCAGTGACAATGCAATAATATGGTACCATGGAGCTGGTCTGATAACGGAGTTGGAAGGTGGCAATAGGAACATGTGAACTATCTAACGTAACCCCCTCGTGTTTGGGCTTGTTAGATTGGCATTGACAAGTACTATACAACTAGATAGTGTTCAGGGTCTGATGATGAAGCCGATAGGTGGCCAATGGAACCACCCAACTACTCAATATAACCCCGACGTGTTTGAGCTCGTTAGGTTTATGTTAACGAGTACGTTAGACCCGAATGGTGTCTAAGGTCTAATGATGGAGCTGGAGGGAAGCCATAAAAACTCCTGAACTAGGCAAGACATCTTTGTTGTTTCGCGATAAAAGCTTGTTTTTAAAAAAGTATTTTTCTTCTTCTTCAGCCGAAAGACGTCCACTGCAGGACAGAGGCCTCCCCTAGAGACCGTCACAACAACGGGCTTGGTGCTGTACTCATCCAACTTCTACCCGCGACCTTCATCAAGTCATCGGTCCATCTTTTAGGGGGCCTGCCCACTCCAAGATGGGATGAGATGAAAAGGTCTTTTTAAATTAAAATTATTTTCAGTTATATTTTGTCCTGCCTATACTTTGAACCCAAGACCTTGTGACCATTCGCCACCAGAACATTGAAGCTGACAAAATAAATATTTTATTCCTTCCCATATATTAGTGAATTGTATAAATACAGTTTTTAAAGCGGCCACTGTAGGGATGGGCAACATATATCGATGTATCGAAATATCGATAGTTTTTCATAAAATAATTGAGGTATTTTGAATTTCGATGTATCGATATTTTCTTTCAAGTATCAAAATAAATATCAATATCTATTGTCTTGTTTATTCTTCGTTAAAATTGGATAATATTTATTATATAATAATATTAGCCCTGTTAAGAAACTGTCTCACTGTCGGGCACGGGCCTCCTCTCAGACTGAGTGGGTTTAGGCCATAGTCCACCACGCTGGCCCAGTGCGGGTTGGCGAACTTCGCACACCTTTGAGAAACTCTTAGGCATGCAGTTTTCATCACGATATTTTCCTTCACCGTTAAAGCAAGTGATAGTTAATTTGTAATATGCACATGCTTTTGAAAAGACAGAGGTGCGTCCCTGGGTTAGAACCCGAGACCTCTGACTTTTCAGTCCAACGGTCTAACCTCTAGACTATCACTGCTCTTTAATAGGGTAATATTCATTAGTGTAATATTTTAAGGTGAGGCCATAGACCAGATACACTAAGGAAATAACCTATTGGAACTCCGTACTCTCGGCCTACCTCGCAAGGAATCTGGCGTTATGATACATATAAACAGAGACATTTTTTGATATTGAGTCATATCTATGTACAGTTGTTTTGGATGAATGCCATTTATCTATTCACAATTTTGTCACTTTGACGTACAATTAAAAAAGCGATTTATTGATATATTTTCCACAATATATTACATGGATATTGTATGTAACAAGCGCTACGATAACACGACTGCTTGGCAAATTTATCGATATTTTTGTTCATTTGCCCATCCCTAACACGCTGGTTACCTCAGCCGATGTTGAAACACACCGGTTATGTGCTAACGCAGTCGGTCCACTGATCTTGGTGGCATAGAATGTTGCTCGTTAAACTATTTCTACGTACTATATAATATCCAACTTTTACTAGTATTCTCGTGGAGTATTAAGGAGAAGCCACCCAGTGTTTTTACCTATCACCAAGGTTAAGCAGCGTTCGACTAGGTCTGCCCAAGATGGGTGACCGTTTGTGGCATTTTCATATTCGAGCGTCTCCGTGCTTCGGAAGGCATACTAAGCCGTTGGTCCCGGTTGCCACTTGATGTCGTTAAGCCGAGTTGGAAGCTTTATAGGCGGTTTGACAAGTTCCAATAGCAGGTGGCCACGAACCTGCCTCAACCGCACTCACCGCAATCCGCACTGGGTCTGCATGGTGGAGTATGACCTTATCTCTCTCACCTCGATTTGTGACAGTAGACCTTTGCCCAGCAGTAAGCAGTATAGGCTGACATTATTGTATTGTCCCGCTGTTCTCTCACAATTCGAAGTAAGCGAGAATAAGTAATAGTCCACCACGCGGAGCCAGTGCGGTGCGGTGAAGGTAGCTTTGTAGACACCTGCTGGTGGAACTTATCAAGCCGCCTATAAAGCTTGCAACTTGGCTTAACGACTACCACTTGGAGTGGGAGCTGGGACCAACGGTTAACAGACTTTCCAATGCACGGCGCGTAGAAAATAGAAATCCCACGAACGGTCACCCATCTCAGACTGACCGTGCCAAACGCTGCTTAACCTTGATAATCGCTACAAGTGCCTCATTTATAAGCTTTGATATAACATCAACGAACGATATCTTGGTGGAAAATGAAATTTATCTATCGAAAAATTTGGAAAAGATCTGGAGTCTGGAATTATGCCCTATATAATGACAATATGCTCGCCCCTTATTCCATTGAGACTTCACATCGTCAGCGAAAAGTGGGTGTACACACACTGCCACCACCGCTTGGGGAATATAGGCGTGATGATGTGTTTTTATCTTGGAGCAAAATTGATAGTAACGTCTTCACGGGATTGTATGGAATACCCACAAATGGACATGCGCAATATACTCGCGCAGACAACCGGTTGTGTTGTCCAAGAAAATTATATAATATGAAATGATGACACTTTCACTCGGACTTACCTACATTTCAGCCTAGGCAGACCATATGTAATGGCAGTGATAGCCTAGTGGTTAGACCGTTGGACTGCAAAGTCAGAGGTCTCGGGTTCAAACCCAGGCACGCACCTCTGTCTTTTCGAAAGCATGTGCGTATTAAAAAAATTAATTATCACTTGCTTTAATGGTGAAGGAAAACATCGTGAGGAAACTAATATTGCTAAAATTATAGTGCCAGAAAGTTGTCGGCCTTATTTTTGTAAGTTAAATATACTTACATCAATATCTGTGTACATTTATGAACTGGTGGTATTTATTAAAACAAATATGAATTTATTCGGAACTTTGAAATCGACAAGAAATAAACATAAAATTAATTCATCATCACATAAAACAGCTTTATTTACAAATAGTATTCTAGGGATGGCATCTAAAATTTATAATAAATTACCAAGCTTTATTTTAAACACTGAAGATCTGAAAGCATTCAAGAAATTGGTACATCATTTGCTGGTGAAGGAATGTTATTATACTCTACAGGAATTTCTAAATGACACCTTTTAATAATACATCATAACATATTTGTATTTATGGGACTAGCCTTCACACCCATTTCCATCATTGTAACACGTGTAAATATATGTATATTAATTTAGAATTTTTCGCTTTTTTTTATTTTTCTATACAATAAATTATAATTTGTAATTTTCTTTTTGTGAAGAATAATATATAATTTCATGTCTTTTTAAAATGTAATGGTTACATATTTTTCTTTTTTGGAAATTTGAGTAATGTTTAATTTAATTAGGTTATCTTGATATTATTGTATGCCTGATTATGGGTAGGACATAGTGAAACCTACTGTATTATGTATAATACAACACATACCATCTTTGTAACCTATGACCACAATAAATGCTATTTGATTTGATTTGATTTGATTTGAAACCTGCATGCCTAAGAGTTTCTCGAAGGTGTGTGAAGTTCGCCAACCCGCACTAGGCCAGCGTGGTGGACTATGGCCTAAACCCTCTCAGTTTGAGAGGAGGCCCGTGCCCAACAGTGGGACAGTTTCTTAACAGGGCTAATATTATATTATAGACCATATGTCTTGGTGTGAGCAAGCCAGAGAGGTCTGTACGGAAAGAACCTGTTGGAAATGTGTGTGTGTGTGTGTGTGTGCATGTGAGTGATCTATGCTGTTGCCCACGGGGCCTTTACAGCTTCACCGGACAAGAGGGAAGCGTGCAACTACAACACTCGAGCCAGAAGGGCCAGCGAGCAACTAGCTCAAGGGCGCCCCAAGGAGGAACGGCCTCGGCTTGCGAAGTAGCTATGGAGGAGGGCGTAAACTATTTGTCTCACTGCGTTTTAAAAAAATGCCCTCGTATTCCTGACGGTCCACGACTTTATAGCGATCACCAAGGTTGCACAGCGTCCAAAATCAACGTCAAAATCATTCATTTGTATAGGCTAATACAATAGCGCTCACAACCGTCAACGACATTACACTTTTACATCTACCACCAGATCGGAACACGGCCACTGAGAAGATCCGGCGAGAAACATAGCGGGCTAGTTTTTAACTTTATTTGTTTGGCCTATCTGATAACCATTTTTTTTCATTTCAAAATTGTATTATACAGCTGCTCGAACCCAATCTGTTTTATCGTGAAGATAATCCGAAATTATGTTATACACTTCCTTACACAAGCTAGTTTTGATTGCCTTTTAAACTTACGTATTTCTGTTACTGGTTTATCTATTAATAACGGTACAAGTCATTTTGATGACATTACCGGATTATTTAATTTTATTTCTTTAGTAAATAGAGTTAGGTCAGGAATAAAAGAATAATTCTTTACATATTCTTTAAATTCTGGTTCATGGTTGTAAGATTTTTCATAATAAAGTTCATATAATGTCTACTTTTAAAAATACCAAAGGTTTCCCATTCACTAAAACCAGCATGATCACCAACCATAAAATTTTTGGGCTTAAAATGTTATTAAATTGTGAATCGTCACTAATAAGGTGAAACTGTGAGTTATATAAATCGTTCGGGTCCTCCTGATAGGCTAACTTGGGTACTTTCTCAAATAGATTGCATTTAAAATGTTCTAAGTGGCCTATATTCATTGGGACAAAGCTGACCTTTTTCCTTTGAACCTTACTAGTCCTAGGGAACACAACCAACTGACCGTTATAATCGGAGTGTATTTATTACAGAATTATACCTAGGTCTAACATTAGTAAAAATATTATCAATACACGTTGCACTAGTAGCAGTTACTCTAGTAGATTTCAAGAAAATATTGTACATAGCATACGATTTTATAAGGATTATAAACTTCCTAATAAGAGTATTGATTTCTAATAAATTGATATTGAAGTCTCCACAGATAGCAACTGATTTATTTGAAGTGGAGCTTTTATATAAAATTTCCTTCATTAATCGCTCAAAATCATCACACGGTGAAAATGGAGGTCTGTATACGCTTACATTACGCATATATACGTTCTCTAAATTTGATATATTTATATATGATAATTAAACAGCCACCATGTATCATGTTAGCTCTGCTGAAAGAGCTAGCAATCTGGTGATTTGAGAAATTGAACATGGTCTGGTTATTTTTAAGCCCATGTTCAGTAAGATAGAGAATGTTTATCTTGCAACCATTCATGAATAATTCAATTTCCAAATCTTTGCCCGTTATACACTAAATATTTTGATGCACCACGTTAATTAAGTTTGTTTTATTATTAAATATTTCATTAAAATTAGGGCAAGATGATGTATCTATTGTATTTGCATGTAATTTAAATTATTTGAGATGTCAAAAGTTTTAATATTAAACATGTCTGAATTTAAAAAAAAAATATGCGAAATAGCTATCAGTCTTTTACGATATTTTGAATGATAAAAATTATCTTCTGTCAAATAGTGTGTGTTATTTTGTGAATTAAAATTGTACAGTGACAGCCTAGTTGTTTGACCGTTAGACTGCAAAGTCAAACGTCTCGGGTTCAAACCAAGACACGCACCTCTGTCTTTTCGAAAGCATGTGCGTATTAAAAATTAACTATCGCTGGCTTTAGAGGCGAAGGAAAACATCGTGAGGAAACCTGTATGCCTGAGAGTTTCTCGAAGGTGTGTGAAGTTCGCCAACCCGCACTGGGCCAGCGTGGTGGACTATGGCCTAAACCCTCTCAGTTTGAGAGGAGGCCCGTGCCCAACGGTGGGACAGTTTCTTAACAGGGCTAATATATTATAATGTAATCTCAGTCAGTCTGAGATTGGTGAACCTTTATGGCATTTCTATTTATCAAGCGACTTCGTGTTTTGGAAGGCACGTTGAGCTGTTGATCCCAATGAGCACGTGATGTGAATCGGTGTCCACAAACCTGCCTCCACCACACTGCACTGGGTCCGCGTGGTGGAGTATGACTTAACCTCTCTCACCTCGATTTGTGAGAGAAGGCCTTTGCCAAGCAGTAAGACAATATATTCTGTTTATTTTTTATTATAATTTTTAGTTGTAACTTTGTGGTATAAATGTGGTATCGTAAGAGTTGGAGCAGCCATCGCATCTGCCGAAACCCTCAAACGGCGCAAATATACCTCGATAGTTGTTATATATTTGAGCCGTTTGAGGTAGAGAATCAGAAAACTCAAACTCAAATAATTTATTTTGTATAAGCCCTGCGGGGGCGCTTAGAAATAGTCAATTAACATTTTTTTTTAATCTAATTTAACTACTAATCTATTACCGGATCGGAATGCGGCCTCCACTGAGAAGATCCGGCAAAGAAAATCAGCGGGCTTATCTTTTTTATTTAATTCTTTTTCTCTTATTTCTTTTCTTATTTTTTCAATTATATTGTGTAGATACATGTTTAGATTATAATTAAATAGTTTACGATCTAGCTCCAGTGTGATGCCTTACGATCGAGACATGTATCTAATGATGTTACCTGTTAAGAGTGTCTAAAGGATTCCAAATTCGTTCACGAGGATGACTGCTGGAACAGCTATCACTCCCCTCGACCATATTGGAGGGAAGGGCGTGACCCGCGCCAGACAGCCGCCACAAGCAAAGACATTATAGTGAGCATGACCAAACCAGAAGCCTGGATCCGTAGGGTCCTGGTGCACATCGCATATTTTGCGATGTGGCTAAATTGCTGGTCGAAAGAACAGGTTACCAGAGGGCTGGTTAAGCATTCAACGTAGCAAAGCTGCCTTCTGGGCACCCTGCCAAGCGACAGGGATTTGGCACAAATTCATTTTTTCCAGATACTCTGTACAAATTTTTGGCTTTTAAGTCGTAAATAATTTTTAAGTTTTCTCTTCTTTTTAGTGGTGTAAAAATCTTGTCTCCTTAATTGTTAAATAATTAAGATCCCTATTACTCAAAAACATCTTAACACAGACAAAACCCCTACATAATTAATTTATAATAGTATGAATAGAACTTCTATAGACGCCATTTTAAATTTACTTGTAATGACCATTCATCAATAGAACAGAGATAATTTCTATTCACAGCTCCCATTGTTCGAAGAATATTAAACATAATTGTTAGCTAGAAAAACATAATTAGTCTGGTATTATTCTTTAGATCTTATACCAAGGATTACGATAGAATTTCCCTATAGCGACTGCCCAAGTCGAGGCCATTCCTTGAGGCGCCCTTGAGCTATTGACCTTTTGCCCTTCCGGTTGGAGCCCGTAAAAGACCCTCGGACAACAGCGTAGATCATTCATACATGTTTCGTTGGTTTAGTGGCGTGTAAGTGGTGACCACGAGGTATTAGGTCAAAATCTTAGGTCAAAAAATATTTTTTTTAAGGAAAAGTTCTGTAAGAAAACCTGTTGGACCTTTTCACTTTCTGCCTAGCACGCAAGAGGTGTAGTGATGATATAGAGAGATAGATACGCCCGCGACATCTTAAGCAACATGTCGCGGGTGATTTGAATCTTCTAATGTATACAAGGCTTTATCTTCTATACTAATATTACAAAGATGAAATGTTTGTTTGTAATTGATAAACTTTGAAAATACTGAACCGATTTTAATCATTATTTCATTATTAAAAAGCTAGATTATCTATGAGTAACATAGGTAGGTGGCGCTGTATTTAACCGGGTGTAAAGCCGCTGAAAACTGCTAGATATATATAAAACTAGAAACCCGCCCCGGCTTCGCCTGGGTGAATTATACACATAAACCTGCCTCTTGAATCACTCCGTCTTGGTCAAAAATCGTATGAACATCCGTCCGGTAGTCCTGAGTTTATCGCGTGCAGACAGACAGACAGAAGCGGTAGGGACTTTTTTATAATATGTAGTGATTCCTGTGGACGTGTGTTCAGCATTCCTCTACTCCAAAACATCGTGTCCGGTTTTGATGATTCTTTGGAACGATGTTCTTTTACGCTGCGGCAGTAGAGTGAGCTAGCAGAAATCGTCACGTAAGGAAAACGCGTTATGCGGTTGTATGTGTGCGTGCGAGTATCGAGATACGAGCAGCAAGCATTGTGCGCGGTCAGGTGTATACCGGTGTAAATATTATACAAAGTAATGTTTTGTAATATGTATTGTTGTATGTATTTTGTGTGAGAGAGAGCGAGCGAGAGTGAGTGGGGGGGTCACAAAAACACGCTAATATAATCCCTACAAATCTACCTATTAAATCACGTTAACAGTTGAAAAAATTACTTAAGGTATTTCGTTCATGACGGGGGTCCCCCGACCGCACAATTTTTTTTTGTTCTAACGGGGTCATCTAAATAGTTGTTAGTTATAGTTGGATCCGGTAGATGGCGCTGTTGTCGAAACTACGGGCAACTGTTAGTTAATATTAAAATTTTATTCTTAAATCATTAGTATTTATAAATACTTTCGAACCGGTTAGAAAAATTGCGTTATCTACTAACAAAATTATTCATAACTATGCGTGTGTAAACTGATTGGTCAGTTCAAGGGTAAATAACATGCAATATGTTCACGACAACTCCTTTCGGAGCGGCAGGCCGTGAAAGACAGCATTTAATATTAATTAAAATAATTATTTTTATAATTTAGCCTATACTGTCCCACAGCTATGTAAAGGCATTCTCTCGCAAATCGAGGTGAGAGAGGTCAAGCCAGGAGGCGCCAGTGCGGTTGAGGCAGGTTTGTGGAGACCTGCTGGCTGTATCAAGCCGCCTTCCAACTTAACTTGGCTTAAACATGTATTATTTAATCTATCTGTATTATCACGCCAGATTCCTGGCGGGGTACGCAAATAGTACAGATTTCCAACAGGTTCTTTCCTTACAGAACTCTCGCTCATCTATTCTTATAGTTCGGGTCATACATGATCGCCGGTTACGGAGACTTGATTTGCGATTAATTACTATTAATTATTATTTCGTAATATATTTAAAATAAGTCCGGGGTCGTCAAGACGTTTTGTGGAGACCTATATCCTTCTCTGTTCTTTTCTTACAGACCTTTCTCACTTCCTCTACTCTCATAGTTCGTCTCATACCACTCGCTTTGATGAATTATTTCAATATCTTTTTATTAAAATAATAATTAAATTGGCTTTGTCGATCAGCTGGCCATTTGATTTTCTTATAGAGGCAGGCAAAATATCGTATGGGTATTATAAACAGTATCGATATAGGCATAACAAGATAATAAATAACGAATAATTGATATTATATTTATATTTTTTCAAATATATTATTCTAAGAAGTAAAAATTTTAACGGGCAAATAAACACACCATAACCTTAATTTCTCCAAATTAGATGACCAAAAAAGACACCTACTTATTCCAAATTATGATATTCTATTAAATTGAATATTATTTATACCTACGATCCACAAAAAAATCGAATTTGACACTAAATATGATAATCGAAAAACATCCATGTTTGATATATCGACGTTAAGCATATCGACGATAAATATTATTTTTTGCAAAAATATCGTGTTAAATAAATATATCGGTATATTTTTTCCCAACACAATTTTCTATTATATCTCCAATTCAAACGCTTAAAAGATTAATGTACCTGCACAGCACAGTATTAGTTATAAGAGGTGTACTAAGGACAATCTTTCACAAAGCCATTTTCAATCCCAATATGTTTCTTATAAACAGGAAAAACAAAATGATTACACATAAAATATACATTTTAAATATTATGTTTCTCATTATAGCATAATAATTATGTAGTTCAGTAATGAAGTCAGCTCACCTTGCTAACAAGGGCAGGATCGCTTCCGGTTCGCTTTGTCAGTTTTTAAGAAATTCATGGCGATAAATTTAAATAAAATTATGGATTGGATATATTTAGGTAGGTGTGATTTACGCTGTTGGCCGAGAGATCTTTACAGCTTATACGCTCCAGCCAAAAGGGCAAGGGGGCAACTAGCTCAAGGGCTCCTCAAGGAGGAACGGCCTCGGCTTGGGCAGTCGCTATGGGAGAGCGCGTATACTAGGTGTCTCGCCGTGGCGCTCTGCACCGGCCGGCGGGCAAGGGATTCTTGGCGCTCGCCGGCGAGGTCGGTGTCTGATCATGTGTGCGGTATCTGTATCCGAAAGAAGGCAACAGGCTCTGTAATCGACAAGCGTGACAGCTTGGTCTATTGGTTAATTGCTTAAGCCGATCGAGTAATCACGAGTTCGATCCCCGACCAAAATCTTTGTGTGACCCTCAAATGTTTATTTCGGACTGGGTATTTGTGTATGAATTAGCGCAGTGGTTACGAGCTTAAGCCGCTCCGCCTACTGTGTCTAATAGTCGTGGGTTCGATTCGCGCTCGGGACTAATCTTTGTGTGATCCACAATTATTTGTTCCGGTCTGGGTATTTGTGTATGTGAATTTTCATGCTTGTAAACGCATCCTTGACACAGGAATAAATCCTAGTGGGGCTAGGTTTAAAAAAAAAATCAAAACGCAATTTATTAATCGTTCAAACATTTTGTAATTGTATGGTTAATTTGTGTCTTTCATGCTGTGACAAATAAAGTTTCTTTCATTCTTTCTAATTTCAAGCGCACCGATGAAAAAAAGTTCTAGATCGAGGTTAGGTTTTTTTTAAGGAAAAAGGTGCCCCATTTTACGGTCGGTTATGAAGAGATCTTAGGCTCGTGAAGTATCCTTACGAGAAGGTGGGTCTAGCATACCGATTCGGAACTCGGTCTCACTTCCGTCTCCTCAGCCAATTTCAGAGTGAATAGGCTATTACTGAGTGTGCGAGCCACATCTTCGGCTCCATCGTCACTTTTCATCATATGAGATAGTGGTCCTTCTCTGTCTAGTCCTCAATAAAAAATGGTTTCATCATCATCATCTCAACCTATACTCGTCCACTGCTGAACATAGGGCTCCCCAATCGCTGTCCAGCGCAACCGGTCCGATGCTACCTGCATCCAGCGACTTCCTGCGATCCTCACAAGATCATCGGCCTATCTGGTAGGCGGCCGTCCCACGCTGCGCTTGCCAATACATCTCCATTTTAGAATTAATTAATTATTTATTCTTTATTGTACTGAATAACACTGATTAGATACAAAGCGAGCTATGGAGAGAGCTATTCTCGGCGTTTCTCTAAGCGATCGAATCAGGAATGAGGAGATTCGTAGAAGAACCAAGGTCACCGACATAGCCCTTAAGATTAGCAAGCTGAAGTGGCAATGGGCGGGCCACATAGCGCGTAGATCGGACGGACGTTGGGGCAGAAAGATTCTAAAGTGGAGGCCACGTATCGGCAAGCGCAGCGTGGGACGACCGCCTGCCAGATGGACCAACCATCTTGTGAAAATCGCAGGAAGTCGTTAGATGCAGGTGGCATCGGATCGCTTACGCTGGAAAGCGATTGGGGAGGCCTATTTTCAGCAGTGGACAAGTATAGGCTAAGATGATCACTTAACTCAATTTGAGTTATATACCAGTTAACATTTGAGGGAAGAGAAACTATTTATGTGGAAGTGAGGGCGATTGTACAACAATCACGGAACTAAAAAATAACAGAATTAAAATGCAAAGTTTATAGTGAGAAGTACATAAATAGATAAATTATACTAATAGTAGATAATATCGAAACTAAATATATTTTTTTTCATATAATTACATGAACTATACAATACATATTTATATATACACAAATATGAATTAATATAATAAATACAAAACACATATACTATGAATATGTAAAGGAAATACTCTTTAACTCGTCTTTTGAAAACATCTCAAGAATAGCCATCGCGTATGGAGTGTGGAAGGGAATTCCAGAGTTTCACCGCACGTACAGTAAAGGAGCCATCATAGAGAGTGGAAGAACAACGAGGAGTTTGGAGAAGAAAAGAGGTAGCCGTACGCCAAGTTCTGTCCCTAGGTATAAGGAATTCGAAACGAATCCTTGAGGGTAATCAAAAAAGGGTTTATTTATTACCTGATCTAACTATCTATATGCAGAAGTGGAAGGATGTAGGTACTGGGGAAGACCTAGACTATCTTACCATGACCAAATAGACCGTGCCTAATCTGAACGGCAAGTCAATAGTCTCCGTAACCGGCGAGCGTGTATGAGACGAACTATGAGAGTTTAGGAAGGAAAGAACCTGTTGGAACTCTGTAGTCTCTGCCTAACCCGCAAGGGAACTGGCGTGATGATATAGATAGAGATAGATAATCTAAGTATATACAAGGTATATGTATAACATATATAACGCAAGACTTTAGAAAACCCAACTAAATTATTGCTTTACGAATTCAATACGAAAATCAAACTCATTTTTTGGTAGATTTCTACCATTATTTTAAGCTTTGGTACCCGAATTAACCACGAAATTTAATCAATATTTACTTTTGTGTGCAGATTGATGTGTGCGTAATAGAAATGCATTTAAAAGAGCCATTTTGATTTGAAAAATGATAAAATTTTGTTTAATACAGCGGACTGAACTAATAACAGCAATTTTTATAATTAAAAAAAATGTAACACACTTTAAAAATATTTGGAATCCATTCAGTTACCGATTTAAAACATTATGTTACACATCGTGTATCATCGCGCCAGATAGGGATCTGCGGTGTAGGCAAAGAGTATCCAACTCTCCTCCTATCAGCCGCTACCGCTGTCCGCGGCATGTTCTCACCGACCCTCCCGATGCCTTTACATCCCTTCTTGCGGATACAGATACCGCACACAGGATCAGACACCGACCTCGCCGGCGAGCTCGAAGAATCCCTTGCCCGCCGGCCGGTGCAGAGCACCACGGCGAGACACCTAGTATACGCCCTCCCCCATAGCGACTGCCCAAGCCGAGGCCGTTCCTCCTTGAGGCGCCCTTGAGCTAGTTGCCCCCTTGTCCTTCTGGCTCGAGCGTAGTGGTTGCACGCCGCCCTCTTACAGTGTAGATCATTCACACACACACACTTCCAACAGGTTCTTTCCTTACAGACCTCTTTGCCTTCTCCACTCACATAGTTCGTTTTTTATTACTTAACTAGCTTTACTCTCAATTTCGTTCGTGTTATTTTTAAGAATGTATTTAACACCCTTAAGTGTTTTTTTAAACCAAAGGTAGCCTATGTCCTTCCCAATAAAATCTATTTCCTTGCCAAGTTTGATCAAAATCTGTTCAGCGTTTTAGACGCGAAAACGTAACACACATACAGACAGATAGTTACTTTCGAATTTATTACATTAGTATGGATGTTACACAATGTTTAATGACTGTTATAAAACAATGTTACGGGTAAGGTAAATAAAATAAACAATTCAAAACAATTTTAACGGTAAAGTCTGTGGTTAAATTTAACCGTATCGGGGTCGCGTCAGACTAAAAAGTTAACTTTAACTCATTCAGAATTGTCGGTTGAGTTTTTAGAACATTTCACAGTTAACTGTTTTTTTTAAGTAGTTACACACTGAAAATTATTTCAGTTTCTTGGGTGCGTTAAACAAATTCATATTTTTAATAAGACGTCGCCCCACCTATAACTAAGTAGAAACTTGATAGCGGCGCCCCTCTCTCCAGCGTTTGAGATAAATTACTTAAAAAACTGACAAATATATAATGGTTGGCATTTTTCGTGAATGGAACAATAAGAACCCTTGAATAAATTTGTACTCTTTATTATCTATTGCCTAATAACTTTTTAATTTGTATGATATGAAATTATATACCTTTTGGCGACCCCTGAAACTACCGCCCGGGGCGAGCCCCGGTCTGCTTTATCAAGGAAAAATGTTTTTAATATTATACGCATTTTTATTTCTATGAAACTAAGCTAGCCGTACATTCCCACCTGTTACTCCTGTAAGCCAGAATGGTCTCCTTAGATGACACCAAGGTGTGAACCTCTGGTAGTTCTAATTGTCATGGAACCCGCAAAAATAATCATTCGAAAAACAGGATGAGTAAGAAAAAATATATTGTGGCGTGGTAAGAAAGTGAACCAGAATCAGAATATTTTTTATTGATCTAAACCATTATAGTATTTATGAATCGTCAGATAAGTAACAAAGACTCAACCACCACTTCGGAATGTCATTCCTGTGAAGAAGGGCAAAATACTCCACGGTTACTCTTTTAAAACAAAAATGTTTACAAACTTTTTATTTCAATTTTGTAGTGGGGTATGGGAGAACAATGTAGGTTGGTCATTGTTGTGTTTCAGTGTTGGTATGAAAGATAGGATCGGTGTAAAGATATGCTAGTTCGGGCATATAGAAAGAATGTCGGAAGAAAGAATGACAAAACAGATATACCATGCGACTGTGGAAAGATATAGGTACCGGGGAAGACCTACTAACCTTACCAAGACCAAATAGACCGTGTCTTATCTGAAGGGCGAGTTTAGAGTTTCCGTAACCGGCGCGCGTGTATGAGACGAACTATGATAGTGGGAGAAGCCAGAGAGTTCCGGAAGGAATGTACTTTTTGCCTAACCCGAAAGGGCTCCGATGACATAGATATATAGAAATTCTCCTCTTTGCAATACGGGAGACAGAACACGAAAAATTGGCATGTCAATGATAAAGAAGGGACTACAGCTAGGATAAGTCCAGCTGGACAGCACTACTAAGATGAAAAAGGTTAACGGGGCTTATTTGTAAGTCTTTGATTGCTAAACTTAACTGGCAGTGGGTCAAGCACATCGCTCGTAGAACTTACGGCCGTTGGGACAGAAAGGTTCTCAAGTGGCGACCACGTACCGGAAGACTTGGAGTGGGCAGACCCCCTAAGAGATGGACCGATGACGGTCGCGAGTAAAAATTATACGTATTTAAAAAGAAGAAATTCTCCTAGAGACAGGGGTTTTGTAAACATAAGGTAGGCTTACGCGGGAACACAAATTCAACACGTAGAAACCCTTTAACAGAATTAAATGTTGTGTAATTCGCCTAACGAGATTTGATGCAGAAAATATAGGTAAATATTTTAATAATATAAGCCCTGTTAAGAAACTGGCCCACCGTTGGGCACGGGCCGCCTCCTCTTAAACTAAGAGGGTTTAGGCCATAGTCCACCACGCTAGCCCAGTGCGGGTTGGCGAACTTCACACACTTTCGAGAAACTCTTAAGCATGCAGGTTTCCACACGTTTTTTTGCTTTACCGTTAAAGCAAGTGATAGTTAACTTTTAATACGCACATGTTTTTGAAAACAGAGACGTGAGTGCCTGAATTTGAACCTGAGACCTCTGACTTGGCAGTCCCACGGGCTATCACTGCTTAAAATGTAGGTACAAAAGATAAAACATAAATATTCTAAGATTTATTGGAATGTCAAAAATTGTAATATTTAAAAACATTTTTTTTTAAATATTAACGCGGTTTTTTTATGGCAATTGCGTTTACATTATGCCATTGTACAAAGTTTACAAATATTCATTTCTAAATTAATTCAACTCCCCAATGAACTTGATGACAAAGATGATAATGAAACTGAGTGCCCCACCCTAGATAGTAAAACGTTGGATACTTTACATACCAATTGCGACGGCCGTTTTGAGGGAAATCGAAAAGGCACGTTTTATCACTTTATTACAATTACCTTCACTCATGCAATAAGAATACATAATGGTTAATATTCCACCAACATTACACATTATAATTCGAAATAACACAAGTTTTGGAAATTAAAACAAATTGACAACATCACTCTTCGATTTCCTGTCAAAAAACTCCTTTTATCGCGGTTTAACTTTGATTAAGATAAATTGGGCTAACAAAAATAAGAAGTTTTAACGTACAGTACCTCAGATTAATAATGACAATGGACGTCAAACATCTCAGTCCTTCCCGTGACCATGGGTACTGCAAAGCACTAGAAATGTCGGAAACTAAAATCGTACTAATATTATAAACACGAAAGTTTATGAAGATGTATGGATGCTAGTTACCCTTTCATGCAAACACTACTGAACGGATTTTTTACTTTGCAGTAATATAGTTTATACGTAAGAATAACATATAGGCTATAATTTATAAAGATACGCAGACGCGGGCTGTCGCTAGTCAAAAATTAACCGCGATAAAATCCGAAAAATGTTGTATTTTGTATTTTAATATAGCTATTGTATAAAGTCAAATGCTAAAATATTCAAATGGTTTTAAACCGGCTATTGCCGTAACACTTTATTGGTTTTTGTTTGGTGTTTATTTCTTCTTAGATCTTTACGACAACTAAAAGAAAGGCTTGCGGTGTTTTAATAAGTCTAATTACCTAAGTAGAAACCGAGAAATTAATGCAAAATTTTAATTAACTATGAAATACATTCTTTTCACCAAATTAAACTCAAAATGCATCCATTCTAATGACGATTTTAAAAAGTCAAATAAAAATGTGGTTATTTTAGTGTATCAGAACGCATCCATTCTAATGCTCATTTTAAAAAGATGTAAAAAAAATGGTAATTATTATTTTTCATAGACAAAATAGATGAAAGTAAAAACATCTTAAAAAGTAAAATGTGTGATAAGTCATCTCGACTCGAAGTATCTGACAGTCACTTTCGTGGCCTAGTGGCCTTATTCCCCCCACTTTAGCTTAGTGAAAGCGTAAAGTTAAATAAAAAAAAAATTATATGACATAATATAACATAACCATACAAAATTAACGGGCCGAAAGGTAATCATTAATGGTTTATTGTGAAACGGTTATTTCGAAATGTAACACGCCATTTTGTTAATTTGTATTGAGAACTTTTTTAACTTTAATTTTTTCATAAAAAGAAATGTCGTAATTTTATTGTTTTTCCATTGAGTAATATTAGTATGTATGTTGAGAAAAGAATTAGAAATCAAATTATTCAGATTAAGTCATTGTAGGTAATTAGAATAATTTATGAGAACAATTAAGCAATTTCGATGGTTTTCAATTTAGAATATGGCCTTGTTATGTTTAAATCTGCGTTTAACTACTCATATTTACATAAAATGATTACGCATAATATTTATGTATTATTAAAACTATAAATTTATTTATTAACATTATAGGTATATCAAAAATTAATAAAAAAAACACATACCTCAATAATCCAGTCTCACCAATTCGAAAAAAGAACACCACCAAAAACAATAAATCCACTCACATCAATATCACCTTAAAGAAAAAAAAATAACACTTTTTAATTTTCTTTTTTCACAGAACTGTCACTTTCAAAAGCGCGCGAAAACTAAACGTCAATTATTTTTCAAATCGATGTTTTGTCAAATTTCCCGCTATTATTATGTTATTCGCGTGTTCACGGCTCGGGCATAATCGCCCGACTGCGTTTGCGCCGCTCTCCGTTAGACTAGCCGACGTTATGATACACACAAGACTTGCTTATATTAGATTTTTAGATGGAATTAAACTAATTTATATACTTAATTTGAAGCGCTGGTAGTGCTGTGCAACCGCTATGTTCTTAGCGGTCACCAAAGTTAAGCAGCGTGCGTCTCAGTCAGTCTGAGATGGGTGACCATTTATGGAATTTCCATTTATGAATTTACGAGTGTACGTGAGTTTGACGGACAATTTGGCGCAGTGGTTAAGAGCTTAAGCCGCTCCGCCCATTGGGTCGAATAGTCGCGGTTTCGATTCCCGCACGGCACAAATCTTTGTGTGACCGACAATTATTTGATTCGGTCTGGGTATCTGTGTATGTGAAATTTCATGTTTGTAAACGCACCCACGACACAGAAATATATCCTAGTGTGGAGCTACGTTTAAAAAAAAGAACATAAATAGAGTCTGTGCTTCGGAAGGGACGTTAAGCCATTAGTCCCGGAAGCCTTATAGGCGGCTTGATAAGTTCTAACAGAAGGTGGCCACAAACCTGCCTTTATCGCACCACACTGTCTCCGCCTCGTGGAGTATGACCTATTCTCTCTCACCTAGATTTTTGAGAGAAGGCCATTGCCCAGCTGTAAGACAGTATAGACGGATTTATAAATCAATTTCGTCAACTGCTTTGGTCTATCTGTGCATAACGCGGGTTTAGACGTCTTTCGTTCGAATCCTAGTTCGGACAAAGTATTATTTTGCTATCGAAAAATCCTCCGTAGTAATCCTGAGTCTTTACACTACGGTCTTCTCCGATTCGTTTAATATGGCCAAGCCATCGGAGTCTGTACGCTTTGGTCTCTCCTATGATATTAAGGCAGCCAAGGCCCATTCATATCATAATATTAGGGATTAGAAGGCCTACCAATCGGCCGCCGACAGGTTGGTCGTCCCAGGTATCGCTGGAAGGACATGGTAGAGGCGGATCTGCATGAGCTCCAAGCCGAAGACTTGCAGGGAATCGCGCAGAACCGTGAGAAGTGGCGAAACCTTGTTTCGGAGGCCAAGACTCATTTTGGGTCGCTGAGCCAACGGAGTAAGTAAGTAGAGTCCAGAGTCTGGAATTGTGTCCGACAATGAGCTTGCCCTCCTATTAAATGACAAAATGGAGAATATGGCATGACTTTTTTTTATTATTTTGTACCAAAATTTGCTCTGCTCTTCGAGCCGGTGTATGCCACTGTCCTAATGCTGGGCAAACGTCTTCTCTTACAAATCAAGGTGATAGAAAATAGGTCATACTCCAGCACACGGAGTCAGTACGGTGCGGTGGAGGCAGGTTTGTGGGCACCTGCTGTTGGAACTTATCAAGCCGCATTCAACTTCCAACTTGGCTTAGCGACTACTATATTAAATAATGACCTGGACAAACAGATTAGCGTTCCTTCCAAAACACGGAGACCGTCGAATATGGAGATGGCATAAACGGTCACCCATCTCTGTCAGACCAAGCCGAACGCTGCTTAACCTTGGTGATCGCTAAGAACACCGCGGTCTCGCGGCACTATTAATGCCTCCTTGAGCCTAATACCTTCACGGTTTATTAAAGTTGAATGCACCAGACAGTAAAGTTGCAGGCAGAATGTAAAAATCAGATGTTTTACAAAACGCCTGATTCTTTATTCGATATTACCAAACGCAGCGTGTTTTCTCCAAATATTGTGGCTTATCAGAACCTGTAAAAGAACCTGTTAGAATTCTGTACCCTCTGCCTACCCCGCAAGGGAGTGGGCGTGATGATAAGGATAGATAAAGAGATGGGCAAAATGCAATTACATTAATGATTAACCACCCCCGCTTGGGAAATATAGGCGTGACGGTGTATTTATGATTAACGTTTACAATTGCACTTTGTAATCTTGAAACGCAATTGTAATCATTCATTTGATTAAATTTTGCTCATTGGATAGATAGATCTACCTTAATCAATGTAGTTTTTTCTCGTATTTTAAAGCTATTCATATGATGAAATAAAACTATTTTACGGATAAAATCCGCGATAAAATGTATGTGTAATATTCGCGTAAATCTAAGAACTCAGTATATTCATATGATTTTTTGATTTGATTTGATTTTTTTTAAAACGTAGCCCCACACTAGGATTTATTCCTGTGTAGTGGGTGCGTTTACAAACATGAAAATTCACATACACAAATACCCAGACCGGAACAAATAATTGTGGATCACACAATAATTTGTCCCGTGCGGGACTCGAACCCGCGACTATTAGACGCAGTGGGCAGGGCGGCTTAAGCTCTTAACCACTGCGCTAAATGTATTTTAATCTTAATAATTAATGTAATACTTGTTCTTTCTTATCACTCTGTGGAACTCTGTGGAAATTTTGGGTTTAAATTATTGTCGACAAACCTGACTTTACAGTTATGTAGTGTAATTTGGATTAAAACCTGTTTTGTATTAATTAAAATAAAAGAAAAAAATAAGTGAAAAATTAGATTATTAAAAACAAAAATGTCTCAGCAAATAATGGAATATTGGTATTGTACATCTTAGTCTTATTTTTTATAGCCCATACTCCGTGTAATTGAGAATATTACTAACCGACTAGACAAACACTGAGAGTGGTCCTCCACTCTCAAAGAAATCTGTAAGAACCTGTTGAAACTCTGTATTCCTGCTTCCCTCTCAAGGGATCTGGCGAGATGATATAGATATTACTAACCAAGTGAAAGGTGATGCTTAATAATAATATCAGCCTATACCGTCCCACTGCTGGGCAAAGGTCTTCTCTCACAAATCGACGTGGGAGAGATTAGGTTATATTCCACCACGCGGACCCAGGCAAGTTTGTGACCACCTGCTGTTGAAACTTATATTACCTCCTATAAGGCTACCAACTAAGGCTTAACGACTACCACATTAAGTGGTAACCGGAACCAACGGCTTAACGTGCCTTCTAAAGCACGGAGACGCTCGAATATGAAAATGTTACAAACATTCACCCATCTCAGGCCAACCGAGTCGAACGCTGCTTAACCTTGGTGATCGGTAAGGAAACCGGGGTCGCGCCTCCGGTACTGCATACTTTCATACTAATATTATAAATATGAAAGTGCCTCTGTCTGTGACGTTTTCACGCTTAAACCACTAAATAGATTTTGATAAAATTACATAGTTAATTAGAGTTTGATTTCATCCTAGAGAAAGCCAGAGGCTAGCTTTTGTCAAAAAAATCTGAAGGGGATGAAAATATTTGTATGGGGAACCCATCGTTTTTAAAATTTCATATTTAAGCTTTTAGTAAGAAGAAAAATATAATTATCAATTTATTATTATTAAGAAAAACATGCGTTTTTCAGTCTTATAGGTGATATCATCTACAAAATACATACTTACTTGAAAATAACGCGAGCGAAGTCGTGAGTACAGCCAGTATATACCATTCCGGTGTGATTTTGTTTGTAATTCTGCTCCCTATTTTGATTTGTTTTTGTACTTATGGGGTCACCTGGATGCTTCTTAGCTAAAGTTGGACCTGGTAGATAGCGCTATTGTCGAAGCGGTACAAAACTGCGGGTAACTGCTAGTCTATAACTGTACTTACTAATATTATAAAGAGGACAGATTTGTTTGTTCATTTGTAATGGATCAACTCAGATACCCGGCCCGAATTCAATAATTTTTTCACCATTATCCAAAAGCTACAATATTTATAATTAACATAGGCTATATAACAAAGCCACGACAGATGGCGCTGTTCTCGATGATGATGAGCCACCTGAAACTGTTAGTGATTAATAAAACCTCAGCGCTTTTGTAAAACAACGTTTTGTTGAAGTCACCGTCACGCCTATATTTCCCAAGCGCCTATATTACTCAGTACACCTCTGCCACACCGGCAGAGGTGTATTGAGAACACCCACATTTAACCGACGATGTAAGGTCCCATGTAATAGTGGGCGAGCCTACTGCCATATACCGGGCACAATTCCAGACTCCGGACTCATACTGAAACGGCCTCAACATATTTGTGCAGTCACTTCCAAAAAACGTTTTACAAAATCTCGGATAGTCACTTTATAAAATGGCGAATTTCAAAAATCATCCGCCACATATTTAGATTGTTGAGTGTTGACGAATGACGGATTTTGATCGCATGCAAACGCATTCTATTCTGCGGAATAATTGTTTTTGCGGTATGTCTCTTGACTCACTGTGGTGACAAAGACTGGCCTATTGGTCTGTTTGTAGGTGTACAAATGACACCTCCGTCTTTTTTTTAACATCGAAGATGAGAGGTAATGTTGCCGCGCGCTTGACGCCCACTTTATTAATCACCAAATTAAAGTTGCTCAGCGAGCTATGGAGAGAGCTATGCTCGGCGTTTCTCTACGCGATCGAATCAGGAATGAGGAGATTCGTAGAAGAACCAAGGTCACCGACATAGCCGTTAAGGTTTAGCAAGCTGAAGTGGCAATGGGCGGGCCACATAGCGCGTAGATCGGACGGGCGTTGGGGCAGAAAGATTCTAGAGTGGAGACCACGTATTGGCAAGCGCAACGTGGGACGACCGCCTGCCAGATGGACCGACGATCTTGTGAAAATCGCAGGAAGTCGTTGGATGCAGGTGGCATCGGACCGGTTACGCTGGAAAGCGATTGGGGAGGCCTATGTTCAGCAGTGGACAAGTATAGGCTGAGATGATGATGATGATGATGAAATTAATATTAATAGCTGTCTCGTTGGTCTAGTGGCAAAGCACATCGCTTTGTGATCACGAGCTCCTGGGTTCAAATCCTAGGTCGGACAAATGTAGATTTTTCTAACGAAAAACTTCCCAGTTTGAGTCCGGTGTCTGGAATTGTGCCCGGTATACGGCAGTAGGCTCGCCTCCTATTACATGGGATCTAACATCGTTGGCGAAAAGTAGGTGTACTCAGTACACCTGTGCCTGCTTTGGGAATATAGGCGTACGGTGTTTATTTTTTTTAACCGACTTCAAATAGAGATAATTTACACACACACCCCCTATCGTAACACTAAGCAGAATGTTTACCAAAAAAGGAGTAAGTTAACAAATCGTCTGTGTTTTTTATAACGTCTTTATTTATGAACTGATTTTAATGATTCTTTTTGCGTTGGGTTTAAAGTAGGTGGTCCCATTTTAATGAAATCGGTATTGAACTTTGGACTTTTAATAAACAGCAGGGGGACTCCTTAACGGCAAACAGCACGATATGCAAATTCCGTTATTATGGTTATTATATCAATACTGTAGGTACCTTACCGTAGAAGTAAGCACAATAATGTAACATACGTATAAAAATACTAATAATTAATTCACTGATCAGTTAAAATTCTACAATAAATAACTTTTTCAAAAAAGGGAAACCGACTTCTGAATGAAAAAAAAAATTTGAACTCGGTACCAAGTAACCGACTGCACGAACCGGCACCGACTTCTAATTTTTAATTTTTGCTTTTAGAAGTCAGTTTCCCTTTTCTAAAAAGTTATTAATATTTATTATTATACTACTGATATGTAAGGAAAGAACCTGTTGGAACTCTGTACTCTCTGCCTACCCCGCGAGGGAGCTGGCGTGATGATATAGATAGATAGATAGATAGACTACTGATATTACAACGCGAATATTTGGGACAGTGTTTAGATGTTTATTAGGTTTTCTTTCACGTAAACACTACTTAACGGATTATAATGAGACTTTACAGTTACAATGCGAAAGTGGAAGGATGTAGGTACCGGGGAAGACCTAGACTATCTTACCATGACCAAATATATAGAGTCTTATGTGAACGATAAGTCAAGAGTCTCCGTAACCGGCGAGCGTGTATGAGACGAACTCTGAGAGTGGAGGAAGCCAGAGAGGTATGTAAGGAAAGAACCTGTTGGAACTCTGTACTCTCTGCCTACACCAGGATCTGGCGTGATGATGTAAATAGACCGTTAGATAGATCCGTTGCGGGGTAAAGAGAGTAGGCATTTATAAAGATATGAAATAAACGCGAGCGCAGCCGCGGGTAACATCTAGTCTATACTAATATTACAGTGGGAAACTGCGCAATATCTTCTCATCCAAAATACCTCAGTGCCTTAAGACTAAAGTTTTCAGTCAATGTGTGTTACCAGTGATGATATATGGATCAGAGACGTGGTCTCTTACAATAGGTCTCATAAAAAAGCTCAGAGTTGCTCAGCGAGCTATGGAGAGAGCTATGCTCGGCGTTTCTCTACGCGATCGAATCAGGAATGAGGAGATTCGTAGAAGAACCAAGGTTACCGACATAGCCCTTAAGATTAGCAAGCTGAAGTGGCAATGGGCGGGCCACATAGCGCGTAGATCGGACGGGCGTTGGGGCAGAAAGATTCTAGAGTGGCGACCACGTATTGGCAAGCGCAGCGTGGGACGACCGCCTGCCAGATGGACCGACGATCTTGTGAAAATCGCAGGAAGTCGTTGGATGCAGGTGGCATCGGACCGGTTACGCTGAAAAGCGATTGGGGAGGCCTATGTTCAACAGTGGACAAGTATGGGCTGAGATGATGACTAATATTATAAGGAAAGGTTTGTTTGTTTGTAATGGATAAACTCTGAAACTACTGGACTGAGTTTAATAATTCTTATTTTTTAGACAGCTACATTATCCAGACGTAGCATTCTACTAATATTATAAAAAAAAACCGTCACGCCTATATTCCCCAAGCGGGGGTGGCAGAGGTGTAATGAGTACACCCACTTTTCGCCGACGATGTTAGGTTAGATCTGCCTTGTTGATCTAGTGGCAAAGCGCATCGCTTGGTGCTCACGAGGTCCTGGGTTCAAATCCTAGGTCGGACAAATGAAGTTTTTCTAATGAATACTTCCCAGTATGAGTCCGGAGTCTGGAACTGCGCCCGGTATATGGCAATAGGCTCGCCCCTTATTACATGTGACTAATATTATAAATGTGAAAGTTTGTATGTTGGCATGTTTGGATGATTGTTACTCAATCACGCAAAAACTGCTCAACGGTTTAAGATAAAAAGACATTGTCGAAAATTGCCCCAGAACCAACAAACATTTGACCCACGCCATCATTATTTATCTATTTTATTAAAATAATGGGAAATATCCGTATCTAACGGACAATTTGCAATCTAAAACGAGTATTTCAAAGTATTGTAATCGTATCGATGTCGCCGACATCTTTACTGAATGTCAACACACACACAATATAACCTCATATGTATTAATGCTAATGAATTATAACCTCAAAATCTAATACCTTTTCTGCAATATTGCGACTCCCCCGCTTGTCCGTTTGATAATAAATGCCTTAAGAGAATTTATGGATGATTTGTAATATAGGAAAATAGTAGTCTATAATTAAATACCTTGGCTTACTCAGGCGTTAAAATTTATGTTTTACTAGTACAAGCCCGCGACATCATCCGCGTCGACTTTAGACAGGAATCTTACGTACTTCCGGGATAAAAAGTAATAAAATATCTGTGTGCCACATTTCATACAAATCCGTTCGGCCGTTTTTGCGTGGTTGAGTGTAAAACATGGAAGCATCTGAATATACAAAGTTTCTATATATCTATATCATCACGCCAGATCTCTTGCGGGGTAGGCAGAGAGAATACAAATTTCACATTTATAATAGGTATTAGTAGACAGATAATAATAATAGTGTTAAAGGGCATAACGCCGCGAGTAACTTTGGAGAAAGCGCAGCACACCTCTCTACATCCCTGAGCCGCTCACACCGGTGTTGCCCTCAGTTGTCCTAGGACGACCGTTTGAGGGCCCATCTAGTAAGCGGCGAGTCACCGCCGGCCACGGTTAATTAGGTATCACTAATTATGGCCGGTGTCCGTCCCCTTTGAAATAGCCCAGTTTTTGTCCATCAAACATCATTTACATAGCCCTTGTTTTCTTTCCATAATTTACAATAGCCCTTGCACCTGCCGGGGTCAGTTCGCTGGATATGTTTCTTCATTTTCAGCGATTGATCTCAGCAGGTGGCTTACATAACATTAACTTCTCGCAAAGGGCCTCTACGTGTTGGACCCATGTCCCCATGCAAGCCTTTCAAAGGTAAAGCCCGTGAATCTCAGCGAGATACATATATAGTTATGTGGTATACACTGAGCCTAATTAAGACCTAACATCGGTCATATGTGCGAAGTACACCTTTGCCACCCCCGCTTGGAGAATAATGGCGTGATGGTGTTTTATTATACAGATTAATAAACCAACCGTCATTCATATTGACGTCAATTGTTCTCGAAAATCATTAACTTGTAATAATTAACTGAAAAATAATAAAAACAGACTTTAAAAAACACAAATGTCACATATTTAATGGAAAAAAACCAAAAAGTAAATATTTTATACTATAAGCAGTGAAAGCTTAGTGGTTAGACCGCGGGACTGCAAAGTCAGAGGTCTCGAGTTCAAACCAAAATTAACTATCACTTGCTTTAACATCATGAGGAAATCTGTATGCCTATAAGTTTCTCAAAGGTGTGTGAAATTATATATAATGATAACATAATAATATTAGCCCTGTTAAAACGTGCCTGGGTTTGAACCCGAGACCTTTGACTTTGCAGTCCAATGATCTAACCACTAGGCTAGGCATCGTGAGAAAACCTGCATGCGTAAGAGTTTTTCGAAGGTTACGAAGAGGCGCTCGTATCGCTGTGCGATCGCGGTGTTCTTACCGATCACTAAGGTTGAGCAGCGTTCGACTCGGTCGGCCTGAGGTGGGTGACCGTTGTTGCATTTTCATACGAGATTCGGAAGGTACGTTAAGCCTTGGTCCCGGTTACCATTTAATGTAGTAGTCGTTAAGCCGAGTTGGAAGCCTTATAGGCGGCTCGATAAGTTCCAAAGGCAGGTGGCCATAAACCTGCCTCCACCGCACCGCACTGAGTCCGCGTGGTGGAGTATGACTAGATCTCTCTCACCTCGATTTATGAGAGAAGGCCTTTGCCTACCAGTGGGTAGTATAGGCTGATAGTGTGTGTGTGAAGTTCACCAACCTGCACTGGGCCAGCGTAGTGGACTATGGCCTAAACCCTCTCAGTTTGAGAAGAGGCCCGTGCTCAACGGTGGGCCAGTTTTTAAACAGGGCTAATATTATTATGTTATCATTATATATAACTTCACACACCTTTGAGAAACTCATAGGCATACAGATTTCCTCATGATGTTAAAGCAAGTGATAGTTAATTTTGGTTTGAACTCGAGACCTCTGACTTTGCAGTCCCGCGGTCTAACCACTAAGCTTTCACTGCTTATAGTATAAAATATTTATTTTTTGCTATTTTTCCATTAAATATGTGACTTTTGTTGTTTTTTCGGTTTTTAATATTTTTTGAGTGAATCATTTCAAGTTAATGTTTTTCGAGAATAATTGACGTCAATATGAATGATGGTTGGTTTATTATGCAGTGTCATAAAGCACCATCACGCCATTATTCTCCAAGCGGGGGTGGCAAAGGTGTACTTCGCACATATGACCGATGTTAGGTCTCAATTAGGCTCAGTGTATACCACATAACGATTGTTATTATCTTTCTACTAATACCTATTATAAATGTGAAAGTTTGTATTCTCTCTGCCTACCCCGCAAGGGATCTTGCGTGTTGATATAGATGGATAGAAAGTTTGTATATTCAGATGATTCCATGTTTGTCACTCAATCACGCAAAATCGGCCGAACGGATTTGGATGAAATTTGGCACACAGATATTTTATTACCAAGATCTATCTATCTATATCATCACGCCAGATCCCTTTCGGGGTAGGCAAAGAGTACAGAGTTTCAACAGGCTCTTTCCTTACATACCTCTCTGGCTTCCTCTACTCTCATAGTTCGTCTCATACACGCTCGCCGGTTACGGAGACTCCTGACTTGTCCTTCAGATAAGACCCGGTCTATTTGGTCATGGTAAGATAGTCTAGGTCTTCCCCGGTACCTACATCCTTCCACTTTCGCATTGTATATCAGTTTTGTCATTCTTTCTTCGGACATTCTTTCTATATGCCCGAACCAACGGAGCATACCCTTTCTCATCTTTACACCGATACTCTCTTTCATACCTATTTAAGTAAGAAAGCTTACTACGCTGTTGTGAATACGGTCGGTCAGCTTCACTCCGCACATCTTCCGCAGAGCTCGCATTTCCACCGCATTTATCCTATTTTCATTCTCCTTCTTACATACCCAGGTCTCGCTGCCATATAACAGCGTAATTTACCAAGATTAACACGTAAAATACTTTTTATCCCGGAAGTATGTAAGATTCCTGTCTAAATATAAGGTATAAGGTAAGTATATATACTTTTTTTTTCTTCCTATTATCTTTAACCTAAGTTACTTATAGTTGCACCTTGTCAGCACTGCACTATGAATTAGGAAAATAAAAGTTGTCAAACAACAAGAAGTTTATTCAAATTCCTTTAGAATACATAAAGAAAAATATAAAACGAAACCATACCGTGACTTAAATTGATTGTGGCGCCATCTAGAAAAGATAATAATAATAATAATAATAGCCCGCAGGGCAGCTTGTGGCGAGCTGTTGGTGAGTAACGACACCACGGACCCGAGTGCTTCAGAGAGTCGAACAGGGCCCCTAACTCGGCGTGTCTTCGTCGGTCGAGTGGAAACCGAAGGGTGCCTGCAGGACTCTCGGCTCTGGCTAGCCTTAATTGGCCGTCCAGAGAGGAGCCGTGAGAGCTATATCGACGTAGGAAGATAATGCGTTCCTACGTCGATGTACTCCAGGGGTGGAAGTGTTAAAGGGCATAACGCCGCGAGTAACTTCGGAGAAAGCGCAGCACACCTCTCTACACCCCTGAGCCGCTCACACCGGTGTTGCCCTCAGTTGTCCTAGGACGACCGTTTGAGGGCCCATCTAGTAAGCGGCGAGTCACCGCCGGCCACGGGTAATTAGGTATCACTAATTATGGCCGGTGTCCGTCCCCTTTGAAATAGTCCAGTTTTTGTCCATCAAACCTCATTTACATAGTCCTTGTTTCTTTCCATAATTTACAATAGTCCTTGCACCTGCCGGGGTCAGTTCGCTGGTTATGTTTCTTCATTTTTAGCAAGTGATCTCAGCAGGTGGCTTACATAACATTAACTTCTCGCAAAGGGCCTCTACGTGTTGGACCCATGTCCCCATGCAAGCCTTTCAAAGGTCCGGGTAAAGCCCGTGAATCTCAGCGAGATACATATATAATAATAATAACCATGGCAACCGCTGTCAACAAAAAATGTCACAACGTTTTTCAAATAAAATTATATTTAATAAAAACTGGAAATTTAACAATTATAAAATACAGAAGATGCTAAACGTTACCCATAACCCAGCAGTATATGGCCGAATACCCCCGCAGAAACCCTGTCCGGCGGTGTCGGCAGCGGATTGCCCAGGGACATAGCGCACGCCCGTCACCTTTGCGCGGTTCGCCTAACTCGCCTCAGTCGTCGGAAAATGAGTTATACTTCACGCCGCCGACGTCTGGGGCCTCCAGCGACGAAACCGAGCCACCGGCGTCTTCGCATCCGCTAAGACCTGAGAGAAGAGGACGCCCACCGCTGCCGGCATGCATAGGGCCAGCGGAACACTGTGCTCCGCCCACGGCCCCTGCTACCGGTGGTGTAGTGCGCCGCATGAGATGGACTTCAGAGCTGAATATGAGTGTCATGCGGGCCTACTATGGTGCTACGAAGGGAGAAACCATCCTCACCGCGTACCGTCCGAAATTGCTATCTCTGTTTCAGGAGCTTCACCCGACTGTCGCCGTAACTGCACAACGTCTATCGGATCAAGTGCGTGCCATCCAGCGATGCAAGTTGTTGGATGACACAGTACTTGAGCGACTACGCAGCGAAACTTGTCCTGCTCGCACTGAATCCGACCTGCGATGTTTCGAAGAACCTATCTCTTTGGATAACTTCGCACGATCGGAGGAGGTAAATAGCGGGCAGGTGAGTGTTGGTGACCAGCTACAGGAGCAGGTGAGGAGAGCTTTGAAGGATGCCTTTGCGGAGTATCGGTCTGCACCGATTTCTCTAAGACCATGCCTACCCCGTTTGCCCATGCATAGACATAACATTTCGCTTGTGGGTGCCCTAGACAATGTTTTAAAGTCACACTGGGAAACCAGTGTGGACTTATGTGATACCCACTCTATTTTGTACTGTGGAGCGGTGGCGGTGTGTCGGGTGGCAGGTGTAAGATTTCCTAATCTACATCGAGCCACCCAACCTACAAATGCTAAACCATTCTGGCAGTGCAGAATAGAGCGGCGTATAAATATGGCTAGGACACTCATAGCGAAATTGTTGTGCTTCCAGGCCGGAAACAACCGCCCGAGAGTTATGTGTTTCGTGGCCCAAGCCTTTGCAGGCACAGGAGTCGCTCCTGTGGACTGTATGGCACGGGTCACTGAACGCATAGACTACTGGAAACAGAAAGTTTATGCATGGGCGAATAGGATTCGCAGGTATAGGGAAAGAGCAGACCGATACCACGTGAATCGTACCTTCGAAGTGAATCAAAAGAGTGTATACCAGGCTTGGGAGCGCCCCCAAGAGAGAGTGACTGACGTGCACTTGCCAGATGCGGCCACGATGGCTGAGTTTTGGCGTAAAATTTGGTCAGTGCCCGTCAGTCACTCCGAGGGCGAATGGTTTGATGTTGTTGGAAGATCGTGTGAGCCCATTCAGGAAATGGAGCCCGTAGTCATCACCCGTGACGATGTAGCCTGTGCGGTCCGTGCGGCGCCGAACTGGAAAAGTCCGGGGCCGGATGGACTGCACGCATTCTGGCTAAAGAGGCTCCAGGGTTCACATGCTCGTCTAGCAACTCATTTCCAAGAAGCTCTTAAATTGGGATCACTACCTAGCCTTTTGACAACGGGTGTCACTCATTTGATTCACAAATCTGGCAGTACTTTGGAACCTAAAAATTATAGACCGATTACATGTTTACCTACGGTTTATAAACTCCTTACATCCATTCTGAGAACAAAAATCAATAATCACCTTAAGGCACAGCACATTCTATCGCCTACTCAGAATGGGTGTAAGGGGGGGTCCCGGGGTACAAAGGATTTGCTCCTCATTGATATGGCCATTTGCCAACAGGTGCGACGATCTAGAAAGAATGTCTCCATGGCCTGGATTGACTATAAGAAGGCCTATGATTCGGTGCCTCATACATGGCTAAGGAGGGTGCTAGAGCTATACAAAGTACACCCAGCGCTATGCTCTTTCCTCGGTTTGTGTATGGGGCAGTGGACCACAGTTCTTCGTCATCCAGGATATGGAGGCCTTTCTGGCTCATCGGACTTGATAAAGATAAGTAGGGGTATCTTTCAGGGCGACAGTTTGAGTCCATTGTGGTTCTGCCTGGCTTTGAATCCATTAAGTGCTATACTTAAGAATTCAAAGCTAGGTTACCATTTGCGGAGAGGGAGTGAGCCTATATCTCATCTACTGTACATGGATGACCTTAAGTTGTATGCTTCGAAGAAAACAGACCTGATGGAGTTGCTCAAAATAACCGGCAATTTTAGCAACGACATCGGAATGGAGTTTGGAGTAGACAAGTGTGCAGTCATCCATGTACAAAGAGGGAGAGTTGAAGATTCTTTTAATCTACAGCTCTCTGAAGATATATCCCTCAGGTCTCTCTCTGAAATGGATTCCTACAAGTATCTTGGTATGTCACAAGCCTTAAGTATAGCTGAACAGGATATGAAACAATCATTGAAAGATCGGTTCTTTGCCCGCCTGATAAAAGTGTTAAAAAGCCTTCTATCAGGTGGAAATAGGGTCCGAGCTTTCAATGGTTGGGTCATGCCTGTTCTTACTTACTCTTTTGGCATACTAAGGTGGACTCAGTCTGAACTGGATGCCCTGGATAGAAAGGTCCGTCGATTGCTGACAGCGTATCGTATGCATCACCCGCGGTCGTCTGTTATGAGGTTGTACATCCCGCGGAGGTGCGGTGGTCGTGGGTTTTTAAACGCTAAGACACTACACAACCGCGAGGTGTGCAATCTCAGACAGTACTTTTTGAGTGTGTCCGTGGTGATGTATCGAGATGTTGCCGCAATCGATAGAGGCCTAACTCCGCTTTCCTTGGCAAACGGGAACTGGCGAAGGCCCCAGGTATTAAGTATTTAGGACCGCACAGCCATATGGAAGGGCAAGGAGCTACACGGACGGTTCTATCGGGCTCTTACAGGGCCTGATGTGGACCAGCTCGCTTCCGTGACTTGGCTACGCTTCAGCAACCTTTTTGGGGAAACTGAAGGGTTTGTATTTGCAATTATGGACGAAGTTATCATGACGAACAACTACCGGAAGCACATCCTAAAGGACGGCACGGTTAACATTTGTCGGGCATGCCACCGTCCCGGTGAGTCTATTAGACATGTAGTTTCCGGTTGTTCTCGTCTTGCTAACGGAGAGTACTTGCACAGACACAACCAAGTGGCTAAGATTATCCATCAGCAACTTGCTCTTAAATATGACCTTGTGGACTCTGAAGTACCGTACTACCAGTACCAGCCTCTTCCAGTTCTCGAAAGTGGTCATATCACGCTCTACTGGGATCGATCTATTATCACGGACAGGACTATTGTAGCCAATAAGCCTGATATCGTGATAATAGATCGATCGATGCGTCGTGTAATGCTAGTTGATGTCACCATTCCGCATGATGAGAACCTTGTGAAGGCCGAAAAAGAAAAAATATCTAAATATTTGGACCTGGCTCATGAGGTTACCGCCATGTGGAATGTTGATTCAACTATCATTATTCCGATGGTCGTATCAGTCAACGGCCTAATAGCGAAGAGCTTCGATAAACACCTCGAGAAGCTCTCGCTTGGCAGTTGGGTGAAGGGCCTGATACAGAAGGTGGTAGTATTGGACACGGCGCGCATAGTGAGGAGATTTCTCTCTTTGGAGCCCTGACCACCGGTAGCTTGGGTCGTAGACCCCGTTGCCAGTGGAGCACATTTTTTGTATAATATATATAAGAATATTTGTTTTTTGTATTTTTATATATATTTTATAAGAAATTGTATTTAAATAAATGCATACATAATAATAAAATGTTTTATTGTTCATAAATTTACATGAAATGCAGGTACACTGTTTCTAGCAACAAATCACTATATTTAATTTATTGTACTGCTAGTACTTAAAAAAGGGAAGTACCCTGAGCTATAAGTACTAGCATCCTTCCATGACACAGGTATAGCGATTCAGTACACTTTAACATCTTTAAGATATAAAGTAACATGTAACATTAATCTACATTCATAAGCGTGTGCGTGTACGTGTGCTTGCGTGTGTGTGTGTGTGTGTGCGCATGAGTACGTGAGTGTTTGTGCGCTCGTGTGTGCGTGTGTGTGCGAGTGTGCGTGCATGTGAGTGAGTTTGTGTGTGTATGTTCGTGTGTTGTGATTGCGTATGTATGACTATGCGTGAGTGACTATGTATGGGCATGCTCGTTATACTAATGGATGGAGAAGATTTTCTGTTTGTTCGTAGTTGAGTTTTTGTAGCCAATTAGTTACAATTCTTTTACATTCGTATTTACTTTTGCTATCGATGGTTAAATCTTTATTGATATTTTTATAATTAAAGCTCCCAAGAAAGTAAAAGAATCTTTGGCTGAAAGTGGTTCTCGATGTGGTTGACTGGGGGACTCTAAACCTACGAGCCAGTTGCCTCGAAGCAGAATAAGTAAGACCGGACTTGGAGTTTGTGGAATGTTGTCTTAACATAACTTGAAGTATGAAATATTGTCGAACTGTTAGGACCTCATAATACTCATAAAGATCCCTTGTTGGGTATCGAAAGGGCTTGAATGTGCATACTTTCAATACTGCTCTCTGAGCACGTTCAAGTCCTATAAGATTACTTTTACAAACACCACCCCATGAAGAAATACAATATCCAATCAGCGATTGGCATAAAGCATAATATACCATTTTTAGTATGCTAGGTTCCGCAATGCATCTTAAATGTTTGAATACGTAAACTAATTTGCGAATTCTCACGGTCAGAAGTTCGATATGTGGCCTAAAACTCAATTTCTCATCTATAATTACACCTAGATATTTCACGGTGGTAGCATTATCAACTTTAGGGCATAAGCAATTTAACAACGAATTGCACGGATGTTTATGGGCGATTATAGTGTATCTGTTAATGTCGACTGCCTTTGGTTTTTTAATGCTGAATTTTATGTATTTAGTTTTGTCCACGTTAAGTGACAACGTGTTATCAGAAAGCCATCGTGTTACTTCATTCAATCCAATTTGAGCAGAGCGAAAAACTTCTTCCCAAGTATTACCTGTAAATAATAGTGCTGTATCATCCGCAAATGCAAATAACTTGCCATTAATTATGTTTAATTGGCACATATCATTCACATATATTAGGAAGAGAGTAGGACCAAGAATACTACCCTGCGGAACACCATGCTCAATCGGAAGGTCACCACTAACATTCTCACCTATTTTTACGCATTGAGTGCGGTTTGAAAGGTAGCTACTATAAACTTCAGTTGTTTGTCCCTAATTCCGAGTTTTTCTAATTTGGAGAGTAAAGTAGGGATGCAGACCGTGTCAAATGCCTTGGCTAAATCAAGGAAGACAGCAACAGTTTTTTTGCCTTTATCCAGTGACTCGACCACATAATTGGGCAAGTCATGTACGGCATCATTTGTACATAAGTTATTGCGAAAATCGTACTGTCTATTTGATAGAAATTTGTTAGTTTCCAAGTAACTCTTTAGGTGCTTATTCATAATTCTTTCCAAAACTTTTGACAATGCAGGTAATATTGAGATAGGTCTGTAATTACTGACACAATCTGCATCCCCAGATTTATGGATAGGATAAATTAAAGCTTTTTTAAGTGACTCCGGGAATACTCCATCATGTATGCATAAGTTGATTATATGAGTAATGGGTGGTATCAAGATTTCTTTAAACTGCTTTAGAACATTGGATGAAATACCATCAACACCAATAGCACAGTCAGTTCGCAACGCTAGTATCATTTGCTCCACTTCCTGTTCATCCGTATTTAAGAAAACCATTGATTTACTCGAAGGTATCGTAAGCTGGTTTTTATGTGGGATATGTCTAGCTATAGAATCTCTTTTGACTGAATTGGCTAATTCTTTTACAACATTAACAAAAAAATTATTAACTACATTGACTGACTCATTGGCAGAATTACTTATTGTAAGTAAAGCGGAAGCAGTGGAATTATTTGTTTTAGTTTGTGTAACTTCTTTTATAACGTTCCAGAGTTTTTTAGGATGAGCTTTAGCTTTGTTTAATTTGTCCCTTTCGTATTGTTTTTTAAGGTTTTTCAGTAAATTATTACAAAAATTGCGGTATCTTCTAAAGGTAATTGTAAGGGTTTCATTAAGAGGTGAACGTTTCATTTTTTTGTACATTCTGTCCCTATTTTTCATACATCTGAGTACTCCCGGCGTAATCCACGGTTTAATTATCCTTAAGCGATGAGGTACGTTATAGGCTTTTGAACTTATTTTTAGGGCTCTGGTCAATGAATTAAAAAAGTATTCAAGAGCAATATTTGCGTCCGTGGCTTCATATATTTTAAAAAAATTTGTACTTCTCAAATGCTTATCCAATTTTAAATAATCGATTTTTATTTTTTTAAAACATGTATAGTTGGGAATATCTTTACCTAGTGCAAGGATAACTGCATTATGATCAGTGACAACAGAATCAACGACTACGGTAGTAGCTGCAAGCTTGGTTTTAAGTAGAACGTGATCAAGAACTGTGTTACCATGCGTTTGTAGAGAGTGAGCTGGCATGAGACCATGACTAGCAATCAAATTCAAATATTCCTGAGTTTTACTATCTGTATTACTATCAGAAATGTCTATGTTGATATCTCCAATCACTACAATATTTTTAAATGCAGAATTGATAGACAACAACTGGTCAATAGAGGATAAAAAATTTGTAATGTCTTTGAACGATGGAGATCTATATATTGCCAGAATGCATGTATCCTTACCAATATTTATTTGTATGCAAGTGGCATCCATGAAATCAGGTTCAACTATTTTGAAGTTCGTAATATTATTTCTAATATAAACAACTACGCCATCGTTTTTGTTTAGCCTATTATTAGTCAGATAAAATGTATAACCATCTAGTAGTGGAATATTGGGATTGCAGTATAACCAGCACTCAGTGAGTATAATAATGTCCTGTGGTATAGATATTCTCGTCAATAGTGTTATAAGGCTCGATATATTTGCAGAAATACTGCGAATATTTTGAGTCATTATTTTTAGAGACTTGACGGCAATATAACGTTCACAATCTTCCGGTTCCGATCTATGACAATCTGAGACTCTTAGTTCATCAATATCATTTATATTATTATCCAGGATATCGAATTTTAATACATAATATATATTTGTACATTAAGGATGTTCGTAGTTTATAATAGACTTTATCCCATTTAGGTTTTGGCATTACTCTAGACCACAGGGCATTCAATGTATTATGTAATTCAGTAAGATGAAAAATATGTGCTGTAGTTGTATTTTTGTTGTCCAAGTGTAATAGAATGTATGAATGTATGTGTGTGAGTGATGATGATTGCTTGTATATGGTATTTGATGGGATAATTAGGAATTCTGCGAAATACTCTAAATACAATATTAGGAAAATAGTGATTAAAAGAAGTAACAAAGGTAAGTTTGACACAATATAATATAATATGAATAAAGCCCTGATAACATTACTATATCAGCTAAAAAGAAATAAAATTACACAGGAACACAATTTGGACATTCCGCCCACCAAGAACTTGTTCTTTAAAATCGTTGACAAAATTTATACAATATTACCCATGGCCGCCCACCGTGATAAAGTACAATTTTAATTAAACTCATCAACAACATAACTATCTGTTTGTAACACATAAACGAGCGATATGGTATATTAAACATTTCAACAAAAAAAAACTAAACAATATTATCTTTAACAGTCTCAGCCTTTGGTAAAAAACATAACTTGTTACAAGCTCGCTTTAGAAGACCATTGTTGGTTTTTACTGTAACCACCCGAGTGATGTTGTCCTTTCCTGTATGTTTCTCTATAATTGTACCTAGCAACCATTTTGCGGGTGGTAGGTTTATCTCTTGAATTATGACAACATCCCCTATCTCGGGCTCAGTTCTCCTCGTGATCCATTTAAATCGTTGATTTAGTGTAACTAAATACTCATCCGACCATCTTTTCCAAAAATCATTTAACATATTCTGTAAAAACCTCCATCTCTGAAGTCCTGTCACTTTCTTTTCAGAGTAATCTTCATCAGGAATAAGAGTTAAAGGCTCTCCAACGAGGAAATGACCAGGAATAAGGGGCAAGGGATCATTTGGATTATCACTTAACTGGCATATTGGTCTGGAATTTAGGCATGCCTCTATCTGCGTCAGGACAGTAGCCAATTCCTCGTACGTTAAAGTACTGTCTCCTATTACTCTTTTGAGATGAGCCTTTGTCGACCGAATACCAGCCTCCCATAATCCTCCAAAATTCGGTGCTTGAGGAGGTATATAATGCCACGTTGTCCCCTCCTTTGCCAATAGCGAACCAACTTCCTTGGGAAAATCGGAAACTGCCTTATTTAACATTGCTCTTAATTCCTTGTCTGCACCAACAAAATTGGTGCCATTGTCACTGTACAAATCCTTGCAATATCCTCTTCGGGACACAAATCTTCTGAAAGCTGCTATGAACCCTTCGTCTGATAAATTAGAAACTGCTTCTAAATGGATAGCACGGGTAACAATGGATAGCAAGGGTGACCGATCTGACTGCAACTCCTACCGCAGTATTTCGCTCCTTTCAGCCCCCGGAAAGGTCTTTGCTAGAGTTCTCTTAAACCGCCTAAAGAACTTGTCTGAAAAGATTCTGCCTGAAACCCAGTTTGGCTTCCGAACGGACCGAGGGGCATGCGAAGCTATATTCTCTGTGCGTCAACTGCAAGAAAAGAGCAGGGAACAGAGCTGTCAGCTGTACCTTTGCTTTGTTGACCTGGAGAAGGCTTTCGACAGTGTGCCTCGGGAAGCTCTATGGTTTGTGCTAGGTAACCTCGGGTGCACGGAAAAGTTTGTGAGACTTCTTAGACTCCTGCATAACGACATGCAATGCTGCGTTGCCATAGACGGTGAACAGACAGACTTCTTCCCCGTTGCCTGTGGGGTGAAGCAAGCATGTGTCTTAGCGCCTACTCTGTTTGCCTTATACTTTGCGGTGGTAGTTAGAGAGGTCTTACACACTGTTTCTCAGGGAGTCCGCATCCGTTTCCGCACAGACGGCAGCCTTTTCAACTTGGCTAGACTTAAGGCTCGCACTAAAGTCTCTTACGCACTGATCACGGAGATCATGTATGCTGATGACATGTGCTTCCTATCAGAATCCCTAGACGGCCTGCAACAGCTGATGTCCGCATTCCACCAAGCCTTCCGTAAGTTCGGCTTAAAGATCAGTGTCAATAAGGCGGAGGTGATGTCCCTGTACATACACGGTCACGAGACACTGACCATAAAACTTGGTGAGGATGTGCTAAAGTAGGTGGATAGATTTCGCTATCTGGGGATTCCCGCACGGCGGGACAAATCTTTATGTGATCCACAATTATTTGTTCCGGTCTAGGTATTTGTTTGTGAATTTTCATGTTTGTAAACGCACCCACGACACAGGAATAAATCCTAGTGTGGGGCTACGTTTTTATAAAGAAGAACGAAAGAACTGTAACATCCAAGTGTGACCTTGATGCTGAGATCAATAGCAGGGTGGGTACTGCAGCTGCGGCATTCGGCAAGCTATGTACCAAGGTCTTCTGCTCGCATAACCTTAAGTTGCCCACTAAGATATCGGTGTATATGGCAATCGTGCTGCCAAACCTCCTATACTCCTCTGAGACGTGGTGTGTATACCGCCGCCACATTCGCACTCTGGATCGCTTCCACCTTAAATACCTCCGTACCATCATGAGGATTAGATGGTCCGATAGAGTGCGAAATACCGAAGTTCTGCGACGAGCCAATGTTGGTGGCATTGAGGCCTATTTAATGCGTCGACAGCTTCGATGGTGCGGTCACGAATCTCGTATGGCGGAGGAAAGAGTGGCGAAGCGCATCTTCTACTCTGAACTGGAGAAGGGCAAGCGGAATCATGGTGGTCCCCTCCTCCGGTACAAGGATGTCCAAAAGGGACATATGAAGAGATGCAACATAGAGCCCCCTCGTTGGGAACGTTTGGTAGCACAGCAGCCAGAATGGCGCAGGATGGTGAACAGCCAAGTACATGAGTTCGAGGCTCAGCGTAAAGCTGACCTTGACGCCAAACGCAATAAGTTAAAGGCTCGCCCACCTGCTGCCATATCATACAATTATGAGAACGGCGTACTCACGTGCCCTCAGTGTGCACGGAGGTTCGCCGCGAAGATAGGCTACATAAGCCATCTTCGAGCGCATCAGCGGCATTTCTCCGACTAGGGGTCAAAGTGGTCGCCATGGCCGAAATCGGTCGGATGATTGCATTATCATCATTATTGTATTTCATTAATTTTGGGTTGGTGGTGGTAGAGGTTATTAGTGATGTGACTTTGGTATCCATAACTGAATGTTAACACTTTGTTAGTTGTTGTGCACCAAAGTTGTGCCCATATATAAATCCGATGACAACCAAGCCGTAAAGAACTATCGGCCAATCTCTATTCTCAGCGCCTTTGGTAAATTATTAGAGTCTTTCGTTTGTTCAGCAATTAAAGAATACTTCAAGCAATACTTAACAGAACACCAGCACGGTTTTGTTCAGTCTAGGTCAATTTCCACTAACCTGGCTAGCTTTTTGGAAAACGTTGTAGAGGCAGTTGACGAGGGTAATCAAGCTCATGTTATATACACTGACTTTAACAAAGCCTTCGATAGAGTTTCTCACGAAATTTTGACGCTGAAACTATCCCGTTATGGTTTTACTGGTCCTTTACTAAAATGGCTTAAGTCGTACCTCACTGGTAGGTCCTTTTTTGTAGTGGTCAATGGATTTAAATCATCCTTATACACCATCACCTCCGGAGTTCCACAAGGATCTCACCTAGGTCCAGTCCTGTTCAATATATACGTTAACGACATTCCCAGCTTCATTAAAGGCTCCATGCCTTTCATGTATGCTGATGACTTAAAAATCTTAAAAGTCATAAAGTCCAAACATGATGTGGAAGTATTGCAAAGGGACATAAATGGTCTTGAGTCATGGTGCAAATCGAACCGCATGTGCATTAACACTGATAAATGCTTTTTTATTAACTTCTCCCGCAAAACTAGAAAAACAATAACTAATACCTACAAAGTTGACGACGCATTAATCTCCGAAGTGGAAACAATCAGGGATCTAGGTATAATGCTTGACAATAAACTCACTTTTATTCCACAAATAGAGAATGTTGTTAATAAAGCTTCAAAAACACTTGGGTTCGTACTTCGCAACATCAAAGCCTTCAAACAACCCAAAACTAAAATAGCGCTTTATAACAGTTTAGTGCGAAGCATACTCGAATATGGCGCTGTAGTTTGGCGACCCCATTACGGAACTCACATGTTGAGAGAGGTTACAGAAAAGATTTATGTATCACTTGGCTTTTAGTATGGGTGAGGCAAGGAGCATTAGGTCATATGAGGAAAGGCTCAAAAGATTTAAAATGGTTCATCTCGATAAGCGTCGCGATCTTCTAGACCTAACGTTCTTTGTTAAAATACTATCCAGCAAGATTGACTGTCCACAACTCCTCACGCACATACGCTTTCGGATTCCTTACCATTACCCTCGAAAGAGGATCGTAAACCTTTTTTCACCGCCTCCGCGTAGGACTATCATGGGCTGTAATTCGCCAGTGCCACGTCTTTGCAACCTTTACAACAGATTCAGCAGTAGTGTCGATTTTACTGAATCTCTCTTTAAAATACGCAAAGCTGTACTTCAATAATAACTGGCTTCGAAGGTGTCACTTCTTATTTAGATAATTGTTTATTTTCTTTTTGTTAAAGCATTTTTTTTTTGCGCATGTTGTGTTTGTCTATAACTGGTTGTACAGTTAGTTTAGTACCTCTCTTGCTGACCAAACTGTATCTTTAAATCATTGTAACAACTGTCGACAAACCTATTAAATAAATAAAATAAAAATAAAATAAAATACTTATTTCACATCATCGATAGTCGTATTATTGTAAATTAATACAAAGATCATCACTCCTATATTCCCCAAGCGGGATTGACAGACGTGTACTAAGTAAACTTATTCACCGGAGATGTTAGGTCATGTAATAGGGGGCGAGCCTATTGTTATATACCGGGCACTGGAAAGTTTTGTTAGGAAAACTACATTTGTCCGACTTAAGATTTAAACCCAGGGCCTAGTGATCATAAAGCATTTTTTTTGCCACTAGACCAACGAGGCAGTCTTGTAGTCAGTTTACACTTGATGCAAGTGTGTTAAGTGAAAAAAGGCGGCGACTAAAAGAAATCGTTACCTTCGTTATATTTAGCCAACGAAGCCGATTCAATAATTTATTATACTGATATTAATAATTGTATTAATAGTATTGATATCATCATCATAATAATGCATCCAAGTGATTCTGCATTTGATTCATATTTAATTTACGTAAATTTAACCATGTGTCTGAGTATCGATCCCATTTAAAGTGGGTTCCTATTCGCAAACGCAAAGCTCTACGAGCACTGACAAAGCTATTATCCATTCTTTACTCTCCTGGTTCAACTGATTATCTTTCCTCCCATTTTCAATATAAATAGCTCTTAAAAACATCTTCATTATTTTAATAATCGCTTTCTTCAATGCCCTTCTTACCATTCCAATTTTATTCAGTCTTCTTTCTTTGTCCGATCCGTCTTACTATGGAACTCACTACCTCTGGATATCAGGATGGCCACAAATCGCTTGGCTTTCAAAAGTAAAGTACTGTATTAGCTGCACTAAATTTTTTGGCTAAATATTAATTTCATTTAAGAGACAAGTCTACCACCAGAAATCATACAAATTTTTCAGTTCTGGTACAATAATCAGTTAAACTGTGTACGATGGGCAAACACTTACTCAGATGGTTATAAGCTCGAGTGTGGAGTGAGGCAGGGGCGCTCAACCTCACCCAAATTGTTTAATATTGTTATTAATAAACTGATCAATGAACTTAGCAGTACTGGTATTGGATGTTCGATAGATGGAGTTTCATTCAACAGCATAAGTTATGCTGACGACATGGTGCTGCTGAGTCCGTCGATCAGTGCGCTTAGGAAGCTAGTAAAAATATGCGAGTACTATGCGGAGGCCCAGGGACTGAGGTACAATGCTAAGAAAAGCGAGCTACTAGTTTTCAAAGCACGGAATAAAAATTACGATACTGTACCCCATGTCTCGCTATGTGGAACGCCATTGAGCAGAACAACACGGTTCAAATACCTTTTTCACTGGGGGCGCTAACTGTAAGATGCAACATGCTGGCCCGCAGGTTTGCGAGATGTGACAGTAATGTCAAGATAACATTATTTAAGGCATTCTGCCAGTCTTTTTATACCTATACCCTGTAGACCAGATACACACAAAAACAATTGTCAACGTTGTCGCTGCCTCGTTTTTGCAGCGCATCAGGTATGTTTGCGGCGGCGCATACTGACGACTTTTTCGGTATTATACGCAAAAGATGCGCATCCCTGTTGCGACGTGTGCGAGGCAGTGACAACAGTCTGCTGCTTGTTGCCAGGGCTGGCAAACTGAGGGCCATTATATGGAGCACCTGTGTAGGACACACCTGGTGTAATGGTTAAATAAAAATAATAAATAATTAATGTAAATTTACTAACATAGCTTAAGCAAATGTTTACTAACAACTTATGGGTTTTTTAGCCTGAAATAAAGATGATTTGATTTGATTTATGTATATGTGTACTTACGTACTGTTATACCCTATAATCTATCTATCTATCTATCTATATCATCACACCAGCTCCCTCGCGGGGTAGGCAGAGAGTACAGAGTTCCAACAGGTTCTTTCCTTACATACCTCTCTGGCTATACCCTATAATAATTTGTAGAAATGTTGACCACCAACCCCGATCTGCTATGTCAGCATCTCGGGGTGGTCGGAACACTGAGCGTAGGAGCGCAGGCCAACAATGGACCAGTCTGTTACGGAACTCCAAACGGGCCGGTTCAAATCCATTTTATTCTGTTTCTATTTCTAATATACCCTTTCCCAGTTAATTATCTTTTTTTAAAAAACCCGTTGACGAACTCTCTTATAACATTTGGTGGCATTTGGTGGGATACCGATGGTGAAGGTATCCCTGGTAAGTCTCCGTTTAGACTCATAAACCAAGTGAACATTTTAAACAAATCCTGTGTATAAATCGTTACATTACCCTTGTGTGTGTAGTGAACAACTTTGGAAGTCAAGGTCGTTGTAACCTTGAAAATTTCGTTTCTCGTCTCTGTAGAGAACACACTTATACAGAGACCCTTATTCCATAAGCGTTTCGGGGTAAACCTGAAAACAAAATCTTGAAAATTACTATACTTACCGTGTCTGAAAGCCGCGGTCTTGCTCCATTTCCTGTGTATCCTGAAAGAAAAATCGTCGAAGTTTGGCTACATCGTGTTCCTGAAAAGTGATCATGTTCCAGTACATACTCTGCGTGTTCCTGTAAGTCTTTTCCATGATAACTTTTTCTGTGTTGGTGAAAGTGCAAATCTAACGTAACTTTTAATCAAATAAGTGTGTGGTTCCAGTGGAAAAGTTTACAGATTTAAATTAATTAATTTTATTACCATTCTAATAATTGTCAGTGTAACTTTCCCATATGTATTATTTTTTTACCATAAGATAGTTCTAAGAATTATCTCGGTGCCTTATCGCGTTTGCTGTAATCAACACCTCACAGTAGTGAACAATAATAAGTGGCCGTCTATTACACCGAATCGTATTGTGTCGTATTTTGTTAACAGAATATTTTCTTTTATTAATATAAAATACCTACCGAGGAACCACAAGTTAAACAAGAAAAGTCAGACCTCATTGAAATTGGAACCCTATTTAAATTTATAAAACCCTAATTTCCACACATCAGCGCCACAACGCCAAGCTCCAAAACCTAACTACTCGTCTAGGCCTCCTTATGTTAATTCTAAGCCCCAAACGCCTAAACAATTTGATCGAAATAATCAAAGTCCATTTTGCCGATACTGTAAAAACCCAGGACATACCATAGAAACGTGTCGGAAACGGGAATATAACAATAACAGGTTTAAAGTTCCTCAAATATCATATTCAAATCAACACCTTACCATGCCAAAGTCCGCTCGCGTTAACTGTGTAAGTAATGCAAACGATTCTGATGACCCTGAGCCGCAACCTACCAGCATAGACAACACCCAAAACTATGATGAAAACAATTTAAACGAATAGTGGGACCACGGAGGTGTCTCGTGGTGCCCAAACTCCAAACCTTAGCCATACCCTTACATGATAACTACACCGTTCCTATATCCAAGGGCCACACGGGTAACCAGCCCCAAACAAGTGTCCGTAGTTCTATATCCATGGGCCACACGGGTAACCAGCCCCAAGCAAGTGTCCACTCTACTATATCCAAGGGCCACACGGGTAACCAGCCCCAAACAAGTGTCCGTAGTTCTATATCCATGGGCCACACGGGTAACCAGCCCCAAGTAAGTGTCCAATCTACTATATCCAAGGGCCACACGGGTAACCAGCCCCAAACAAGTGTCCGTAGTTCTATGTCCAAGGGCCACACGGGTAACCAGCCCCAAACAAGTGTCCGTAGTCAATCAAAATCCAGTACAATTCAATGCAATGAAGTATATGAAATATCATGTATCCCTAACAAAACATCCTTACCTAATATACTCATTCAAACTTCAATATCTAATAAACCACTCAGGTTTCTCGTTGATACAGGATCTTCTGTGTGACTTATCCAAAACTCTTCCATCCAATCTTACTCCAATCTGAAACTAAGGGGTAACATAATAAAATTAAAAGGTATAAACAGTTGTGAAGATACTATGCCCACTCTAGGTGACTTTGAAATGAATCTAATATTCGGGAAAGAATCTATCCCTTTTATGTTTCATATAATAGAACACATAGACCTACCCTATGATGGTATTATAGGAAATGATTTACTTACTGTCTTTCAATGTTCTATTGACTATAACCGACAAATCCTTAATCTAAACAAAATTAAAATTAAACTTAATTTTACTGACCCAACTTATCAAATTCCATCTCGTTCTGAAATCACCGTAGAATGCTCGGTTACTAATCCTGAAATAGGTGAAGATCTCATTCTTGATCAACACTTAAGTGAAACATTATTGATAACTAACTGTTTAGTTAAAGTAAAAAATAATAATCGAGGTAACCTTACAATCTTAAATACATCTGAAAAACCAGTTACATTAACTTCTAACCTTCAACTTACCTTACACCAAGTTGATCGTGGATCTTACCAATCATATGATACTAATAAAACATGTTTAGACAGAACTAACGAAGTCCTTCAACTCCTCCGCGCTTCACATTTAAATTACGAAGAACGCGAAGCCCTCTACGATATGTGCTCTAAATATTCAGATATATTCTACTTACCTGATGATATACTTACCTCAACTGATGCTATCCAGCATGAGATCCGAACCTCCTCTGATCAGCCTATCAACGTTAAAAGCTATCGATTTCCCGAAGTACATAAACAAGAAGTAAATGCCCAAATCCAAAAAATGCTTGATCAAAAAATTATCTAACCCTCCTTATCTCCCTGGTCTTCTCCAATATGGATAGTTCCCAAAAAGATTGATGCCTCTGGTCAGAAGAAATGGCGCGTTGTAATAGACTACCGAAAATTAAATGACATTACCATCGGCGAAACTTATCCTATTCCCAATATCGTCGAAATTCTTGATCAATTAGGTAACTCCAAATACTTCTCAACGCTTGACCTTGCATCAGGATTCCATCAAATTAAAATGGTCCCACAAGATGCCTGCAAGACTGCATTTAACGTCCCTCAAGGACATTTCGAATTTACTCGCATGCCCTTCGGCCTAAAAAATGCTCCATCAACTTTTCAACGCCTAATGAACAATGTCCTTACCGGTCTCCAAGGAGAACGATGTTTCGTTTATTTAGATGATATTGTCATATATTCTCATGACCTTCGGAGCCATATCCAAAATCTAACTGCAGTTTTCCAAAAACTTCGATCATTTAACCTTAAACTACAGCCTGACTGACAAGTGTGAATTCCTTCGAAAGAAAGTCGGTTATCTAGGACACGTCATTACTGAAAATGGTTTAAAACCCGATCCTAGTAAAATTCATGTCGTACAAAAATTTCCAGTTCCTAAATGTCCCAAGGACATTAAATCATTTTTAGGGCTTGTATCTTATTACAGACGTCCCAGATTTTTCAAAATTATCTAAATCCCTTACAAGCTTATTGAAAAAGGATGATCCTTTTGTTTGGACCAACGAACAACAACTAGCTTTCGAAACGATCAAAGAAATACTTGTCACTGCTCCAGTCCTTACCTATCCAGATTTTACCAAACCCTTTAACCTTACTTGTGACGCGTCTAACTATGCGGTCTCCGCTATCCTTTCCCAAGGCCCCATTGGAAAAGATCACCCTATAGCATTTACCTCCAAAACCTTAAACAAATGTGAAATCAACTATAGCACAACTGAAAAAGAACTGTTAGCTATAGTCTCCGGCTGCAAAGCCTTAAGACCATACTTGTTTGGCCGCAAATTTACTATTGTAACGGACCATCGACCTTTAAAATGGCTTTTTAATCACACTGATCCAAGCAGTAAATTGCAACGTTGCCGTCTCCAACTTCAAGAATATGAATACGAAATTGTATACCGCAAGGGTAAATTAAATTCAACAGCTGATGCGCTTTCTCGTTACCCTGTTAATCCTGTTTATCCTGAAAATCCTGCAAACTTACCTGATACTGACCTAATCGACCTTGGTCCCCTAGATATGAGCCCTTTCAACACAGAGGTTGATGATTTTAGTCCTTTCAATATCCCAAGTCCAGAAAATCTACCTGATCCTTTGTTAAGACAAGGTCAATTCCTCAATTAAACTCCATAGACTTGGGACAACTCGAAACTAGCCCTAGGAGTGCAGAGCCCAACCTTGATTTCGATTCATTATCAACTCCCTCACCTTCTAAAATTACGCCAGACCCAAAGTCAAATTTTAATAACGACGATTATTCCAAATTCTAGAAATCGATCTCTGATAAGAAGGTCACACGCAACACCGTCCTAAAAGAACACAACGAAAACTTACTTAAGTCTCCTTATAAAATAATCCTTATTCCTACGTCTATAGATTTTGATGAATCGAATCCTTATATCCCAGAAATCTTACTTAATGCTGAAAATAAAGATGAAATCTTAAATTCTGAAAAGGAATTACATTCCTTTCTGAAAGTAAACCAGGATAATAAAATCGTGTACCTAATATTCACCAAAGTTCATCACTTTGATGAATCATCTTATCCCGATATTTATAATACCCTGAAAAAAGTGAGAGGGGAAATCATGAAATCTAAAGAAGTAACAGATATTGCAATATCTGATTTTAAGAATCCTTTTGATCAACACTCATATACAAAAATATTTAATATTCTTACTTATATTTTCCATAACACTAAAATCTGTATCCATGTTTATTTAAATAGAATCATTTATCCTACCTTGAGCGAAAGACCTAAAATTCTCCGTGAAAACCATAATGCCCCAATCGCTGGACATTTAGGTTCAACACGTATGTATAACCGTATACAAGAACAATTTTATTGGAAAGGAATGAGGAGCGATGTAGAGGACTATGTCAAAAGGTGTATACAGTGTCAGGAAAACAAAGCCCTAAGAAAATTGAATAGAGCTCCTATGGAAATCACCACTACTTGCACAGCCCCATTCCAACGAATAGCGTTGAATATCGTAGGTCCTCTGCCGGAGTCTGGACCTGCTAAACTGAAATATATCCTTACCTTACAAGATGACTTAACAAAATACTCCGTCGCTTACCCCATACGTAGCACAACAGCTGAAGAAATTAGCGATTGTCTCATACATTTTATATCCCTTTTTGGGATTCCTAAATCAATCTTGACAGATTAAGGCACCAATTTTACTTCCGACCTTTTTAAGACTACATGCCAATTCCTCAAAATTAAACAATTGTGGTCATCACCTTATCACCCACAGACACAAGGCGCTTTAGAACGTAGTCATTCAACCCCTAAAGGAATATCTAAAATCATTTATCAACGTAAATCAGGACAACTGGCCCACCTACGTATATACTGCTATGTTAACTTATGCACGACAAAATTAACACCCTACGAATTAGTCTTCGGACATAAACCTTACCTACCAAACTCCATATACGAAAGTGGTCCTGGAACAACCTATTCAGACTATATTAAAATGCTACAACATAAGTTAAAATACTCAAGAGAAAAAGCGTTAGAGAATATTATCCGGTCCAAAGAATCTTCTAAATCTTACTATGATAACCACGCTAAACAACCGCCACAATATAAAACCGGCGAGTATGTATATCTCAGGAACCATCTTAGACTTAGGAAAGCTTTGTCACCCGTCTGGAAAGGGCCGTACAAGATAGTAAAGGTACATAAAAATCATACAGCTACTCTTCTCATCAACCGACGCCATGTGACTCATCATTTCGATCAATTTAAACCGGCAGAAGTCACATATCCTTCGTAGGCTGTAGGAACTTAAATACATGACCTATCCTATTTATGTTTTAATTAGAGTTCATTTCTATATAAATTAATATTTCACCTTATTTCAGCGTCCCAATCAGTGCAGAGCCGGATATTGTCCAGCCACTTCCCTCTAACTCTGGTATCTACTTCGATAGCCTGGGAAGACTTAAAATAATTAACGGCCAATTAAATGTCGTAAGTCATATAGATATAACCTTTATAAGTCCTCACCTTGCGAATCTTAACGGTACCAACCTTTAGATTTATTTGTCAACAATCGAGTATTCACCAGTGCCTGAATACGCTCTCGCCGTTAACAGTTCGCTATAATGATATAACTCGTGAATTCGAATCTATATCTCATTTGATTACTAAACGAAATCGGCGTTCAGCATGGTTCGGCGCAATAGGCACGGCTTTCAAACATATTTTTGGCACTCTTGATGAAGACGATGCACAAAAATATGACTCAGTCATAGAAGTCATTCAAAACGATGAAAAGAAATTAGCTCAGATGATGAAAGATAGTATTTTGATTACTACTTCTACATTAGACTCATTCAAAACTACCATAAATAAACTAATGGCTAACCAAAATTTCCTTGATGTTGAGATAAATATTCTTCTAAATTTAACAAGTAATATTACAAAGGTCTCGAATTCTTTGATATTGGAAACTAAGGCTTTAGTTATACTCAGTAATTTGGAAAGTTCTCTCATGACCCTCTCGTTCCAACTCAAGGATTTGATAAATGCTATTATACTGAGTAGTCAAAATATCTTACATCCAAACATAATTACTCCAGCTCAACTTTATCGCGAACTGGTTAATAATGATAGGCACCTTCCAAGGAACTCCAGAATTCCCGTTCTAATTAGTATAGATAATATACATTTAATTTAAAGTATATCCAATGTAGCATGTTACTATTTTAATAATAAGCTCGTATTTGTTCTACAAGTTCCATTGGTTACGAATGACGAATTTATTTTGTATCATAATCTAGCACTGGGCAGTGGCACCCCTCACGGAGTGGACAATCCTAAAACATTTAGTATGATTCAACCTTCCAGTACGTATACTGCTATTTCTAAGGATAAAGTTAGTTTTTGTAATCTAGATAGTTTAGATAACAGTAAAACGATAAACTCTGAGTTCTTTCTATGTCAAATACCCACAGTGTTATTAACGAGTAGTAGCCCTACATGTGAAAGCGAACTGCTTGTAAAAACAATCAGTGCTATTCGCGAACAGTGTAAAATTAAAACTATTATCAGTAACCTAGATATTTGGAAACCACTCGTAAATAACAAATGGATTTTTATACAATCTCATTCAAATAAGATATACGTAGATTGTGGTATTCCAGAAATACGCGAAGTAGTAGTATTAGGTGCGGGTATACTACACACCCCAGGACAATGTACGGTGTATACCAATAGTATAAGGCTTATATCGTCTGATAATGTTATACAAATAAATATCCCAGCTCCTAAGTTAGAGTATAGTATTATTAATGATTCCTGTTGTAAACTCGAAAATAAGTTCGATTCCGTCGATAACAATGTGTCTCCTATTATACTTCAGAATATTGATTTGGACGATTTAAAGTTAAACAATCAAAATGATAGACTACTTTCCAATTTAAATGACATTATTAATAAAGAACCTGTCCTTGTAAAATATGGGACACACTATTTTATATTCAATTCTTTGGTCATACTAATTCTTATAATTGTTACTTGTCTTATTATTTTTAAACTATTTCATGTTACTCCTAGACCTAAGAAATTAATTGTAAAACCGACCCCTATCGAGAATGACGTCACAGACATACAGCTTAAAGACCTAAGTACTTCAGCACCTCATTTAAGAGAAACCGTTTAACTTGTATTTATTGAAATTCGGCATTTATCCCCGAATTTCAGTCTTACGCGGGGGGTTGTTATACCCTATAATTATTCGTAGAAATGTTGACCACCAACCCTGATCTACTATGTCAGCATCTCGGGGTGGTCGGAACACTGAGCGTAGGAGCGCAGGCCAACAATGGGCCAGTCTGTTACGAAACTCCAAACGGGTCGGTTCAAATCCATTTTATTCTGTTTCTATTTCTAATATACCCTTTCCCGTTACATATCTTTTTTTTTAAAACCCGTTGACGAACTCTCTTATAATAGTACGTACTCTGTATATATATCGTTATATGTTCGTAGCGATATGTATGCGCGTAGGTGTTATCTATGTATGTTTGTTTGTTCGATATAATATAATAATAATAATTTATTTAATTCAGGCAACAGAAATTGACAAAAATATTTTAATACAACTTACAAGCCCATAGAATATATACCTTACAAACTAACATACATAGAATAATATATTAAACTTATAATCTAAGTAACGTGTAATTTAGGCGGCATTTTGCGCTGTGCAGGGGCGTCTCGCAGTCTCCCACGGAATCTTCTGAAGACGACACCCTTTGGCCAGAACTCCTCGCTCATGAAGGTCTTTAGCTTGACAGTGGGAATTTGCACCACAAACGAATTAAACGCCGTATTTTTGCTTCTCGACCCTCAGAGTGTACATGGTCTTCTTACGGGCATACTCCACAATGTCATCGGCTTTGGTGGTGTAATGTAACCGTGACATGTACAGCAGCGTCGTTGGTAGTGCTGAACGAAGGAGCATGCCATCATCGACCGGCACGGTCCCCTACTGGTTTTGTCGAGGAGGCTTCTGCTTCCTTTCCACCTTGATGAAGCCTTCCTCATTACTTCGGCCCTTCATTGTGGCCTGTGGCCCCTTAGGAGACTTTTCTGTTGTCCTCTTTGGTGTGATTCTACTGATTGTATAAATGATATATATTTTCCTCTTATTTTTTTGGTTCTATGGTTTTGCACCTGCTTCACTCGTTTCTGCATCACCCTAAGGTAGACTGGTAGAAAATGCCACAGGCATTTTTTTTTTTGTTTTTTTTTTCGTTTAAAAAACGTAGCCCCACACTAGGATTAATTCCTGTGCCGTGGGTACGTTTACAAACATGAAAATTCACGTACACAAATACCCAGACCGGAACAAATAATTGTGGATCACACAAAGATTTGTCCCGTGCGGGAATCGAACACGCGACTATTAGACACAGTGGGCGGAGCGGGTTAAGCTCTTAACCAATGCGTTAAGTCGTCGGTTGTCCGCCTTTGTACCAATAGAAACTACCCCCACCCTGCTTATAGATTTCTTTTGACATCCTAAAATATAGGTAAAGATGTACGAACTTATAGCGCGTTACGCAGATTACGTTGGGGTCTTCCTAATGAAGAATTGATAGAAAAGTCAAGCTCCATCGCATGTGCGGTAAGGAAATTAGGTTATTCACTAATATGAGAATAACTAGAATTGTATATTTCTGTTATTTTCATAGGTAGAGGCTAATGCTTTGATTATCTAATTACGAAGACTGCCGTCGGAGGTCGCAAAAAAAAGCAAATTTATTTCATAAAATATAATTAAATTGTTACAATGCTTATCTATAACTAAATTAAACCGATGCCCGGTCGATGTTGGACACAGGAATGCGGCGATTTCCGTTGCATTCGGCCAGGTTTCCTCCGTTGACGTCAATTGCAACATGATTCGCTGACTGTGCACCTCGTGTACATCGATGTTGTTTTAGGTCACTGCAGCGTCGACGATTTTTATAAGTTAGGCTAGTGTAGCATGATTTTCATAGATTAGGCTGGCGTAACACCTCCCCCCGTAGAACAGCGACTATTGAAGACGTTCGTCGTAAATTGAGCTGGGGGTTGATTAGGGTCAACCCTTCTGGCCATGGGGACAGCTTGCAGTTCAAGTTGGCCCTCTTCATTTGACTTGCTTGGTGATGTCGTCGCTTGTTTCAAGTAATGTCTTCGACAGTAAAGGGTAAGGATAACTGCGCCTGCACTTATTATAATGACGTAAGTTGGTATGGTAGTATGGTAAAGGCTGTTATTTACGTCATTGTTAGTTTTCAGCGGCGGCTGCATAGAGAGTTTCGCGTTGATCTCGTGCAGATTCTTCAGGTCGACAGAGTTCAACTCGAGTCCTGGTGCTGAAGATGGGATGATAGTAGTGTCGTTAGGCAGGTCCATTAACTTTAATGCTTGTCCCTTAACACGATCGTGGACGTTAGAGATCGTGAAGTGTGGTGTTTCTAGGTAGCACTGATGGGGTATTACAGCGAGATAGCTGCCCTGCAGGGTTTCATATTGGTGTTGCCCACAGGAAAGTCGGACTTTTGTTGGCCCAGGGAAGCTGATTGTGTAGTGCCTCTCATCCAGTTCTTCATACGCCGTTTTGCTTAGTGTTACTGAGATTGGGTTACAGTTGGCGTTCTGTTGCTGCGTAGTTATGAGTTGCTGGATACAATCTTCCGATGTTCTGCTTTGCAGGCTCCATTTCTCTTCACATAGGTACTATTTACTGGTCTTCGGGCATTCAGCCTCTATGTACCTGAATTCGTTCTCATATAGTGCTAGGAATGGATAGGAGGGGGAAAGGATTTTATGATACCTATTCGGAACTATAGATATCTTATATAAATCGTAAATGAATGAAATGACGATGGGAATTTTATAGACTATCACTATCTTGTTACCTACATAATATGATCCTAATTTGATTATATCGAAATACTCCCTAATATCTAAATCTAACACTCTTTCTCTGCCATATAGCGTGCTCAACTTACTTATTATAGCGCGTATTGCATACAAATCTAACACTGAATGATGCATCGTGGAGGTGCTGATGAAAGCTAAAACATTCTGTAATTTTATTAATTCTTGCGATATTAAGTCAACATTGTCACTCAAAATCATAAGGACTTGAGCTAGGTGTGCGTATTTAACTAAGTCGTTATCCCTAGTACTTTCAGATTCTCTAATCTTATTCATTAAGTTTTCTATTTTATTCTGATTGTCTAGTATGCTATCTATGACGTGGGAATATTGGGTTGTCCAATTATTAGAAAGGCTAATATGACTATTGAATTCGGTAACTAATTTATTTTGAGTGTCCTGAAGGGACTGAAGGGCTTGGTTATAATGTATTGCATCGGTGTAATCCAGGTTTCCGGTTACACTTTTAATTACGGATCCTAGACCATCAATTAATCCCCTTTTAACACGATCAGACTCAAATATCTCTAATTGGCTAAAGACACTTATAAGTTTACTTCTAAGGTATATTATATGTGGTTCAAATAAGGATTTAGTTTTATTATGCAGCTCAGGACTGATAATTTCTAATTGATTGTCCAGAGAGGTGGTTTTATCTCTCAACTCCTGAAGATTAATATACTGGAGGAAAGAATGGTAATGGGATATGATCCTAGCAGGTCCTAATTTAAAGGGCAAAACACCGGGTCCTTCGTTGAGACTTTCAAGTCTTATCTCCTGAGCTACACATGTCGCCAGGAGGAGATGGAGGATCAGCGGTATTCTGTAACAATTTAGCGGATTTAGGGATTCTTTTTAATCTAGCTTTGGCAACTGGACCTCGTTTTTTTTTGGTATAAATATGAATGAGGAGGTCAGCCATAACGACGTCGTGAGTATAACGGGGTGCTAATTTTTGACGTGAGGCAAAAGGGTTTTTGATAAAAATCTGTTGCTCCGGCGAGTAGTCGGCTTCGGGCTCACGATATTTATTGCGGTTATCAGTAAGTTTTTCGCGAGAGGTACTACAGAGGTCATGTATGGCGTTGTAGGCTAAAGTCATCTTTTGTTTGTGGTTAACCGTATATTGCTGTAATAATTGAGCGGAAATATCTACATCAAAAGGATCGCGAGGGTGGAAGTGCCCTGTTACTATCTCAATAGGTTTACATTTCGTAAGACTATGTATACTACTGTTGTAAGCTAAAAGGGCATAGGGCATCAAATTAAATACTGACTCTGATTTTTCTCTGATCTTTAGAAAACGGAGATGTTCTAGTATCGTTGAGTGAAATCTCTCAACTATACCATTTTCGTTAGGTGTATGAGGAGCTACGCGATGATGATGAATATTGTGAAGCCTTACGAATTCCGCAATAAGTTGATTAGTAAACTCGGTGCCATTATCGGTGACTATAGCGATAGGCATACCATGATGCGTGCAAAAATTGAGAAGTGCTTGTACTACACTAACTGCAGTCCCATCCCTGAGATAATAAGCTTGTGCGTATTTGGAAAATGAATCTACGATAGTAAGGTACTTCTCGCCTTGGATAGTCAGTAAATCTAAGTGTACTAGTTCAAACGGCCTAGTGGCCGGTGGAACAATTTTGAATTGCTGTTGTATTGGGTTGCGGTCATATTTGGTACGCCCACATACTGTGCATTCATTGATAAATTTCGTAATACTGTCTCTCATTTTAGGCCAGAAGTACTTGTGAGACAAGGCTAAAAATGTTTCGTTAATGCCCCTATGATTAGTTTTCCCTTCATGGTATTTGTTAATTATTTCTTGTTGCCTAAGGTATTATTTATTTATTTAATTAGATTCACCAACAGTTATGTACAATAATTCATTTGCAAGTGATACAAATTTTGAGTTCATGACCAATTGCATAACTAATTACAGGTGAATACAGCATGCATAACAAGTATTTATTCTATATATTATTGACGGATTATTGACAGATATATTATTACTTAGACAATCATAATTAATTATAAAATAAAATTAAATCACTAACTTTCAGAATGAAAAATAATAACAATAAAATGAAATACAAAGAAATATTAATTAATCACACTATAATAAAATTGCAAATATGATATTTTTTTTTTTTTAATTATTTAATGTCATGAGGTTTGGCAAATAAATGTTAGTTGGGTAAGTTTTCGAAAATAAGTCTACGAAATTCATGCGATTTTACTGAAAATATGTCGATTGCGTCTATGCAATATTTATTAACAGCTCTGCACAACCTGGGAATCGGCGAATTGTATCCTAAAACCGTGCTCCGAAATGGATGAACCATTATTGCCAATGCTTTACGGGGTATCCGATGAGGGGCGTTAAACTTTAGACTTTTAATCAGCGATGGACAATCCAATGGGTTGTGTAGTAATTTGTACATGAAATTCAGATCCAGAAGCGCTCTTCTTTTTTCAAGCGATGGTGTATTAAAAAACGCAAGTCTTTCACTATAACTTTTATGACTTTTGGATATTCCAGCAGAAAATGCCAAATGCCACATGAAACGCTTCTGAATCCTTTCTAGTCTTAAAATATGTGTAGAATAATGCGGTCTCCAGACAGTGGGACAGTATTCTAGTATGCTACGAATCAAGGTATTGTACAATAGTATTTTTGTTTGCGGCTTTCTGAATGTTTTACCATTTCTTATGACGAACCCTAGCATTTTGGATGCTTTTTTAATTATCTCATCCATATGAGGTTGAAAAGTAAGTTTTTTGTCTAAATTAATACCCAGGTCTCTAATTGTGTCAACTTCACGTATGGAAGTGCCTTCTATAGAATAGCTAGAATCAATGAAATGGAGTTTTCGGGTGAACTTCATGTGGTAGCATTTATTAGTGTTGAGGTGCATTTGGTTGTTGCTGCACCACTGGGTAATGTGTTCTATGTCCTGTTGTAAAAGAGCTTCGTCGTAAGTATTTTTTATAATGCGTGAAATTTTTAGATCGTCGGCGTACATATAAGGTTCAGAATGTAGAAGGCAATTATGTAAGTCATTTACGAAAATATTAAAGAGGATAGGACCCAAATGTGATCCTTGAGGTACACCAGAAGAGGCAGAGAACAAGTTTGACCTGAAACCATTAACTACGATGTAGAAGGAGCGATTCCTCAGGTAAGTCTCGATCAATTTAAGAAGACCTCCACAGAAACCATATACTGATAATTTGTGGAGCAGTATAGAATGGGGCACCTTATCGAAGGCCTTGCTGAAGTCAGTATATATTACATCTACCTGCTGACGACAGTCAATTGCCTCAGCCAAATCTTCCACAAATGTGACCAAGTAAGTTGAAGTAGACCTTGCCTTGACGAAACCATGTTGATGGGTAGATAAATACTGACTAAAATACTTTTGTATGTGAGGACAAATTATGGACTCAAAAATCTTTGCTATGGTAGAGATAATCGAGATTGGACGGTAATTGTTCACGTCTTCCGTTCCCCCAGACTTATGAATAGGTACTACTTTGGCTACTTTCCACTCGACCGGAAATATTCCAGATGAGATCGATGTCGCAAAGATAATATGTAGTGGTATTATCAAGTTGGACGAACAATTTCTAATGAAAATTGGCGGAATACCGTCTGGGCCCGCACCCTTAGACATATCTAGACTATTTAGCTTTTTCATTATTGTTGTTTGGTCCACTACCACTGAGCCAAAACTAAAGCTTAACTTGTCTATAAGCTTTAAGTTATTCGACATAGTGAAGTTATTTTTAGAATTCCCATTATTGTAGACCTGCGAGAACAGAGATGCGAACAAATTACATATCCCCTCACCATCGGAGCTGACAGAAGTTCCGTCAGTCATTTGGATAGGGTAAAAACTAGATTCGACTTTCCTAGACTTCACATATGACCAGAAGTATTTGGAGTTATGGTTGATTTTACTCTCTACATCGTCTATGTATTGATTGTAACACTTCTCAGCTATTTTTGAACACCTTTTGCTTAACAAATTAAACTCTATTTTGTCCTTTGGGTTCCGGTACTTTTTAAATCGAGAATGTATGTTATTTTTTTCTTTTAGTATGGCAATGAGGGATTTAGTAAACCACGGTGGATATTTACGGTTCCCAGCCTTTTTGCGAGGCACATGTTTGTAAATTACTTCCTTGAGTTTGGCATAGAATATCGATAGCATGGAATTAACATTTGTGTGTTGCGCTAATTCCATGTTCCAGTCAATCATTGACAGATCATTGTTAATCACTTCATAGTCAGCCTTGTGGTAGTTTAGCCTTCGATTATTAAGGTTGACAACTAGCTCTTTACTTTCCACGCTCAATACATCGACTTCAAGTGGTGTACGTTTCGCGTACGTTTTCGACTTCGCGTTTTGTTAGTGTAATGTTCATGGAGGAACTTTTAAATGTTCTTTGTACTATTGATATAATGGTGTACATGGCTAAGTGTGGGTTAATTAGGAGGCCAGTTTTAATTTTTGGATTAACATATTCCTTTATAGCCTTAATCACATCCTCCTCTAGATTGGATTCAGACAGTTGTACTGAAATTCGTGTGTGAGTTTCAAACGGCTTTGTTACCATGGGTCTACTTTTAATATCACCGACTACATTAAAAATTAATTGTTTAGTGAATTTATTTAGTGGATCGTCAGATAACGGGACTTCTAAGATAGGGTTTTCATTATCGGTATGCACAGTGGCAGTCCTTGAGTCATCGTCAGGTTCTGTCACCGCCATAGTCCTAGAATCATCTAAAGTGGGACCCTTTTCAGATGGGTTAACTATAATTGACATTAGTTCCTCGTTATTGAGTTCTATTCTTGAAAGCGCATCAGCATTCGTATTATGTTTACCGTGCTTATAGATTACTGTAAAGTCATATTCGCTGAGCTTTAGTCGCCATCTCGTAAGTCATGAATTGGGTTCCTTAAGATTCATGACCCATTGTAATGGCTTCTGGTCGGTGATGATTTTAAATTTACGGCCAAATAAGTATGGTCTGAAATACTTTGTTGCCCAAACTATTGCGTAAAGTTCTTTTTCAATTGTACTATAATTACACTCACTCGAGTTAAGGGTTGTAGAGGCGTAAGCAATCGGTCTGTCTGAGCCTACGGGGCCCTGAGATAGTACAGCGCCAAGAGCTACATTTGACGCGTCTGTAGTGAGAATAAACTCTTTGGTGAAATCTGGGTATTGTAAAATAGGGTCTTTTGTTAAAAGAGTTTTACAGTGTTCAAAACAGTCAATATATTTTCGATCAAAAGTAATTTTAGAACCCTTTTTAAGGCACTGGGTTAGTGGTTTAGTCACACGTGCTAGATCCGGTATGAATTTCCGATAATACTCAATTAGTCCGAGAAAACGTCTGATTTCTTTAGGCGTTTTTGGTAGAGGGTAGTTCTGGATAGCTTGGATTTTATTAGGGTTTGGTTTAACACCCTCGTTACAAATGACGTGTCCCAGAAACTCAGTTTCCAATTTCAAAAATTCAGATTTATCCATCTGGATTTTGAAATTGGATTCTCGTAGTCTCTCGAATACCTTTTTTAGGTTTAAAATGTGTTCCTGAAGGGATGTGCTGAAAACCACTATATCATCAAGGTACACAAGACATACTTTGTGCTGTAAATCTTTTAGAACATTATCCATCACACGTTGGAAAGTTGATGGAGATTTTTTCAAACCCATAGGCATTCTTAAAAATTCGTAATGCCCATTTTCAACATTAAAGGCAGTCTTGTGTATGTCCTCAGGGTCCATTTCCACCTGATAAAATCCACTTGCCAAATCCAGGGTTGAAAAATATTGGCACCTACCTAATTTGTCAAGTACGTCTGTGATGTTAGGAATAGGGTACTTACTTATCATCAATGGTTTTCTCGTTTACTTTCCGAAAATCCACGACAAGTCGCCATTTTGTTTTACCCGAAGCGTCTGCCTTTTTGGGTACAATCCAAATTGGAGAGCTCCATGCAGAATCCGAAGGTCTGATGATATTCTGATCAAGCATTTTATTAATTTGATCTCTGACCTCTTGTCGATGGACGTAAGGATATCTATAAGTTTTCGTGTGTACTGGGATTTCATCTGTCGTTCTTATTTTATGTTTCATCTTGTTGGTGAACGTTAAAGGTTCCCCTTCGAGATAAAACACATCAGCGTACTCCGCGCAAATTCGTTCTAAGTTTATACGTTCCTCTGGATTTAAATGTTCAGTACGAAGACGGGAAATAACTTCTTTAACACGGTCAGACAACATTTCAGTATACTCACATTCCACATTAAATAATTCGGCTTCTATTGGTCTATCCATAGAAAAGATCACATCGTTACATGAAGGATTAGTTATCTCTACCCAACCGCGGTTGTTAGTGACGTTTGTTAAACAGTCTGAAATAATACAATTAGAAATAGTCTGGTTATGGACTAGTACATCTCCGTCTTGCGTGTTTACTGGTAGCCGAATTAATCTAGATGAGTTGGCCGCAATAATTTCCTCATAGAGGTTAACATTGCGTGAGTCGTACATCTGAATAGGTACTTTCGCGTTCCGGGTCACTAATAATTTGTTCCTGAGGTCTATATTAGAACCCCAACTATCTAACAGATCTAGTCCTAGTAAGCCGTTAAAGTAGTTGTGAAATTTGTACACGAACAATGTAATATTATCCTGTTTACGAAATTCCGTGAAGCAAGGTAGCGTAATTGAGTAGTCATTCTTGCTGGTGGCGTGCACATTGGTTACCTGAAACGGCTCATAATTCAGTGGGATGTAATTAAAATATTTTTTGACTGCTTCAGGGCTAATAAAGGACTGGTTAGCCCCTGTATCAATTAGGAGTTTTAACGGTGGGTTAGTTATTTGGATATAACCCAATTGCCTTTGTATGTGGAAATTAAGTTCTATTTTGGTTTGTTGGATTTTGACTCCTCCTAAAAATTTTCATTTGAAATGTTAGTGGCCCCTTGGTCTACCTCATCTACGACTACAGGCTCAGAGTAGGAACCTTGTTCTGGATATTACGAATAATCAGGGTACTCAAACGGATAATAATTTTGTTCGAACTCCGGATAATAATCATTATAATCGTAATCAAATTCGTTAACATTTACGTCGCGCGTTTTGAAATAACTGGTTGGGGGTGGATTTCCAGACCTGCGCCAGTCATGACCTTGTAGGGTAGGTGGTAACTGTCTTGGATTAAAATGACTAACACCGCTCATTGGGCGGGGCTGATTGCTGTAATTAAATGACTGCTGTTGCTGAGTCTGGGGCTGATTAGGCATTTTAAACACATTGCTGTGTGAATTATAGTTTTGAAGAGGAGCGCGCATCATCTGTTGGGTTCGAGTAGGGCCACGTGGTTGTTGAAGTTGAGATGAAAAATTAGGCCTCCAACCTTGAGGAGGTTGAAACTGCATCGGAGGCTGCCGAGATGGACCTGGCATACTAAAACCAGGCTGCCTCATTGGAGCGCCGAATGCGAATGGTTTAGGTACAAAATTGTTAAGGGGTAAATTAGGATTCTGTTGAGAGGGTGGTTGCTGCCAATCCTTTTTGTTGGAGCCACCTTCATTGCGCTGCTGCATATATAAAGTATTGAGTTCGTCCTGCACAAACTCTAGAGCGCTTTCCATGGATTCAGGTCGCATACAGCATATCCTACATCCTAAAGGATCTTTAAGTCCTCTTAAGTAAGCTTTAAGTGTCAATTTCTTATATAAGTCGCGCTTTGCCGTTATAGTAGTTTCTACGGTTTCGTGCAAGGATACATAGGTCATGATCGTGCTAAACTGGTTTTGACACCGCTCATAGAATTCTTGCGGCGTACTGGACCCTTGAGTTAACAGGGCGAGATCATTATATAAGGTAGCTTCATCGCGATGGTCAGCGAAATTATTGATCAATGAGCTTCTAATGCCTTGCCAAGTTCCAGAAATGCCGTAAGCATTGATTAATCTAGCTGCCGGCCCCGTTACTTTGTTTAAAATTCTGTTTATGAGAGCCAAATTTTTTAATTCATTTCCTGCTTCAGTGCTGAAGTGAGATATAATTAATCGGCCACATAAAGTTATGAACCGCGTGAGGACGTGCGGATTGCCGTCAAACTCGGGCAAAATCCTTAGCGATTTATAGATAGCGTCCATGTCAGATCGAGCCATATTTTCTTCTAAGTTTCTGTGCTCGTCAATTACACTAAGCCTATTGCTACAAGACCTATTACTATTTCCTAGCCTAATTTGCCGTGATTCTCTCGGATGAAAAATCTTGACACGCTAATTTTACCCTTATAGTAAAAATTACTAATGGAAAAGAACACGGTATATAAAAAATAGAACACACAAGGAAAAAAGGAGAGAAAAGAGAAAAAAAATTAATGGTAAAGAATATAGGATAAGGAAAGAAAGCACTAAGAAAGATTCAGAGCACTCACAGCATTTCTTTTGCCGAATCGATGTCTGGATTCCCTCGTTCCGCAGCTCTCGTAGATTCAGGATCCTCGTAACGTGGCTGGATAGCCGCTCGGGTGACACGCGAACGCGTATATCGATATAAGATAACTAATGCTCGCGAACCGGCCCGCGAGGATCGTACCGACCGCGCCAATTACGAAGACTGCCGTCGGAGGTCGCAAAAAAAGCAAATTTATTTCATAAAATATAATTAAATTGTTACAATGCTTATCTATAACTAAATTAAACCGATGCCCGGTCGATGTTGGACACAGGAATGCGGCGATTTCCGTTGCATTCGGCCAGGTTTCCTCCGTTGACGTCAATTGCAACATGATTCGCTGACTGTGCGCCTCGTGTACATCGATGTTGTTTTAGGTCACTGCAGCGTCGACGATTTTCATAAGTTAGGCTAGTGTAGCATGATTTTCATAGATTAGGCTGGCGTAACAATCTTTTGCAGGATTTGTGTGTGTGTATTCACTTGTTGTTTATCAGCAAGGAGATGTTATTTACAATTTATAATTAGTTCCGAGAGCTCTCCCTAAACAAAATTCAATGATATAATTATTCCTATTAATGTCCCACAATTTTTATTCGAAGATCACATATTATATAAAAATAATGCTAACAAATTTAAAAAATATGATTATGTAATTGACGAATTAACTTGAAATAATGTATATGATTCTTCAATATCCTGTATGATATACGAAATGTGCCTTTTAATAAGTTCAAAAAGGTTATCGCTACTGAATTGAGTTACAGGATACTACAAAATCTCAGATAACCGAAACAGGAAAACTGATTGGGTTTGAGAAGCTCTTCAATTAGCGATTTCAAAACATATGATGTGAAATACATTTTGGTAAAACAGCGATTGCAAGGTGGAAGGTATGTAGAATAAAACAATTTAAGTTAAAGAACGTTTAGTTGCCGGATTTTCTCAAAGGATAAATTTGACGTTTGTAATTGCATTTAATTGGCCTCCGTATAAATTAATTATTTTTGACTTTGACTACGTGTACTTTTTTATGCATAACAACATTAATCTTAAAATGTGTGGTTTTATTTTCTCAGTGTCACAATGTTTTCAGCAAGACACCGACGGCGATAATAATATAGCACTCAAAGTAGGTACTTCAAAGCAAAAGGAAATGACGAAAACATTTTAAGAACTCACACCATTTATGCGCCCACAATACCAGCCAAACAATTTTTAAGTTTTATTTTAGTTTAAAGTTAGTTTATTATTGATATTTAAGCAGCTTATCGATATTTGGACACATATTTACACTTCACTAGCTCTTACGAAGCTTGGGACGCTTTTTATAGTGTTCGACTCATGTTAGACTTCTTTGGGTAAATTTCATAGCAAACGGCAACTCTGCGACTGTCAAGAAATGACATTTCACTGTGAGGCTGTATACAATGCTTTGTTTTCTTCTTCCGAATGTCAAATAACAGATGACAGAAAGAGAGAAAACAGTGGTGTTCTTGACACGCTATACAACGTTTATTACGTAACGTATTTGTGTATGTGAATTTTCATGTTTGTAAGCGCACCCACGACCATAGATATATAACAATTGAGCACTCTGCGTAAAAACATGATGAAAAGGATACTCACTTAGAGCCCTACGTCTCTTTCTAAGTAGGGTGACCAAACATGGCTACGAGTATGGGGTTATTGACATATAATTAACGTATAACTCTCGGGCACTGTTTATTGCCTTAATTCTTTCTTTCTACGCATATGCCACATTTTAAATGAGTAGTATTCATAGTTTTTGAAGTTGGTAGAATCTGTGAATTCAGCTCCAAATATCGCAAAAATTAAAGATAGTCTCCTATGGCCGTTTTTCTGTATCTACGATTAAGATGGGACATCTTAATCCATCCTGTATATAAAAACGAATTGAGAACCTTGTTCGTTTTGAACTCGGTAATAAATGGTTTACAGCGTATTTGAACCATATCATAAATAGGTATAGACCGTTTTAGTTCTACCTTATGGTCACCGTACTGCATCGAAATAGGTGCGAGCGTGATACCGGGCTCCAGGTTATTGCTCTTACTCATTATGGTTTCTCGAGTTGTTTAAATTATAGAAAATTGAATGTTGTGTCCGTGTGTAAGAGTTTAATTTTCTTTAGCAATATTTTGACAGTACTCAATCCATTTTAATATATGCCCACGACACAGAAATAAATTCTAGTGTGGGGCTACGATTTAAAAAGAATGTATTTATTTAAGGTATTTATTAGTCAGGCCGTAAATGTTTGTATATTTGTCGCTCAATTTTGTCGAAACTGCCGAGCAGATTTAAGTAAATTTATACCGAATGATTCTGTAAAAGGCTACTATTATTACAGAAAAAACGGAGAGCTACTATTTATTACAGAAAAAACGGGCAGTGCAAGTAGAGTTCGCACTCTGACAGTTTCCTACATGTGTTATGTGTGTATTAATGTTTCATATAATTCGATGAAAAAAAAAAATCATTTTTTTTCATTGATAAATCTAACATTTTTGAATTCTGTTCTTTAGGTTTTGATCTACCTATCTATCTATACCATCACGACAGATCCGTTGCAGGGTAGGAAGAGAGTAGGGCATTCCTACAGGATCTATTCTTACAGACCTTCTTCGCTTTCTTCACTCTCCAGTGTTGGGCATTGTTCAATAAATTTCTTAATAGTAGGATCATTAAATTGAAATTTCAGTTGGAAATATATTAATCCCCTAAGGTATTTCGGAATAACATAGACTTTTGGACGTCAAACGCCTCAGTCCCTCCCGTGAACATGGGTGCTGTAAAGCACTCGTATCATTGAAAACCAATAATAAACTGCAATAAAATTTGAAATTCCTCATTCCAATTTAATTTATCTATATCATCATACCAGATTGAACGGTGGTTGAACGGGAAGAAACCAGAACGATGCAAGGATTGTGGCTGGTAACGATGTGCAGGAGCAAGTGAATGAGTTTGTATATCTTGGATGCGCATTCAGTAAGGATGAGAAATACACCGCTGACATTGAGAGAAGAGTTAGTGCGGGAACAAAGTGAATGGTGCAATGGGAAAGCTACTTGGGAGCCGGCACTTAAGCCAAAAGGCGCAGCTGGCCATACATAACGGAGTGCTTGCCCAACGCTGTTATATGGCAGCGACAGCTGGTATGTAAGAACGATTATGAAAGTAGGATAAACGCGGTGGAAATGCGAGCTCTGCGGAAGATATGCGGAGTGAAGCTGACCGACCGTATTCAAAACAGCTTAGTAAGAAAGCGATTAGGTATGAAAGATAGTATCGGTGTAAAGATGAGAAAGGGTACGCTCCGTTGGTTCGGGCATATAGAGAGAATGTCAGAAGAAAGAATGACAAAACAGATATACAATGCGAAAGTGGAAGGATGTAGGTACCGGAGAAGACCTAGACTATCTTACCATGACCAAATAGATCGAGTCTTATCTGAAGGTCAAGTCAAGAGTCTCTGCAACCGGCGAGCGTGTATGAGACGTACTATGAGAGTGAAGGAGGCCATAGAGGTATGTAACGAAAGAACCCGTTGGAACTCTGTACTCTCTGCCTACTCTGCAAGAGATCTGGCGTGATGATATAGGATCACACCAGATCCCTTACGGGGTAGGCAGAGAGTACTGAGTTCAAACAAAAGGCCAAACGTATTTAATTGACACTGAGATTTAATTAAGAATTGATTTACATTTGGTATTCTGCTCCACTAAAGTATCGATCCGATTTCAGTATTATCTCAGTCGAATTTCGAGATAGTGTCAAGTTGTTTAATTTAAAATATATATTATTACACATTTTTTGATCACGTGTCTCAGCTGCCACAGTCTAAATAAAAAAATATCTAACTGAAATCTTCAATTTGACGATGTTTTGGCTATATGTTGTTCATGGTCATTCAAAATTTTATCGGAATATCGTTTACATTTTGTTCAATTTTTGGTCCTATCTCGGTTCGGTCGATGTCGATATTTTACGAGAATACCATTTGTGAGATTTATGACATTGAGATTAGGTCGAGACTGCATTTTAAACACTTTTAAATACGGACTACTATACTTCATTACAGACCGCTCTGGCTATCTCCACTCTTATAAATCGTCTCATACACTCTCGCCGGTTATGGAGACTCTTGACTTGTCCGTCAGATAAGACACGTTATATTTGAGCACGGTAAGGTATGTACGTTGTAGGTTCTGTATTTATTTATACATTCATACTTGGGGTGCAAGCCTTAATATTACCACACTTAAAGTCAACGACGTTATAAAACACAACTTAACTCTTACGTACATAGTGTTAAGTAACATAAAAACAAAAATACAATAAGGAAGCATTAAAAGGAAAACATTGCTCAACTTCTTTCCTTCAAAATATATTATTATTATTGATAGCCATTATTGTGTCCGCTCGCAGCGCTGTGCGACCGCGGTGTTCTTACCGATTACCAAGGTTAGGCAGCGTTCGACTCGGTCGGCCCGAGATGGGTGACCGTTTGTGGCACTTTCAGATTCGAGCGTCTCCGTTGGGAAGGCACGTTAACCCGTTGGTCCCGGCTACCACTTAATGTGGTAGTCGTTAAGCCGAGTTGGAAGCCTTAAAGGCGGCTTGATAAGTTCCAACAGCAGGTGGCCACAAATCTGCCTCCATCAATCCGCACTGGGTCCGCGTGGTGGAGTATGACCTAATCTCTCTCACCTCAGTTTGTGAAAAAAGGCATTTGTCCAGCAGTGGGCAGTATAGGCTGATATTATTATTATTGCCTCAGTGTTAGCTTAACCGACAATGTTCGTGTGTCATTCTTTCCTGTTCAAATTTTGTGATAATTTTTTTAAGCACATACGGGTATCCGATTAAGCTGAAATTTGGCATACATATGTAAGTTCGATGAAAATGCAATAATATGGTACCATAGAGCTGGTCTGACGATGGAGTTGGAAGGTGGCCACAGGAGCACGTGGACCATACAATATAATCCCTGCGTGTTTAGGCTGAATAGATTGGTATTAAGAAGTAATATAGAAGTACTATATAACCAGACAGTTTTCAGGGTTTAGTGATGAAGCCGAAAGGTGGCCAATGAAATAACACAATAATGATAATAAAGTATTTATTTTCTATCTATCTATCTATCTATAACCTCACGCCAGATCCCTTGCGGGGTAGGCAGAGAGTACAGAGTTCCAACAGGTTCTTTCCTTACATACCTCTCTGGCTTCCTCGACTCTCATAGTTCGTCTCATACACGCTCGCCGGTTACGGAGACTCTTGACTTATCCATCAGATAAGACTCGGTTTGTTTGTATTTAATTTCTCTTCACAAATGTTGAAATAGGAAAAAAATATAAGCTAACAAAATCTAATACAAGCATTTGTGATAGTACAATAATAATAATAATAATAATAAATTTATTTATTTCCAAAAAATAGACACATGCAAATCCTTAAAAACTAAACATTAGACAAAAGGTACATGAGAAGCTAGAGTTACTGGTGCCTTCCACACTAGGCAAGGCCTGTCTCGTGGAGGCGAAGGTGTATCAAAATAATGTTATACATGATAAAATTGCCGCGATCGATACAGTCAACAAAACGTGACGTCGTATTATGATGATGTTGTTAGTATATAGAAATACCTTTTTACATAAACTAGTCAACTTTAACAAGTAATAAAGTATGATGGTATTATAAAACATATGTGTCTTACAATCTATTAATCTAATCTATTAAGACTTACAATCTATTAATCTCTTAACTCTAAAAATAACTAAGGAACTCCTGTTAATAAATATAAATATGCTCAAAATTGTGCTCGACGTATACGATCATGTTTGATGTGTGTGTATGTGTGTGTGTGTTTGTGTGTGTGTGTGTGTTTGTGTGTGTGTCTTTGTGTGTGTATGCGTGTTTGAATGTGCGTGTGGGTACTAGTACGCGTTAAAATTTTTGTGTGTACTTATGTGTATATTATATTATGGTTCATGCGATTACTTTCATAAGTTCTTCAGTCTCAAAATAGGATAGGGTAAGTAACCATTTACGTACTAATCTTTTAGTTTGCATAATACTACATTTTTTTAAATTGCAATACTTAAGAACCTTGTTGTATACGTGGGATAGCATAAATTGTTGCATATGTTGTGCAAATGCAGTTTTGACTTTGACTTGAGGTGCTCTAAATAAACGCCGTTTTAGTATGAGGGGATATTCAGGTGAGTGCTTAAGTTTCTTGTGTTGTTTAAGTACTATCTTCAGAATGTACAGTTGACGAACATTTAACACCTCTGCCTCAGAGAACAATTCCCGTGTAGGGAATTGGAACGGTTTTTTGAGCATTGTTTTTAGTACAGAGCGTTGAGATCTTTCTACTTCTAACATTTTTGTAACACCAACGCCGCCCCAGACTGAAATGCAGTAACTAAGTACAGATTCACATAATGCCGTGTAAATTAACATAAGGAGTTTACTATCGGCCGAATTCCGTAGAATTTTCATAATATAAGTGAGTTTACGTGTGCGTTTAGCGACTTCTGTAATATGCAATTGGAATGAAAGGCGTTGATCTATAAAAACTCCTAGATATTTAACGTTATCTGATGACTTGAGTACCTCGCATGTACATGCCATCGGTGAACAGTTAGATGTATGAATTCTCAGGTTACGCGAGTTGTCAGGAGCTGATGCTAGAGTTTTGTAGAAACAGAGGTAAGTAGTTTTCTTAGTATTCAAGGAGAGAAGGTTATGGTCGAGCCAATGTTTAATTTGCCTCAAACCGATTTCCGCTGCTTTAAATAGGGAGTTCCATGATGAGTCGTGGAAGAGGATTACTGTGTCATCTGCGTAACAGATTATTTTTATTTTGTGTCCAGTTAAATTATGAATATCATTCATATATATTATAAATAGAGTGGGCCCAAGCACACTACCCTGAGGAACTCCGACTTCGACTAGGCATTTGGTACTGACGCAATTCTCGACGCGTAGTCTTTGATACCTATTAGTTAAGTAACTTTTGAACCAGTTGAGTGGTAAACCTCTAACGCCTAAACATTCTAGTTTTTTTATTAAAATAGGAATTGCAACAGTATCAAACGCCCGTGCTAGATCCAGAAAAACACCTAAACACTTCTTGTTTTTATCTAAGTTGGACGCAATCTGATCAACAAGCATACTTACGGCATCTTCGGTCGATTTGCCACGCCTAAAACCGAACTGATTACTAGATATCATATTATTAGTATCAAGGTAGTGTGTTAACCGTCTATTTACAACTTTTTCCAAAATTTTTGCAAAAACGCTCAGTAAAGAAATAGGCCTGTAATTACTTGGAGTATCTTTTGTTCCATTCTTATGGATTGGAACAACTGTAGCTTCCTTCCATGCATTTGGAAATTCTCCTGAACTTATGCTAAAGTTTAATATATGTGTTAAAGGGACTAATATTGCATGCATAATATATTTTATAAGTCTACTAGTAAATCCGTCCTGGCCCGGTGCACTGTCTGATTTCATACTACAAATTATTGATTTAACTTCGACAATATCTGTTGGCTGCATGAAGAAACTGGAATTAGGAGCATCTATGTTTATATTTGAGATAAGTGAATCTTGGGTTTCCTTCATATCTGAGAGCAATTTGTCAGAAAGTACTTTCCCGACCGTTGCAAAATATTGATTACACTGATCTATAGAGTCTTGGGCATTTGGTTTAAACTTAGTTAATTCTATAGCATTGGATTTACTGTTTTGACGTTCAGTTATATTTTTTATAGTTTTCCATAACTGTTTTGTATTAGATTTATTGTCTACTAGTTGTTTACTATAATAGTCGCATTTTACTTTACGTACGAGATGAGTGAAAAAGTTTCTATAACGAGTATAAATCAATCTTTTGGTAGCATCATTAGGGTGTTTTTTGTAATCTAGGTGTAGTTTATCTCTATGGTTCATACATTTTACCAGCCCACGGGTAATCCAAGGTTTACTTATAAATTTGGAGCAACTAATTTTGGTTTCCTTAGTGTGTTTTGCAACTGAAGCAGATATTATCGAGTTAAACTTATTTACCGCCGTATTTATATCTTTTTCATTAAGTATTACAGACCATTCTGTGTTTTGAAGCTCATTTGATATAGCCGAGTAATCAGTTTTCAGGACAGTACGATTCCACTGTTTAGATTTGGGGCTGGCAGTGTTATGTCCCAACATCACCATTCTGTGATCGGTTATATCAGTGTCACATACTACACCAATAGTGGACGTGCATCTAGATCTGATAAAAATGTGATCTAAGCAAGAGGTCTTTCTTGTGGGATGATTTATGACCGAAATATATCCGTTTTCGGCCATAAAACAAAGGTATTCAGTACAAGAGTTATCCGCAGAAAGAATATTTATATTAATATCTCCAGTGATTACTACGGTTGGACAGGACTTTACAGAATCAAGAATATTATTAAGAGAAGAAATAAAGTTGTCTATACATCTAAATGAAGGTGAACGGTAAATTGCTATTAAAGCTATTTCATCTGAAAGGTGTACAATTAGAGTTTCTGCGTCGCAACATATAGGTTCCGAAACCGAGGCTTTCCAACAATCTCTAACATAAACTACAACGCCACCGGACTGATTTAAATTATTTTTTGTGCAATATGAATTATAGCCTTGAATCTGGCCAATAACTGATCCTTTAGATAGCCAACACTCTGTTAAAATGATTACGTCAAAGACAACGTTTATTCGTTTAAGAGCAATGCAAAAGGAATCAAAATTGTGTTGAATACTGCGTATGTTATATGATAAAGTTTTAATATTAAAATCCAAGGAAAGAACATTTTTGACATGTTCAAGTACATCAAGTTCCTGACATCGGATCTCATAACAGTGGTCAAGCTCATTAGATAAATTAAAGTTAGTCATTTTGTATTTTTATATTAGTAAGGTGAACTAAGTTAACATATTGTAATGTTTTAAAGATGTCAGGATATTGATCAAGTGCAAATTTGGCTTTATTTTTAGATATGTACCGTAGATAAATACTGCCGATTTGGATTATATTCCAAAGCCAAAAAATTATAGTTGAATTAGTATTTTTTAGATTGTTATTTGGAGAGGTAATATTACATTTATTATCATTATAATTTGAAATAACAGTGGCGATATTTGTTGGTTTTAAAAACAATTTTATTTGTTTTAAATATTTATAAAATTTTAAGTGTATGTACACAAAAAATGTAACAGATTTATGTATTTGTGTAATGAGTGAAAGTGAAATTGTGTTGTGTATATGTGTAAGGAGTGTATGTGAAAATGTATTTACGAATTTATGTGTTTTGCCCAAAAAATTTAGTTGTATGTGAACGTTGTGTATAAAATAATAATAATTTAGGTAATAATTTATGTTTTTAAAATAGATCTGAAAACGATATGTGCAGTGTGAGGAGATCTGAAAACAATATGTGTGTAGCAAGTATTTAAGCAAGGTAGGAGGGGTGAGTGACGGGGTTAAATGTGAGCAGCGTAAATGGAATACCTTAGTTTTACAATGACTAATAAAATTGGAAGGAATCTTTTGGGTTTGCAGGATTACGTATAATAAAAATACTGAATTTATACTACTCTCCATTTGAGTCCAAAGTATGCAAAGGCCCAATTTTATCCTCCAAATCCTTTGACGACCAAATAGCCATGGCAGGTTTCTTTTCTTCTTTTCGTACGTATATAACTCCGTCGCGGATCCAACAGAACCGAAATCCATTTTTTCGTGTCCGGAGGCGAGCTTCACGAAATAACTCCCTGTTAGATTTAGTCAGCCGTTCGTTAATGTAAATCCTTGTTGACGTTCCTTGCACAATATCGTCAGACGTTAGCGGTCTTCTGGTCTTGGAGGCTCTGATGATTTCAGAGCGTTTAGCACGACGAGTAAGTTTTAATATGATAGATCTTGGTTGTTCTAAGGGATTTAAACGACTACGTGGACCTATCCTGGTTACCTCGTCAATGTCATTTTGCAGTAGTTCTACTCCTATTTTTCTTGCGGTTACCATAGCAATATGAAAGAGATTTTCGTTATTATGCTCTGGCATACCAGCTATTTCGAGTTCGGTGCGCATGTTGAGTTGTTCTGATATATTTAATTTTTGTTGTAAGTTTTGTAAAGAATCCTTAAGTAAAAGAACCTCGTTATCTTTGGCCGAAATTCTTTTTTCATACTGTTCTAACTTGAGATTCAATACCTCAGTGACAGAAGATAGTTTTAGGTCGATTTCTAAATTTTGCTGTTTTAATTCACTTACTGTATGTTTCAAAGAGCGAATTTCGGTGAGTAGAGTAGACATATCCGCGTCCGCTGGCACAGGCGTGGCTGTTTTTGTACGAATGCTGCGTGACATGTTTGTTTTCAAATTGCACCGCCACCAGTTATTGTTGTCGTCGGTGTGTAGATGCCCTACAGGCGTTGCTAGGGAGCGAAGACGCGGGGAGGGGTGCAGTGTGACGCGCAGCAGCGAGCGAGCCGCGGGTTGGGGTAGGTCAGGAACAAACGGATATATTGTGAAAAATTTGAATTATTTTTACTTATAATTGCATAATCTTAATGTGTTTTAAAAAACTGTTTTCACTTATAGATAAAGCAGTCACTTAGTTATATTCACTATTAATTTTAACACTTAATATTCACTTTTAACTAGGTTTTGAGAATAAAAACTGCAGACGAAGTTTTAACACGACTGTCTTCGATCGCGTTCCCAACAGGAACAGCAGGGAGCATTCGGTTTATATGTTTTTGGGAGCCCATACAATTGTGGTGGTTTTGCGCACAAAGGTATTAGTGATTTGACGTCCAGATTCAATGTTTCGAAGTATTTCTTTATTAAATCAGTAATTTGTTTTAATATACAGGTGGTTGGGTCTGTCACCACCATCCATCACCGTTAGCTACCGTGGGTAAATCTGTGTTTCAGGGACCTGTGACAAGAAACATCTGGCTGCCGAGCTTCAACATATCAAGCAAGTCCTGCACGACAATAAGCTTCGAGCCCCACGCCAACGTCACAGTGACCGAGTGAAACCAGCCACAGTCGAGCGTCTCCCTGCTGTACTACCTTACTTAAGAGGAGTCACAGACAAGATTGGCTACATCTTGAAACGTGCTTCAATTAAAACATTTTATAAGCCGCTGAAGAAAATCAGTCAGTTTTTACCATCTGTCAAGTGTCGCATCCCTCTACAAGATGCAGGAGTATACAAGCTTGATTGTAAATGTGGTCTCTCTTCTTCTTCGGCCGAAAGACGTCCACTGCAGGACAAAGGCCTCCCCTAAAGACCGCCACAACGACCGGCTTTGTGCTGTACGCATCCAACTTCTACCCGCGACCTTCACCAGGTCATCGGTCCATCTTGTAGGGGGCCTACCCACTCCACGTCTTCCGGTAAGTGGTCGCCATTCGAGAACCTTTCTGCCCCAACGGCCGTCAGTTCTACGAGCGATCTGCCCCGCCCACTGCCACTTAAGTTTAGCAATTCTGAGTGCTATGTCAGTGACTTTCGTCCTCCTGCGGATCTCCTCGTCTCTGATTTGATCCCGCAGGGTAACTCCGAGCATAGCTCTCTCCATCGCCCTTTGGGTGACCTTGAGCCTTCTTATGAGGCCCATCGTAAGCGACCATGTCTCAGTGCCGTAAGTCATCACTGGCAACACACACTGGTCAAAGACTTTTGTCTTGAGACACTGCGGAATTTTGGACGAGAAGATGTTACGTATCTTCCCGAACGCCGCCCAACCGAGCTGGATTCGACGATTGACCTCTTTCTCGAAGTTGGACCTACCTAATTGGATTCTTTGTCCCAGGTATATATAATCGTCAACAACTTCGAGCGTAGAGTCTCCAACCTTTATAGAAGTTGGTACTACATGGACGTTTGACATGATCTTCGTCTTGTCCATGTTCATTTTAAGACCTACTTGTTGAGAGACTCTACTGAGGTCGTCGAGCATGGCACTGAGGTCTTCCAGGGTATCCGCCATGAGCATGATATCATCGGCAAATCGAAGGTGAGAGATGTAGTCGCCGTTGATGTTGATACCTAGTCCTCTCCAGTCCAGAAGCTTAAAAACATCTTCCAGCGCGGCGGAGAACAGTTTCGGGGATATAACGTCTCCCTGTCTCACACCACGCTGCAGTTGAATAGATTTCGAGCTCTGGTCCTGAAGGCGGACTGACATAGTAGCGTTTTCGTACAAACTCTTCAGCACCTCGATATACCGGTAGTCAACTTGGCACCGCTGGAGAGACTGTAGTACAGCCCAAGTCTCGATCGAATCGAAGGCCTTCTCATAATCCACAAACGCTAAGCATAGTGGCAGGTTATACTCTTCAGTCTTCTGTATGACCTGTCGCAGCGTATGAATGTGGTCTATGGTGCTGAAGCCTTTTCGGAAACCGGCTTGTTCGGGAGGCTGGAAGTCATCTAATCTGCGCGCGAGACGATTCGTGATGACTCTCGAAAACAGTTTATAGACTTGGCTCAGAAGTGAGATGGGTCTATGTGGTCTCTCTTATATAGGACAAACAGAAAGACCAGTAAAAACTCGGGTTAAAGATCACATAGTCTGCAGTCCGTGAACATGTCCTTGACCGCACCCGCCATAACTTCAGATTTGATAGACCACAAATCCTCGTGAAAGAACGCCGATTCCTGCCAAGGATGGTTCGCGAGGCTATTGAAATAAAAAACATTCTTATTTTAATAGAGAAGATGGCTGGGTGCTTTCATCAACTTGGGATCCGGTAATTAATATAATCAAATCCAAAACCAAGCATAACAAGACCTCAAGACACCGTGAGCTCATTCTGCGTAGATCGGACCAACAAAAATAATTAAGAAGTTTGAGGGTACCCCGGAACAACTATGCCTTTAGGACGTCTAACACCTCAGTCCCTCCCGTAACCATGGGTGCTGCAAAGCACTCAAAACGTCAGGAACTTAAAAATCAAAAAATAAACCGCGATAAAATCCGAAAAAACAGTTTTATTTCATGTGTAATATTCGCGTAAATCTAAGAAATCAGTAAGTTTAAATGTAACAAAAAATAAAACAATGTGTGTGTGTGTGTGTGTGTGTGTGTGTGTGTTTGTGTGGGTGTGTGTGTGTGTGTGTGGGTGTGTGTGTGTGTGGGGGGGTGTGTGTGTGTGCGTGCGTACTTATGTGTGTGCATGTTTGGGTATGAGTGCGCACGCGTGAGTGCGAGTGAGAGGATAAGAGTAGGTGTCTATGTTCACAAGTGTGTACGTGGTTATTATTGAAATAGCTATTATAGTAATTATCACAATGTTATAGTTAGAAAACTCTCAGTTATTTTATAGTCAAGTTCACAAGTACTTAATATAACCCTGCCGTGTTTAGGCTCGTTGAATTTGTCTTGACGGGTTCTGTAGACCGGGATTATGTCCAGGCTCTGATGATGAACTGGCCAACGGAACTACCCAACTACTAAACATAGCCCCGTGTTGTGGCTCGTTACATTTTTCTTGACAAGTACCATAGTACTTGTCGTTCTCTGTTGTGTTTCCTATAAAAGCTTATTTTTCTAAAGATCTTTTTAAATTAAAATTATTTTAATTAAAATTATTATTCCGGTGTCCATATGGATGGTTTACTACGTGATTAGCCTATCAAAGATACGGCACAGCAGTTGGATAATATAGATAAAAATCTATTTATATCATCACGCCAGATCCCTTGCGGGGTAGGCAGAGAGTACAGAGTTCGAACAGGTTCTTTCCTTACAGACTTCTCCGGCTTCCTCCACTCTCATAGTTTGTCTTTTACAGACTCGCCGGTTACGTAAACTCTTGACTTGCCCTTCAGATAAGACACGGTCTATTTGGTTATGGTAAGATAGTCTAGGTCTTCCCCGGTACCTATATCCTTCCACTTTCACATTCTATAACTGTTTTGTCATTCTTTCTTCCGACTTTCATACATAGGTAAAAATATTATAAATATCTTTACACAGACCCCTTCGTTGGCCTCATAATCATAATCTCAGCCTATACCTGTCCACTGCTGAACATAGGCCTCCCCAATCCCTTTCCAACGTAACCGGTCCGATGCCACCTGCATCCAACGACTTTTCACAAGATCATCGGTCCATCTGGCAGGCGGTCATCCTACGCTGCGCTTGCCAATACGTGGTCTCCACTTCTTTTCCGAATCTTTTAGCCCCAACTCCCATCCGATTTTCGCGCTATATGGCCCACCCATTGCTACTTTACCTTGCTAATCCTGAGGGCTATATCGGTGACCTTCGTTCTTCTACGAATCTCCTCATTCCTGATTCGAACACGTAGAGAAACGCCGAGCATAGCTCTTTCCATAGCTCGCTGAACAACTCTGAGCTTTTTATGAGAACCATGGTAACGAACGCTGCCCAGCCGAGTTGGATTCGTCGATTGACCTCTCTCTCAAAGTTGGACCTACCTAACGGGACTGCATGTCCCAGGTAAGTGTTTTCGTCGACAACTTTAAGAGTACAGTTCCCAACGGTGAGAGCGGTGGGTACGACATGGACATTAAACATTATTTTCGTTTTATTCATGTTCATTTTTAGACTTGTTGGAATATTCTGCCATAACTGCAAATCGAAGGTGAGTGATGTATTTGCCATTGATATTGATGTCAAATCCTCAAAATTCCAAGAGCTTGAAGGCGTCCTTTAAGGTGGCCGCAAACAGTTTCGGAGAAATGACGTCTCCCTGTCTTACTCCTTTTTTATAGGGATCGCCTTCGTGCACTGCCCCTTTACTCGTTGGTCTAGTGGCGAATAACACGTTTTGCGATCACAAGGGATTAGGATTTGAACCTAGGATCAAATCCTAAATCGGACAAATATAGTTTTTCTAACAGAAAACTCCTATCAGACTGGAGTCTGGAATTGTGTCCGGTATATGGCAATAGACTCGTCCACTGTTACATGGGACCAAACATCGCCGGAGAAAAGCAGGTGTATACAGTACACCTCTGTCACTCCCGCTTGGGGCATATAGGCGTGACGGTACATCTTTGCACAGCCAAAGCACCTATAAAATTAATTTATCTGTGGAGCGGGTAACTCTCTTCCCTCCAATATGGTCGAAGAGAGTGATGGCTGCTTCTCAAGTCATACTCGTGAACGGGTGCTGTTGGTGAAGACTGGTTTGTTCTCTATCCTTTGACTGAATAAACTTGTAGTTCTGTTAAACTTTGGCTGGTTCGGCATCACAGTGGAGCTATAGCCAAGTATTTTGTTCGCACTTAAGCAGTTTTAGTTTTCTTAATGTTACATTTTTTTTTATTTTAATTATATACCTTTACAAAATCTTTATTTTACAAATGAGAGAACTGTATAGACACTGATTAATACGATGAGTGTAAATACATTTACGTTTAATCTATACTTAGCCCATCACACTCAAACTACGGTGGTAGATTAACCACCGGATCGGAAAGCGGCCTCCACTTAGAAGATCCGGCTAGAAACTCTGCAAGCTTGTCTCTTTGTTTAATTCTCCATTCATTTTTTTCATCAATTTTATGTATGGATACATACATTTTTATATTACATGCGATCCAGTTCCAGTGTGATGCCTAACGAGTCAGATATAAGACTAATAATAATATTTTTAAATATATGTTATAATGAAAAGCTAGAGGGTTCTGGGTGGAGCAGTCCCCACAAGCAGCAACCGTTCACGAGTACGAGTACTTGCGCAGCCATCACCTCCCTCGACCGTATTAGAGGGAAGGAAGTGACCCGCACCAAATAGCCACTGCAAGCGTGGACTTTTTAGTGAATGCTTGCAGTGGCTGAAAGATGACATCTAATTACTTATTCTGAATTGTTCTCCCATACCCCATGAAAGCAATGTATAAAAAAAGAATTGTAAAACTCTCATTTAAAAAAAGTAAACAGTGTTTCTTGTCCTTCTTCTCCACAGGGATGACATTCCGAAAGGGTGGTAGAGTCTTAAGTTATCACTAACTTTTTCTTTCTTAACTATTCATAAGTACCTCTTGGTCTATATGAATAAAAAACTTTTGAATTTGATTTATCATAGTATAATTAGAAGTTTTTAGACGCCATTTTAAATGTGTTTTGTAATAACTCAAAGTCAAGTCAAGGTAGAATAGTTTGTTTTTAGGTAGGTTTTTGTTTGTTGTAAATAAATTACTTGTATTATTAAGCCTCGTAGCCCATTTTCAGCTAGCTATGAGAAGTCTTCATTACATATTAGCATCTGCCCATAACTTTCTCCGCTCCCCCCGATGCTTTGACATCGCTTCTTTCCACTCCGGATACGAACGACGACGACGAAGTCGTAGATGCCCTAGCCCGCCGACCGGTGCACTAATTACACCCCCTCCCCCGTAGCAACTGTCCAAACCGAGGCCGTTCCTCCTTGAGGCGCCCTCGAGTATGTCGCCCCTTGCCCTTCTGGCTCGAACGTAGTGGTTTCACGCTCGCCCTTAAGTCCGGTCAGCTTCACCGGCCTTAAAGGCCTCACAGCCAACAGCGTATTTCACTCAAACACACACACACACACAACTTTGTCCACGTTGACTTTAGATAGGAGCCTAATTTTTTTTTCCGGGATAAAGCTATCCTATGTGTTAATGCAGGTAATTAAATATCTGTGTGCCAAATTTCATCGAAACCCGTTCAGCCATTTTTGCGTGATTGAGTAACAAACATCCAAACGTCTAAAAATCCAAGCATACAAACTTTCACATTCATATTATTAGTTATTATTCCCTCTCTTCCTTCTAGTAGTTCAATAAAATTGATCATTTTTTCCTCATTTCTTTATCTGTAAATGAGAGAACCATGTAGTCATTCTCATGAATAATTTAGACTCACCTGATACTACATTGTTCTCCCATACCCCACAACAAAATGTAAATAGAAAAAATTGTAAAAATACTATTATAAAAGAGTAACCGTGGAAAGAGCTATGCTCGGCGTTTCTCTACGTGATCGAATCAGGAATGAGGAGATTCGTAGAAGAACCAAGGTCACCGACATAGCCCTCAGGATTAGCATGCTGAAGTGGCAATGGGCTGGCCACATAGCGCGAAGATCGGACGGGCGTTGGGGCAGAAAGATTCTAGAGTGGAGACCACGTATTGGCAAGCGCAGCGTAGGACGACCGCCTGCCAGATGGACCGACGATCTTGTGAAAATCGCAGGAAATCGTTGGATGCAGGTGGCATCGGACCGGTTACGCTGGAAAGCGATTGGGGAGGCCTATGTTCAGCAGTGGACAAGTATAGGCTGAAATGATGATGATGATGATGAACCGTGGAGTTTCTGTCCCTTCTTCTCCACATGAATGACATTCCGAAGTGGCGGTAGAGTCTTTGTTACTATTCTGACGATTCATAAATACTGTAATGGTTTACATGAATAAAAAATATTCTGATTCTGATAATATTGGTCCTACGTACTTAATTACTACGAACTTTACAAAGGCGTATGTGCTACTTACATTTATTAATTTGTTTTCTTTATGTGTAGTATCTGTGCCTTAACCTTATAAGTATATTTAGTGGATAATGGTGTTGGCTGTGTAATTACTTATTTGTTATAAGTCTGATATATTGTATGCGCTATTACATAGCTGTTTGTTACCCCAAATAAAATAAAATAAAAATAAAAAATTAGTAGGAAGTAGGACTGAAAGCGTTTGTTGGATATTCTATCTACATTATATTAAATGTTTTAGTTTTTCGTAATTAAATGAACGAGAAAAACATAAAATTCGAACTAAATAACATAATTTTTTGTCGGATAAATCCACGTCTACATGTAAACATAAAATAATTTTAATTTAGAAAGATCTTTTAAATACAAGCTTTTATAGCAGAACCACAACAAAGATATCTCGCTTGGTTGTAGAGTTTCTGTGGCTCCCTACTTGCTCTATCACCAGATCCTAGAGATCAACAACATCTAAGGAGCCTAAACATGAGAGGCTTATATTGCGGAGTTGGGACATCCATTGACCACTTTTGTGGCTTCATCATCAGACCCTAAACACCATCTGGCTGTATAGAACTTTTCAATACCAATCAAAAGAGGTAATATTGTGTACCATGTTCTTAAAACGATCTTCTTAAAACATGGTTTTATAGCAGAAACACAACAAAGATATCTTACTAAGTTGAAGAGTGCCTGCTTCATCACCATACCCTGGACACCTCCCGGGCTTAAAGTACGCGTTGCAACAACAAATCCAACGAGCCTAAACATGAGGAGCTTATATTGAGTAGTTGGGGGGGTTCCATTGACCACTTTTTGGCTTTATCATCAGACATTGAACACGATCTAGCTGTATAGTTCTTGTCAATACCAATCAAACGAGCTTAAACACGATGGGGTTATATTGTGTACCATGTTTCTATGGCCACCTTCCGACTCCATCATCAAACCAGCTCTATAGTACCAATACTATGCATATACCTATATAAATAACATTTACGTTCACGATCTTGTTTTGTTATTTTGTTATTTACTGGCAACGCCCCCCGCCCCCTCTTCCTCCCGTGCTTCCACTGAGAAGATCCGGCGAGAAACTCAGCGGGCTTGTCTTTTTTGTATAATTCTCCATTTTTTCATAGCTTTCTGTATAGATACATACATTTTTATATTATACAAAATAATGTATGCGATCCAGCTCTAGTGTAATGCCTTACAACTGAGATATAAGACTTATAATAATAATATTTTTAAATAATGTAATAATGACAAAACAGATATACAATGTGAAAGTGGAAGGATGCAGGTACCGGGGAAGACCTAGACTATCTTACCACGACCAAATAAACCGAGTCTTATCTGATGGAAAAGTCAAGAGTCTCCGTAACCGGCGAGCGTGTATGAGACGAACTATGAGAGTCGAGGAAGCCAGAGAGGTATGTAAGGAAAGAACCTGTTGGAACTCTGTACTCTCTGCCTACCCCGCAAGGGATCTGGCGTGAGGTTATAGATAGATAGATGAAAAGCTAAACGATTTTGGGTGGAACAGTCTTCGCAAGCAGGACCCGTTCACGAGTACGACTTCTTGAGCAGCCATCACCTCCCTCGACCATATTAGAGCCACTGCAAGCATAGATTTGGGGTAGACGTGTTCTCGAGTAGAGACCGCGGCAAACGTAGTGTGGGACGCCCTGCAGCTAGATGAAGCGACATTATACTGAGGGTGGCTGGCAGCGTTTGGAGAAGAGTCGAGGATCGGACTCAATGGCATACCTTGGGAGAAGCCTATGTCTAGCAGTGGACTGATACGGGCTGATGATAATGATAATGATGAAGCATAGACTTTTAAACATTTGTAGACATTAAAAAATTTGTACCGTGCGGGAATAGAACCCGCGACTACCCTAACCAGTGGGCGGAACGATTTAACCAAGCCGTCCGTCAGTTTAAGCGTTGTTTTTAGCCTTAAAGGTTTAAGATCATCTACATGGATCTATTGGCCCGCAACCAAAATCAGAACTAACGCTGTCATCAAGTAAAATGTCACTACATGACAGTCTCAGAATAGCAGTTAGCTATGAAATTTACCCAAGTTCTTCATTTAATTAGGTACAGTGCGGACCCACCTATCAAAACATTTCCCTGGATGTAGAAAATTTTACTAACTGGTAACCCTTATTTCACACCAACGACCCCCTGTCAACGTGATACACGGGTCAAAAAAGATCCTCGTCACCCTGTTCTGATTTTATAACGGCCATTTTGAAATTTAAAATGGCTGGCGGCCACCACGAATAAAATCGCAGGCAAAATCTTGTAATGTTATAAATGCGAAGCGATACACATTTAAATAACCGGAATGTGATATTATCCAATTAATGTTTGCCGAAAAGGGTACATTTAAACACGTTTAAGTTAAAAACTTGGAAGTCAAAGTCCTAAAATCTTGTCGAAGGAGTCATATTGAAGGTTCTTTTTAATATAATAATGGACATTGTCCAAAAAATTTCATTTTATTTTGTATACTCATTATAAAACACAGTCCCTCCGCTGTCTGAACGCCATATCTCAATAACTACCGAACTGATTTTCATACGGTTTTTATCAAGAGGATAATGTGTATAATTCACCCGGGCGAAGCCGGGGCGGGTCGCTATAGTACAGTACGAAATAAACTATCTTACATGAACAAATAGACAATATTTTATCTGAAAGTAAGTCAAGAGTCTCCGTAAGCGGCGAGCGTGTATGAGACGAACTATAAGAGTTAAAGCAAGAGAGATCTGTTAGGAAAAAATCTGTTGGAACTGAGAGACGGAACATGAGATTATTTTAAGTCAGGTGTATTTTTAATAAACTCTAAATTAAAAGTATCAAGAAATTATAAAAAGAAAGGAATAAAAAAAAAACTCATTCAATCGGCAAATTAATAAGAATCGACTTCGAATGGGTGATCGAGAATCAATCTTTTAATTAATTAATCGAGAATTGATTCCTTCGAATTCGATTTGAATCGATCCAAAGATCGATTTTTCTTTAAATTACCGACATGCCTACTCCGTACCCTCTACCTGCCCCGCAAGGGATTAGGTTAAGTGTTAATTAAGTTATTATTTGTATACGAGTAAATCCAAGGTATGTTTGTTACCTTGTTAAAAATCTTAAGGGCCTCTAAGAATCCAATGCGGAACTAAAGGACTTCGTTTGAAACCATTTGTAATTTGAGTTCTTAAATTTACGCCAATATTACACATGAAAAAAACTATTTTTCGGATTTTACCGCAGTTCATTTTTCATATTTCAGTTCCCAAAGTTTCGAGTGCTTTGCAGCAGCCATAGGCACAGGAGCTACTGAGGTATTTGTCGTTCAAAACGCATAGTCATTCAGGGGTTCGTTCAAACTTCTTAATTCTTTTCTTGGTCCGATCTACGCAGAATGAGCTTACGGTGTTTTGCGGTCTTGCAGATTTATACTTGGTTTTAGATTTTATTAATTACCGGATACCTAGTCGATGGAAACACAAAAACCATGGGTGCTGCAGAGTACTTGTAATGTCAAGGAATTAAAAATCAAAAATAAATTGCGATAAAATCCGAAAAATAGTTCGACACAGGAATAACTCCTATTGTGGAGCTACAGTTAAAAACTAAGACCTTTAAGTCCAATTTGTGTTGTGTGTTTCGCCTGCCTTCAACTGCTGAAAACACTATTATTGAAAACGGTTTGATCCCGGCAAATGAAAGAGCTCTTGTGTGTTTCATCATCATTATCAGCCCGTGTCAGCCCACTGCTAGACATAGGCCTCTCCCATAGCACGCCACTAATTTCGATCTTCAGCTCTCCACCTCTACTCCCTGCCCGCTGCCTTGCGAACATCGTCACTCAAGAAGCAGTCTGCCCCAACAGCCATCGGTTCTGCGACATATGCGACCTGGCCACTGCCACTTCAGCTTGCTAATTCGCTTAGCTATGTCGGTAACCTTGGTTTTCTGCCGAATAATTTCGTTCCGGATTGGTTCCCTAAGAGAAACTCCGAGCATGCTGCTGAGTGACCATGAACTAGTGGACAAGCCTCACGGTGAGTAGCCACGTTTCGGCTCTGTATGTCATTATAGGTAAGACGCACTGATTAAAAACTTGAATTTTTAGGCTTTGAGGTATAGGCGATGAGAAGACTCGACGAAGATTCCCGAATGCTGCCCAGTTCTGTATAAGTTTATGAAATGAAATATCAGCATCCGCGGATGATCAGCATTATTTTTGACTTGTTTATAGTAGTAGTGCCATGTTGGGCATCTCCCTTGTCGACCGAATACCAAACATAGAAATCCGAAGGCGGAATAAAGTTGAAGATGTTGGTAATTTGATCACAAGGTTAAAGTGGAGATGGGCAGGACACTTGATGAGGCGTGAAGATGGCAGGTGGACCAAGGCCGTAATAGAGTGGTGGGCCGGAACAGGACGCCGACCCATAGGCAGACCATCGGCTAGATGGGACGACGACATCGTAAGAGTGGATCGTAATGGTGGAATTGATTAGCACAGGATCGGAACGAATGGCATGTTAGAGGAGAGGCCTACACTCAGCAGTGGGGAGATACAGCCTGATTGACGATGATGATGATGATGATGATAGTAGTAGAACATATTTATAACACACTCCCTATTAGACTGATGGCATTTACAGTGTTAATATTTTTAAAAATATATTGAAGACGCCTCTTATTCCTTGTGGTCAAACTCAAACTCAAATAATTTATTTTGTATAAGCCCGAAGGTTTTCTGCGGGTTTAAAAAACTAAATCGTGTTTTTCCTGTTTATAAGAAACTGTAAAATTATTGAACGGAGAATGCGCGTGAAGTCCGATGGAATGTTGTGCGAGGCACAAGGGGGTTTCAGGTCTGGAAGAGGATGTTCGGATCAAGTCTTCTCACTCCGCAACATCGTAGAGAAGCATCTGGCAGTGGAGCGGAAGGTCTTCTGCGATTTTGTAGATCTGGAGAAGGCATTTGACAAAGTTGTGCGAAAGAGACTTTGGGACATTTTGCCAGAGTATGGTATAGATGGGACTCTGTTGCGAGCCGTCCAGACCACTTATGTGGACTGCAAGGAATGCGTACGGGAGGGTGGTAACAGGTCATCCTGGTTTGACGTTAAAATCAGCGTCAAGCAGGGTTGCGTGTTGTCCGCTAGTCTGTTTATAATATATCTGGATAAAAGTCTTCAAAGACTGAAAGCGATGAATGAAGGTGTACAAATGGGTGACTTAGTGGTAAACCATCTACTTTATGCAGATGACGCGGTTTTAATAGCGCCAACAGCCACTGATCTGCAAACACTAGGCACAGTTATGAAAGACGACTGCATGATCAATGGCTTACACTTGAATGTGAAGAAAACCAAGATTATGGTTTTTGAAAGGGAAGAAACCAGAACGAATGTAAGGATTGTGGTTGGTAACGATGTGCTGGAGCAAGTCAATGAGTTTGTATATCTTGGATGCGCCTTCAGTAAGGATAGGAAATACACCGCTGATATAGAGAGAAGAGTGAGCGCAGGGAACAGAGTGAATGGTGCGATGGGAAGGCTACTCGGGAGCCGGCACTTAAGCCATAAGGCGCAGCTGGCCATACATAACGGAGTTCTTGTCCCAACGCTGTTATATGGTGGCGAGAGCTGGGTATGTAAGAAGGAGAATGAAAGTAGGATAAATGCGGTAGAAATGCGAGCTCTGCGGAAGATGTGCGGAGTGAAGCTGACCGACCGCATTAGCAACAGCATAGTAAGACAGCGAGTAGGTATGAAAGATAGTATCGGTGTAAAGATGAGAAAGGGCATGCTCCGTTGGTTCGGGCATATAGAAAGAATGCCAGAGGAAAGAATGACAAAACAGATATACAATGTGAAAGTGGAAGGATACAGGTACCGGGGAAGACCTAGACTATCTTACCACGACCAAATAAACCGAGTCTTATCTGATAGAAAAGTCAAGAGTCTCCGTAACCGGCGAGCGTGTATAAGTCGAACTATGAGAGTCGAGGAAGCCAGAGAGGTATGTAAGGAAAGAACCTGTTGGAACTCTGTACTCTCTGCCTACCCCGCAAGGGATCTGGCGTGAGGTTATAGATAGATAGATATAAGCCCTGCGGAGGCGCCTACAAATAAACAAATTACATTATTTTAAATCCTTTTAAGCTCCTTAACAAAATTATGTAATTTTATGCTCGCCGGCCATGTTAATCGATCATTTCTTCCCTACCTCTACGGTGCGAGACTATGTGCCTTCAACAAGAAGGATGGTGGCTTCCGCCCTATAGCAATAGGCGCCACGATCCGGCGGTTAACCTCCAAAATAGTTTGTAGACACATAGCCTCGACCCTTAAATCCAAATTTCAGCCAATTCAATTAGGATTTGGCAGCAAAGGGGGCTGTGAGGCAGCAGTTCATGCAACCAGAACCTTCGTCTTATCAAATGAGATGGAGGTTCTTCTCAAGGTTGACGTGAGGAATGCTTTTAATTCATTAGATAGGGCTGCCTTGCTGAACGAAGTAGCTTCTCAACTTCCCGAAATTTATCCTTATATTTGGCAGTGCTATAGTGATTCTTCTAAACTGATTTTTGGTGAAAACAGTATAGATTCAGCAGTCGGCGTTCAGCAAGGAGACCCTCTCGGCCCTGCTCTTTTCAGTCTAGGTATACATCGACACATCTCATCCTTAAAATCAAAATTGAATGTATGGTACCTAGACGATGGCACTTTAGGTGGCAAAGCCAATACAGTTTTTAGTGATTTCATCAAAATTAACAACACTTTTAAGAATCTAGGCTTGGAATTAAATCTGTCTAAATGTGAATTTTTTGTCTCAGAGAGTCTTCCTTTAAATGAAAAGCAGTTTATTACCGAAAAGTTTCAAAAGTTTGCTCCAGGCGTAAAAATTCTCAGTAGAAATTCGCTTTGCCTTCTTGGTGCCCCTCTATTTGACGACGGAGTCAAACCTTTCTTGGAATCTAAGATTTAACAATTTCAGGATAATTCTTTCAGATTGGGAGTTCTAAATCGCCATATTGCATATATTATATTAAAATACTGTCTTTTCGTTCCAAAACTAACATACGCCACTCGCGCAAGCCCAATCTGGAAATTCTCGGCCCTTATCGACCAAATGGATACCGCCCTCAAAGATAACCTTGAGAAAATTCTAAATTTATCCTTAAATGAAGCATCCTGGACCCAAGCAACGTTACCTATTAGACATGGTGGTATCGGCGTGCGAAAAATTGCTAGTATTGCTCTACCGGCTTTCCTAGCCTCCGTTTATAGTGTCCAGGAACTGTGTTCAAAAATACTTTCCAACACAGAATTAGTAGCCGGCGCCGCGGAGGCTTTGGAGGCCTGGAAAAGGATTTGCCCCAATGACAATATTCCAAAGGAAGTTAACGTGCAAAAACTTTGGGATATGCCATTGGTGCAAATAGCGAAGAACTATTTGGCCGAAATTATCGTCAGTGACCGCGACCGTGCTCGTTTACTAGCGTTGGGTCAAAAGGAATCGGGTCATTGGCTTCATTCAATCCCTGCATCCAACCTTGGCACACTGCTGGATAGTGAAAGTTTCCGGATCGCGATAGGTATTCGCTTAGGGGCACCGATTTGTGAAGAACACAGGTGTCCGTGTGGAGCGGAGGTGGATCGATCCGGACTCCATGGGCTCTCTTGCCGCAAAAGTGCCGGCAGGTTTTCTCGCCACGGCTCGCTCAATGACATAATCAAAAGGACTCTTGCTACCATCAACGTTCCTTCGGTGTTAGAACCGGCGGGGATTTTCCGTGATGATGGCAAGAGACCCGATGGGATGTCCTTGATCCCTTGGGAACGGGGGCGGGCCCTTGTATGGGACGCCACGTGCGTCGATACATTGGCTCCGTCCCATCTCAGGGAATCAATATCTAGGGCGGGAGCTGCGGCTGAGAAGGCGGACCTGGGCAAACGGCGCAAATATGCTGCTATTAGCAACAATTATATATTTGTGCCGTTTGCCGTAGAAACATTGGGCCCATGGAGTTCGGCTTCAAAACAATTTGTCAATAAAATAACACCTACGCTGATCACCTCCTCGGGTGACAAGAGGGCTGGCTCGTTCCTTGCTCAAAAGATTGGTCTGTCTATTCAGCGAGGAAACGCAGCCAGCATTCTTGCCACCATTCCACGCGGATGCGGTCTTTTTGATTAAGGTCTTTTTTTTTTGTTTTAATTTATATTTTAGTTTAAAGTGAGTGTTTTTATTATAAGTTATAATGTTTTAAATCTGATTTAATTACAAATCTACCACCGGATCGAAACGCGGCCTCCGCTGAGAAGATACGGCGAAGAAACTCAGCGGACTTGTCTTTTTTTATTGACTTCTCTTTCTCTTTTTTCTTTTCTTTTATTTAATCATATTGTGTTTTATTTAATCATATGTTTAGATTACAATTAATAGTTCACGATCTAGCTCCAGTGTGATACCTTACGGTCGAGATATGAATCTAATGATGGTATGAGTAGAAAGTGCATTCCAAATAGACCAGTCCCCACAAGCAGCACCCGTTCACGAGTATGACTGATGAGCAGCCATCACTCCCCTCGGCCATATTGGAGGGAAGAGAGTGCCCGCGCCAGACAGCCACCGCAAGCAATGACATTATAGTGAGCAGAGATCCGACTGCTTAGTCCGATCGATCGAACTAAGTGAACTTTCTATTCTATAGGTCAAATTAAACAATCGTACTAAAAACTGTTGTAATTTTTAACCGACTTTAAAAAGGCGGAGGATCTATATGCATCTGTATATATTTTATTACGTATGTTTACCGATATTCCCGTCAGAACTAATCAGAATATTAAACGACTTTAAAAAAGGAGGTTCATAATTTGTCAGTGTTTTTCTATAACTTGAACTTTCTATTTCGAATTGAAATATGCGATATTTTTTAAGTCGCCATGTGTCGGCACACATAATTCACCTCAATTATTTTTTTAAGGATGGGTACTACACCGCTGATATAGAGAGAAGAGTGAATGCAGGTATTAGAGTATATGGTGCGATGGGAAGCAAAAGGCGCAGCTGGCCATGCATAACGGAGTGCTTGTCCCAACGCTGTTATATGGCAGTGAGAGTTTGGTATGTAAGAAGGAGAACGAAAGCAGGATAAATGCGGTCAAAATCGTTCTCTGCGGAAGATGTGCGGAGTCACGCTGACCGACCGTATTCGCAACAGCGTAGTCAGAAAGCGAGTAGGATAAAAGATAGTATCGGTGTAAAGATGAGAAAGGGTATACTCCGTTGGTTCGGGCATATAGAAAGAATGCCAGAAGAAAGAATGACAAAACAGATATACAATCCGAAAGTGGAAGGATGTAGGTACCGGGGAAGACCTAGACTATCTTACCATGACCAAATAGACCGTGTCTTATCTGAAGGACAAGTCAAGAGTCTCCGTAACCGGCGTGTGTGTATGAGACGAACTATGAGAGTGGAGGAAGCCAGAGAGGTATGTAAGGAAAGAACCTGTTGGAACTCTGTACTCTCTGCCGACCCCGCGAGGGAGCTAGCGTGATGATATAGATAGAATTAATTTTTACGACACATACATTCTACCTTTTAAAAATAAAAACAATATCCTTCTAGCCGTGTTGTTTTTATATATTTAAACTTTTTACTAATGCACAACTATCAATTTACAAAACCGCAATCATTCAGTTTGTTTAGGGGATAAAGATTAAACATCACACAAAGATAAGCTATAATCAAACGATATACTATCGAAATACTGCCTCATTTGTCTGGTAGCGTCTAGTGCGCTTGATCACGACGTCCTCGGTTTGAATCCTAAGATTCAAAATGTCGGAGTAAGTGATACCATTTAGGTAACCAATTTAAAAATCATTGGTCCGTAATTCCTTTTTATTAAAAATATTATAACCTGTCATTTCGACGTATGCTCCACGTAAATTTATCGGTTAATATTGGTTTTTCTAGTGTCTGTGTCCTCGGCATTGATATTTTACCCTAAACGGATTGAGCACTCTGCGATAAAACGTAATGAAAAGGATACTCACTGAGAGCCCTACGTCTCTTTCTAAGTAGGGTGACCAAACATAGGTACGATTATGGACTTGTTGACATAAAACTAACGTATAATTCTCATGCAATGTTTATTGCCGTAATTCTTTCTTTCTACGTATATGCCGCAACTTCAACAAGTAGAAGTCAAAGTTTTTGATTAAATTGCCCATTTTCTTGCTGACTGTTCGGTTTTTTCAGAATCTATAAATTCAGACTGCCTCGTTGGTCTGGTAGCATAGCGCATCGCTTTGTGATCACGTGGTCCTGGGTTCAAATCCTAGGTCGGACAAATGTAGTTTTTCTAACGAAAAATTCCCAGTATGAGTCCGGAGTCTGGAACTGTGCCCGTTCTATGGCAATAGGCTCGCCCCCTATTACATGGGACCTAACATCGTCGGCGAAACGTGGGTGTACTCAGTACAACTCTGCCACCCCCACTGGGAAATATAGGCGTGACGGTGTTTTTTTTTATAATTTCAGCTCTAAATTTCGTGAAAACTAAGTCCTCTAGACCCGTTTTTCTGTATGTACAACGATTTTGAAGTTGCCTATAAATGGTTTACAGCGTATTTAAACTAGATCATAAATAGGTATAGTCCGTATTAGTTCTACCTTATTGCCACCGTATTGCATAGTAATGGGTGCGAGCATGACACCGGGCTTTAGGTTGTTGTTCTCACTCTTCGTGGTTTCTCGAGTTGTTTAAATCATAGAAAATTCAGTGTTTTGTATGTAAGAGAGTTCAATTTTCTCTAGCAATAGTTTGACATTACTCAATTCGTTTTGGGTAGTAAAGCCTTTTCGCCGACGGTTTCAGGTCCCATATAATAGGGTGCAAGCCTATTGCCGTCATACCGAACACAATGCTAAACTCCGAACTTATGATAGAATTCTTTGTACGCATCCAGCTTTCACCCGTGACCTTGACCGGGTCATCGGTCTACTTTGTAGGAGGTCTTCCCACTCCATGTAACACGACTTTTGTATTGCCATTATTTCGAATACATTTCCCGACTCCGCTAATATAAATAGATCGAGTCTTATCTGAAGAACACGTCAAGAATCTCCGTAACCGGCGAGCGTGTAAGAGACGAACTGTGAGAGTGGAGGAAGCCAGAGAGGTATGTAAGGAAAGAACCTGTTGGAACTCTGTACTCTCTGCCTGCCCCGCAAAGGATCTGGCGTGATGATATATATAGATAAATAGCTAATTTAAAGTATAGCTTGGAATATAGCAAGTACTTATACAAACTAACACAATAAATATACAATTTGAAATGTTTTTAAGTTTGTTACTGAATTATTCTGAAACGGTTTGGATTAATTTTGTTATCACCACACCAGATCATTTGCGTAATGATATAAATAGATCTCCAGTTCTTTTATGCTCACTAAATGCTATGCTTGCAGTGGCTATTTGGTGCGGGTCACTTCCTTCCCTCTAATATGGTCGAGATGGTAATGGCTGCTCAAGTAGTCTTTACTCATGAACGGGTGCTGCTTGTGGAGACTCATCCACTCAGAATCCTCTTGCTTTTCTATAACATATATTTAAAAATATTATAATTAGTCTTATATCTCATTCGTAAGGCAACACACTGGTGCAGGATCGCATAATTGAATTTTTATAATATGTATCTATACATAAAATGATGAAAATAATGGACGGAGAATGAGATAAAAAAGCCAAACCTGCTGAGTTTCTTACCGGATCTTCTTAATGGAGGTCGCGTTTCGATCCGGTGGTAGATAAGTAAGTTAAAAAATATATAAATATGATAATTTGTAAACATCCCGCCGGGTTTGTGCAAAATGAACGATTTGAGTTTGAGTTTTATTTATTACTTCTCTCGCTTCCTCCACTCTTAGTTCGTCTTATACATGCTTGCCGGTTACTGAGACTCTTGACTTGCCCTTCAGATAAGACACGGTCTATGGTAAGATAGCAGATAGGTAGAAAGACGTCGGGTGGACAGGCCCCCTACAAAAAGAACCGATAACCTAGTGAGATAGGTCTTCCCCAGTACCAGCATCCTAATTTTGTTATAGAAATCACAAGCGAAATCACGGGCAATCCCATATTATACTATAATATGTGGCGATATAAAATTAATTGTTACTTTAAATCATAGACATAATAAATATGCTGGTTATCTATTCGTTACTATGAATAACTTGCTTATGGGACTTTTCCATTAGCAAATAAGTTTTTTATTGAAGTTATTTATAATACCTAATTTTAAAAAGATCCTTTAGCAGATGTTTCAACATATTTCAATGTCTATTCAAATCTATTTATAAACACAAACGCGTTATAACCACTTATATAAAAAATATATTAATGGAAATCTCTGCTGTCAACTCAAATAAAGTTCAAATGATAGCTTTAAATATTTAAAAAATCATACGCGCTTACAAAATTAAACGCTTTTTGTGTCGTCTCATAATGGTTTGACCCGACTACGGTAAACCAAAAAGGAAGGGTTTTGTTTTTAAGCAGACTACGTATCTTTAAGCGTAAGGTAGGACGGCCCCCAGCTAGATGGACCGACGACCTCAAGAAGGTCGCTGGGACGGACTGGATGCGGAAGGCGGGGGACCGTGTGCAATGGCGCGTGTTAGGAGAGGCCTATGTCCAGCAGTGGACTACGATAGGCTGATTGATTGATTGATTGATTGATGTATCTTTGTATGCACTTATTTTCCACCATAGTGCTTTAACTACTCAACTGATTTTGGTAAATGAGGTAACAATTTATTCGGTATTATGCTCCGTGCTACTTTTTATACAATAAGCCCACGATAGGCTACATTATATTGAAATAAAATCAATATGACGGATGTTACATTGAAATAAGTGGCGGCTTCTGTTTATTTTTTGCTATCATATCAAGTTTGATAGATGAATATAGATGCGTGAAGCAGTGATAGCCTAGTGGTTAGACAGTTGGACTGCAAAGTCAGAGGTCTAGGGTTCAAACCCATGTACCTCTGTCTTTTCGAAAGCATGTGCGTATTAATTAATTATCACTTGCTTTAACGGTGAAGGAAAACATCGTGAGGAAACCTGCATGCGTAAAAGTTTCTCAAACGTGTGTGCAGTTCGCCAACCCGCACTGGGCCAGCGTGGTGGACTATGGTCTAAACCTTCTCAGTTTGAGAGGAGGCCCGTGGCAAATGGTGGGACAGTTTCTTAAAAGTGCTAATATTATAATTATAATAAAGATGAAGTCTAATTTGAAAAACATACGTAGCGGCTATAAAAAAAAAACAAATAAAACAATACTTGTGTGTGTGTCAATGATCGACGCTGTTGGCCGCGGGGCCTTTACATCTTCACCGGACCAGAGGGCGAGCGTACAGCCACTACGCTCGGGCCAGAAGACAAAGGGGGCAACTAGCTCAAGGGCGCCTCAAAGAGGAACGGCAAGGGAGAAAGCATACTAGGTGTCTCACCGTGGTGTTCTGCATCGGCCGGCCGGCAAGGGATTCTTCGACCTCGCCGGCGAAGTCGGTGTCTGATCCTGTGTGCGGTATTTGTATCCGAAAGAAGGGATGTAAGGGCATCGGGAGAGTCGGTGAGATTATGCCACGGACGGCGGTAGTAACTGATAGGAGGGGAGTTAGGTTCGGTCGTCGGCGGCGGCTACGATTAACGGATTTCTATGATTGGGCGCGTTCGAAAAATATCGGGTCATCGCTTATCAATAATACTAGTGCCATCTATTGGCAGTTCTGAATATTAATCGTGTAATTTCTATAGTTGGGTCATAGTTTAAATTATTACTTTTTTTGTTACTTACGATTTTTGATATAATAACGACGGTATACTGATCAGAGTTGCCAACCAAAACTTTAGAAAATTAGTAGATGAAGTGCCAAATGTATTGGTAGATATAAGTAGACTACCCTACCACTCTCATCTTGTTCAGTACGACGAACAAAGTCCTACAATCCAGTATTTACATTTGGCATAAATAACCTTATCGACGGGCAGGAAAGTTGCAAATGCAATTTATGTTGTTGTGCATATGTAACTTTATTCTATAAGACTAGTGTTGCTCAAATGCAAGACCAAGACGAGTCTGACCCTGGTCTTAGTCTTCGTCTCGCATCAGTCACCTAGTCTTGGTCTTGAGCAAGAGTCTTGCATTGACTTAATACTTCTTACCAATCTACACATATATTCTTACAAAAAGTTATAATGAGTTTCGATTCAGATTTTATAAAAGACGCAATTAGCAACAAAACAAAGATTTCATTCGTTCTTTTATTTTATTTCAGGATTATAAGGCTGTAGGCCACTCAGCTGCAAGACTGAAATGGAGCTGGGCCGGACATATCTATCATGCCGGATACGTTTTGGGCTAAAATGACCACACACCCACCAGGCGGAAAACGATAGCGTGGCAGGCCCAGAAAGGGGTGGCGAAACGAGCTGGACTCCTACGACAGGGTCTGGCATCAGCTTGCACTGGAACGGGACAGGTAGAAGAAGGGAAAGAAGGTCTTCGCTTTGCAGTGAGAAAATTTAGGCTCATAATAATAAGGATAAATGAGGTAGGTATTGCTTCTAAGAACCTACCTATTGTATCAAAAATTGACTTACCTTGATCTCTCTCAATTCTTATAAGCTAACACCGTTACGCCTGTATTCCCCAAGCGGGGGTGGCAGAGGTGTACTGAGTACACCTACGTTTCGCCGATGATGTTAGGTCCCATGTAATAGGGGGCGAGCCTATTGCCATATACCGGGCACAATTCCAGACTCCGGAGTCATACTGGGAATTTTCCATTAGAAAAACTACATTTGTCCGACCTAGGATTTAAACCCAGGACCTCGTGATCTCAAAGCGATGTGCTTTGCCACCAGACCAACGAGACAGTCTTATAAGATATGGGTCGAAATGTCTGTTATGGGTCGAAGTAATATTTACAGTAATCATACATAACTAATTTAAAATCGCACATAAGTCGTTACATAAAAAAGGTACTCACAGAAATTCGAGACCGCAAGATTCTCATATTGAAATTGGTCTTGGTTAAGTCTTGTAGGATCGGCCTTAGTCTTGGTCTTGCGAAAATTCAAGACTTAAGGCCAATACCGATTTTGGGCAACACTATAGAGGACCGTCGAGTAGATTTTTAAATTTACAAGCGATAAAAATAAAATCTTCTCTATAAGATCTTATTTATATGTTACTATATATTACCAACGCGCGATTTAGTTTTTTTTTTTTAAAAAAACGTAGCCACCACAAGGATTTATTCCTGTGTCGCACGCACCCACGTTTATAAACATGAAAATTCATATACACAAATACCTAGACCGGAACAAATATCTGTGGATCACACAAAGATTAGTCCCGTGCGGGAATTGAACCGCTAAATCGTCCGTCAATTAAACGGTAGATACCTATCCAACACCAAATTTCCTAAATCATAAGTATATATGCGAAATTGGAAGGATGTAGGTACCGGGGAAGACCTAGACTATCTTACCATGACCAAATAGACCGTGTCTTATCTGAAGGGCAAGTCAAGAGTCTCCGTAACCGGCGAGTGTGTATGAGACGAACTATGAGAGTGGAGGAAGCCAGAGAGGTATGTAAGGGAAGAACCTGTTGGAACTCTGTACTCTCTACCCCGCGAGGGAGCTGGGGTGATGATATAGATATATAGATAGATAGATAAATAAGTATATAAAATAAAAATCAGTAAATCTACCAATAATTTGGTAGATATGGCAACGCCGCATGTTATAATCTACCTCTGTTATACATCAAGCTTCGTCCAGCAGTTTCATAGTAATTAACTAACAAACTAATTAACTCGCTTTTATTATACAAATAACATTAAATTACGAAGGGATTTAAATATATAATTTATTATGCAATGACGCATGTTAACTGAGAACGTACTAAAATTAATTAAATCTACACATATAAAATTATTTTGTATGAATAGAACTGTTTGCGATCTGTATACTCTGCCTACGAAAACGTCTCTTTGTCCTCAGTTCTCGGACAAAGAGATACTTTCGTATCTAAAAAAAATTCAGTCGTTGACCGGAGTCTGGTGTTATGGCTGTTATAATATTAGACTCAGCCTCTATTATATTGCAACCTAACATCGGCAAAATGTGGGTGTACACAGTATAGTTCCGCCACTCCCGCTTGGGAAATATAGCCGTGATGATTTTTATACATATGTCGTATCCTATTATGTGAAAAAATCAGTTAATGGAATAGCGGGCAGTTATTTTGATTTTAGTAACCTTGTAATCTTGTCATAGACATACTCTATGATTGCTTGAATGTGTTAAGTCGCGAAGTGATGACAGATGACACCTGTCAGATGACGAATCACCGATGACAGATAGTCGATCTAAGATGGCGGACAGCGCTGCGTGTTTAGGTTACTAGCAACGGGGCAAGACCGGACGTATCGCGGAGCAGCTAATCTCACTGCATTCCATGTGACAATATTCTACCGGACAAGACCCTAGTGTTATTTCAAGATTTCCTTTATGTTCGGCCACCATGCGGACGACTGTGAAAACGAAGATAAATCCACCTTTCACCGTTACCAACATTGAAACGGCCATCCAGAAAACCCAAGCGCCATTCTTCTTCTTCTTCAAGTTATGGCTTCACACTAATTATAAGTGTATTTTGCCAGTGTCCAGTGAGATATATAATCGTATTTGTTTAAATTAATTCGACTCCCCGATGAATTTGATGGCAACGATAATAATGAAATTAATGAAGTACCCCACCCTGGATAGTAAAGCGGTGGATACTTTACATACCAATTGCAACGGCTGTTTTGAGGGAAGACGAAAAGGCACGTTTTATCATTTTGTTACAATTACCTTTATTCGCGCACATGTAAGAACACATAATGGTTAATATTCCACCAACAGTACACATTATTAGTCGAAATAACACAAGTTTTGGAAATTAACACAAATTGACAACATCACTCTTCGACTTCCCGCCAAAACCCCCCAAGCGCCATTATATAATGATTTTTTATTTATATAAAATTGCATGCCTTTACTAAATTTTATCAAGTCCCAGCACAAACCCCTAGTTCGAAAACACTCAAATTTTGACAGTTTCCTTTGCGGGTACTTAGCGGCCCAGCTTTGGAAGTGTAAGGGGGAGGCCTTTGCTTAGGAGTGGAACTGTACGACGTACTAGTAAATACATTTCTAAAGATATAGATAACCACCTAACTGGCAGTAGGCGAGGCACATCCCTTGTCTGGTCTGCTAGCCACACACCTTTGCTTTAATTGATAAAATCGATCTGATATTCTTCTTTGCGTTTCGACGGCAAACATGCTATAGTAATATGGAAGCAGTGCAGAATGCGGCCACAGTGACTGCACTGTCGGAGGCAGCCATCAAATCCTGCTGCGTACACGTGTTGGGGGATGCGGAGCACGATATAAGGTGGGACATCGTTTGGGTTACGCCGCACAATTACCCTAAATTGGTACCGTCCGTGAATCCTCACGTGAATATGTTTTTCTTGCTGCGGCCGACGGTCCGAAGTCTATTTAAAGAATTCCAGACCGGCCATGGTAATTTTTGTCCAGATGGGAGCCTCTCAGCGGGTGAAGCAAAGGGATTTGGTAGGGATATTTCTTCCTTCCAGAGATTACACCTCGCTTTTGTTGGCTCTAAAGTTAATGGTTCGACGCACTTAATAAAGCTCTTACGGCTTTATCTTTTGCCCCACTGGGTTGTGGCTATGCATGGGGTGCCGTGGGTCGTTAACCATTTTACCTCTCTCTACAGAGCTCGCCTCCCGCACATTAAGCGGGTCCGTCACCGAGCATCCTTTGTGCTCGGTCGTCTCCATTCGTTAATCTGCAAGCGGAGTAAAATGTCCCTTAGAAACAAGGTGACGCTTTACAAAACTTGCGTTCGACCCATCATGACTTATGCGTGTGTTGTGTTCGGGCATTCGGCCCCCTCTCACATCGATAAACTCCAAGTGGTTCAAAACCGCTTCCTCCGTAAAGCCGTAGGAGCCCCCTGGTTCGTACGGATCGCCACTCCGATCTAGGTCTCGAACCTATTCGCGCCTTATTAAAAAGGCGACAACACGACACTTCGCGAACGCATCTACCCATGCGAATCCACCGGCGGCCGCGACATGTTCTCTACGATCCCCCCGACGCTTTGTCATCCATTCTTTCCGCTCAGAATACGGGCGACGACGACGTAGTCGTAGATCCCCTCCCATAGCCGGCGGTTGACCGGTGCACTTAGTAGTGCACCCCGTCCCCCCACAGCGACTGTCCCAACCGAGGGCGCCTCTTCAAGGCGCCCTTGAGTATGTCGCCTCTTGCCCTTCTGGCTCGAGCGTAGTGGTTACACGCTCGCCTTAAGTCCGGTGAAGCTGTAAAGGCCTCGCGGCCAACAGCGTACATCACTCACACACACACACCCCTGCGAACATCTGGGGGCGCTATGCCAGCCAGTGGATACAGCAGTTTTACCGGAGTCGGTTTCATATATTAGTAAGTGCTATAACAAATGAATCCCGACATTTATTAATAATTAATATTTCGATTTCTCTAAAATCATATTTGCTCAATATCGATGAGCTTTCTTTAATATATATAATATAATAACTTTATTAGCTTAAAACCATACTACACTATTACACAAACCAGGCTAACAATTTATACAAAAATATAATTAAAAGAGGGTAAGACTTTAAATAAAATACAACATGCACAGTTCAACCACTAAAACTTTGAACTGTGCATTTGTTGACAATTAATTCAGAACATTGTTTAGGAATATATATATATATATATATATATATATATATATATATATATATATATATATATATTATGTTACATATGACATTGTTTTTTTTTTTTGTTTTTTAGTGTATATAAAGCCGTAGTTGTTGCTAGTATCGTATAGTATAGTATGTATTTTTGACAGAGTGCACACAAATAGTTATCATAATATGAATATATTATTAGGGGATGTTCTGATAAATTACATAGGTAAATTAAAAATTAAGCTCATTTTATTATTGTAAATAAATTTTCAATTTCTATATAAGTTTTTGTTTTCAGCCAAACTGTTAGTTTAGTTTTACAGTCAAAATTATTTAACGGAAATATGTTAAGACATTTATTAATTTTATTGTATAGGAATGGACCAAGAAAGCATTGGAATTTGTGTATGAAAAAAGTTCTGTAACGACTAGTTCTTTACGAAAAGTTCTTTACTAACTTCATGTGCACTTGAATAGAGAACGTAGAACTGAGGACTGTTAGGGCTGAAAAGTTCTCGAGGGGCGTTCTCATACCGAAAGACGTGGAGTGGGCAGGCCCGCCACAAGATGGACTGATAATCTGGTGAAGGCCACAGGTAAAAGCTGCATACAGCACAAAGCAGGTCGTAGTGGTGATGTTTGGGGGAGGCCTTTGTCCTGCTCTGGACGTGTTTGTAGAAGATGGATTTTTAAATCCCTTCTCCAAAAGGGTGTAATATGAGGTGAAAGTTTGTAACATGAAAATTCACATACACAAATACCCAGACCTGAACAAATTATTGTGGGTCACACTGAGATTTGTCCCGGGCGGGAATCGATCCCGCAACTATTTGGCCCAGTGGGCGGAGCGACTTAAGCTCTTAACCACTGCGACGAATTGTTCGTCTGTATGGAAAGTTTTGAAGTTCGAATCATGGATATGGGTTTTATGTTCAAATATAGAAACAACTGCCTCGTTGGTATGGTGGCAAAGCGCATCGCTTTGTGATCACGAGGTCCTGGGTTCAAATCCTAGGTCGGACAAATATAGTTTTCCTAACGAAAAATTCCCAGTATGAGTCCGGAGTCTGGAATTGTGCCCGGTATACGGCAATAGGCTCGCCCCCTATTACATGGGACCTAACATCGTCGGCGAAAGTGGGTGTACTCAGTACACCTCTGCGTCCCCCGCTTGGGGCATATAGGCGTGACGGTGTTTATTTTTTGGTTTTATGTAGGAACAATTATTTCAGGGCGCTCAAAAATTTGTTCTTAAATGGGTTAAAATGCGGCTTAAAAGTTTGTATACCGTTTATTTTTAAATAAAGTGTGATTTTAACAGCCATTGTGAATTAAAGTAACAGACATATGAAAAATAATTTTCGCATGTGAAAACTTTTCGTGGTAACTTAATCTGCATCTACATTATAAAAAAAATAAAAAAACCGACTTCAAAAAGCAAGAAATAAATATTTGAAGTCGGTACTGGTTAGTGCAGTCGGTTACTTGGCACCGACTTTAAATATTTATTTCTTGGTTTTTGAAGTCGGTTTTTTTTTAAATAATTTTTTTACAGTTTTAAGTGGCAAGTAAATTATTTACTATACTAATATTTATATACCTATATTATATTATTTTGTTGAGTTGTACTGCAAGGTACCTACAGTATTGATATAATAACCATAATAACGGAATCTATACATTCGTGCTGTTCGCCGTTAAGGAGTCCACTGGTGTATTTTCAAAGGCCAAAGTTGAAAACAGATTTCATTAAAATGGGACCACCTCGAAACTATACTAAACCCAATGCAAAAAGAATCATCAAAATCAGTTCATAAATAAAGAGGTTATAAAAAAAGACACAGATGTATTGTCGACCTCCTCCTTTTTTGAAGTCGGTTAATATTCTGATTAGTTTTATGGCAGGGTACCTATGGGACTGACGTAATACCCATAATATCTCAATCTACGCATTCGTATTGTTTTGTCGTTAAGGAGTTCCCTGGAGTATCTTCCGAATCCAAGGTCCAATACCGACAAAATTGGCCTATAGCCACCTTGGAGCTATACTGAACCAAATGCAAAAAGAATTTTCAAAATCGATTTATAATTGGCGGATTGATCGCGTAACATACAAAAAAAAACAACATACAGTCGAATTGAGAACCTCCTCCTTTTTAGAAGTCGGTTAATAAATAGGGAAAGATTTGTATGTTTGTAATGAATAAACTCAAAAACGACTGGACCGATTTCAAAAATTCTTTCACCATTAGAAAGCTACTTTATCCAGAAGTAACACAACTATATAAGATAGATCCGGTTGGTGGTGCTGTTGTCCACCGGGTACGAGTCGCGGAAAACTGCCAGTATAAAATAAACGCGTGCAAAGCCGCGGAAAAAAGCTAGTATACAAACATAATTTTATTAAATAACCTAATTGATGTTGTTGTAATAAATAAAACCATTGCACAGGTATTATATTTAATTACATGTAGTAAAAAGACGACAACTACGATAAAAAATGACGTAGATACAATAAAAATAATAACAGGACACGTTTTATGCCTTTACAGCTTCGCGGAGCAAGAGGACGAGCGTACAACCAATAAATTACAGCCGGAAGGGCAAGGGCGCCTCAAGGAGGAACGCGCTCGGCTTGTGCTGTCGCTATGGGAGAGACTGTATACTAAGTTTCTCTGCGTGGTGCTGTACACTACGAACTACCGAAGCCGCCGCCGACAACGAACCCAACTCCCCTCCTATCAACCGCTACCGCCTTCTGCGGCATGTTTTCACCGACCCTCCCGATGCACTTACATCCCTTCTTTCAGATACAGATACCACACACAGGATCAGACACTGACCTCGCCGGCGAGGTCGAAGAATCCCTTGCCCGCTTGTCGGTGCAGAGCACCACGGCGAGACACCTAGTATACGCCCTCCCCCATAGCGACTGCCCAAGCCGAGGCCGTTCCTCCTTGAGGCGCCCTTGAGCTAGTAACCTCCTTGCCCTTGTGGCTCGAGCGTAGTGGTTGTACGCTCGCCCTCTTGTCCGGTGAAGCTGTAAAGGCCCCGCGGCCAACAGCGTAGATCATTCACACACACACACACACACACACGCTGTACCGGCGGGATTCTTCGAGCTTGCCAGTGAGGTTGGTATCTGATCCTATATGCGGTATCTGTATCCGAAAGAAGGAAACGAAGCCCTTAGTTTCACGTGTAACTACGTTCCAGTCGGAAAGGCCAGGGTAACTAGCTTGAGGGTGCCTCAAGGAAAAAGCTCTGCTTAGCTGTCGCTATTGGGGAGGGCGTATATTAGGTGTTTCGCCGTAGTGCTCTGCACCGGCCGGCGGGCAACGAATTCTTCTACCTCGCCGGTGAGGTCTGAGTCTGATTCTGTGTGCGGTATCTGTATCCGAAAGAAGGGAGGTAAGGGCATTGGGAGGGTCGGTGAGAATATGCCGCGGACGGCGATAGCGGCTGATAGGTGAGGTGCGCAGTCGGCAGCGGCTAAGATCAGGGAATCTCTGAGGGAGGCCGTTCTTCTGCAATGGACGTATCTGATGCATGCCGCTTTACGTAATTAAGTGTTAATGATAAGCATTTTACGACTGAGTGTTAGTACGTCTTTATTTGAAGCACTAATAAACTTGAATAATTAGTGTATAATACAGAAAACGTGTTGTTTGTGAAACATAACACAGATTGACCTATATAAACTCTCGTGCAATTACATTTTCCGAAGAAACAATTATGAGAAATCTTTGTTAAAGGAAAACTTGGCAATTAAAGTAATCGGCGACTTAACAAGGTAAATCGTCAATAACGCAAGACCTCAGACACCCCGCTATTATTGATAATTGCTTCATGAATTCAAGACCCAACCAAATTTCCAAATTCAAAGTTTTTTACCCATTTTCTATATCTATATCATCACCACAGATCCCTTGCGGGGTAGGCAGAGTTCCAACAGGTTCTTTCCTTACATACATCTCTGGCTTCCTCCACTTGACGGACGATTTAGCGCAGTGGTTAAGAGCTTAAGCCCCTCCAGCCACTGTGTCTTATAGTCGCGGGTTCGATTCCCGCACGGGACAAATCTTCGTATGATCTACAATTATTTGTTCCGGTCTGGGTATTTGTGTATGTGAATTTTCATGTTTGTAAACGCACCCACGACACAGAAATAAATCCTAGTGCGGGGTAACTCTCATAGTTCGTTTCATACACCGCTTTACCTCTTTTTAACACCGTCACGCCTATATTCCCCAAGCGGGGGTGGCAAAGGTGTACTAAGTACACCCACGTTTCGCCGACGATGTTAGGTCCCATGTAATAGGGGGCGAGCCTACTGCCATATACCGGGCACAATTCCAGACTCCGGACTCGTACTGGGAAGTTTTCGTTAAAAAAACTACACTTGTCCGACCTAGGATTTGAATCCAGGACCTCGTGATCACAAAGCGATGCGCTTTGCCACTAGACCAACGAGGCAGTCGAACGAACCCTTTTTTAGCATTTTCATACCCCAATTACCAATGAAATTTGTACGTGTATGTGTGCGTATTGAGAAATGCGTTTTAGAGATCCATTTGAATTCTCCTTATTGCTTAATCGAGAATAAATTTAGTTTTTTATACCGCACTGAAGGAGTAAAAGCATTTTCTGCAAATTAAATAAAAATGTAAGATGCGTTAAACATTTTTGGAATCAATTCAATTACTGATTTAGAACAAACTACTTTCAGGTCTTGCGTTAATTCTGTTACAGCTTGTATAAAACACTAATTGTCAGATGCGGCTGCGCATGCTTTCATTTTTAACCGACTTCAAAAAAGAGGAGGTTCTATGTTCGGTTGTATGTATGCTTTTTTTTTTATGTATGTTTAGCGATATTTCCGTCAATTGTGGACCGATCTTGATATTTTTTTTTGCATTGGGTTCAGTATATCTCCAAGGTGGTCCCATATTAATTTTATTGACATTGGACCTTGGACTTAGAAGATACACCAGGGAACTCCTTAACGACAAACAATAGGCATGTGTAAATTGAGATATTATGGGTATTACGTCAAGCCTATAGGTACCCTACTATAGAATAATTCACTGGTCACTTAAAATTATAAAATAAAAATCTTTTATAAAAAAAGGTAAACCGACTTCAAAAAGCAAAAAAATAAATATTTGAAGTCGGTGCCAAGTAACCGACTGCACCAACCAGCACCGACTTCAAATATTTATTTTTTTGCTTTTTGAAGTCGGTTTACCTTTTTTTATTAAAGATTTTTATGTAATATCTTTATACACGGTGTAATTTTAGTCGTCCTGGAGCGGAAGCCCAGGTGATGTATCCAACGCCTACTGTTCACATAATAATAATAAAAAAATGAATAAAAAGAACACTTTAATAAATCACATCTACATACTGACCTATTCGAATATCATAGGCTAAAATCCGGAACACCGAAGGTATCTACCGGCCAACTGACGAGCCGCGCCACCCCTCAGTCATTTTGCACTGGGTTAAGGTTAGTAGATTTCTAATGCACTTAATTTGTATTATTATGGAGATATTACTTAGCGATGTGATAATTAAATTCATTTCTTTATTGACAGTGAACAAAAGGCATTGGGTACATCGCCTGGGCTTTCGCTCAAGGACGACTAAAATGACACCGTGTATATTATATTATATAATCTATCTATCTATATCATCAGGCCAGATCCCTTGCGATGTAGGCAGAGAGTACAGAGTTCCAACAGGTTCTTTCCTTACATACCTCTCTGGCTTCCTCCACTCCACGGAGACTCTTGACTTGTCCTTCAGATAAGACTCGGTCTATTTGGTCATGGTAAGATAGTCTAGGTCTTCCCCGGTACCTACATCCTTCCACTTTCGTATTGTATACCTGTTTTGTCATTCTTTCTTCAGACATTCTTTCTATATGCCCGAACCAACGGAGCATACCCTTTCTCATCTTTACACCGATACTATCTTTCATGCCTACTCGCTTTCCTACTACGCTGGCCCAGTGCGGGTTGGCGAACTTCACACACCTTCGAGAATCTCTTAGGCATGCATCTCACGATGTTTTCCTTCACCGTTAAAGCAAGTGATAATTAATTTTTAATACGCACATGCTTTCGAAAAGACAGATGTAAGTGGCTGGGTTTAAACCCGACACCTCTGACTTTGCAGTCCAACTGTCTAATGACTGCTATTGTCTTAATAATACTAAAATACAACGAAACCTATGGTTTTTCTACATAATATAGCTTTCTTATAGTGAAAGTATTAATAAAATCGGTTCAGTAGTTACAGAGTTTATCCATTACAAACAAACAAATCTTTCCTCCTCATAATATTAGTATATTTTATTATAACCATATAAATGACTGTGTAATTGCCTCATTGGACTTGGTGCCACATAGGGTTAGAGATCACAAGGTCCCGAGTTCGAATATAGGTCGGACAAAGGGTGTATTTTTATATTGAAAAAATCTCAACAGAAGTTTGGAATTATCTATCTAACTCTATCTATATCATCACGCCAAATCCCTTGCGGGGTACGCAGAGAGTATACTCTCATAGTTCGTCTCATACACGCTCGCCGGTTACGAAGACTCTTGACTTGTCCCTCAGATAAAATACGGTCTATTTGGTCATGGTAATTCTGGAATTACGTTTCGTATAATACCCTTGCACCTATTATATTGGGATCTACCATCGTTATCTTTAAAATAACGTACCCCACACTAGGATTTATTCCTGTGTCGTGGGTGCGTTTACAAACATGAAAGTTCACATACACAAATACCCAGACCGGAACAAATAATTGTGGATCACACAAAGGTTTGTCCCGTGCGGGAATCGAACCCGCGACTATCAGACACTGGGCGGAGCGGCTTAAGCTCTTAACCACTGCGCTAAATCGTCCGTCTTTTGTGGGTGTACAAAATACACCTCTGCCACTTGTGCTTGGGGAATACAGGCGTGGAGATGTTTGCTTCATTTTTTGTCTCATAATCATTATTTAGTTGTGTATCAATAACTTGATAAAAAAATTAGTTAAAGTAATGACGTTGTGCGCTATTAATATTTCCTGTCGTACTTACTTTTTTCCGTCTTTCAACTTTTTGCCTGATAAACATGTATCATTTTTTCTTGTTTGTTCTAGTCGGTATTACATTTTAAAGGGAGTTTGAATTGGATACTAATAATATATTGAGATAGACTATTTCGAGGCAGAATCGCTGAGAGATCTAGGACGAATGCTCGGTGACCTCAACAGAGTATCCCAACAAGTGCGTCTAAAAATGAACATGGACAATACGAAAACAATGTTCAATGACTCTGTCGTACCCACCGCACTCACCGTTAGGAACTCTACTCTTGAAGTTATCGACGAATAAATATACCTAGGACAGGCAGTCCGGTTGGGTAGGTCCAACTTTGTGAGAGAGGTCAATCGACGAATCTAGGCTGGGCAGCGTTCGGATAACTGCGCAACGTCTTCTCATCCAAGATACCTCATCGCCTCAAGACTAAAGTTTTTAGTCAATGTGTGTTGCCAGTGATGACATATGGATCAGAGACGCGGTCTCTTACAATAGGTCTCATAAAAAAGCTCAGAGTTGCTCAGCGGGCGATGAAAAGAGCTATGCTTGGCGTATCTCTACGTGATCGAATCAGAAATGAGGAGATTCCTAAAAGAACCAAGGTCACCGACATAGCCCGTAAGATCAGTAAGCTGAAGTGGCAATGGGCGGGTCATATTGCGCGACGATCGGGCGTTGGGGCTGAAAGATTCTAGAGTGGACACCACGTATTGGCAAGCGCAGCGTAGGACGGCCACCTACCAGAAAGACCGACGATCTTGTGACGATTGCAGAAACTCGTTGGATGCAGGTGGCATCGGACCGGTTGCGCTGAAGAGCGATTGGGGAGGCCTATGTTCAGCAGTGCAGTTTAGCAACAAATATAGGCTGATATGATTATTTCGAGGTAGGTATCTAAACAGAACAATGTGTGCCAAATTTCATCTAAATTCGATCACCCGTTTGGGCGTGATTGAGTAACAGATACCCAAAGATACAAACTTTCACATTTATACCATTAGTAGTGGAAGGATGCAGGTACCGGGGAAGACCTAGACTATCTTACCACGACCAAATAAACCGAGTCTTACCTGAAGGAAAAGTCAAGAGCCTCCGTAACCGGCGAGCGTGTATGAGACGAACTATGAGAGTCGAGGAAGCCAGAGAGGTATGTAAGGAAAGAACCTGTTGGAACTCTGTACTCTCTGCCTACCCCGCAAGGGATCTGGCGTGATGTTATAGATAGATAGATAGTATTATTTTAAAATAGTACCGATAGAGTTTCCAGTGGTTGTCATTGTTATTTGACTGACGATTCATAAATACAATAACGGAATAAAAAATATTCTGATTCTAATAATATATAGACACTTTAATAATACTTGTATGACCTGAAATTCGAAACCAGGACCTCGTGATGACGCACTCATTAGACCAACGAAGCAGGCCACGTGACATATGTTTGTTTTCTTAAAACTAACACGTGATATAAGCAACTTTATGACCACAAGATAATTAGCACGTATATTAAAACTAATACCGCCAAAGTTTTTTTTCAATCACAAAAAACTTTGTAAACAAGATCACAACAAGGGCATAAGTGAACTTCATACTTTAAGCATTAAGATCGCATTCAAATATTAAAATCATCGGAACCCGCTAATCGTAGCCGCCGCCGACTACGCACCTGATTCCCCTCCTAGCAGCTGCCGCCGCCCGCGGCATCTTCACCGACCCTCCCGATGTCCTTACATCCCTTCATTCGGATACAGATACCGCACACAGGATCAGACACCGACCTCGCCGGCGAGCTCGAAGAATCCTTTGCCCGCCGGTCAGTGCAGAACATTATGGCGATACACCTAGTATACGCCCTCCCCCATAGAGATAGCCAAGCCGAAGCCGTCTCCTTCGAGGCGCCCTTGGGCTCGTTACCCCCTGTCCAGTGAAGCTGTAAAGGGTAACAACACATTAACACACACAAAAAAGGTGTAGTTAAGATTGCCTCTCGTTGACGTGGACACTCATAGTGGGACTGGTCCACAAATTCAAAGTCGCACAGCGGGCTATGGAGCGAGCTATGCTCGGCGTCTCTTTGAAGGATAAAATTCGTAACGAGGTAATCCGACAAAGAACCAAAGTTACCGACATAGCTCGCAAACTCAGTAAGCTAAAGTGGCAATGGGCTGGTCACATCTGCAGAAGGACCGACGACCGATGGAGCAAACGTGTCCTAGAGTGGAGACCGCGACTTGGTAAGCGTAAGGTAGGACGGCCCCCAGCTATATGGACCGACGACCTCAAAAAGGTCGCTGGGACAAACTGGATGCGGAAGGCGGAGGACCGTGTGCAATGGCCCGTGTTAGGAGAGGCCTATGTCCAGCAGTGGACTGCGATAGGCTGATTGATTGATTGATAAGATTGCCTGGTCTACTCACTACAATTATAAAACAAAGTGTCTGTCTGTCTGAACGCGGTATACTCAATAACTACCGAACGGATTTTCATACAGTTTTCACCAATAGACGGAGCGTAGGACGGCCGCCTGCCAGATGGACCGACGATCTTGTGAAAATCGCAGGAAGTCATTGGATGCAGGTGCCATCGGACGGGTAACGCTGGAAAGCGATTGGGGAGGCCTATGTTCAGCAGTGGACAAGTATAGGCTGAGATAATGATGATGATGAACCATATATGGCAGATCGTAAATTTTAGACGCATATTATTTTAACATTATTATCTTTTTAGTATTTACTAGCGACCCCGGCTTTGCACAGGTGAATACACATATACCTTGAATCACTCCGTCTATTGGTGAAAACTGTATGAAAATCCGTTCGGTAGTTATTGAGTATACCGCGTTCAGACAGACAGACACTTTGTTTTATAATTGTAGTGAGTAGACCAGGCAATCTTATCAATCAATCAATCAGCCTATCGCAGTCCACTGCTGGACATAGGCCTCTCCTAACACGGGCCATTGCACACGGTCCTCCGCCTTCCGCATCCAGTTTGTCCCAGCGACCTTTTTGAGGTCGTCGGTCCATATAGCTGGGGGCCGTCCTACCTTACGCTTACCAAGTCGCGGTCTCCACTCTAGGACACGTTTGCTCCATCGGTCGTCGGTCCTTCTGCAGATGTGACCAGCCCATTGCCACTTTAGCTTACTGAGTTTGCGAGCTATGTCGGTAACTTTGGTTCTTTGTCGGATTACCTCGTTACGAATTTTATCCTTCAAAGAGACGCCGAGCATAGCTCGCTCCATAGCCCGCTGTGCGACTTTGAATTTGTGGACCAGTCCCACTATGAGTGTCCACGTCAACGAGAGGCAATCTTAACTACACCTTTTTTGTGTGTGTTAATGTGTTGTTACCCTTTACAGCTTCACTGGACAGGGGGTAACGAGCCCAAGGGCGCCTCGAAGGAGACGGCTTCGGCTTGGCTATCTCTATGGGGGAGGGCGTATACTAGGTGTATCGCCATTATGTTCTGCACTGACCGGCGGGCAAAGGATTCTTCGAGCTCGCCGGCGAGGTCGGTGTCTGATCCTGTGTGCGGTATCTGTATCCGAATGAAGGGATGTAAGGACATCGGGAGGGTCGGTGAAGATGCCGCGGGCGGCGGCAGCTGCTAGGAGGGGAATCAGGTGCGTAGTCGGCGGCGGCTACGATTAGCGGGTTCCGATGATTTTAATATTTGAATGCGATCTTAATGCTTAAAGTATGAAGTTCACTTATGCCCTTGTTGTGATCTTGTTTACAAAGTTTTTTGTGATTGAAAAAAAACTTTGGCGGTATTAGTTTTAATATACGTGCTAATTATCTTGTGGTCATAAAGTTGCTTATATCACGTGTTAGTTTTAAGAAAACAAACATATGTCACGTGGCCTGCTTCGTTGGTCTAATGAGTGCGTCATCACGAGGTCCTGGTTTCGAATTTCAGGTCATACAAGTATTATTAAAGTGTCTATATATTATTAGAATCAGAATATTTTTTATTCCGTTATTGTATTTATGAATCGTCAGTCAAATAACAATGACAACCACTGGAAACTCTATCGGTACTATTTTAAAATAATACTATCTATCTATCTATAACATCACGCCAGATCCCTTGCGGGGTAGGCAGAGAGTACAGAGTTCCAACAGGTTCTTTCCTTACATACCTCTCTGGCTTCCTCGACTCTCATAGTTCGTCTCATACACGCTCGCCGGTTACGGAGGCTCTTGACTTTTCCTTCAGGTAAGACTCGGTTTATTTGGTCGTGGTAAGATAGTCTAGGTCTTCCCCGGTACCTGCATCCTTCCACTACTAATGGTATAAATGTGAAAGTTTGTATCTTTGGGTATCTGTTACTCAATCACGCCCAAACGGGTGATCGAATTTAGATGAAATTTGGCACACATTGTTCTGTTTAGATACCTACCTCGAAATAATCATATCAGCCTATATTTGTTGCTAAACTGCACTGCTGAACATAGGCCTCCCCAATCGCTCTTCAGCGCAACCGGTCCGATGCCACCTGCATCCAACGAGTTTCTACCGACTAACTACCGAACGGATTTTCATACAGTTTTCACCAATAGACGGAGTGATTCAAGGTATATGTGTATTCACCTGTGCAAAGCCGGGGTCGCTAGTAAATACTAAAAAGATAATAATGTTAAAATAATATGCGTCTAAAATTTACGATCTGCCATATATGGTTCATCATCATCATTATCTCAGCCTATACTTGTCCACTGCTGAACATAGGCCTCCCCAATCGCTTTCCAGCGTTACCCGTCCGATGGCACCTGCATCCAATGACTTCCTGCGATTTTCACAAGATCGTCGGTCCATCTGGCAGGCGGCCGTCCTACGCTGCGCTTGCCAATACGTGGTCTCCACTCTAGAATCTTTCTGCCCTAACGCCCGTCCGATCTTCGCGCTATGTGGCTTGCCCATTGCCACTTCAAGCTTGCTAATCCTGAGGGCTCTGTCGGTGACTTTGATTCTTCTACGTATCTCTTTATTCCTGATTCGATCACGTAGAGAAACGCCCCGATCGCTGAGCAGCTCTGAGCTTTTTTATTAAACCTATTGTAAGAGACCACGTCTCTGATCCGTATATCATCACTGGTAACACACATTGACTAAAAACTTTAGTCTTGAGGCACTGAGGTATTTTGGATGAGAAGATGTTGCGCAGTTTCCCGAACGCTGCCCAGCCGAGTTGGATTGACCTCTCTCTCAAATGTATGGTTAAATAAAATTATTTGTTTATAAACACCGTCACGCCTACATTCCCCAGAGGGGGTGGCAGAGGTGTACTGACTACACCCACGTTTCGCCGACGATGTTAGTTCCTATGTAATAGGGGGCGAACCTATTGCCATATACCGGACACAATTCCAGACTCCGGACTCATACTGGGAATTTTTTGTTAGAAAAACTACATTTGTACGACCTAGGATTTGAACCCAGGACCTCGTGAACACAAAGCGATGCGCTTTGCCACCAGACCAAGGAGGCAATCGTTGTGTCCTTTTAACCAATTATGTCCTTTTTTGGAAAAAGAATGGCATGAAACTTGTAAGATTAAGAACTGATAGTATTAAAACATATTATACTTAGAATCTTAGCATTTTAAATCCTGTATCGCGGGTTCGTTGCCCGCGCGGGACAAATCTGTGTGTGATCCACAATAGACATTTGTCCACCTTACTGATACGATACAGTGATATGAAACATGAACGAGAACTATAAGATTCGAAATAGTTGCACAGTAAAAAATGCCTCATTTGTATCTGAATCTCGATCTTACATTCACCAGTCAGTATACTAAGGCGCTAATCTTACAGAACAAACAAAATGCTTCACAATTCATTCCAGTCTGAATCTGAATTCAGACGGACGATTAAGCGCTGTGGTTAAGAGCTTAAGCCCTTCCGCCCGCTGTGTCTAATAGTCGATTCCTGCACGGGACAAATCTTTGATCTTTGATCCAGCATAATTTGTTTCGGTCTGAATATTTGTGTATGTGAGTTTTCATGTTTGTAAACGCACCCACACGCACGCATTTAGTTTAAGAAAAAAAATATCGATCTTACATTCACTTTACTTTGGCTCATAGAATGAACGAATATGCGAAGCGATTTCGGTCGGTGGACCGACTGTACCCGAATGCAGCTGATTCTATCTATCTATCTATCTATATTATCACGTCAGATCCCTTACGGGGTAGGCAGAGAGTACAGAGTTCAAACAGGCTCTTTCCTTACATACCTCTCTGGCTTCCTCTACTCTCATAGTTCGTCTCATACACGCTCGACGGTTACGGAGACTCCTGACTTGTCCTTCAGATAAGACCCGTAGCTGATTCAAATGAGGCATATTGAGATTCGGATCTTTGTACTGTTTCAGATACAAATGATCGAATCCGAGTGAGGGAATTTTGCCTTATCTATCTATCTATCTATATAATCACGCCAGATCCCTTGCGGGGTAGGCAGAGAGTACGGAGTTCCAACCTTACAGACCTCTCTGATTGTAAGGGTTCTGGTTTCTGTGGTATGTCAGTTTATGATGAAAATAAGAAGATCAGTAATTAGAGAGAACAATGGTTTATTTACTGGTACTCTATTTTACTGGTAAAAATGAATGAAAATGGTAACGCTCACGCGATGGTTATACGTGAACAATGAAAATGGTAATGAGTGCACGATGGTTGATTGCGTACTAAACTTAATATATAATAATAATATATAATAATAATAGCCCTGTTAAGAAACTGTCCCACTGTTGGGCACGGGCCTCCTCTCAAACTGAGAGGGTTTAGCCCATAGTCTACCACGCTGGCCTAGCGCGGGTTGGCGAACTTCACACACCTTCGAGAAACTCTTAGGCATGCAGGTTTCCTCACGATGTTTTCCTTCACCGTTAAAGCAAGTGATAATTAATTTTAATACGCACATGCTTTCGAAAAGTCAGAGGTGCGTGCCTGGGTTTGAACCCGAGACCTTTGACTTTGTAGTCTAACGGTCTAACCACTAGGCTATCACTGCTTCACACTAAACTTAAATTAAATAAAATTATGGTGTAGCCATGCGCCGACTGGGAAATGCTGAAGCACCCATGCGGAATACATGTACACCGTACACTGATATCCCCCACTCTCATAGTTCGTCTCATACACGCTCGCCGGTTACGGAGACTCTTGACTTGTTCTTCGGATAAGACCCGGTCTATTTGGTCATGGTAAGATAGTCTAGGTCTTCCGCAGTACCTACATCTTTCCACTAGGTTTGTTATGTTAAATTTATAGTATTTAGTCATTTTCATATTCGAGCGTCTTCGTGCTTCGGAAGACACGTTAAGCCATTGGTCTCGACTACTACTTAATGTTGCAGTCGTTAAGCCGCCTATAAGCGGCTTGATACGTTCCAACATTAGGTGTCCACAAACCTGCCTTTACCAATCCGCACTGGGTCCGCGTGGTGGAGTATGACCTAATCCCTCTCACTTCGATTCATGAGAGAAGGCCTTTGCCCAACAGTGGGCATTATAGGCAATTTTTTTTTTAAACGAAGCCCCTCACGACGGTTTATTCCTATATCGTAGGTGCGTAGGACTGCCTCGTTGGTCTAGTGGCAAAGCGCATCGCTTTGTGATCACGAGTTCCTGGGTTCAAATCCTAGGTCGGACAAGTGTAGTTTTTCTAACGAAAACTTCTCAGTACGAGTCCGGAGTCTGGGATTGTACCCGGTATATGGCAATAGGTTCGCCTCCTATTACATGGGACCTAACATCGTCGGCAAAACGTGGGTATACTCAGTACTCCTCTGCCACCGCCGCTAGGGGAATATAGGCGTGATGGTGTTTCGTAGGTGCGTTTACAAGCATACAGAAAGAAAGAAGAAAGAAAAAACATTTATTTGATCATCACACTACAGCACAGAGTAAATATATAGTGATGCAAAGTACGGCACAATTTGTGTGGGACCAAACAGGACTGCCTCAGCATATCGCTGCACTATGGTTATAGTGCAGCGCTGGTATTTTGGCAGAACCTTTGTGGGTGACGTCACGGGCTATAAAATAACCTGTACATAAACATATATATAAAGTATAAAGATGATAAATAAAAATGTATGTTAAAGAAAGTAATAACATAGATAAAACAGCACTCAGCTTAAAAGAAGGCAATGACAATATTAAATAATGCAAGTAATACAAAACAAATAAATTAAATATTATACTGAGTTCTTAGATTTACGCGAAATCAAATATTATATAATAAAATCTATCTATATCTATCTCTATCTATATCATCACGCCAGATCCCTTACGGGGTAGGCAGAGAGTATAGAGTTCCAACAGGCTCTTTCCTTACATACCTCTCTGGCTTCCTCTACTCTCATAGTTCGTCTCATACACGCTCGCCGGTTACGAAGACTCCTGACTTGTCCTTCAGATAAGACCCGGTCTATTTGGTCATGGTAAGATAGTCTAGGTCTTTCCCGGTACCTAGATCCTTCCACTTTCGCATTGTATATTAATTTTGTCATTCTTTCTTCGGACATTCTTTCTATATGCCCGAACCAACGGAGCATACTCTTTCTCATCTTTACACCGATATTCTCTTTCATACCTATTTGCTTTCTTACTACGCTGTTGCGAATACGGTCGGTCAGCTTCACACCGCACATCCACCGAGCTCGCATTTCCACCGCATTTATCCTACTTTCATTCTCCTTCTTACATACCCAGCTCTCGCTGCCATATAACAGCGTTGGGACAAGCACTCTATTATGTATGGCCAGCTGCGCCTTTCGGCTTAAGTGCCAGCTCCCAAGTAGCTTTCCCCTCGCGCCATTCACTCTGTTCCCTGCACTCACTCTTCTCTCTATGTCAGCGGTATAATAAAATAATAAATAAATACATGAGATAGATGATATATACTGGTGTATCTATATTTTCTTTGAGCACGAATCCAGATAACGTAACGATATTGCCTAGAGTACTATTGAGAGTGAAATAAATAATAAATAAAATAAAATAAAAAGTCTTATATTTCTCGCAAATTATAAAGAGACAAACAAAATATTATGAAAAGTATTAGTGTTTAAGCAAGAACCCCTCTACAGGTGAAGGCCTCCTCCAGAGATAGCCATACGTCTCGGTGTGTGTGTGAATGATGTACGCTGTTGGCCGCGAGGCCTTTACAGCTTCACCGGACTTAAAGGCGAGCGTGCAACCACTACGCTCTTGCCAGCCAGAAGGGCAAGAGGCGCCCTCGGTTGGGACAGTCGCTGTAGGGAGACGGGTGCACTACTAAGTGCACCGGTCAACCGCCGGCTATGGGAGGGGATCTACTACTACGTCGTCGTCGTCGCCCGTATTCTGCGCGGAAAGAAGGGATGACAAAGCATCGGGGGGGTCGGTGAGAACATGTCGCGGCCGGCGGTGGCGGCAGGGGTCGGTCTTGAGCTACTTGTAACCAGTTACGCCCCGCCACCATTCTAATATCGTCTTCCCAGCGTGTGTGCGGTCTTCCTACGCACCTCTTGCCCTGTGGTCCTTTCCATGATGTTACCCTTAGAGTCCATCTCTGATCTTTAAGTCGTGCTAGGTGGCCCGCCCACTTCCATTTTTGTTTTTGCGCGTACTGGACTGCATCTGTTACATTGGTTATCTGTCTTATTTTTGAGTGCCTTATCGTTTGGATTTTCTTTATACTTAGCATGCTACGCTCCATTCCTCTTTGACAAGTACTTATTATATTTTTTGTTTTGTTAGTAAATTTCCACGTCTGGCAGGTGTACGTCAAACACGGTAAGAGGCAAGTGTTCATCACTTTGGTTTTTAGTTTTGTTGGCAAATTACTCTTAAATATTTCTTTGTATCTCCAATATTTGGTCCACGTGATTTGTTTTCTTCGTTCTACTTCTAACTCATTGTTTTTTCTGTCGAATCCGATTTGTTTTCCTAAATATAGTTAGGTGTCTGTATATTTCAGTACTTCGTCATTCACGAATATTGGTCTCTTTATGCTGTTAGTAATTGCCATTGTTTTTGTAAGGTTCACTTCTAAGCCCACCTGTTTGCTAGCTTTATGTAAGGTCTCGATCATATTTTGTAGTTCAGTAGTTGTGAAATAAATAACAAATTTAAAATCAAAAACAAGAAGCAAGGGACACTCTCATTATGTCAAAACTAGACATTTAATAAAAAACGCACGAGTGACACGAAGGTAACACCAAAACATTTTCCATTCCGATCTCGGTCTCGAACCTATCCGCGCCTTTATTAAAAAGGCGACAACCCGATATTTTGCGAAGGCGTCCAATCATAGTTATCCGCTAATCGTAGCTGCCGCCGACTACGACACCAACCCTCCCGATGCCCTTACATCCCTTCTTTCGGATACAGATACCGCACACAGGATCAGACACCGACCTCGCCGGCGAGGTGGAAGAATCCCTTGCCCGCCGGCCGGTGCTGAGCACCACGGCGAGACACCTAGTATACGCCCTCCCCCATAGCGACTGCCCAAGCCGAGGCCGTTCCTCCTTGAGGCGCCCTTGAGCTAGTTGCCCCCTTGCCCTTCTGGCTCGAGCGTAGTGGTTGCACGCTCGCCCTTTTGTCCGGTGAAGCTGTAAAGGCCCCGCGGCCAACAGCGTAGATGATTCACACACACACACCAAAACATTATTATAATCTTTGCATCAAAAGACAAGAAATTCAGAAGACCCATACACATACACAAATACCCAGACCGAAACAAATTATTGTGGGTCACACCAAGATTTGTTCCATGCGGGAATCGAACCCGGTCTATTAGGCACAGCGGGTGGAGCAGCTTAAGCTCTTAACCACTGCGCTAAATAGTATTAACTAATATTGACTCTCGAAGACATTAGGGAACAAATGTCCCGCAACAATTGTCGTTTCTGACGTTGCTCGATAACGAGCGACATCGAGCGACCTCGCCCTACAAGTCCGGCGACATCGCGCCACCTGTTCCTCATCGTTGTGTCGTTTCAATATTTAGCAGCATATGCAGGTTTACTCACGACGTTTTCCTTCACCGATAATTAATTAACCACCACGTGATAATTAATTTCTAATACGCACATGCTTTCGAAAAGACAAGAGGTGCGTGCCTGGGCTTGAACCCGAGACCTCAGCCTTTGCAGTCCAACGGTCTAACCACTAGGCTATTACAGCTGTCGTTTTAGTAAACATATTTATTCATTCAACAAAAAATCGATTTCTAGCTCATATTTTATTTTATATAAACCCTGCAGAGTACATACAAATGAATGAATTAATATTTGTATAACAGATGTATATATCTAGAATACCGGGCATCAGACCGTCATTATAGCCATTACATAATGACGGTCTGAAGCCCGGTATCATGGAGATTGACTCGCCCCCTATTACATTTGGACATAGTATTGTCGTCGATTGTCATATTTACATTATTTTTTTTAACTTATCAATCTACCACAGATGCAAGTGATCTAAGAGCGACTAAACGTAGTATGTTGGGTATTAAGATACTAGACAGAGTTATAGTTGCCCTACACTATCTTAGTCTTATCTGAAGGTTATGAGAGAGACCTATGCCCAGCAGTGGGGCAATCTCTCTCTCTCTCTCCTAGGCAATTATTGTTCCCATCTGGTGGTGGGGTCTGCCTTCCTAATATCTTCTTCCACTTCGCTCTGTCGGACGTATCGTGTTAGAAGGCATTGCAGATAAACAGTTTCTTCTTGACCACATCTGCCCATCTTGTTTTTGGCCGCCCTCTGGGTCTGGGCCCTGATAGGTTTAGATTGGCCGTAAAATTACCTACATAACCGGGAGGTCTTTTCTTTACGTGGCCATAACACGGAGTCTACTTTCTTGTAGCTTATCAGCGACGTCGCGAACACCGAGACTCCCGCAAACGTACTCGTTGCGAATTTTATCGAGTCTCGTCGCACCGCACATCCACCAAAGCGTCTTCATTTCAGCGACTTGAATCGAATGGACTTGGCGCTGTGTTAGGGACAATATAGGTTAAAAAAAAATCTACCACCGGATCGAACTGCGGCCTCCATTGAGAAGATCCGGCGAGAAATTCGACGGGCTTGCTGTTTTTTAATTAATTCTCTTTCTCTTTTTTTCGATCATATTCTGTGGATACAATTTTTAGTTTACAATTAAATAGTTTATTACGTATAATAGGTAAAAATTAAATATTGCTCATTCGAAAAGATCCGGCTTTATAATATTTTAACGCAATGGGGCAATTAGAAGTCAGACACACCTAATTTGACCTTATCCGTGAACTGATAAGAATGAAATACTTCAATCGAAAACAAACTTTATCTGCGGCTATTTAAGTTCAAATTGTCGGATTAAAGTTTTGGTTATGATTTTTTTTTATTTTGTATTTATATTTCTTTGCAAAAATTAACATAACAAGATCTAATTTTCATTAGAAATAAGTATAAAAACGCCCGGTCACGAGGGCCTGGGTTAAAGTCCCAGGTCGGACAAAGTATTTTTGGGATATTTAAAAAATACCGTCAGCCTATATATAATATGATAGCCCGCAGATTCGCTCGCTGTTCGAGAGGGGTCAAAATAACCTTATTCAAGGCATTTTGCACTTCTTGCTACGCATGCAGTCTGTGGGTCGCTTATTCGCGGGAACAGTACAGCGCGTTACGTGTCCAATATAACAATGCGTTCCGTGTGCTTTTGGGGCTGCCTCGCTTTTGTAGCGCTTCGGGAATGTTCGCTGAGGTGCGCGTGGACTGCTTTTTTGAAACCATGCGCAAGCGGTGCGCGTCCTTGCTGCGCAGGGTGCGGCCCAGCCGCAACAGTATCCTTAACGCATTGGCGGAGAAGCTTGACTGTCAGTACTTGAACCACTGCAACATGGTTCATTTACTAACTAATGCATAATATTGTATAATGGATCTTGACATCTGAAATAAATAAATAATAATATATTCCCCAAGCGGGGATGGCAGAGGTGTACTGATTACACCCACTGTTCGCTGACGATGTTAGGTCTCATGTAATAGGTGGCGAGCCTATTGCCATATACCGGGCACGATTCCAGACTCCGGATTCATACTGGGAAGTTTTCGTAAGAAAAAGTTCATTTGTCTGACCTATGATTGTAACACAGGATCTCGGGATCACAAAGCTCTTTATCACAGACCAACGAGACAGTCAGATATGTCTTTACAAAAAAACAACTTAAAAAACTCCTCCACTTCGTCTCATACACGCTCGCCGGACACGGAGACTCTTGACTTGTCTTTCATATAAGACACGGTCTATTTGGTCGTGGTAAGACAGTCTGGGTCTTCCTCGGTACCTACATCCTTCCACTTGCGCATTGTATATCTGTTTGGACATTCTTTTTTCTGATAGTCTTTCTATATGCCCGAACCACCGGAGCATACCCTTCCTCATCTTTACACCGATACTATCTGTTGCGAATTCGGTCGGTCAGCTTCACTCCGCACATTTTCCGCAGAGCTCGCATTTTGACCGCATTTATCCTACTTTTATTCTCTTTCTTAGATACATTTTTAATATTATTACTTCTTTCATCTCACATTAACCACATATGGCGGATCATAAATTTTGAAAGTTTATTATTTTTACATAATACAATGATAATATCCTTTTAATGTCATCTAAACAAGGGCAATCTTAACAACACCTTTTTTGTGTGTGTGAATTAATATGTTGTTGGCCTTTACAACTACGCTCGAGCCAAAAGGACAAGAGGGCAACTAGCTCAAGGGCGCCTCGAGGACGAACAACCTCGGCTTGGGCAGTCGCTATGGGGAGGGCATATACTAGGTGTCTCGCCGTGCTGTTCTGCGCCGATGGGATTTTTCGAGTACGCCCGCGTGGTCGTTGTCCGATCCTGTGTGGTTAAAGACGGATCTGATACATAGTCTACATTTATCTATCGTAGACAGATAAATAGATCAATATCTATCTATCTATATCATCACGCCAGATCCCTTGCGGGGTAGGCGGAAAGTACAGAGTTCCAACAGGTTCTTTCCTACATATCTCTCTGACTTTCTCGACTCTCATAGTTCGTCTTATACATGCTCGCCGATTACGGAGACCCTTGACTTGTCCTTCAGATAAGACTTGGTCTATTTGGTCATGGTGAGATAGTCTAGGTCTTCCCCGATACCTGCATCCTTCCACTTTCGAATTGTATATCTGTTTCGTCATTCTTCCTTATGACATTCTTTCTATATGCCCCAACCAACGACTGAATATTGCAATTAAATTAACCCCCTTAAAATACTCCGGAATAACCATGACTTTTGGACGTCAAGCGCTTCAGTCACTCCCAAGACCAAGGGTGGTGTAGAGCACTCGAAACGTCAATGTCATTTTGCGCTTGGTATAGGTGATTTTTCTATCCCTCGCGGAGTAGGCAGAGAGTACAGATTTCCAACAGGTCCTTTCCTTACAGACGTCTCTGGCTTCCTCCACTCTCATAGTTCGTCTCATACACACTCGCCGGTTACGAAGACTCTTGACTTGCCCTTCAGATAAGACCCGGTCTACGTGATTTTTAAGGAACTAAATTTGTATAAAAAAAAACTTTATAGGCAAAAAGAATTTTACAACCTTAACCTATCTAATTAATACAATAAAGTCTATCTATCTATCTATAACCTCACGCCAGATCCCTTGCGGGGTAGGCAGAGAGTACAGAGTCCCAACAGGTTCTTTCCTTACATACCTCTCTGGCTTCCTCGATTCTCATAGTTCGTCTCATACACGCTCGCCGGTTACGGAGATTCTTGACTTTTCCATCAGATAAGACTCGGTTTATTTGGTCGTGGTAAGATAGTCTAGGTCTTCCCCGGTACCTGCGTCCTTCCACTTTCACATTGTATATCTGTTTTGTCATTCTTTCCTCTGGCATTCTTTCTATATGCCCGAACGAACGGAGCATGCCCTTCCTCATCTTTACACCGATACTATCTTTCATACCTACTCGCTTTCTTACTACGCTGTTGCGAATACGGTCGGTCAGCGTGACTCCGCACATCTTCCGCAGAGATCGCATTTCGAATGCATATTAAACTTATATATATGCTTGAACTATTAAGGTTTGTAGAAATTGAATGTGGGGAAAATATACTTTCATCAGCTTACCTAAATATTAAAACCATGATGTAGTAGTAAACTATATTAATACCATTTATTACTGTAACTAGTATAATCCTCAGAAAGTAAAATTAGGGAAAAACAACATTGAAATACAAGCAACAACACTAAACAAATAAACGCATATTTTACGATGACAATTACAGACGGAAGAATTAATTCTATATGTAATAATACGGCACCTGAATGCGCTAGATAGGTATAAAATATGATCCTATTGTTTCTTTTTGATGTTAACAGAAGTTTTATAGACAGGAACAACTCAGGACGGCATAATCATTATATTAATACGTGAAGCAAAAACTTTGTACCCCTTTTTACGAAAATTGCGCGGACGGAGGAGTATGAAATTTCCCACACTTATAATTTATATAGAGAAAGAGTGCAGAATGCTAATATTTTTTTTAAATTATGCATTAAAAATACAATAAATCAATAAAAAAAAAACATTACACACACTACGATGTATTTGACACAATACACTTTAAATTAAGAATATATTAATATTGTTTGTCTTTAATATTATTTGTCTATAGTCTTACTGAATGTCAAACATAACCAGCAAACGATGAAAGAGTGTTTACAAAAAACATACAAAGAAGTTTTGTATTATTAATTAAATTATTGAAATATGTATGTCAAGTTCAATGGACAGCATTTTGTTTATCGCGATTATGTAAAAAGGTATCCTTTATTTTAATCATTTTTTTGTTTTAATTTGTTTATTAAATTTCATATAATTTGTTTGAAAAAAATAGGCAAATTAACAGTGTACCCTTGGCGAAATCTGTGATTATAGAAGTATAGTCTTTGACAATAGAACCTTAATAATGTTCAAACTTATAATTTGAATTAATTATGGTCGAATTTCGACCAATGGGCGACCACTAGTTCAATTTAATTTGACACATACAGAACACCTTATTCCGGGGTGGTCACTTTGTAACCGCACGACGGTTACAAAGTGACTACCCGCGTGAACGTGTGACGACGTGCTTCGCAAGTAGTAATTGATGCTTCAATTTGATGCGCGCCCGCGGCTTTAGGATTATTTTTATTCTAAGTAAACGCCGTAAAATATTTTACTTGACTAATAAAACTACATAATATAATCATTTAAATAAATTTACAAAACATTTTGAATATATAAATATTAAACCGAATCAGCCAAAAATAAATCGCTACCTATCCTCATAGGCCACGAGGTAGTGGCCTATGAGGATAGAGGACAAAACCTCGACTTCCTACGGCCACGACAGCCAGAAAACCTCACCACAAAAATCCCAACTGACATCTGGGGACACCCCACAGCGACTCAAGACGGGCTCAGTGGGTCTGAACGCCTACAAATGAGCGCAGCTCTCGAGGAGAGCACAGCGAAGCAGAAGCCAAAGGACACTACAGGTGCCAAAAAACTCGCGTCTTTCACAACGGCGCTCGGGAAGGCGGTCCTCGGCATACCAAGTGTGCGGGGAAAAAAATCAGGGGGAACCAACGGGCGGAGGGGGTGGCAGTCGCCGCCGAAGTGTTCTTGAGGAAGCCCCCTCCCAAAAGTCATAAGCAGCCGGAAAAGGCTCGAACAAGAGCCCAGATGGGGCTTGTCGATCCGCCGGAGCTCAGCAAGGCGACGGAGCCGCTGCAACACACAAAAAACGCGTTCCTCGAGTTCAAAGCAATCACCAAAGCAACAAGAAGGGTCAATAGTGAGACCTGTAGATCCATCCTGCAAACCTATCACCTGGGCAATGAAGGATTGCTAGAGGTGAAGCTCGAGGAGGCAGAAGCGGCGGTGTACGACAACGACAACTCCACCGCGTTAAGAGGAGAAATGTCGGGGAAGTACATGGCGGCCTATAGTGGAACCAGCGGTTTCGTCGAATACGATGAGGAGGGGTCCCGGCGGACCGGCAAACACAAGTTCAGAACCCCCCCTAACGATCCAATAGTGGTTGCGGCGAAGTGCACGAGGGTGGTGCTCGACGACCGGATACTTGAGATGGCAGAAACTGTCTCAAGTGGCCGGGGTCGGGGGCCTGCAATCGAGCACTGGACCGTACCCAAAATAACATGGGTCAACGGGGTTCCTGGATGCGGAAAAACAACATGGATAATCGCAAATTACAACATCGAAAGCGATATCCTAATAACATCTACAACCGAGGCAGCGAATGACTTAAGGGAGAGACTCGCGCAAAAAGTTAAAACAAACACCAAGAGGAGGATCCGCACTATGGCTTCAATGCTGGTCAACGGATTGAAAGAAGGTGAAGAGTGCACACGTATTATCATCGACGAGGCACTCATGAACCACTTTGGAGCCGTAGTGATGGCCATCAAGATAACATGCGCGAGAGAGGCTCTTCTCGTCGGCGACTGCAACCAACTGCCGTTCATTGATAGGGAGAACCTGTTTCGACTGCGTTACAACCGCCCAGACTCCGTGGCGCGTGTCAACAGGGAGCTGCTCTGCACTCACAGAAACCCAATGGACGTAGCGTATGCCCTCAACGAGATATATGGGGGCATATACTCGTCCAAATCCCTCGTGAGGTCCTTGAGCCTCAGTAAGTACACGGGAGCGCAAATTCCGAAACACCAGGAGAACACCCTGTTTCTGGTGCACACCCAGGCAGAGAAGGAAATCCTCCTCGGCCAGGGCTATGCGTCGGGAAACGGGTCGCGCATCCTCACCGTGCATGAGTCTCAGGGACTAACGAGTGAAAACGTGGTGATAGTGCGAGCGGTCCCCAAGAGACTGAAGCTCCACGGAAGCTATCCACACGCGGTCGTAGCTATATCTCGCCACACTGGAAGTTGCGTCTACTACACAGACAGCTGTGAAGGGGACGCAACGGCTACACTAATAAGCAGGGCGAGGGCAGCTGCGACCAAAAAAATAAAAGAATACAACATAAAGATGGCTATTCGCAGTCGAGACATGGTAGTTGTTAAAAAGCTGCTGGAGGCGGAGGCCTAAAGGAAACCCTCACAAGCAGCCAAACACCTACACAACTGAGGCATTCTCGCTCAAAGGCAAGCCAAAACAGAAAGCCTCATTCACTTGCAAAATTATTAATATAAATTAAGAAAAAAAAAAAAAAAAACCTCTACTGAAGTACAAACAAATACCAAGCACTGTAACAACAAAACCAAAAAAAATAAATAAAAAATAAGCGGCATGCCTTTTAAGATCCGTCATTTCCATATTTCCCGGCAATTTTGAATTTTGAACTGTTCTATATTCGAATGTGTTTAAATTTTGAATTTCAAAACACTTGAAAGTATTAGGATTAATGCTATTGTTTAGTCACAGCGTCGATTGGAATCTGTCAGGTTACGTACGAAAATGAATCTTTCTTAGGAAAATGTTAGTGCAATTATTTTCTACAACTTTAGAAGAGGCCTGACACGGCTTCAGTGTTTTGAAGAGCTAACATTTGTGTTCAGTGATAAAGCCCCATGTCTGCGGACTGTCGAACGCTGGTATTTAGAATTCCAGCGTGGACATACTAGTATTAGTGACAAATCTCGCGAAGAACGCCCAAAATCCGCCTTCATTGAAGATAACATCATTGCTGTGCGACAATTAATTCTCGAAGATCGTCATGTGACGTATCGAGAGATAGAGGCTCTATTAGGCATCTCAGGGACAACCATTCAGAAGATCTTGCATAAAGCGCTTGGTGTGAAAAAGCTAGTTTGCCGTTGGATACCGCATCTGCTTTCCGACGATTACAAGGCGGCCCGCGTCAGATGGTGTAAGAAAACTCTGCAAAGGTTCAACCGAGGAGAGTCAAATCACGTCTACGACATCATCAGTGGTGACGAATCTTGGATTTATGCCTACGATCCTGATTCCAAACAACAATCTACAATCTGGGTCTTTCAAGACGAGCCAAAGCCGACTAAAGTTGTTCGTTCTCGAAGCACTTCAAAGAAGATGGTGGCCACGTTCGTTGGAAAAACCGGCCATGTTGCGACTATTGCACTTGAAGATCGTAGAACGGTTAACGCCGAGTGGTATACCACAGTTTGTTTACCACAAGTCATCGCCGAACTTCGAAAATCTAACTCAAAGCGACGCATCATCCTGCACCACAACAACGCAAGCTCACACAACGCTCGTCAAACGATTGAGTATTTGAAGCAGGAAAAAGTAGAAATTCTTGACCATCCTCCATACAGTCCTGACCTAAGCCCTAACGATTTCCTTACATTTCCTAAAATTAAGAAAAGTCTTCGTGGTCAAAGGTTCCAGTCCGGTGAAGAAGCAGTCGACGCTTTCAAATCAGCCATTTTGAACACTCCCACTTTAGAGTGGAATAAATGTTATAATAACTGGTTTGAGCGAATGGACAAGTGTATTAAGCTACGTGGTGAATACTTTGAAAAACAATAAAAAGTACTATATAAGGTTCTAGTTGTGTTTTTTTCTTCAAACGACAAAACTTAAAAGGCATGCCTCGTATATTATTACGATGTGTGTAGATGTGCGGAGTCACGCTGACCGACCGTATTCGCATCGCTGACCGACTGTATTCGCAACAGCGTAGTAAGAAAGCAAGTAGGTATGAAAGATAGTATCGGTGTAAAGATGAGAAAGGGTATGCTCCGTTAGTTCGGGCATGTAGAAAGAATGTCAGAGGAAAGAATGACAAAACGGATATACAATGTGAAAGTGGAAGAATGCAGGTACCGGGGAAGACCTAGACTATCTTACCACGACTAAATAAACCGAGTCTTATCTGATGGAAAAGTCAAGAGTCTCCGTAACCGGCGAGCGTGTATGAGACGAACTATGAGAGTGAAGGAAGCCAGAGAGGTCTGTAGGAAAGAACCTGTTGGAACTCTGTACTCTATGCCTACCCCGTAAGGGATCTGGCGTGATGATATAGATAAATAATATATTATTTATTTAGATTTGAAGAATTTATTCTTAACAAGGGGTAAAACTAACTTACATGAGAATATAGAATTATATAATAGGTACACTAGACTTATTGGCCTGCAGGCGTCGGGGGAGGGCTCCCCGACGTCCGACCGCCCGCGCCGCAGGCCCAAGAAAAAAGGCGCCGTGTCACGTGCGCTTTATACGGAGACACACAAACAGACGTGGTCTACGTCATAGACACAGACCGAGGCCCGCCCCGTCGCAGACGAAATGCCCACGAGGCGACTCCTGCGACAGAGTACTCGGCCAAGTGGAGGACACCGGGTGGTGTTAGTGTGTGGGAGCCCCACATAACTACCACACCAAGCCTACTCTGGTGTGGCAGTATACGGCAGACATTTAACCCCGATAAAAAAAAAAAAACAGGTACACTAGACTTCTTTTAGGTAATGGTCACGAAAGACACCAGAAAGAATAGTTTTAATAAAAAAACCTTTTAAAAACAGGAATGCCTAGTTGGCATAGTGGCAAAGCGCATCGCTTGGTGATCACGACATCCTGTGTTCAAATGCTAGTTCGGAAAAATGAAGTTCTTCTAACAGTAACTTCCCAGTATGGGTCCGGAGTATGAAATTGTGCCCAAAATATGGCAATAGGTTCGCCCCCTATTACATGGGACCTATCATCGTCGGCGAAAAGTGGGTGTACTCTGTACATTTCTGCCACCACCGCTTGGGGAATATATTTATTAATCTAATACTTTATGCACTGTGGGTACATAGGGGGACTAAATGCCTTAGGCATTTTCTACCAGTATATCCTAGAGTGATGCAGAAACAACTGAAGTAGGTGCAAAATCCACAAGCTGGAGACAAAAAAAAGTGAAGTTGCGACAAATTAATATATACAAATCAATGACTACGCACATATATACAATTAGCAGAAAAATAAAACTTCATTTGACAGGTGGCCATTTTGTCAGACAGACCCAATATAAAGAGCGCGCGCGTGTCGATTAAGCCATTTTGTCGGGAGCACTCGCGCCTTCTAGACGTGTTTAGAACCTAATTTAATTATTTTATATCGATTTAATCAAATTTTGTTAAATTATTTATCGCATATTTTATAATTTCAATAGTTTACATCTTTTTGTTGCATTGTTAATTTTTTTTTATTTCATTGTGTAATTTATAAATATACATATGCATGATAACATAAATCATAAAAAGCAAACCTACGAATAAATTAATATATACTAATCATACATCTATCTATCTATATCATCACGCCAGATCCCTTACGGGGTAGGCAGAGAGTACAGAGTTCCAACAGGTTCTTTCCTTACATACCTCTCTGGCTTCCTCTACTTTCATAGTTCTTCTCATACACGCTCGCCGGTTACGGAGACTCTTGACTTGTCCTTCAAATAAAACCCGGTCTATTTGGTCATGGTAAGATAGTCTAAGTCTTCCCCGGTACCTACATCCTTCCACTTTCGCATTGTATATCAATTTTGTCATACATAAGGTACTAATCATACATCTATCTATCTATAACCTCACGCCAGATCCCTTGCGGGGTAAGCAGAGAGTACAGAGTTCCAACAGGTTCTTTCCTTACATACCTCTCTGGCTAGTAAATATACACAATACATACACATAGACAAAATTAACCTTGAGATGATTCTGCTAACATTTTGTGCAGATTATCTTGGTCTTTTACTGAAACAAGAGCGATCACATGCCATCCTTAGGTCCTGGGGTGCCATAGTTTGCCATATATTCTTTCTTTTTTTATTCCATCATACTATGCCGTGCCATAGTATGATGGAATAAAAAAAGAAAGAAGAGTGAATGAAGTCTGATTGGTGTGAAGGGCATTTTAGAAGACTATTATTTAAGGAGCGATGATTTTTATTATGGTTAGAACATAGATACTGAAAATGGGCGGAAAGATAATCAACAGCATTGTCAGAGCCCTCAGAACTCTGCGTTGGCGAATGGGCAACCATTTTAAAAGAGATCTGTGCTCCGACACATGGTCAAATTTGCACAAGTTATAGATAAATCGAATGCAGTTATTAAGAAGCCGGTCTAGATTGTAGAGGTGATCTGCATTCAGGTCAAAGTAGCGCACACCACCATAGTCGATTATGGAAAGTATCAAGGTCCGTACAAGCATTGCTTTCGTGTTGGAGGTAAGCATGTTCCTAAACCGATAAAGTTATCGCAGCATACTCGTGATCTTTTGACCGACTGCCGTGATTTGGGTTTGCCAACTGAGTGTACTGTCAATATGTGTAAATATACACATATTGATAGAAAGAAAGAAACCTTATTCAACCACACTCACATAGTAATTACGATACTAAAATTAATAACAAAAAGAAAAAAAAAGAAATAAGCTAGCCAAAACATTTACAGACATCAGAGGTTGTGTGGGGGGAGGGGGTTGAATAGGATACTGCCTCAGCGAGGGAGAGCACCTGGGTGTCTATTGTCGCCTCCTGCGAGACCGTAATGGCGGCAAAGTAGGCGGCAGAACGGGAGCGGGAGGAGACCAGTGCGAAACCCGCTCGTAGGAGGCGAGCTGGGCGGAGGCGGAGAGCGTACGCCGCAAATGACCTCCGCCCACCGTGAGAAGTGGCCTGCGGGCTCCGAGCGTGGGCAGCTTGTCGCCTGACCAGTAACAGGCCTGTGCCGGAAGTGCGCTGCGTCCTGCGCACCCTCACCAAAGAAAACACAAGGCATAGAGGAGAGGTCGGTGGGAAATAGACCAGGCCCGCCCGCGCCGCAGATGTTTTGCCACTGGCGATTCCTGCGGCAGGGCAATTGGGCAATAGAAGGACGCCGGGGGGAATTAGTGGGTGCGAGCCCCACATACCTGCCACATCACCAAAGCCCACGATGTGGCAGTATGCGGCAGGCATTTCCCTTCGAAAAAAAACTTTAAAAAACATGGTGGCGCAAAGATGTAAAAAAACAAGCTTTTATAGCAAAAACACAAAGAAGATAACTTGCTTAGTTTAGGAGTTCCTACGGCTTCTTTCCAGCTCTATCATCAGACTTTAGACACCATCCAGGTTTTAAAGTACTATTCAAGACAAATCCAACGAGCCCAAACACGACGGGGATATAATGAGTAGTTAGGTGGTTCCATTGGTCACCCTTCGGCTTCATCATCAGACCTTGAACCTTATCTGGTTGTACAGTACTTGTCAATACCAATCTAACAAGCCTAAACATGAAGTGGTTATGTTGTATAGTTCACATGTTCCTATGACCACCTTCCGACTCCATCATCAGACCATATCCACGGTACGATATGATTACATTCTCACCGGCTTTACATACGTATGGCAAATTTCAGCTCAACCGGAAACCCACAAATGTTTGAAAAATGGATCATAAGATTTGAACCGGAAAGACAGACAGACATACAAACATTGCAAGTTAAATAAAAGCTTTTGAATGGAAGGTTTGGTGGCACGTTCAACGGTTTCACTATCAACGCAATTTAATGTCTATTGTACTGTCAAGAATTAAGTAAAAATGGCAAATATTACATATTATTACTGAATTATGAAATGTCAATTTAAATCAAGTATCATTAAAGATAGGTACAGCTGTTTTAAGAAACGTATTTATAAAGTCAACTTAAAAATGAGTAATGTAAATTATCAAAAAAAAAGGGTAGCTGATATTATTATAATCATATCATAATCTGTACTCATGTTTTTAACTACAAATAATTTTGTAGTTCATTAAGTTTCTTTTTGTAAAAATAAAAAAAAACAAATGGTAAATGAATTTTGCGCAAATGGTTAAAGGTTATTTAATTATTAGATTTGGCGAAGCGATTAATATCGTTACTTATACATTGTGTAACATCCTACTTTATTATAAACGCGAAAGTTTGTCAGTATGGTTGTATGTCTGTTGTGTGTAGTGTTGCAGTTACCATCATCATCTCCGCCTACACTTGTCCACTGCTGAAGATAGGCATCACCTCGCTCTCCAGGGTAACCGATCTGATGCCACCTGCATCCAATCTGCAATCGCCACAAGATTCCTTAATCTTCTAGCTTATGATTTAAAACTTCATCACTCTCTAAAGTCTTACTATTCTCGCCTCAAACACTTTAACATGCTTTCACTTAACGATAGGCGTAAGCTCTTGATCTTTTATTTCTTCATAAACTTCTCAACAATGAGATTGACTGCCCGTAATTGTTGGGACAGGTTAGTATATCAGCTCCTACTAGATTGCCGCGCTTAAACGTCTACAAGCTGTTCAATGTACGTAGGTATAGAACAAATTTAGGTCTAAACTCGCCTTTAATCAGAATTCCCAAATTGTATAATGATCTCTCAAGACAGATAACTGAACTCAATATCTTCTGTAATAAACATAATTATTTCAAAAAATATATTACTAACCACTTTTTGTCTAGAGTTAGCTAACTTTTTGATTGTTATTCTTTTGTTATCTTATTTTTACTTATAAAAATTTAATTTTTGTTTATTTATAATTTCATACATACATTTAATTTGAACTCAAAATGTTTTAAAATTTATAGACTAGAATATTTGTTATTGTATAATTATAAGATTTTAATTTTAATCTTAAACTGTCACCAATTCGTCTGTGTGACTATTCACTCTGCGCAACGTATGTTATTTTTTGTTAGCTGTGGTTGCCTATAACTGGGTGAGCACGTGGTATGATATTTAGTATTAGTTAACTGTCCTTGTGTGTGTATCATCTGTTGGTAACACGAATAGAATAAAAAAAAAAAAAATTAAGATCGTCGGTCCATCTGGCAGGCGGTCGTCCCACGCTGCGCTTGCCAATACGGGGTCTCCACTCTAGAATCTTTCTGCCCCAACGCCCGTCCCATCTTCGCACTATGTGGCCTGCCCATTGAGACTTCTGCTTACTCATCCTATGGGCTATGTCGGAGACCTTGGTTCTTCTACGAATCTTTTCATTCCTAATTCGATCACGTAGAGAAACGCCGAGCATAGCTCTTTCCATAGCTCGTTGAGCAACTGTGAGTTTTTTGCTTTGCGCTAAAATAGCTTAAACATCAATACAACATATAGGCTATAATTTTTACACAACATATAGGTTATAATTTTTATATTCAGTCGCGCTCGAGTCGCTAAGCGGAGTGTGTGCGCATCTTTTACAATTACTACCGCGCAATTTTCCGTATTCTCACAACTTCGCCTGCGATACTTAATTAATGATTAGGAATAGCAATGGAGTGTCAAAAATGTAAAAAAGTGCTATCAAAAAAAGGATCGCATTTCACCTGCAGAGGACAATGCCAAGGAACATTCCATAAAGCGTGCGTTAAAGGACTTGCAGAAGATATAAAAGCGGGTAGACCGCGCTTATTCTGTAATAATTGTGAAGAAGATACTGATGTTGATACTGGTGATGAAGAGGAGGTTACTCCTTCAAAAACACTACAAGAGATCAACCAAAAGATTAATATTATACACGAGATAAAAAAGCAATTGGATACCATTACGAAAAGCTGTGAGTTTTTATCAGAAAAATATGAACAACTGCGCGCTGATCATATCGAAACAAAAGACAAATTAAACAAAGTCGAGAAGAGTATAGCTCATTTGACTAATAAATGTATATATCTCGAAAAATATAACATGGCCTTGGAACAAAAAATTAACGACCTTGAACACAATGCGCGAAAGAATAACCTTCAAATTGTAGGTTTGGAGCAACTACCGAATGAAAACATTATGCAATTAGTGAAATGCCTGGGAGACAATATAAAGGCTAACACCAAAGAAATAGAATGGGCGAGAAGAATTCCATCTCACAAGCAAGGCAAACCCTCCGTCATTCTGGTGGGTTTCCATTCCTACGGGACCACAGCAAGAGATTCCTGGCTGCAACAACGCCGCAAAGTATCACAGATTACCAGTGATACAATTACAGGCGGATCTTTACGTGACAAGGTCTACATAAATGAGGACCTCGCCAAAGATACGCGTGAGCTGTTGTGGAAGACCAAGACGGAGCTTCGTGGCATCTATAAATACATCTGGGTGTCAAATGGAAAAATACTAGTCAAAAAAGTGGATGGAGACAAACCGGTTCGAGTGAGAGTGTTAAGTGATATAAATGAACTCAAAAAGTGAAGTGCGTATTTCTAAGTGTCAAAGATAGTGCTTAAAATTTTTAATAAAATTCACGGATATCCAAGATGTCAGCATGATAACGGAATGTTGTAGTACCGTAAGCGTAAATAGTTTACAAACGTGGTTTTCGTTATTTAACGAGGTAAAAGATTTACACTTATTCCGTGTAAATATCAGATCAATAAAGAAAAACTTCGACGAACTATTGGCAATACTCAGTAACCACTTAGATAAGTTAAATGTCATAGTATTAACGGAGCCTAATATACATTTTAATTTGTTAAGTATGTATCAAATTCCCGGTTTTGATCAACACAGCTACACTCGTGAAGGTAGACGGGGTGGCGGGGTTCTAGTGTACACTCATTGCAACCTACGAGCTTGTGTGTGTATACCTGCTATTCAAATGCAGGCCGCAGAATGTGTTATGATCAAGGTGTGTATAAATAATACTGATGTGTTTATCATTTCATTGTATAGACCGCCAAGATATAACAACCAAAATAAAATTAAAATGTTCTTAGAGGAGTTACATACATTACTTATAGGTTTGCCTATGCATTGTAATGTGATAATTTGTGGAGATATTAATATAAACCTTTTAGATAAACAAACAAATTATGTGCAAGATTATTTGAATCTTCTGGCTAGTAATGGCTTTCTGCAATGTATAAAAGGAGTCACTCGACGTGAAATTGTAAGGCTTAGCGTTAGCGAGTCATGTATAGACCATATTTTTGCACGAATGCCGTTCATGTCTATTGATTCCGCCATAATAGAACACAAAATATCTGATCACTACTGTATTGCGATTGCAATGACTAATACAAACGGGCGTTTGGCTATCTTTGCGCCAGACGACGGCGCAGCGCGACCACGACCGAGTGCGCCCGCACTCAGTCCCCACCGCCGACACAGCCGTCGAGTATTAGACAATAACATGATCCAATCAAAGCTGCAAATTACTGATTTTAGTTTTTTATTGCATATGAAATGTCCTTATGAATTATATACGAACTTGCAATTAATATTTCAAACAATTTATGAATCCAGTTATAAAGTAATAGAATATAAAGAAAGTATGAGAAACAATAAGGGGTGGGTTAACAATCACATCAAGAATATGATAGAGGAAAGGGATAGATTATTCATCATATGGTCAAACGATAGCACAAATATGATAAAGAGGCTGGCGTATACCCGGTACAGGAATAAATGTACAAAACTTATAGCTAAAACAAAAAGCAATTATGATAAAAAATGTATTAGTGATTGTAAGGGCAATATTAGAAAGATATGGGAAAGAATCAACAGTTTGATAGGAAATATTAAACCTTCTCCAGATGAAGTAATTTTAAAATATATGAATAACATGTCAATACCTGATCTAACAGCTAAGTTCGCCTCTGAATTTATTAATGAGATTATAAAAATTAGACATAATTGTAATGATAAGTGGTTAGACAGGAATGAATATGTGAGTCAAGCTAGCGTGTCTGTGAGATGGAAGCCTGCTACTGCTGAAGACATTACACAAATCCTAAAAAACATGAGTAGCCGAAAATCTGCCGGCTCCGATCTCATACGCATGCGTGACTTGGTTTTGCTTAGTAAAGAAATCAGCCCAGTTATTGCCAAGCTTATTAATTTGTCAGTCTCTAGTGGAAAGTTTCCGCCAAAACTTAAGGATGCTGTGGTGCGTCCAATATACAAGAGGGGGGATCATAAACAATATTCAAATTACAGACCTATTACAATCCTATCTAGTATAGAAAAGATTGTTGAAAAATATATAGTAAACTTAATGAACAATTTTTTAACCAAGAATAACATATTGAATGATTGTCAACATGGTTTTCAACAAGGCAAAAGTACTAATACTTTGTTGTCGAAATTCACTGATGAAATTAACGGACACCTTAATGATAAGAAATTTGTTATAGCAATATTCTTTGATTTTAAGAAAGCGTTCGACACCCTTCAGCACGAGACCCTACTACAAGCCATGAGCGAGTGCGGGGTGAGAGGACCTCTGCACCACTGGTTTCGAGACTATCTTGACGAGCGTACACTAAGAGTAAAAATATGTGATATATACAGTGCCCCTCCGACTGAGGTCCCTTGCGGTGTAGCCCAGGGATCTGGGTGCGGGCCAGTCTGCTACTTGATGCATGTAAATAGTCTTCGTAATGTCATTAAGAACTGCTCAGTGTACATGTATGCAGACGACCTATGTGTGTTGCGAGCTGGGCGAGACACTGCTGAAGTTAGTCGGCTCGTGCAGGAGGATGTCGATCGCATTGTTAAATGGGCCCATGATAATGGTATCATATTAAATAATAATAAAACACAGTTACTCATGATAAAATCCCCTTACGCTTCTATGCCAGATTCGCCATGCAACGTCATAACCCATTCTTTGGAATGTTTTCATGATAACAATGCTAATTGTAATTGTAATATAATCCAAAAAACAAGTGTAGTGACTTATTTGGGCATGAAAGTTGACGAAAAGTTTGGTTGGACTGAACACATAGAATATATAGTAAATAAATTACGAATACTTTTATCCAAGTTTTACCAACTTCAATATAAAGTGCCAAAAAATGTGTTAAAAAATTTGTACATGGCTTTGGTTGAAAGTATTGTGGGCTATGCTTTGGACTGCTACGGTCTTACATTTAAAACACATATAGATAAAATAGAATCACTTCAAATAAGATTTCTTAAACTACTCGTAGATAACAAAACCAAAAGTAAATACAAAAGCAACTATAAAGAACTATTCAAAGTTTGTAAAATACTACCGGTTCGATTAAAACATAAATATCTATTAGCTGTCAACAACCATGGCAATTTGGAGCATAGAACTCATATTCACCACAATATATGCACAAGAGGTGTAACACAAGGAAAATTCCAGACTACAAGTATTAATAATTATTTTGGGGGGAGAACGCTTAGCCGTAGACTTCCACTGTTGTATAACGAAATGCCTTCTGAACTACGATTAGAAAATAATAAAAAGAGATTTGCGAATATGTATAAAAAATATCTTTTTGAAACTTACGACACCAACACCTAACAAATGGGATTTATGTAATTAAGCTTTCTTAGATTTTAAATACCTGCAATTGTTTATTATGAATTTGTATTCATGTTCGAGTGTGACATCCTTCCACAGTCAAACCGATTAATCGGTTTTGTGGAACCTAGCAATTGTAAACGTTTGTTCTATGTAATAAAGTTTTTATTATTATTATTATTATTATTATTTTAAAGATACTAGCTGTGTCCCGCGGTTTCACCCGCCGTTTATCACGAATTATCGCTTAACGTTCTTTCTACTTCTTCTTCTTCTTTAAGATATGACGTCACACTAATTTTAAGTGTATTTTGCCAGTGTCCAGTGAGATGGATAATCATGTTTGTATATATAAATTCAACTCCCCTATGAAGTTGATAACAACGATGATAATGAAATGATGATGTATCCCACCCTGGATAGTAAAGCGATGGACACTTTACATATCAATTACCACGGCCGTTTTGAGGGAAATCGAAAAGGCACGTTTTATCGCTTTGTTACAATTACCTTCACTCGTGCACATATAAGAACACAATGGTTAATATTCCACCAACATTACTTATTATTATTCGAAATAACACAAGTTTTGGAAATTGAAACAAATTGACGACAGCACTCTTCGACTTACCCCCCAAAAAAAAACCTTTCGGACTCGGCTCCTAAGAGTCGTAGAGCATTTGATGTTACATAAACTATACCCTTCCTCATAAATTGGGCTATTAAATTCAAAAAGAATTTTTCAAATCGTAGTTCCACAGATTCATCATCACCATCACCATCAATCGAAAGCCGTCCACTGCTGGACAAAGGCCTCCCCCCAAAGATCGGCGCGACGACCGGCTTCGTGCTGTCCGCAGCCAGCTTCTACCCGCGACCTGCACCAGGTCATCGGTTCACTTTGTGGGGTCTGCCCACTTCACGTCTTCCGGTAAGAGGTAACCACACGAGAACCTTTCTGCCCCAACGGCCGTCTGTTCTACGAGCGATGTTCCAGAGATTAGCGCGGCCATACAAAAAAATAGCTTTATCATATTACTATATTATAACAGCAGTAATAGCCTAGCGGTTACACCGTTGAACTGCAAAGTCAGAGGTCTCGGGTTCAAACCCAGGCACGCACCTCCGTCTTTTCGAAAACATGTGCGTATTAAAAATTATCACTTGGTTGGTGAAGGAAAACATCGTGAGGAAACCTGCATGCCTAAAGAGTTTCTCGAAGGTGTGTGAAGTTCGCCAACCCGCACTGAGCCAGCGTGGTGGACTATGGCCTAAACCCTCTCAATGTGAGAGGAGGCCCGTGCCCAACAGTGGGACAGTTTTTTAACAAGGCTATTATTATTATTATATTATATTACTGTAGATTACTACAAAATAATTTTATTTTAAACTTTTTAAGAACAAGTTTTTATACAGCTAGGCAATGCTGGTGCTATCTAAAACGACCCCTCCACATTGCGTCGATATCCTCAATGTTGAAGGTCGTGACCTCCAATAAGAACGATATTGCGGATTATGTTTCGCCAACCGGCTCGGATCTCAGCGGTCATCAAAAATTGTGGTGCATAGGGTAATCAAACGACTAATCAGCATAAAATATGTATACAAAATGTCGTGTCTATGCTGTTGTCCGTTGAGGAATTCCTTCGTCTGCAGCAAATCCTGGGTAAGGAATCAGGTCATGCTTACTTTTAAAATGCATTTTCATCAGAACTGAACCAACATATCAAATTTTAACTCCGTAGAATAAGAGGAACTTTTTCTAAACGTAATCCAACAAACTATATATCATCACGCCAGATCCCTTTGCGGGGCAGGCAGTAAGTACAGAGTTCCAACAGGTCATTTCTGGCTTTCTCCACTCTCATAGTTCGTCTTATACACGCTCGCCGGTTACAGAGACTCTTGACAAACTAACAAACATTAAAACCGCGGTTTTTTATTGATTATCTTTGCGTATATCTGTCTGTCTGTTTGTCTGTTACCTTTTCACTCTCATACCACTGAACAGATTTTGATCTAATTCGGCAAGGGCATAGACTTTATCCAGGGGAAGACATAGGCTACATTATGTCTCAAAAAATTGTGTGTGAAATATACGCCTGAAATAAAGCGAAGTTGCGGGTTCATGTAGTATATATCTGTATAAATGATAGGCTATATGTTATCTCTATCTACCTATGTCATCACGCAGGATCCCTTGCGGGGTTGGCAGAGAGCTCCCCCACTCTCATATTTCGTCTCATACACGCTCGCCGGTTACGGAGACTCTTGACTTGTGCTTCAGATAAGACTCGGTCTATTTGGTCATGGTAAGATAGTCTAGGTCTTCCCCGGTACCTTCATCCTTCCACTTTCACATTGTATAACAGTTATGTCATTCTTTCTTCTGAAATTCTTTCTATATGCCCGAACCAACGGAGCATACCCTATCTCACCTTTACTCCGATACTATCTATAAACTCTATTTGTTTTTGTAATAGTATAAATAAAGTAAATAGCACAAAATATTTAGGTGTCATGATTGACCAACGATTATCTTGGCATAATCATACTGAATTAGTTATGACTAGAGTCAGAAAACTAATATGGATTTTTAAAACGCTGAGACACATAGCTTCTAAGGACCTCTTAAAACAAATATATATATCATTAGTACAATCTGTAATTATTTATTGTATACCTGTCTGGGGTGGAGCCACAAAACTTAAATTTTTTGAATTAGAAAGAGCACAGCGATCGTTATTAAAAGTTATGTATTTTAAGCCATATAGATTTTCAACTGAAAATTCAATTTGTCAGTTACTAACGGTTAGAAAACTTTATATACTACAAGCTATTCTAAAACTTCATAAGTCCTCACCTTTCCATAAAAGTATTTTAAACAGAAGAAGAAAAGATATTGTGGCTCCAGTGATTTTGGTGAATACCACATTTACTAGGCGACAACAAAAAATACTATCGGCGTCCTTGTATAACCTCATTAATAAATACATCTACATACATCCCCTTACCTATCATGACTGTAAAACATCCCTTGTGGAATGGCTTAAGATTAAAAATTACGATGAAACCGAAAGACTCCTACAAAGAATCATATAACTCACACACATACACATAGGCATGCACGCACTCACTCACACACACACACACACACATACACACTCACACACACACACACATTTTAACTTAAGTTTAGAATTTAATTTAAATTTATCTTATTTTTGATTATGTTACCAATCATAGTATACAAGTACTGTATGTTATGGAAGAGCAGAGACTCCTAGCACAGGTACTACATACTTAAAAGGAGTCTCTAAATACGGCTAATTTGTAATATGATTTTAAGTTAAAGAATTTTTTTTTTTTTTTTTTTTTTTTTTTTTTTTTTTTTTTTTTTTTTTTTTATCTTTCATACCTACTCGCTTTCTAACTACGCTATCGCGAGTACGGTCCTAAGTTTCTTCAAAATCCTTGCAGTAGTTTTTGCGTCAAATATTAACAATCATCCACACATCCATCATCACAAACTTTCGCGTTTGTAATGTTAATAGCATTATAGACTAGCAAATACATACACAAATACACTTCAATAAAAAACATCACACACAAAAAATGCTGTTAAGATGCGCCAATGATATTAAACTGCTAAATTCTCGAATCAACTATGGAAAAAAATATATAATGTCTGACAGTGCAAAAATGTATAATATGTTACCAAAACAAATAAAAGAATCCAATTAGGTAGGTCCAACTTCGAGAAAGAGGTCAATCGTCGAATCTAGCTCGGTTGGGCGGCGTTCGGGAAGCTACGTAACATCTTCTCGTCCAAAATTCCGCAATGTCTCAAGACAAAAGTCTTTGACCAGTGTGTGTTGCCAGTGATGACTTACGGCACTGAGACATGGTCGCTTACGATGGGCCTCATAAGAAGGCTCAAGGTCATCCAAAGGGCGATGGAGAGAGCTATGCTCGGAGTTACCCTGCGGGATCGAATCAGAAACGAGGAGATCCGCAGGAGAACGAAGGTCACTGACATAGCACTCAAAATTGCTAAACTTAAGTGGCAGTGGGCGGGGCACATCGCTCGTAGAACTGACGGCCGTTGGGGCAGAAAGGTTCTCGAATGGCGACCACGTACCGGAAGACGTGGAGTGGGTAGGCCCCCTACAAGATGGACCGATGACCTGGTGAAGGTTGCGGATAGAAGTTGGATGCGTACAGCCTAAAGCCGGTCGTTGTGGCGGCCTTTAGGGGAGGCCTTTGTCCTGCAGTGGACGTCTTTCGGCTGAAGAAGAAGAAGAAGAAAGCAAATAAATGAAAATTTGAAAAAGTATTAAAATTAACATTGCAATACACTTTCATTACCTCAAATACATAACACATTCAGCTACGCTTGATCTTTGTAATTACAGATTTAACAAAGCTTGTTAACTGCCGAAGTATTCACATTTCACATACATTCACGGACGAATAGCGCAGTGGTTAAGAGCTTAAGCCACTCCGCCCACTGTGTCTAATAGTCGCGGGTTCGATTCCCGCACGGGACAAATCTATGTGTGACCCACAATTACTTGTTTCGGTCTGGGTATTTGTGTATGTGAATTTTCATGTTTGTAAACGCACCCACGTCACAGGAATAAATACTAAGGGCTACGTTTAAAAAAAAAGAAATAAACTTACCCTCTTTCAATATAAAATATTTTTTATCTTGCTTGCAAAGAACTTTTTATTTATTATATTTGTTACGCCGCTCGATATAAATGTTGTATTTGTATTACCTTGTATTCTCATGTAAGTGAATTAATTCTTAATGAGAAATAAAGTTTCTATAAACCGAATTTCCCGCGGCTTCGCACTCAATCGATAACATCACCACCTACCGTGTCTGATTATAGCTAACTATCCAAGTCACCTTATAAGTATTCAAAAAATCATCAAAATCGGTCAATCCGTTTAGTAGGACACGAATGATGAACACACGCAAAAAAAAAAAACAGCTAGTTTCTTCGGACCGTTCCTCTCGATGTCCTTACTTCACTCCTTTCGGCTACAGATACCGCACACAGAATCAAACAGCGACCTCGCTGGCGAGTTCGCGTATATGCCCTCCCCCATAGCGACAGCCCAGGCCGAGACTGTTCCTCTTTGAGGCGGCTTCGAGCGTGTGTGTGTGTGTTTGAGTGTTATACGCTGTCGGCCTTTACAGCTTTACCGGACTTAAGGGCGAGCGTGCAACCACTACGCTCGAGCCAGAAGAGCAAGGGGCGACATACTCGAGGGCGCCTCAATGAGGAACGGCCTCGGTTTGGACAGTCGCTACGGGGGGAGGGGGTGTAATTAGTGTACCGATCAGCGGGCTAGGGGATCTACGACTTCATCGTCGTCGTCCGTATCTGGAGCGGAAAGAAGCGATCTCATAGCATCGGGGGGATCGGTAAGAACATGTCGCGGCCGGCGGTAGCGGCAGGGGTCGGGTTCGTAGTCGCCGGCGGCTACGATTAGCGGATTCGCATGGGAAGAAGCGTTCGCGAAGTGTCGAGTTGTGGCCTTTTTAAAATAGGCGCGAATAGATTCGAGACCGAGTTCGGAGTGGGCGGCTTTGAGCTAGTTGCCCCCTTGCCCTTCCAACAAGAGCGTATTTGTTACTCCCCACTTGCCCGGTGTAATGGTTCCCCAGCCAACAGCGTAAATCTTGCACACACAATCAACACAAAAATTTTTGTAACTTTCAAGTTTATTATTGCCCTCCAGAATCCATCAAAAGTGATAATGAAGTTCAGACCCCACTCTGAGAGAAAATTGGAAAATACTCGCCGAGGAAATTCTAGAGTAACATGACATTTTGATGATTTGAATCAGCCGCCAAGACGAGCCAAGCGAAGCGCAAGGGCACTACTGCCTTTTCTCGAAGTGCTTCGACGTTTTTTTAACCCTCATAACTTGGGTTTGGATTATACCAGATAGACAAAATTCTCGGGATATGATGTCAATAGTGGACTCATTAAACATATAAAGTTTCAATTGCATAGCTCCTATACTTTAGATTTTATTGTTATCTAAAAAAACCCCGATTACATCACTGACTCACTGACCATCATCAAATTTCTTAGGGTACTTCCTAAAGTCCTAGAAAGCTGAAATTTTGTATGCAAGCTAGTATTAGTACACAAACCAAAAGAAAATTCTAAAGCTTGGAACTTTTACCCCCAAACCCCTTAAACTAGGGAATGGAAGTTTGTATGAGACTTCCGCAAATTTTGATGGTGGAGGTCTGAAAATTGATATAGGGACCCCATGTTATAAATAATAATGCACACACACCGTTACGCCCATATTCCCCAAGCGGGGGTGACAGAGGTGTACTGAGTACACCCTCGTTTCGCCGACGATGTTAGGTCCCATGTAATAGGGCGAGCCTATTGCCATATACCGGGCACAATTCCAGACTCCGGACTTATACTGGGAATTTTTCGTTAGAGAAACTACATTTGTCCGACCTAAGATTTGAACCCAGGACCTAGTGATCACAAAGCGATGTGCTTTACCACTAGACCAACGAGACAGTAAATAAATAATAATAAAATACAAATTTCAGGAGATTTAGTAAATCACCTCCCATCCTTTAAATTAGGGAATGGAATTAAGCTCGCGCAAAACGCCTAATGTGTAGGTACCCGCTGTAATTAATGATGCTAAATTATATACAGTATACCAACGAAGAAAAAAAGGCAAAGACAGAGAGTAGGCTATAAAAAATGGCACCACTAATGTGCAAGAAATACACCTCAAAAACAGAAAGAAAAAATGAACAAAATAAAAAAATATTGTCATAAGCAACTTACCAAAAAAAGGGAAATCCCACCAAAAGCATTTTCATGTAAAATGTTGCCAAGACGAGACCAGACCGCACTGTCAAAAAGTTATCAGATCTTATGTAGAGCCAAGCTTCTAAGTCTACACGCCCTAACTCTACAAGCCCTAGCTTCACAAACTCTACACCTTAGTCAAAATATATGGATTAACCGTTGACAGTGTTTGTCTCCAGTTTGAACGTTAGAACATTACTATCTGACACCCGTAGAATAGAACTGGACTATGCCATAAGGAAACTAAATTGGGATATAATAGGCATTTGCGAAACAAGAAAATACGAGGAAAAAATAATCGAATACCCAGAATTCATATTATACCATACCAAAGGAAGAAATGGAGTTGGATTCCTAGTAAAGAAACTTTGGAAAGCATATATCATAGCCTTCACTAGCTTTTCGTATAGAATAGCCACATTAGAAATAAAAATAAACAACCACCCCTGGGCTATAGTTATGGCCTATGCGCCGACTGAAATGTGCAGTGATGACGAATTAGACAAATTCTATAAAATACTAGAAACTGCTCTCGAAGGTATAGATGCGAAGCGAGTTTTGTTATTGGGAGACTTTAACGCCCAGATCGGTGAAAGACAACCAGGAGAAGAGGCTTTATTAGGACACTACGCACATGGCAAAAGATCGGATCATGGGCAAAAATTAGTAGAGTTCGCTAGAGAAAACAATTATATATTTATAAACAGTATGTTTAAACAAAACTCAAACAACAAATGGACTTGGCAATCACCGAATGGTATATACCGAAGTGAAATTGATTATGTACTCTCAAATAAACTACAGGGTATCTGTAACTTCGACATAATAAAGAACTTAAACTTTAATACCGACCACAGAATGATAAGGTGCAAAATAAAATTAAATATAGACAAAAAGAGATGTTATACAAAACCTATACCTATGAGAGACTTGCCAACTTTAACAATAGAAGAGCAGGTGCACTGGGAACAACAATTTATAACCTCTATAAATAGTTCAGAGCACATACAAACAAAATATAATAGCTTTGAAATAGAAATGACTCGCCTATTAAACCAACTACCAACCGTGGCAAAAAAAGAAAGAGACATAATAAACTCACACATACGACAACTACTAGAAAAAAGGAAAGAATTGTACAAAAAACGAGAAGTAAAAACATAAGGGATAGAATCACAAAAATAAGTAAGGAAATAAACAGAGAAATAACTAAAACTAAGAAAAAACAGAGGCAAAATACTTTCGAAAAATATATAGGGAAAATGGGAGCTATTAAAAAGGCCCACAAAGAATTACAGACTTCAACTGAATGGACCACAAATCTAGTAGCAAAGTCCGGAAGAACGATCTATAATCGTAGAAATATAATAAAAGAAGCCACTAGTTTCTATCAACAACTCTACTCGTCCAAAGAAATATCGAACTGGGAACAGTATGTCGAAAATGCGAACTCGGAAGAAAATCTGCCCGAAATATTAATATCAGAGATAGAAGTTTCGATCAATACACAAAAAAGGGACAAGACGCCTGGGGAAGATAACATAACAAACGAAGTGCTCAAGTTCATACGACAGTCACTACAACGCCCTCTACAAGGTCTGTTTAATAAAATTTTGCAAAACCGAGAAACCCCACAACAATGGTCAAAATCTTCTACCATTCTACTGTACATAAAAGGAAATCGAGGTGACCTGGGCAATTACAGACCAATAAGCCTTATGTCCAATATATATAAGATATTCTCAAAAATTATACTAAGAAGATTAGCAAAAATCTTAGATGAAAACCAACCGAAGGAACAAGCGGGCTTCCGCAAAAACTTTTCAACTATAGACCAAATTCAAACAGTTACACAAATAATTGAAAAAAGTTGAGAATACAATAAGACCATCTATCTATGCTTCATTGACTATACAAAAGCTTTCGAATCCTTAGAATTTAACGCTATCTGGGAAGCATTACTACAACAGGGAATAGACAGTAAATATGTAGAGCTACTATACAGCATTTTTTCAAAAAGTGTAGCTAAAATAAAATTAGAAAAGGAAGGGCCACAATTTCCAATAATGAAAGGTGTCAGGCAGGGAGATCCACTTTCACCCAAAATATTTTCAGCGGTATTGGAAATGGTTTTCAGGAATTTGGATTGGGAAGACAAAGGTCTAAAAATAAACGGCGAATACCTCAGTCACCTACGATTTGCCGACGATATTGTAGTGTTTGCTGAGAACCCCGCAGAGTTAGAGAACACACTGAATGAATTGACCAGCGAAAGCAAGAAGGTCCGCTTATCATTGAATGCCTCAAAGACCAAAATACTAACAAATGGTGAATTGTACAATATAAATGTAGATGGTCAATCCATAGAATATGTCAAAGAATATATTTATCTGGGCCAACTAATCTCATTTGAACATCTTACAGAAAGGGAAATTAATAGAAGAATAGCTATTGCATGGAAAAATACTTCCAGTTTGGAATTCCCATGTTGCTTAAATAAATATGTTCGTTGACAACGCCACCTTGCATATATCGCTAACAACCTCAAGTAAGATAGACAAATAGTGAGCTAAAAAGTAAACTATTGTCTACTAGATGGCGTAAGCAATTTAAACTACATAGCCTAAAAGATTAAGATAAATCTTTATCACTAAGATTGTAATCAGAGTTGCTAATTATTTTATTTCATATACATTAAATTTATTGCGTAAATAATTGAGTCTAGTTTTTTTTCAGTTACTCTGTATATTTTAAATTGCCGCGTAATTTTCGGAGGTGTAGTTATCAAGGCGTACTTATCATGTGCTAATGCCAAATGTGGCGCTACCAATAGCTCTTTTAGCTTTATCAACATGATACAACCTACCCGTATATGGTTAGGTCAAAAGATAAATTAAGCTTCATATGTAAGTCCTTCTTGAAGGAATAATTATCTTAAATACCAAATAATGAGTCATTGTTATGACTACTCGTCGATAGATGTCTATAGCAAAAAGTGACTCATGATTGTGATCGGATATTTTAACACTCGAATTATTTTGTTCGTGACTATGAAATAAAATCATTTAACCTCTCAAGCTATACAAATATCTTGAAATAACTTTATGATGAAACTTAGCTACTATTTAATGTAAAGATTTATTGAAAAGATTTTAAAACAATCGTAATATCTTTATCATAAGTATTCGAACATTGGAACGCAGTCAGCTGCTTGATAGCAATGTAAAAAAAAATTCCTGCATCGATGGGAATAATTTATGAGTAATGCTTGCGTAGTTTATGACGTTGTTAAAATTTGTTTGATAAATGTTAGTGTTTCGTAGTATTTATGACGCCTGAAGGTATATAGACACTATATAGTAAAAATACTTATTTCAGCTGGGTATTTTGGTCTCCATAAGACAGATTGTGAATCTCAGGAACGAAACTTTCTTAATCATGATTCCTGGTTTCTTGTGAGGTTGGAGGAATAAACTGGCTTAGCACCAATATCGTGACTATACTAGTATACTATATTAGGTACATTCAACAGTTTATATAGCGTAATATAATTTTTATTCCTGTTTTATCCGACATTTAAAAGCGACTTGACGGTTGACAGGCTAATATAATTTAATAGTGTGGTTGGTATTATTTACAAAAAAAAATCTTTTTCTATCTATCTATCTATCTATCTATAACCTCACGCCAGATCCCTTGCGGGGTAGGCAGAGAGTACAGAGTTCCAACAGGTTCTTTCCTTACATACCTCTCTGGCTTCCTCGACTCTCATAGTTCGTCTCATACACGCTCGCCGGTTACGGAGACTCTTGACTTTTCCATCAGATAAGACTCGGTTTATTTGGTCGTGGTAAGATAGTCTAGGTCTTCCCCGGTACCTGCATCCTTCCACTTTCACATTGTATATCTGTTTTGTCATTCTTTCCTCTGGCATTCTTTCTATATGCCCGAACCAACGGAGCATGCCCTTTCTCATCTTTACACCGATACTATCTTTCATACCTACTCGCTGTCTTACTATGCTGTTGCTAATGCGGTCGGTCAGCTTCACTCCGCACATCTTCCGCAGAGCTCGCATTTCTACCGCATTTATCCTACTTTCATTCTCCTTCTTACATACCCAGCTCTCGCTACCATATAACAGCGTTGGGACAAGAACTCCGTTATGTATGGCCAGCTGCGCCTTATGGCTTAAGTGCCGGCTCCCGAGTAGCTTTCCCATCGCACCATTCACTCTGTTTCCTGCACTCACTCTTCTCTCTATGTCAGCGGTGTATTTCCCATCCTTACTGAAGGCGCATCCAAGATATACAAACTCATTCACTTGCTCCAGCACATCGTTACCAACCACAATCCTTACATTCGTTCTGGTTTCTTCCCTTTCAAAAACCATAATCTTGGTTTTCTTCACATTCAAGTGTAAGCCATTGATCATGCAGTCGTCTTTCATAACTGTGACTAGTGTTTGCAGATCAGTGGCTGTTGGCGCTATTAAAACCGCGTCATCTGCATAAAGTAGATGGTTTACCACTAAGTCACCCATTTGTACACCTTCATTCATCGCTTTCAGTCTTCGAAGACTTTTGTATATCTTTTGTATTGTAGATATATTATAAACAGTCTAGCGGACAACACGCAACCCTGCTTGACGCCGATTTTAACGTCAAACCAGGGTGACCTGTTACCACCCACCCGTACGCATGCCTTGCAGTCCACATAAGTGGACTGGACGGCTCGCAACAGAGTGCCATCTATACCATACTCTGGCAAAATGTCCCAAAGTCTCTTTCGCACAACTCTGTCAAATGCCTTCTCCAGATCTACAAAACCGCAGAAAACCTTCCGGCCCACTGCCAGATGCTTCTCTACGATGTTGCGGAGTGAGAAGACTTGATCCGAACATCCTCTTCCAGACCTGAAACCCCCTTGTGCCTCGCACAACATTCCATCGGACTTCACGCGCATTCTCCGTTCAATAATTTTACCGTACACCTTGGCTGCCAAGCTGATCAAACTGATGGCTCTGTAATTGGCGCAGTCATATTGTGAACCCTTGCCTTTATACAAGGGTACTATGACTGCGCGGCGCCAATCTGTAGGGACTCTACTGGTCCTCCAGCAAAGGTTTGCAAGGGCCCGGAAAGCGTCCCGGACGCAAGTTCCACCATATTTGATCATCTCGGCAGATATCATGTCTACTCCCGCAGCTTTACCGTTTTTCATACTTCCTATCGCCCATTCAACTTCTTCCATAGTGATGTCCTCCGTTGATTCTGGTGCCGCAATCTCGCCTTTAGGCACGTCTGCGGCATCAGCATCCGGGTCATCTCCATACATTTCTCCAAAATATTCACTCCACCGGTTTAGCACAGCTTGTGTGTCTGCAAGAATGTCACCATCTTTAGATTTTATCCTTTCCATTCTGGAGCCTGACGAATCACCTCGAGCCTTTCTCACCTTGCTCCAAAAGAGTTTGGTGTTGTTCTCGAAGTTCTTCGAGAACAAAAATCTTTTTCAGCCGTTGATTTTACCTTCCAAGTAATTTGCATAGCCAAGTTATGATATATTAGTCCTTGTGGCGTAGACAGAGAGTACAGAGTTCCAACAGATTCTTTCCTTACAGATCTTTTTGGCTTTCTCCACTTCAATATTTCATTAAATGCTAAGTTATATTTCTTCTATATCATCACGCCAGATCCCTTGCGGGGTAGGCAGAGAGTATAGAGTCCAACCGGTTCTTTCCTTGCATACCTCTCTGGCTTCCTCCCCTCTCATAATTCGTCTCATACACGCTCACAATTTAATTTTATATATCACGCCAGATCTCTTGCGGGGTAGGCAGAGAGTAATATAAAATTAAAGTGCCAAGCGAACTCTTTCTTCCTTATGCTTGTCCTATATTTGTTACATTATAAATTTTTTAGGTAGGAAAAAGTGTATTTAATCTATAAAAATATCCTAAAATCAATTAAATCTGTACATTCGGACTCTGTATAATGGCTACCCCTGTTACATGAAGACCTTACATCGGCGCCGATAAAGGGGTCTTCCATCCCCCTCAGGGAATAAAGGCGTGATATATATTTTTACTTAAGTATTTTCAGTAGCTGATACGAGGTGATTAACATTACTTACAACTAATTAAGAATAATAACACTGAAATAATTTTTTTAGTTAAAAGCATTCATAAGTCGTTAATCGTAATAGATTGTTCAATTTCAGTGCTTGCTAGAAACCTATGGCTGTGGCCAAAACTTCGGCTCATTTTGGTCGAAACTGAAAATATGGCCGAAAGGGGTATCTTTGTGCGAAGGTGGCCCAAGCATAAGCCGAAGTTTCGATCGAAAATTAGTAATAGTTGAGCCGTTTAAAATCAGGACGAAATTATTCCGCATGCACACATACACACACACACACACACACACACACTTGTTAAACAACTACCTGAATTTATAGTGTACTCTGCGTAAACAACGGTAGGTATATAATTATATGGATTTTCCTTAACATTATTTTGTTATAATTAAATTGTATACGCTAAAGCATTAATGGGTGATATTTATTTGTATGTTACCGTCATGTCTATATTCCCCAAGCGGGGGTGGCAGAGGTGTACTGGTTACACCTACTTTTCACCTATGATCTTAGGTCCCATGTCCCATAGAGGGTAAGCCTATTGCCATATACCGGGCACTATTCCAAACTCCGGACTCACATTGGGAATCTTTCGTCAGAAAAACTACATTTTTCCGACGTAGGATTTGAACCCAGGACCTCGTGATCATAAAGCAATGCGCTTTGCCACTTGATCAATGAGGCAGTTTTTTTTTATTTATTCGTATATTATTTTACGGGACGAAATTTATAGAAATGTTTGGAAATTACTTTCTTTGTTGGTGGTAATTTTTCTTATTACACTAGGCAACATTAGAAGTGCCATGCCTCGCCTCCCTCGCTCGCCACCGTGCGAAGTTACGAACAACTGTTTGTGTAAACTCTCTGTCAAGTGCTTTGTGTTTCAAAATACTTACGTTACAGTAAAAATAACAATCAAAACGTTCCACTTTCGCAATGAATAAGAACTAGTTAGTGCGTTATAACTTCCTGTTCTACAGTGATTAATAAAAACATAGTTACGTGTTCCATGTTGTACCAGACAGTTGGGTCTGTTTAGTGTTTACAAGTTTATCGCACGATATAAACAAAAAAAAAATACTAACAAAAAAAGTGTACCAGTGCTCCTGTGATGAGTTATTTAAAATTAATAATGCGTTAAATATAAAATCAGTTATGTATCGATAACAAAAATGCTTTTGATCATGTCGAAAATATGATATCGTCTCCGAAAAACAGAGTACAAGAAATTAAGAGCAGATTCGAAAATTTAAATAGCGAGAACGCAAACGCACCTGTAATAAAAAAAGTGGAACGTCACCTGAACAAATATAGCGAATTGGTTTCAGGGAAAATTGCAAAGGAAAATAATTTTATTAATAATCATAAATATGAATTATCGGCGAACAAGGATAAAATCGGGAATGAGTCAGATACCAGTGAGGAGTGCGAACCGAAGCCGAATACCAGTTATTTGTACAGTAAAAATGATTTTAAAATCAGTGTGAATGATTCAAAAATCAGTTTGTCTCGTCAAACCAGTGATCCGGGTAAAAAGTTGCATAGAAGTCATGCGTTTCGGTGTGATAAGAGCCAGAAAATAGTACACAGCCCTAAAAGGCACGGTAGCTGCAACGGTAGGTCTGAAACCAGTGATTTTTCATTGATAATGGAGCGAAAACTCAGCAATGAACGTAGAAAAATGTTGGGGAACTTCTTGGAAGAACAGATGAGGAGAGAGAAATTTGTTCCAAAGACAAGTGCAGTGGAAATTGTCGGACAGGTATGTGAAATAAAGACTGACTCAATACCAGACTCAGATGTTCCCAAACATATATTGGACCAGTATGCTACTGTAAATAAACCCAAAAGAAAAGAAACAGAAAAACATGAAGCTATGACGGACAGCGGAGTCTGTTCTGAAACTGAAAATACGGAAGAAGATAAAAATGGCCGCCTCAAAAGACTCCTATCCCAGTTTGAGAAGCCACCAGACAAAACAAACCTCAATTCAATGGACGAATTGTGCGATTCTAGTGAAACAATACGTTTGGAACGTAAAAATCCACATTTAATACTAACAGACACATTAAAAAAGGCTCTAAAACAGCCTTTACCACCTGGACCACCACCACAAAAACCACCCAGAACATTTGTAAAGATCCCAGAAAATATAGAAAAGAAAGAAACAAAACGAAAACTGGAGAAATTAGAACAAGTGTTACAAAAACGTAAAGAAAATGAAATTACCAACCAACCGACAGAGACAACATCGAAAAAACCAAAAGAAATACATTATTTGTGTACAGAAATTCTTGATATTACAAACAGAACTCTGTTACCGGGACAAAATAACGATCCAATATCACGGTGTTTGAATTCTTTGAGTTGTGCCATTACGAATAACTCTATTTCCAGTTTGCCATATACAAGAATGATGTCTGAACCAAATTCAACTAGAAATTCTGTCAAAATGTGTTGTTCATGCAGTACTGATAGCTTAGATGTAAGACGGAACAACGAAAAATGTCCAAAATGTCAGCATAATGATGAAAAAGATGGCAGATTTAAATGTCATTTAAATTGTATGTGTAATGTTGGTAGATCGGAGTTTTATGTGAAAAATGAAAATATATATGACGAACCGTGCACGGATAGTGATTATTTAGTTGGTAATAAGTATGTTGGTAGGAGAAATAAGTATGGGACATTGAATAACTTGAAGACTAGCAAGAGTTTGGAGAATTTAAGCCGGACCAGTATGACTGAGGTGAGTTTTTCTTTGTTTTCATTTATTTATCTAAGATCCTAACAGAAATCACATCTTTAATATTTGAAGTAAAATATGTGGGTGTCATTTGAGTATTCTTTCTATTAAAGGGGACAAAAAAAGGTAGGGGTCATTTAAAGATTATAATCGAAGTGTTTTCAGGTTGTTCCCGATCTTCCAATATTTCATTCTTAACAATTCCATGATTTAATATTTTTAATTCCCACCAATATCCAAGAAATACAGCATAGTCTACATGAACAGGGAGAGAAGGTGCAATGTCGATAACTAGATGCAAAATTACTAAGTGTATTTGGATTAAGTAGCTATTTTTCATACTTTTCTTTATTTTTATGATAATCACCATTAGTATACATGGATTTGTTGGCTTTGTAATTGTTTTAATAAATACACATAAACTTTGTTGTTAAAAATACCCCTCTTAAAAGATTACTACTTTATAAAAATGTATTTTGCTGACTGAGTTACCATACCCTAAAATTGATAAATGGACACATCTGGGAAAAAATATACTGTTGTGGAAGACACACGAACGACGAACCAAGCATATGAAATATTATTTTTTCGATAACAATGGGTTTTGTAAGTCTGTAAACAACCCAGATTTTCAAGTCATTGAAATTTGAATATAAAACGTATTTTTAATAAGAACAAATTATATATATATATATATATACATTAAATGCCACATATTTTTCTATTCTATAATTTAATTAACCAAGCCAACTATGGCTGATGTGTGTGTGAATGATCTATTCTGTTGGCCGCGGGGCCTTTACAGTTTCATTTAAAATACCTTGAAAGAGAATTTTTTTTTGGAAACCTAAATTGTTACCCCTCTACCAATTTCCCCTTGGATATTATAGGCGTGACGGCGTTTTATAATGAAATCAAAAAAATGAGATTCGTTTATGTAACCATTTAGATTCTTCCCCTTCAAAAAGGTGAAGAATCCAGATACAATCTTCATCATCATCGTCATCAGCATATAGCACTGCATTGCTGGACATAGCCTTCTCCACTTGCACGCCACTGGGTACGATCCTCGGCTACTCTCATCCAATTCCTGACGGAAGATCGGAGATATTACTCCATCTAGCCTAAAGGCGTCTTGCATTACGTTTGCCAGTCCATGGTCCGTGGTCATTCTTACTATGACCAAACAGACCGTGTCTTTTCGCGCCTCCGTAAGCGGCGAGCGTGTATGAGACGGACTTAGTGGAAATCAGAGGTTTTTAAGGAAAGAACCTATTGGAATTCTACTCTCTGCCTACCCCGCAAAGGATAGGGCGTGATGGAGCCTGATGACGTCCTGTATTACTCTTGCTAGTCCATGGTCCGTGGTCATTCTTACCGTGACCAAATATACCGTGTCTTATCTGAATTCTAAGTCATGAGTCTCCGTGATCGGCGAGCTTCTCTGAGACGAACTATGAGAGTGGAAGCCAAAGAGGTCTGTAATAAAAGAGCCTGTTGGAACACTGTACTCTCTGCCTACCCCGCAAGGGATCTGGCGTGATGATATAGATAGAAACTATTATTACAAAATCCGTCAGTGACTCAGAAAGGGTGCAATGTCCTTAAACGGATAAATTCGTAATGTTTACCTACATGTCTGTACGCTTATCTCGTATACTAAATTGCTGGCCTAGTTTTGGTGCAATTTAATCGCTGGATTTGCGTTTTCAATCTTCATTTATAGCGGTATCAGTATTGGTGATAATATCACGGCCTGCTTTCGTTTAGATTGGTAGGCAGAGGTATATATATATTTAGCTATAATTTGAGGGACATTTTTGGTTCTAATGTAGGGAGAGAGTCTGCCGCCATTTTTTGCGCACATTATTACACAAACATCATTCATCTTCATTGAATAGCCACGTACAGTAGTCTCACTAATCCGGCACATCACTAGTTCGGCCAATAATTCTGCACTAGTGTTCAACTTAGTCTTCGGTTTCGGCGTCGGTCTTTTGGTCGAAGTTTTCTAGAAAGCACCAAAACTAAATGATCTATTATAATTCACGACTTACGAATTCGCGGTGGAAGACGGTCGAATATTTGTGTGTGCGGGTGTGAATGATCTACACTGTTGTCCTCGGGGCCATTACAGCTTCACCGGATAAGGGGGCGAGTGTGCACCCACTACGCTCGAGCCAGAAGGGCAAGGGGGCAACTTGCACAAGGGCGCCTCATGGAGGAACGGCCTCGGTTTGGGCAGTAGCTATGGGGGCCCTCCCCATGTACTAGGTGTCTCGCCGTCGAGCTCTGCACCGGTCGGTGGGCAAGTGATTCTTCGAGCTCGCCGGCGAGTTCGGTGTCTGTGTGCGGTATCTGTACCCAAAACAAGGGATGTAAGGGCTTTAAGAAGGGTTGGTCAAAACATGCCGCGGACGGTGGAAGCGGCTGATAGGAGTTAGTAGCGTAGTCGACGGCGGCTACGATTAGCGGATTCCTATGATTAAACGCGTTGGCGAAATATCGGGTTGTCGCTTTTTTAATAAAGTCGCGAATAGGTTCAAGACCGAGATCGGAATGGAGGATGCTCGAATAAAAAAATATATTCCCTTTGCGAAATGCTTTATTTTATTTATTATAAACAATCCAATAATCTGAACATCCCAATAATCCGGCACCCCCTAGTTTTTAATAGTGCCGGATTAGTGAGATTAAGTCTTTCAACAATGCGACCCACTATCAAAATTTTATGTCAGAGTGGAGAAGCCATTGTTTAGGCTCCGTTGTCAGCTGATGTAGTCCCTCGAACCCGCCGCTTAATGTCCTAGTGGGGCAGTCCTCCATGACGTGCTCGATAGTCTGCACTGAGTCTCCACAGGCACAACGTGTGCCAGATCTGTGCAGAACATAACTAAACAAAAAAAGAAGATTTCACATCTATCAGCTCTTTATCTATGCCATATCAAGAAATCAAATACCTACTGGTCCATATAGGAAGGTCGTGGGTCCGTCACGCGTCGCTGACTGAGAACTGCGTACCCTCTGCGTGGCCAAGTGTGGCGATACGTGAATCAACCAGTGACCACTTCCTGTTAAATATTGTATGTCTCCGTCTTGTATTTACAAGAATAAAATGCGTAAGTGGAAGGATGTAGGTACCGGGTAAAATCTAGGCATATAGTCTAGTCTAGTTTCCATAAAGAAAGATTAAATTAAAATTTTTAAACCACCGACTCATCATCAGACCCTGATCACCATATATCTATCTATCTATAACCTATTCATTGAGACCATTCTAATGAACCCAAACACGATAGCTCTGCTGTAAGTTGGTGAGGAGTTGGGTATCCTGCTGTTTCCAGATGAGGCTGCAGCATCAGGTCGAGGTGACCATGTTTTGTAATACCATTTGTTCATGTGAAAACCCCTTCGATAGCTCAGTTGCTGGTCCTGAGTTTTCTATCGGTTAGATTTGGGAGTCCAGGCACCGCAATCCCCAAATACAAGGTGAACCACTCACCTTGACTCGTCTCCCGAAGGTAGCTCCGCCGTGCACGGCTGCCTGGTTGTTTCAATCCTTTTATATTGATGTCTTTAGCATACCACCTTATTGTCCGAAATCTCACAAGTTGTTTTGCACAAATAAACCGACGAATAATGTAGTAATTTAAATATTTCCGGTAATCGATCAACACCCTTGCACCCGAATTCAATGTTGTAGTTTTCCAACTACCCTCATATTCCGAGTCGCAGTTTTTGCGGTCCACCCACATAATTGGTGAATCACAATGCCCGAACATCCCCCCGCCTAACCAAGACCCGTCTTGGTTCCTAATTATCTATGGGTAACCTACACAATTTAGAAATGGGCCTCATCAGGACACCGTTTTGAGTTTTCACTTCTGCAACCCGTACAACCCCGTCTTTACCTGGTAAAAGTTTGACTAACCGTCCGCGTTTCCAATGTAAAGGAGCTAAATTTTTTTTTTTAATCAAAACCAAGTCATTGAGTTTAGGAGGTTCCGTCTGTGAGGTCCATTTGAACCGCTGTTGAAGAGTGTGTAGGTATTCATTTTTCCACCGAGACCAAAAGTGTTGAGACATCTTTTGAATTTGTTGAAACCGAGACAGCCGGTGCACACTGACATCGGTGTAAGGGTATTCAGGGAGAGCCACCAGTGGTTGTCCAATCAAAAGGTGCCCCGGAGTTAATACATCCAGATCCGCCGGATCCGTACTAAGCGGATATAACGGGCGAGAGTTCATGACGGCCTCCACCTTGGTGAAGAACGTGGTGAGCCCTTCGAACGTTAAACGTGCTTCGCCGAGCACACGCTTGACGTGTGTTTTTGCAGATTTAACCGCCGCCTCAAATAAACCGCCGTGGTTTGGACTCGAGGGCGCATTAAATAGCCATTTAATGTGATTCTTCGTCAAGTTCCGTTCAATTTCAGATTGGTTGTCCCGCAAGAAAACATACAATTCTTTTAAATATTTATCCGTGCCCGTATAATTTGTGCCACAATCCGACCGCACTAGTGAGGGTAGTCCTCGACGAGAAAGAAATCGCGTAAACGCCGCTATAAAGGCTTCAACCGATAGTTGACTGACTACTTCCAAATGAACACATTTAGTACTTAAACATACGAAAATGCACAAAAAACATTTTTCTATCTTCGCGTTCCGTAGCGAGCTAGATTTAATATAAAATGGTCCGGCAAAGTCCGTACCGACTCCGAGAAACGGACGAACACCCTGTACACGATCTGCGGGCAGATCCGCCATGAAGGGTTGGACAGGTCGCGCCCGGGACCGGTAGCACTGTACGCATTTAAAGGTGATATGACGCGTCACGCGTCGAGCCGAAACAATCCAATAGGTCCGAGATAAAATGGCCGAAAGTGTATTTGCACCGACGTGACAAAATATTTTATGATAATGAGTTACCAATAGTTCCGTGAAGCGACCTTTGCCCGGTAGTAAAACAGGATGCCGCGCAGCGTACGGCAGCTCCGACGCACCTATTCTGCCGCCGACACGAAGCAACTGATCGTTATCAATGAATAAATTCAACCGCCGAAGTGAGCCCTTAATTGATTTCTTTGACTGAAGGGCCGAAATTTATTCGTGAAAATATGTATTTTGTACAATTCGCATTAAATGTATGGTCGCGTTTCTACGTTCCGCAACTGAGAGATTACCGCCGAGTTTACATGTATTTTTACAATTATTAGCGAACCGTAGTGTGTACGCCGTTACATTTATTAATTTATCGTACGAACTGTACCGATCCAATAAATCGAATTCTGAATCGACGGTATTAAGGTTAACAACTTTAGCTTTCATGCCCGGTAACATGTCCGCCGGAAAGTCCGAGCACTCGCCGGGCCACCGGGCCGGGGGGTCCCGCAACCAGCGCTGCCCCCACCACAGCGGGTGCTGCAGCAGCTCGTCGGCTGTCGCGCCGCGCGACGCCACGTCCGCGCAGTTCATCTCGCCGGGGACATGTCTCCATAAAATATCTACTTTAGATGAAATAATTTGAGATACCCGATTTCCTTCAAACACTTGTAATTTATGTGGTGATGTTTTTAGCCACGCCAATACAATGGTACTATCACACCAACACACGACATCATCAATCGCAATGTCACTCTGCAGGGAGGGGACTATGTGGTTGATAAGCGTAGTCAATAGGGTCGCACCACTCAGCTCTAACTTAGGGATGGTCCGCTTTGTGTTTAATGGTGCCACCCGAGACTTAGCCATAAGCAACCGCATAAAGACATTACCGGCCTCATCCACCGACCGCAAATATACGACCGCAGAAAATCCTACCGATGATCCGTCACAAAACCCATGAACCGAATAACTGCTATTTTTATCCGGTTTCAGACATCTAGGTATTGTAATCTTTTGTAGATTAGGCAAATCCGAAACGATATCGCGCCACGCTCGCACTATATCCTGCGGCGCGGGAGCGTCCCAGTCTACCTTCCGTGAATTATCACCAGTGCTAAGCAATCGTTGTAGTAATAATTTAATTTTGAAAACAACCGGACACACCCATCCGAGAGGGTCGTAAAGGCGAGCCGTCAATGATAAAATACTGCGCCGAGTGACAGTAGTGTCCGTTGGTAGATTCAACTTATACGAAAAACTGTCTGACCTTGGGTTCCACTGTATACCTAAAACCTTCATAAATTCCGATCCGTCGGTATCCATGTTAAATGACTGAGCCGTCTCCAAATGATCCGCCGGCAAGTCGTCCAACAGTTCCGGTGCGTTCGACGACCACTTCCTGAGCTCGTAGCCCGCCGTGTGCATGAGCGCCACGAGCTCGTCCTTCAGATGCCGCGCGTCGCGCAGCGTGTCCGCGCCGCCGTTCAGATCGTCCACGTAACTGTTGTGACGCAGCAGCCGGGCCGCCCGCGGGAACCGGTGCTCCTCGTCACTCGCCAACTGATGTAAACACCGTATAGCGACGAATGGACTGGACTTTAACCCGTATGTGTTTGTGGTCAGCTCATAAACTACCAACGGTTCATCGGGTGACGAGCGCCAATATATTAATTGGTATTTCCGATCGTCCGGATGTATCCAGGTTTGCCGGAACATCATTTTCACATCCGTAGTGAACACAAACAGAGGCAACCGAAAATTAATTATAATTTGTGTGATGTCATTTTGAAGTCGTTCACCCGTGAACAAACAATCGTTGATGGACGCACCGGTGCTGGTGGGTACACTTCCGTCGAAAACTACCCGAATTTTTCCGACGTCGCCTAATTTTTTAAAAACACCGTGATGCGCAAGAAAATAATGTTCCTGTCCTGACGAAACATCAAATTTGGAAACCGTCATATGACCGAGTCTTAAATATTCCGACATAAATTCCACATATTTTTTTTTAAATTCTGGTAGCCGTTTCATTTTTCGTTCTAAGGCCGTAAATCGACGCAGGGCCGTCTCCTTAGATTCTCCCAACCGCTGTCGATCTGGCAACAGTGGTAATCTGACAACATATTTTCCGTCCGAGCCGCGTGAGGTAGTTGTAGAAAACAAATGTTCACATTCTAAGTCCGCCGGGTCCTTGATTTTCAGCCTGGGTGGTTCTTCCGATCGCCAAAATCTCTCGACCGCTTCAATTAATGTAACACCAACATTAACATTTGATTCCGAGTTATCATTTTTTAATGGTTGCGCCGGACCGAAAATCGCAAAATCAAAAATGGTGCCTAAAGCATACGGTCCATCAGTACCGAAATTCACCTTTTCACCATTTAAAATTTGACCTAATATGTCACATCCGAAAATTATGTCAACATTTGACATATTAAATGAACCGTCATCCGAAAATTTTATATGAGCAATTTGTTTACTAAACCTACGCGCTAAATATGAAGTTGGTTTCTTCAAAACCACCGCCGTAACCGATAACAAATAACTCGAATTTACCGGTTTAAAATAAAATTTAACAACATGACAACATTCATTGTTATTAAATCCGCCGACGCCTGTTAACGGTGTTTGGTTGTAATGTCGCCTTAAACCCAAACTTGCTACCAAATCACTCTTAATTATAGTGACTTGACTACCCAGGTCTAGCAGGCCTCTGGATTTGATAAAATCCCCCCGATTGGATTTTACTTCTACAATGACCGTGGGTAAGATGACATTATCCGCTAGCCGAGGTACCGAGGCGACATTACACGACTGTAATTGCTATTCCTGTGGCACACGCGGCACCACAGGACTCGACTGCCGCCCACCCCAATCAGTCCGCTCCCGGCGGTGTCGGGTCTCCCAGTCCCGCTGTTCCCGTGGGTCCGAATCACGCCCGTAACCATCCTTTAACTCGCGTACCCGGTCCATAGATCCCGCGGAACTATCACCACGCCGTGGATAACGCGAGTCTCGAACCGACGACCTAGGAGACGCGTGCCGTGACCGCCGCGACTGAGTAATAGGTGAGCGCCGCCGACCGCCCGTCGCTCTATCGCATTGCGCCGTAACAAATGCGCGCCGTGTATACGGCTCGCCGTCCGCCGGTGAGTCAGAGCGCGCAATGGACGTTGTACAAATTAGTTTGTTATGTCCGATATTTCCGCACCGACTGCATGGTACCTTGCGGGTACACGATGCCGCCAAATGAGTACCGAAGCACCGAAAGCATAAGAATTGTCTTTTAACCCAATCCTTACGTTTAGACCTGGACATGTCAGCAAATTTATAACAGCTGTCTATACCGTGCCCCGACCTCTGACAATAGCCACAGTCTTTAATACGGCCGTAGTTGTTCGCCCGTTCCCGCTGGTCCTGTGCTGGTGGTTCCGTCACAATATTATGCACCCTGCGCTCGGGCCTGTTGTGAGTGCGATCCGCGTAATAAGAAACCGGTTCCGCAGTGGCCGTGTCTATAAGTCTACATTCATGTTGTAGGAATTCTATGAGCTGATCAAAAGTGGGTAAACTTATATTATTGCCACCGTGTTTTTGCTCAAACCGTGTTCTGACGTCAATTGGTAATTTTTGTAGACTTACATGCAATAAAATGTAGCTCCACTCGTTAATTGGAAAACCTAAATTAGCTAATGCCCGCGAAGATTCCACTAACGGGTTCAATATTTTAGTTCGAAGCCCAGCACACTTATTCAACACCGGCAAATGTAAAATCCGCGCAATCAGTGAATCCGCCAACAATCTTTTATTTTCATACCGGCCTTTTAGGATATCCAATGCCGTGTCTAACGACCCGTCCACCATCGGCAGATGTTTAATAAGTGCTTTAGGCTCCTTTTCCACGTGCGAAATAAGATAATGAAATTTTTCCGTTTTAGTGATATCTTTCCGTGTTAAAACCAATGATGTAAACAGACTAATGAAGCTACACCATGAAAAAACGTCCCCGTCAAACGTACTAGGCACAATCCGCGGTAGCCGCGGCGTTGACGCGCCCTCCGTGGGCATGTGGGTGCCGTCAAGGTTCGGATAGGCCGCCGAGACCGCATCCAACTGGTTGTATAACTCCGTGGCCTCTTTGTATTTTACCTCATATCTACCGATTATTTCTTCATCTTCTGAAGAAGTATTGGTCAGTATGCCCTCGTATGACTCCGTTAAAACATTGAAATAGTCATGCAGTTTTTTGAACCGAGCTGATAAAACACCCGAACTACAAGTTTTACTATTTACTAATTTTGACGAATCTACAAACCAGTCGTATTTAATTTTAAATTTGCTTTCAAAAGATTTTGCCATCTTTGGAAAACAATAGAACCTCTAAACACAATGCCTATTACAATTTAAATAATTATTTCTATGCCAAAAGTAGGTACCCCGTTTGTAACCGTTATAAATAAATGAAACCCCTATCTAACCAACTAATTTACGAAAACCCAATCCGGCTCGGGGACCAAAATTATGTTCATGTGAAAACCCCTTCGATAGCTCAGTTGCTGGTCCTGAGTTTTCTATCGGTTAGATTTGGGAGTCCAGGCACCGCAATCCCCAAATACAAGGTGAACCACTCACCTTGACTCGTCTCCCGAAGGTAGCTCCGCCGTGCACGGCTGCCTGGTTGTTTCAATCCTTTTATATTGATGTCTTTAGCATACCACCTTATTGTCCGAAATCTCACAAGTTGTTTTGCACAAATAAACCGACGAATAATGTAGTAATTTAAATATTTCCGGTAATCGATCAACACCCTTGCACCCGAATTCAATGTTGTAGTTTTCCAACTACCCTCATATTCCGAGTCGCAGTTTTTGCGGTCCACCCACATAATTGGTGAATCACAATGCCCGAACACCATTGAAGTCACAGGATACTAAATTTCGAATCGATCAGACTAGTAGAAGTTGCTGACATTTCCTTAACTAGAATAGAACTGTTGATGATCTTCAAAAGTCTGAATGGATTTTCTTGAATTATAGCTACGAACACTCGAACAAGGAGTTACGATGCCACAGACAGACACACACACACACACAGATACACAAGTAAAACTTATAACACTCCTCTTGCGTCGGAGCCTAATTACCAAATAGAACGTGTCTTATCTCAAGGGCAAGTCTAGAGTTTCCGTAACCGGCGAGCGTGTATGTGACGAACTATGAGACTGGAGGAAGCGAGCGATCTGTAAGGCAGAACCTGTGAAAACTACTCTCTGCCTACACTCAAGGGATCTGGCGTGATAATATAAATAGAATAGGTAACTTGTGGATTAACTAGCTAACCTTGTTCTCGAGAAAAGCGAGGACATATTGATTATCTCTTAACGACCCACACTCATATAAATGGATCATTTCCATAAGAATACCATTATTACTGGCCAAATGATATAGATCCCGCATGGGATCTGGCGTGAAGATATTGATAAATAGATCAAAATTATATTGATAGAAAAAAATGAGAGATTACCAAGGTTAAGCAACGCTTGGCTCGGGCAGTCTAAGATGGGTGACCGTTTGTGGCGATCCCACATTATGTGGTCGGAAGCTTAATATGCTGCTTCATAAGGTCCACCAGTAGCTGTCTACAAACCTGCCTCCACTGCGCCGCACTGGCTCCGCGTGCTGGAGCATCAGATTATCTCTCACCGGGATTTGTGAGAGGCCTTTGATCCAACAGCACCCAATAGTCCGAGGGTTCTGTAAGGAAAGAACCTGTTGGTACTCTGTATTCTCTGCCTATCCCGCAAGGAATCTTCCGTGATAATATATGATCAACAGTTTAACCTACATTTGAAGATGAAAACTCTCTTTCATAAAACCTTAATATTAGCTCTGTTAAGAAACTGTCCAACCGTTGGGCACGGGCCTCCTCTCAAACTGAGAGGGTAGGCCATAGTCCACCACGCTGGCCCATTGCGGGTTGGCAAACTTCACAAACCTTCGAGAAACTCTTAGGCATGCAGGTTTCCTCACGATGTTTTCCTTCACCGTTAAAGCAAGTGACAATTAATTTTTAATACGCACATGCTTTCAAAACCACAAGAGTTGCGTGCCTGGGTTTTAACACGAGAACAGTAGGCTATCACTGCTTAAACCTTTGCCCATCCAAAATCTGACCACTGTAAATCTAATGTAGCTTACCATTGTCGGACTTTGTAATGGATCAGACAATGTAATGGATTTTTACTATATAACTAATATCTACCTATGTCCAATAAAACTTTTAAAAATGTTTTTTACTCATAAAAACGTCGATGTCTTGCTGACAGTATTTTCATTTGGATGCCTTCGAAAATACTGTCGCCTTCATATTACACTTATTTTTTTTTTTTTATTCTCAACAATACACTATTAATATAGGTAAAACCTAATGCAATAGCGTAGCACAGTCACTAAATATTAATACAATATCTACGTACAACCTAATACAATCTTCTACGATAATACCAATTATGAGACTTTCGTGAATTCGCTTAGCGAGCACGTAAACAGTTCAATTAATCCCGCAACCATGTTAAGCGTGCGCAGCGCCCGCACAAGCGGCGTACGCTGCAGCAGGTTGGTGCGCGCGCGCGGCACCAGCAGCAGTGGCGGTCGCCGCCGCCGACCCATGTACACATCACGAACACAAAGCCTACCCTCCTGTAAAACTGCTGGGTTTTGTACTCTGCCACGAAGGACTTTAAATAAGTAGATAGCTAGGGCTACTTCCCGTCTAGCTTCCAGTTTCATATAGCCTACCATACCCAGAACAAATAATGTTGGATACAATAGCGGATATCCGGGATAAACCCCATACTGTTTTAAATATAGGAACCTTAAAAATTTATTCTGAATACGCTCCAACATCAGTCTATATTTGGCCTCATATGGAGCCCAAATTACCGCATTACATTTTAAGTGACTTTTTACGAAAGCCATACAATGCTTTTAAAGCTCCAATGTTAGAAAATTGACTTGTTGTACATTGCAATCACAATTAAAACATCTAAAAATATTGATGGTTTGTTCACAAAGTTTTAAAGTTTAATTGGAATATACTATAGACCTATCCGAGTTCGCCGGCGAGCTCGAAGAATCCCTTGCCCGCCGGCCGGTGCAGAGCACCACGGCGAGACACCTAATATACGCCCTCCCCCATAGCGACTGCCCAAGCCGAGGCCGTTCCTCCTTGAGGCGCTCGCCAGCTAGTTGCCTCCTTGCCCTTCTGGTTTGAGCGTAGTGGTTGCACGCTCGCCCTCTTCTTCTTTAAGTTATGGCTTCACACTAATTTTAAGTGTAGTTTGCCAGTGCCCATGAGATATATAATTTGTTTAAATTAATTCATCTCCCCGATGAACTTGATAACAACGATGATAATGAAATTAATGAAGTGCCCCACCCTGGATAGTAAAGCGGTGGATACTTTACATACCAAATGCGACGGCCGTTTTGAGGGAAGTCGAAAAGGCACGTTTTATCACTTTCTTACAATTAACTTCACTCATGCACATATAAGAACACATAATGGTTAATATTCTACCAAAATCACACATTATTAGTCGAAATGACACAAGTTTTGGAAATAAGAACAAATTGACACCATCACTCTGCGACTTCCCGAAAAATGAGCCGGTTACTTTCATTATATAATATAGGTGAAGACATAGGGACGGTCTTATTATATACCGGTCACCCATCCAAAACCTGACCGCGCTTAACGTTGCTTAACATTTCATCAATGCAACGCCTTTTTTACTACAAAACTAATATCCATTTACTATAAAAAAAAACTTAAACCGGTACTTTTGAATGTATAAGTACTCGCATACAATTCACACATTCTTCATACAAACATGACTAGGTCGTTCGCAAATCATACACTAGGTCGATGTACTACAAACGAATTTATACTCTATTCCAATGTGATAAGTTGAATTTATGTAAGGCATTGTAATTAGATGTGGTACAAACGAAGTTGTACTCTATTTGCTTGTGATAAGTTCAGTTTTGGTATGGAATTTTGATCAGGTAGCAATTACACTAGTTGACATACTTGGCAGGTGTCAATTAGTTTGTTAGTTTTGAATGGGAACGGTTTTTAAAACTGTATTAAAACTGTTTTATTGGCGTATATATAATATGGGTCCCCTCCTATCAGCCGCTACCGCCGTCCGCGGCACGTTCTCACCGACGCTCCCGATGCCCTTACATCCCTTCTTTCGGATACAGATACCGCACACAGGATCAGACACCGACCTCACCGGCGAGCTCGAAGAATCCCTTGCCCGCCGGCCGGTGCAGAGCACCACGGCGAGACACCTAGTATACGCCCTCCCCCATAGCGACTGCCCAAGCCGAGGCCGTTCCAACTTGAGGCGCCCTTGAGCTAGTTTCCCCCTTCCCTTCTGGCACCAGCGTAGTGGTTGCACGCTCGCCCTCTTGTCCGCTGAAGCAGTTAAGACCCCGCGGCCAACAGCATAGATCATTCACACACACACATAAATATATAATATGGCTCGGTTCAGTGGTTAAGACCTTGAGTCGCTCCGCACAGTGGATTGAGAAATCGCTGGTTCGATTCCCGCACAGTATAAATCTTAAGCCCGTATTACAGAATGCATCTCATTTTTGAATCTATTTTTAAAACGAACGTTTTGCTACAAGTGACGGCCTCGTTGGTCTAGTGGTAAAGCGCATCGCTTTGTGATCACGGGGCTCTGGGTTCATATCCTGGGTCGGATAAATGTAGTTTTTCTAACGAAAACTACCTAGTTTGCGTTTGGAATTTTGACGGTATATGGCAATAGGCTCCCCCTTTATTACATGGGACCTAAAAGCGTCGGCGAAACGTGGGTGTATTCAATACACCTCTGCCACCCCCGCTTGGGGAATATAGGCGTGACGGTGTGTGTCTATGTTTTGGTACGAAAATCATTTTTTAAAACTAGACTTACAAGTGTGTGTGCGAATCATCTACGCTGTTGACCGCGAGGCCTTTACAGCTTCACCGGACAAAAGGGCGAGCGTGCGACCACTACGCTCGAGCCAGAAGCGCAAGGGGGCAACTAGCTCAAGCGCGCCTCAAGGACGAACGGCCTCGGCTTGCGCAGTCGCTATGGGGGAGGTCGTATACTAGGTGTCTCGCCGTGGTGCTCTGCACCGACCGGCGGGCAAGGGATTCTTCGAGCTCGCCGGCGAGGTCGGTGTCTGATCCTGTGTGCGGTATCTGTATCCGAAAGAAAGGATGTAAAGGCATTGGGAGGGGACTTACAACTCATTTACGTTCTGTAATACAGGCCTTAGTGTAACCCACAATTATTTGTTTCGGTCTGGGTGTTTGTGTATGTAAATTTCATGTTTGTGAACGCACCCACGACACAGGAATAATTCCTAGTGTGGGGCTAGGCTAGGTGCTAGCGGGTTAGCTATCACGAGGTCTTGGGTTTGAATAGATGGACAACCTGCCCTTTTTTATCGATAAAATGCTCATTAACAATTCCAGTAACACGGTCACGCCTGTGGGGCAGGCAGAGAGTACAGAGTTCCAACAGGTTTTTTCCTTACAGACCTCTCTGGCTTCCACTCTCATAGTTCGTCGCATACACGCTTGTCAGTTACGAAGACTCTTGACTTGCCCTCAGAATAAGACACGGTCTGTTGTATAGTTGTCCAAAAAATAGTTTGCGTGCGCATACCCAAATTAGCGATGTCATTAAACCTCCATTTGTCACCTGTCACTAAGTCTGTCATGTCATACATAAACTTTCACTGCGCTCTTTTACCTGTAGCACAGCGTGTCGGACCAGCTGGTTCATTATGCGGACTGGTGCATCACCATCATCAAATGTGCAGGAGGACGGGTTGAGGCTACCAATGGTGCAAACGTCACGGATAATGCGCCAGATGCAAAGAACAGAGCAATGAGCAATATTAAGTCATTGAAAAAAAATATAAAACCCCTTAGAACAAATCGTTTCCAAAAAAACAATGTTCAACATATTATCACATAATGATTTTACCCACGCTCTGGGTATTTACCCGGTAGATACCCAAAAAGGAATTTACCCGGGTATTTACCCGGCGGACATTTTCTGGCTGCCCACTATGATTACTGCTTGCCAGTGAAATTGTTTCAAATCGTAAAAGTCGATTGTACGGCATGCCTGATTAATCGAATGAGATATACTTTATTAAACCTTCAAGTATTCATTATAAATAGGCCTGACAAAAGTGAGTTTTGAGATTTTGTGAGGCTTTATCAGTATATTCACCTACTTCGTCTCTTGTACGAAGTTAACTCGCTGTTCGGATAAGCTGCGCTTGTAACTATGCAAGTTTCTAATGGGAACTTAGGCGCCACATACATCGATATGTAATTACGGAATTTGCAGTTCCGACGTTATTATTTTCACACGCTCTTGTATGCATTAGAATGGCTAAGTGATCAATTTTAGTTTAGAAACGGATTGAAAGAAAGAAAGGTTTTTATAACGTAAACTTCCCAGTATGAGTCGGGAGTCTGGAATTGTGCCCGGTATATAGCAAAAGGCTAGCCCCTTATTACATGGAACCTAACACCTCTGTCACCCCCGCTAGGGAAATATACGCGTGACGGTGTTTATTGAAAGAAAGAATTTTATTTGTCACAGCACTAGATACACAATATTTAGTACATAAAAAACACAGATCAGAGATTTAACTATTCAACCACAGAATGTTCTAGAAATAATTGCTCAGTAATCTATAAATTAATATTATCAGAAAAAAATATATACCAGGTGTAACATAATCAACGTAAGACCTGAAAGTACTTTGTTCTAAATCGGCAGCTAAATCGAATCCAACTATTTTTAAAGTATGTTATTTTTTTTTATTGACAAATCTACTCTTACGCATTCAGTTCGCTGTCTCAAACAAAATTTACTAATTATTCAAAGCGATGCAGCTATTTTAAATGCATTTCTGATGCATATACCTCAGCACCCACAAAAAAGTACAGCTTTCGTGGTTAATTTGGGTACCAAAGAGCTTAAAAAATGGTAGGAATCTTAAAATTTGAAGTTTGATTTTCGTATTGAATTCGTAAGGCAATAATCTAAGTGGGGTGTCTGAGGTCTTGCGTTGTAAATGTTACACCCTGTATACAATAAACAAATACACATGATTGGAGTGGAGGATGAGAGAGATTGTGTAGGGAAAGGAGCTGTTGGAACTTTGTAGTATCTTCCCACTCCGCAAGGGATCTGTATGATGATATCGTCATCATCAGCCGAAATACGTCTACTATGGACAAAGGCCCTCCCCAAAGGTTGCCACGGCAACCGGCTTTGTGCTGCACTCATCCAGCTCTTAATCGCGACCTGGCGCGGGTCACTCCCTTCAATATGGTCGAGTTTTATACTCGTGAACGGGTGCTGCTTGTGAGGACTAGTCCGGCGGGAATTCTATAGACACTTACTCTTCAAAAATACCATGATTAGTCTCATATCATATAAAGAGCAGTGATAGCCTAGTGGAAAGACCGTTGGATTGCAAAAGTCCGAAGTCTCGGGTTTAAACCTAGGCACGCACTTCTGCCATTTCAAAGGTATGTGCGTATTAAAAATTGACTAACACTTGCTTTAAATATGAAGGAAACATCGTGAGGAAAACTGCATGCCTGAGAGTCCCTCAAAGGTGTGTGAAGTTCGCCAACCCGCACTGGGCAAGCGTGGTGGACTATAGCCGAAACCCTCTCAGTTTAAGAGGAGGCCCATGCCAAACAGTGGGACATTTTCTTAACAGGGCTAATATTATTTAATATATATTCTCATGACTGCCTCGTTGGTCTGGTGGCAAAGCGCATCGCTTTGTGATCACGAGGTCCTGGGTTCAAATCCTAGGTCGGACAAATGTAGTTTATCTAAAGAAAAATTCCCATTATGTGTCCGGAGTCTGGAATTGTGCCCGGTATATGGCAATAGGCTCGCCCCCTATTACATGGGACCTAACATCGTCGGCGAAACGTGGGTGTACTGAGTACACCTCTGCCACCCCCTCTGAGGAATATAGGCGTGACGGTGTGTGTGTTTTATATATTCTCATATCGCGATCGTAAGGCATCATACTGGCTAAATCTAGACCCAATCTGACCACCGTCTTTGGGGTTTTGGTTGGTCATTCTTACTATAATGTTTTTGCTTCCGCGGGCTGTCCGGCGCGGGTCACTCCCTTCCCTCCAATATGGTCGAGGGGAGTGATGGCTGTTCCAGTAGTCATACTCGTGAACGGGTGTTGCTTGTGGGCACTGGTCCATCTGGAATCCTTTAGACACTCTTTATAAATATCTTCATTAGTCTCATATCTAGGTCTTACGGCATTACACTGGAGCTAGGTCTTTACTATTCAATTGTAAAATAAACATTGTACTCTCAAAATATGTAAAAAACAAGGGAAAAAAGAGAATCAAATAAAAAAGACAAGTCCGCTGAGTTTCTCGCCGGATCTTCTCAGTGGAAGCCGCGTTCCGATCGGGTGCTAGCTTAGTAGTTAGATTAGATAAAATAAATGCGAACTATCAAACTGTAAGTACTCCTGCAATGGGTTTATGCAATGTAAATTATTTGAGTTGAGTTGACCTTTACCAGGTCATTAGTCCATCTCGTGGGGGCCTTGCCCGCTTGACCATGATATAGATTGAAAAAAAAAATAGCATTAAGTCTATATTTTGCAAGCGAGGGTGGTAGATGTGTACTGTTTTTTCTTTATTTGTATTTTGAAACTGTTTTTTTGCCAAATGTAATTAATTCTAGGTCAAAGAGAAGTAATTATCCTATAGGTTTTCATAGGCGCGTTTAAGTTGCTACATTGATAAATAAATAGCTTACCGGCAAGGGATCTGTCGTGGTAATATAGTATTACAAAGATTATGCGCGATGGGGTTTTTTCCTCGTGGTTTTAGCAGAGCAGCTGCGGAGCGTTGGGTGCAGTGATGGAGTGAGAAGGCACGCTGATTCCAGATGTTCATTATTCGCTGTTCCAGCCAAGAAGGGCTCAAAATATCCGTTACTCGTAATATAAACAATTTGAAAATCAGTGTTGTCGACATTTTTATAATAATTTAAACATAAATATGTCATCATGCCACAACCCTTGCGGGGCGGCAGAGAGTACAGAGTTCCAGCAGGTTCTTACCTTACATACCTCTCTGGCTTCCGCCACTCTCATAGTTCGTCTCATACGCGTGTATAGACACTTACTCTTATCTGAAGGACAAGTCAAGATCGTCTCCGTAACAGACGAGCGTGTATGAGACGAACTATGAGAGTGGAGGAAGCCAAAGAGGTATGTAAGGAAAAAACCTGTTGGAACTCTGTACTCTCTGCCTACCCCGCAAGGTATCTGGCGTGATGATATAGATAGATAGATAGAAAAAAAATGTAAAACCATCTCTATTGCTTTATATTTTCTAATTCCAACGCGAAACGTTTAAAAGCTTGTCAATAGAATTTACTTAAAAACAGAAGTAATAGGTGCAAGGTTTTTGTAAAGTTTTTTTTTATTTTATAATGTATCGTTTTTTTAAATGGTTTTATATATATCCGCCCCTTATGATTCATTTCCAAAATAATTGCATTACTCACTCGATCAGTGGTCTTGGGATTAATAATCGCTGCAGCTCCTTAAATGACCGTATCCTTTGATTGCATTAAATCAGAAGTATCATCTAGTAATCGACTCAACACTCCTCACTGCCCGATCCCTTACGAATGCTGAACGAATTAGTGTTGTAAAAATGAGCGCTAAGTCGACGCTCACCAGCGTAGGCGAGCGTAGGAGGAGATTAGGAGTAGGAGGAGCGTACGAGAACACGTAAGAAACGCGAGCGTTTAAGCGTCGTCTCGAGCGGTTTTACAACATTAGAACTAATATTAACGAACGTAGTTTTGGTTAGGTCGTTTTCTGTCGAAAACCAAATTCAACTAAACTCCGTTTAAGGACCTGTCTAAATTTAACGCAGAAGAAGTCGCGGGCAGAAACTATTATTTAATATATTAATAGCTTCTATAGATTACCTTTAGGGCCTCTTTTACCACCCTCGAGTAAAGTGCTGGTTAGTTACATATCGATTAGCGTTACTCGGCATTTAAAACTTGCTTATTTAACCGTCGCTAAGAGATTTCTTATTTTTTTTTATAACGTTGCCCTACACTAAGATTAATTTCTGTGTCTTTCCAGTCTTCAAAGACTGAATGCGATGACTGAAGGGGTAAAAATGGGTGATCTAGTGATAAACCACCTATTGTATGCAGATGACGCGGTTTTGATAGCGCCACCAGCCACTGATCTGCAAACTGCTAGTCACAGTTATGAGAGACGACTGCATGAACAATGGCTTACATTTGAATGTGAAGAAAACCAAAATTATGGTTTTTGAACGGGAAGAAACCAGAACGAATGCAAGGATTGTGGTTGGTAACGATGTGCTGGAGCAAGTGAATGAGTTTGTATATCTTGGATGCGCCTTCAGTAAGGATGGGAAATACACCGCTGATATAGAGAGAAGAGTGAATGCAGGTAATAGAGTGAATGGTGCGATGGGAAGGCTACTTGGGAGCCGGCACTTAAGCCAAAAGGCGCAGCTGGCCATGCATAACGGAGTGCTTGTCCCAACGCTGTTATATGGCAGTGAGAGTTGGGTATGTAAGAAGGAGAACGAAAGCAGGATAAATGCGGTCGAAATGCGATCTCTGCGGAAGATGTGCGGAGTCACGCTGACCGACCGTATTCGCAACAGCTTAGTAAGAAAGCGAGTAGGTATGAAAGATAGTATCGGTGTAAAGATGAGAAAGGGTATGCTCCGTTGGTTCGGGCATATAGAAAGGATGCCAGAAGAAAGAATGACAAAACAGATATACAATGCGAAAGTGGAAGGATGTAGGTGCCGGGGAAGACCTAGACTATCTTACCATGACCAAATAGACCGTGTCTTAGCTGAAGGGCAAGTCAAGAGTCTCCGTAACCGGCGAGTGTGTATGAGACGAACTATGAGAGTGGAGGAAGCCAGAGAGGTATGTAAGGAAAGAACCTGTTGGAACTCTGTACTCTCTGCCTACCCCGCGAGGGAGCTGGCGTGATGATATAGATAGATAGATAGATAGGTGTCGTGAGTGCGTTTACAAACATTAAAATTCACATACACAAATACCCAGACCAGAACAAATAATTGTGGATCACACAAAGATTTGTCCCGTGCGGGAATCGAACCCGCGACTATTAGACACAGTGGGCAGGGCGGGCTAAGCGCTTAACCACTGCGCTAAATCGTCCGTCAGATTGTGAAATTCTCACATAGATTTACTTTAATTGTCGTCGTATCCGAACAAAAGTCCTATAATCCAGTACAGAGATGGGCAAAATGTAATCAGATTAATAATAACAATTGCATTTTGTTATATTTAATCGAGATGGAATCGTTAATCATTGGTACACCGTCACGCCTATATTCCCCAAGCGGAAGAGGTTAATCAATAATCTGATTACATTTTGCCCATCTCCGATCAAGTATTTAATATTTGGCATGAATAACCTCAGCGACGGGTACGAATGCTGCAAATGCCACTTGTTTAGTTTGGAATATGTAACTTTGTTATATGGGGCCGTCGTTGTTTGGAACTTGAATTGTCGATAAATCTACATACTGTTATGACCCGAGCATACCCCGATATCTTGAAAAGTCTTTATCGGGGGATCAATCAATCAATTAGCCTATCGTAGTCACTGCTGGACATAGGCCTCTCTTAACACGCGCCATTGCACACGGTCCTCCGCCTTCCGCATCCAGTCTGTCCCAGCGACCTTTTTGAGGTCGTCGGTCCATCTAGCTAGGGTCCGTTCTACCTTACGCTTGCCAAGTCGCGGTCACCTCTCCAGGACACGCTTGCTCCATCGGCCGTCGGTCTTTCTGCAGATGTGACCAGCCCATTGCCACTTTAGCTTACTGAGTCTGCGAGCTATGTCGGTAACTTTGGTTCTTTGTCGGATTACCTCGTCACGAATTTTATCCTTCAGCATAGCTTGCTCCATAGCCCGCTGTGCGACTTTGAATTTGTCGGGGGATGTCGATTCTAAAACGCATAACATACCATTAGGTCCCCGGTGATCTGACTAGAAAGATCTAGAATCCGCGCTTAAGTGGTGTAACGTCTAGAAGGTTCCACCCCTTTATTAATCGCCGACGCGCGGTCGCGGTATTTAAGTACCTATTTGTTCCCGCGCAAATACGAGTAGGTATGTAATAATAATACCGCATTGTGGGGCGCGCCGGCTATTGTTCGATGTACTTCTATCGATGTCCTTAGAGGGTTCGCGTCCGTTCTAGATCATAAAAACAAGTATAAAAGTAACAGAGCGCGGGGACGACACAGTCTCTTCTCGGACGCGATAGTGATCAAATCGGAGAACAAGCGATCTAAGTGGAATACACCGGCGACTAGCATCGATATACGGATACTACGAGTGACTCAGCGACTCGGAAGCAGTATTTAGGTACTAACGAGATTAGTACTAGTGTGTGATTGATTCGTGTGTGTACTTAATAATAATAATATAAGCCCTGTTAAGAAACTGTCCCACTGTTGGGCACGGGCCTCCTCTCAAACTGAGAGGGTTTAGGCCATAGTCCACCACGCTGGCCCAGCGCGGGTTGGCGAACTTTACACACCTTCGAGAAACTCTTAGGCATGCAGGTTTCCTCACGATGTTTTCCTTCACCGTTAAAGCAAGTGATAATTAATTTTTAATACGCACATGCTTTCGAAAAGACAGAGATGCGTGCCTGGGTTTGAACCCGAGACCTTTGACTTTGCAGTCCAACGTTCTAACCACTAAACCGATTGACTGTATTTCAAATGCAGTGATAGCCTAGTGGTTAGACCGTTGGACTGCAAAGTCAAAGGTCTCGGGTTCAAACCCAGGCACGCACCTCTGTCTTTTCGAAAGCATGTGCGTATTAAAAAACTAATTATCACTTGCTTTAACGGTAAAGGAAAACATTGTGAGGAAACCTGCATGCCTAAGAGTTTCTCGAAGGTATGTGAAGTTCGCCAACCCGCACTAGGCCAGCGTGGTGGACTATGGCCTAAACCCTATCAGTTTGAGAGGAGGCCCGTGCCCAGCAGTGGGACAGTTTCTTAACAGGGCTAATATTATTATATTTCAAATTGAAAGTACGAAGATCACCGTTCTGTGTTTACACCACAAGGTTCCTTGAAGATAACGTTCAATACGAAGTCACTGGAACTACACAGCACAGGATATGAAACCAGTCTATCAAGGTTTCGGTAAATGTTACTTACTACTTATCCAAGTTAGCACTCCTTTGAAAGAACGCTAGTTAAAATTAATAAAACATCGGCACGCCTGTATTCCCTAAGCGTGGGTGGCAGAGGTGTACTCTGTACACCCAGTTTTCGCTGACGATGTTAGCACTATGACTCAGGACTGATACTGAGAACTTTTCTATAGAAAATTTACATTTGATTTGAACCTCGGATCATAATGGATATGAACCCAGGACTTCGTGATGGCTACGTGCATTTTTCACCACTAGACCAACGAGGAAGTCAGCTGTTTAATTATTCAATTCAATTCTTTATTCACACTAAATAGAGCAGGTAAGGTGTTACATTATAGGTAGTTACTTATATCTATTTATAATTAAGTCGTCTATAATCGTCTATATAACTAAACTTACATGTCTTCATTAAAAATAAAATAAAGGTTTAAAAATTAAGTCAAGATAATAATCATATGTCCATCATCATCATCATCATCTCAGCCTATACTTGTCCACTGTTGAACATAGGCCGCCCCAATCGCTTTCCAGCGCAACCGGTCCGATGCCACCTGCATCCAACGACTTCCTGCGATTTTCACAAGATCATCGGTCCATCTGGCAGGCGGTCGTCCCACGCTGCGCTTGCCAATACGTGGTCTCCACTCTAGAGTCTTTCTGCCCCAACGCCCGTCCGATCTACGCGCTATGTGGCCCGCTCATTGCCACTTCAGCTTGCTAATCTTAAGGGCTATGTCGGTGACCATGGTTCTTCTACGAATCTCCTCATTCCTGATTCGATCGCGTAGAGAAACGCCGAGCATAGCTCTCTCCATAGCTGCATCCATATGTCCAATTTATATTAAAAATTGTCAAATTATAATATGGTTCCGGCAGGTTTTAGGTAGTCATATTATCAGAAAGATACTCGTTTACACAGTAATAGCATTTTTCGATCAAGAAACTTTGTAGTTTTATTTTAAATGTTTTAATATCATTAAGGTTTCTAATCTCACGCGGTAGATGGTTGTAAACTTTGGCTGACATGCAAAAGACACTGGTCTGTACGTGCTTTCCAGTTATTATGTGGGTATTCATAACTTACTTGTTCATTTATGAACCGATTTTGAGGATTCTTTTTGCGTTGAGTTCAGTATAGCTCAAATGCTCAGGGATCGCTCTTAGGACCGTTATTGTTCGCAATTTACATTAATGACGTAGGCCAATGCTTTCTACATACTAAATATCTACTCTTCGCGGATGATATGAAGATTTTCCAGGTTGCGAACAACATTGGTGATAGTACCAAAATTCAAGAAGACCTAGAGAGGTTAGATGCATACTGCGCTTCTAATAAACTTGACCTAAATGTGACTAAGTGCTTCCTTGTTAGTTTCAGCCGTAAATCCAACCCGTACCGACACATTTATAGAATTAAAAATCAAGCTTTGACGTCCCAATCTGTAGCTAAAGACTTAGGTGTTACATTAGATAGTAAATTACTATATGACAAACATGTTGCTACTGTTTATAGCAAAGCTTATAGAGCCCTAGGTTTTATTATACGTATGTCTAATTCATTCAAACAAATGAAAACAATAAAAATCCTGTATTGTTCTTACGTCCGTAGCATTCTCGAATATGCCAGTTCAATCTGGAACCCACATTATGAATGTTATATTGACAGGATCGAGCAAATTCAAAAAAAAATTACACGTTTCCTCAACTACAAATTTAATATTCCCAAGTTGAACTACGAAGAACGATGTGCAAAATTTCACTTATTGCCACTATCTGTTAGACATAACATTGCTGATGTTATACTTCTTACAAAGTTGCTAAGAGGAATGATCGACTGTCCTGATCTGCTTCATAAAATAGAATTGAGAGTTCCAAAATATGCACCTCGCAATGATGCATACAAACCACTAACCATTCCGTTTGCCCACACTAACTATAAACAAAACAGTTTTCTTTGTAGAGCTAGTGCAGCAATTAATAAGGTCAACGTAGATATAGATCTGTTTTATGGTAGCATTAATAGTATACGGAGAGCACTTGTAGTGCCCATCGAAGGGCCCAGCTAATATAATTACATTCTACTTTGCTACTTTATCTGTAATCATGTCGACTATGTTTTAATTGTATGTTTTATATTTTTCTCAATGTTTGATCATTTATTTACTAACATTTTTTTTTTATTATTTGCTATAGTAACTCATATGTGGTAGCTTATAAATGGCTTATAGTTACTATGATAGTATTAAATATTGTTGTTAATAGCTGTAAGCTATCCAAATAAAATAAAATAAAAAAATAAAATGCGGTTCCGTTTTAATTTATTTATACTCACCTAAAACATTTATTTTTTGATTTCTCCGATTTCGTTTTCCAGTTAATTATTAGTTATTACTAATACCCATGTGGAGGGATGTAGGTACCGGGGAAAACTTTTTTTTTTTTTTACCTGGGGAAAATCCTGCATAGGACTTCCGCGAGCCACGGGGGAAGCTCGCGGGGCGTGTCGGATTCCTACCGACTAAAAAGTCCAGGGTGGCCGACATCAGCACTTTGGAGGAGCTCCGGGATCTCCGTATGGAACGCACCGGTGCCCCTCTTGTGCCACGCTCTGAAGAGCCCGCCTTCGGGGGGAGACTTAATAACACGCTCCCCCCCGCACCAACGCGGTGCTCACGGCAACATGGGCCGCACCACGCCGCCGTCCTCCTCGGGGTCGCTCGTGAAGAACGCTCAAGGCCCCCGCCCCCTTGCGTCCGCGACCCCGAAGCAACATCAGCAGGGGGGCTCCCCTGCTGCTATTCTTAAGCCCCGGGCTATTGGGCTGGGGGGCCTGGGCGGGCTGTGCCTCCGCCCCGGCGCCGTCGCCTTCGTCGAGCAGGATCGCTCCTCTCCCGATCCCGCTCAGCCTCCTCCTTCTGGGACATTACAGTCTCGCAGAAGGAGGATACGGCCCCCCACGCCGATTCCCCTGCCAGCATAGCCGCTACTATTGCCGGCAGGGAGAGGTCCGGTCCGATCCGGTCGACCAGGATCCGCCGCTCGGAGGCCCACGCTGGGCACTCTTCGAGCGTGTGCTGGGCGGAATCCTGGTCCCCACCGCAGTGGTGACAGGTCGTCGTCGCCTCGCGTCCGATCTCCCTCAGATAATCACCGAAGCAACCGTGACCGGTGATTATCTGAATAAGTCTATAGGTGAGTCGCCCTCTCCTCCGCTGGTGCCAGGCTTCGAAGGATGACCGGGGAAAACCTAGGCTATCTTACCATGACCAAATAGAACGTGACTTATCTGAAGGGCAAGTTAATAGTCTCCGTAACAGGCGAGCGTGTATGAGACGAACTATGCGAGTGGAGGAAACCAGAGAGGTATGGAAGAAAAGAACCTGCTAGAACTTTGTACTCTCTGTCTATTCCACGAGGGAGCTGGCGTGATGATAAAGATAGGTAGACTAATACCCATAATGACCAAAATATTTCCTCTTTGAAAATGGTCAAGTGCGTAGTACTCTAGTGGCTTTCAATATTACGACGACGACGATTTAGTGCAGTGGTTAAGAGCTTGAGCTGCTGTGCCCACTGTGTCTAATAGTCGCGGGTTCGATTCCCGCACGGGACAAATCTTTGTGTGATCCACAATGATTTGTTCCGGTCTGGGTATTTGTGTTTGTGAATTTTCATGTTTGTAAACGCACCCACGACACAGGAATAAAGGGCTAGGTTCTAAAAAAAAAAAGAAGAATACTGCCAGTAGAACTTTGACAGATTTTCCATACAAAATATGTCAAAATCCTATTCGTAGTAGGCAAATCTTCTTCTTTGTCGGTTCCTTCATGACTGAGGGTCGTGACCACCATAATCAAGGTTTTGCACAAGCGCTCTCCAGGCTTCCCGGCATCTAGCCTGTTTGATGGCATTTGGAATACTGGTGCTTGTGTTCTGTCTGATGACGTCTGTCCATCTGGTTGGCGATCTTCCTCTACCCTTCCTTCCACGTGGCCCACTTACTATTAGCTTTTTCTAAGTGGTCTGGTTCTCGTCGGGCCACGTATCCGAAGTATTTAAAGAGTCTCTGCATGCAAACACGCGAGTCTTGATCTTTAATTGCGACAGAACAGATGCATCTGGGTGGCGAGTCGGAAATCACATGGGTACCGGCAGTGCATGAGGCCGCTCGCTACGCAAAGGCAAGGATCAGCCGCATTTAGAGGTAGTTTCCGCTACGCTGCTACCAAATGCTGGAATGAAATTCCGATACGGAACTTACAGAATATTTATAGTTTTAGAAAAAAAATAAAAGTATTTATTTACCAACATCAGCTGGACCAGGAAACGTTAAGACATGACACTAGTGCTATATAATAATATTTTTAATTTAAAATTATCTAATGTTACCAACTTAATGTGTTTCCGGCATACAAATTAGCTCTTAACTGGAGCTGTGGAGACTTTCTGAGAATTATAGACTTCTTTTTATCCTTGTTCACTTATGTGTGTAAATGTTACTTGTCAATAAGCACCATGTATTGAGATAAGTTACCATGTGTGTGGCCACACCTCAACGAACGGCTCCAACGGAAGATCAGCGCTGAATGCTTGCAGTCAGCACAATGCTGAGTTGGGACCTATTAGCAACAATATCAGTTTTTTTTTCGTTATTTTAGTGATATTGTATTGCTACTGCATTTTTTATTGGTTGTTGCGAATAAATTTATTTTCTTTCTTTCTTTCTTTCTCATCTGTTCGGCGTGCAGTCCATGGTGTGCCCAACATTTTGCGCCAACACCAAATTTCGAATGCATCTATTCTCGATCGGATACGGGCCTTGTAAGTCCAGGTCTCAGAAGCGTACGTAAATATGGAGAAGATAAGGGGGTATCAATCGGAACACCAAGATCAAACTCGTGCAAGTTTGATCTTGGTGTTCCGATTGATACTACAGTTCCTCCAAATCTTCTCTAATCGCAAATCTCAATCTCATCAATAAAGGCAAAAGTATCCTTGAGATAAATATTGTAACCGGCCGTAACGACGAAAATGTATGAGGTAATTTATGAATGAATCGAAAAAGGTATGTCAGAATCAAAGTATGTGACGAACTGTAGTTTCTGCCTACCTCATACCGCATAAAGGCTTGAGTGTACTTGCAATGTTCGTATGTCGGTCTGACTGTCTGTCTTTCCGGTTCAAATCTTGTTATCCATTTTTCTAGCGCTTGCGGGTATCCGACTATACATCCAGACCTGATGATGAAGCCGAAAGGCGGTTAATGGAACCACACAAGTTCTCAATATAATTTCGCTGTGTTTGGGCTCGTAGAATTTGTTTTGGCGAGTACTTTAGACTCGGATGGTCTCCAGGATCTGATGGTGGAAGGAAGCCATAGGAACTCCCCAACTAAGCAAGATGTATTAGTTGTGTTTTTGCTATAAAAGCTTGTTTTTGAAAAGGTACTTTTAAATTAAAATGATTTTTATTGAGGACTGGTTAGCTGTTGACCCGTTTTTCACTTGATAGAAAGTGACTATGGGCCGAAGATGCTACTGACTCATTAATAGCCTATTCACTCTGAAATAGGTTGAGGAGACGGAAATTATACCGAGGTCCGAATAGTATAGTTCGGATAAATCCGCCTCCTCGTGCGGCAATTCCTCAATATGCCGGGATCGACTGAGTCGCTTGGCGGCATGACTGCTGGAAGGGTATTGACCAGCTACTGCCGTTCGGTAGTTAGACAGTTCCGAATCGGTATTATCGGTAAGACCCTACTCGTAAGGCATTTTCGGGAAACACGGAACACGACTGGGCCGCTTGGTGGCATGACTGCTGGGAGGGCGGTGACCAGCCATGGTCGTAGCCCAGGAACCACGTGTCGAGAGTAAATCCCACGGACGCAAGCGAGTTTACTGCTAAGCGTAAACATAAAGGAAGTTAATAACACGGATGCGAGTCAATCAAACGGATCATTTTAATTAACTTAATTAAAAATCAATGTTCGCAATGAACGCAATAGCGAAAGTCGCCATTGTTTGAGCGTCAAGCTATCAGTATAGGGTTGTCAATGGTACTCTTTCTATTAAATCACGCTAGACCATTTGCGGGGAATACGGAGAGTACGCGTAAACTATTTAATTAGAGTCTAAGCATTGTACCCACACAGTATAATTAAGAGAAATTGAAAGCAAAAAGAAAGAAAATTAAATTAAAAAAAATCTTCGCTGAAACTTCTGAGTCGAGGCCGCGCTCCGGTTAGATGGTTGATTAATAGTATTTATTGGTCTATCTTGTAGAAGACCTGCCCAATCTATATCCTCCGATACGTGGTTGACACTTACGTTTGACGTTGTGAGTGCTATGTCAATAAGCCTATACCGTTCCACTGCTGGACAAATACCTTCTTTTTGATCTACGCTGTTGGCCGCGGGGCTTTTACAGCTTTACTGGACAAGAGGGCGAGCGTGCAACCACTACGCTCGAGCCAAAAGGGCAAGGGGGCAGGTAGCTTATGGGCGCCTCAAGGAGGAACGGCCTCGGCTTGGGCAGTCTCTATAGGGGCGGGCGTATACTAGGCGTCTCCCCGTGGTGCTCTGGACCGGCCGGCAGGCAAAGGATTCTTCGACCTCGCTGGCTGGAATAGGTTCGAGACCGAGATCGAAATGAAGATCGACGTTCCGTATGAACCACGGAACCGGCTTTGCGGAGGAAACGGGATCGAACCGTTTGGAGTCTATCGATGTGAGAGCGGGCGGCGTGCCCGAACACCTCACAAGCGTACGTCATGATGGGCCGTATACAAGTTTTGTAAAGTGTCACCTTATTCCTAAGGGACATTTACTCCGCTTGCATCGGGTAAAGACGACCGAGCACAAAGGCTGCTCAGTTACGAACTCGCTTGATGTGCGGTATGAAGGTCATGGTATTGTTTAGGGTGACCCCTAGATATTTGATCTGATTAACCCAGGGAATAGGTAGGTCAAACATGGTCACTTGACCAAGATTACTTCTGGGGGATACCATGCAGAGTCAGTGCGGTGCGGTGGGGGCAGGTTTGTATCTACCTGCTGGTGGAACTTATCAAGCCGCCTATAAGGCTTCCAACTTGGCTTAACGACTACCACATTCAATTGTAACCAGGACTAACTTGACGCGCCTGCCGAAGTGCGGAGAAGCTCGAATATGAAATGCCACAAGCGGTCGCCTATCTCGGGCCCACGGAGCCGAACGTTGCTGGACCTTGGGGGTCGAAAAGGATATCGCGATCGCACAGCGCTACGAGCGCCTTTTGTCTTTTCCATCCCTGATCTCGTTTCTTGATTTACCCCCTCTGAAATCAATATTTTATTTCTCCTAGAATAAATTGACAACCCTATACTCCTTGCGGGTGGGCAGAGAAAGTCATGTGGGTTTTATTAAGGAGTGAACTAACACATCACTGATGGCATGGACTATACAATATTCGGTCGGCTCGGCTCGTATTCACTATTTCCAGGGTTCGAATCCCGGATGGCTACTAAGTATTCCGAAACCTATGTTTGATTTTTAGGTAATATTAGATTTTTAGTATGACTGCCTCGTTGGTCTAGTGGCAAAGCACATCGCTTTGTGATCACGAGGTCCTGGTTTCAAATCCTAGGTCGGACAAATGTAGTTTTTCTAACGATAAATTCCCAGTATGAGTTCGGAGTCTGGAATTCTACCCGGTATATGGCAATAGGCACTAATTCAACTAACCCTCCCTTTTATTATTGAAATTTGGAACTTTATGTGCCCACATAGTTAGAATTATGGTCTAGCTTGAAATATGGATGATCAAACATTGTAAACTTCCGGATTGTAATTTGTTTTGTGAGCCTAATAAATAAATAAATAAATAGGCGAAACCTGGGTGTACTCAGTACACCTATGCCACACCCGCTTGGGGAATATAGGCGTAACGGTGTTTCTTTTTAATATGCCCTCATTGATTTGGAGTCAAGAGTCTCCGTAACCGGCGAGCGTGTATGAGACGAACTATGAGAGTCGAGGAAGCCAGAGAGGTATGTAAGGAAAGAACCTGTTGGAACTCTGTACTCTCTGCCTACCCCGCAAGGGATCTGGCGTGAGGTTATAGATAGATAGATAGATAGATTTGGTCTGCATGCGATGGAAAGGGGGACCTACCTGTTGCCTGCGCACAACAGCCGGCCCTCGAGAGGATAGTGCGTGTCATGTGTTCCCAATACGCCCCTCAAAAGTAGTGTGCCGAAAGTGATTTTGCTATAAGTGGATGTCCACATAGGTGAACGGTTGCTGGCGGGTCACGAATGGTTGCTTACGCGTTCCCGTAACCTGCCCCAGCCACAGTGACGAGTTGGAGCGCGGTGGGGTTTTAGCCGGTAGGAGTCTCGGCATAACCCCTCACTTCCCCCTAGCGAGCAGGTATCCTACGTAGGATTCCCCCAACCCAAAAAAAAAGTTTGTTAAAGACGGCGAAAGAAAAAATACGAACGAACTCACATCTGAGAGAACTTGAGAAAATATTTTTTTTTACCCTGACCCTGACCCTGACTGAAAGCCGAATTATGAAAGGGATATTATTAATATTTCCTCAATCAGCAAAATTAAACAATGCTGTATAATACAATTTAGAAAAAAAATGGTTATCAGAAAGGCCAAACAAATTAAGTTAAAAGACTAGCCCGCTGAGTTTTCTAGCTTCTCAGTGGAGGCCGCGTTCCGATCCGGTGGTAGATGTAGAAAATGTAATAATTTCGACGTTTGTAAGTGCTTATGTATTAGCCTAAACAAATAATTGATTTTTGACTTTTGATATACAATGCGAACGTGGAAGGATGTAGGTACCGGGGAAGACCTAGACCATCTTACCACGACCAAATAGACCGAGTCTTATCTAAAGGATATATACAAGGTGTAAATTAACGCAAGATCAGAAAGTAGTTTGTTCTAAATCGATCGGCAACTGAATCGATTCCAACTATTTTTACTCCCTTCCCTCCAATATGGTCGAGGGGAATGATGGCTGTTCCAGCAGTCATACTCGTGGACGGGTGCTGCTTGTGGGGACTGGTCCATCTGAAATCCTTTAGACGTTCTTTACAGATAACATTAGATTCATATCTCGATCGTAAGGCATCACACTGGAGCTAGGTAATAAACTTTTTAATTGTAATCTAAACATTGTATCCACACAAAATGATTAAAAAAACGAAAGAAAGTAGAAGTAAATAAAAAAGACAAGCCCCCTGAGTCTCTTCGCCGGATCTTCTCAGTCGAGGCCGCGTTCCGTTCCGGTGGTAGATTAGTAGGGGCTACGTTTAAAAAAAATAATTAAAAAACAATTATTAAATTTTATGGTTAATTAGGGTACCAAAGAGCTTAAAAAAAATGGTAGAAAACTCCTTAAAATTTGAAGTTCGATTTTCGTATTGAATTCGTAAAGCAATAATCTAATTGGGTGTCTGAGGTCTTGCTTTGTGTATGTTACACCTTGTATATATACATAATATTATTATGAGAATGGACGAAGTCAGAGAGGTCTGTAAGGAAAGAACCTGTTGGAACTCTGTACTCTCTACCTACCCCGCAAGGGATCTGGCGTGATAATATAGATAGATAGATAAATATATTATATTGTAAGGTAGATATAGATGGATAGGTATTTACTTACATATGTGATTTCACTGACTAGGCCGGGAAATCCAGACTGAATATTTAGGCACAAAGCCAATTTGAAACTATGTCGTTGAATACTTAGGAATTTTTAAACAAGGGTTATCTATTTATGTGCATCCATACCATTCAATTTTTTTAAACGTAGCCGTTGACTTTACCTGTTTTGTGGGCGTTTACAAAGCGAAATTTACATACACAAACCCAAATCGAAACAAATAATTGTGGATCACAAAGATTTGTCCCGTGCGGGAATCGAACCCGCGACTACTCGGTCCAGTGGGCGAAGCGGCTTAAGCTCTTAACTACTAGACCAAGCCGTCCGTCAAGTCAATATTATAAATTCGAAAGTAACTCTCTGTCTGTTGTTTGTTATCTTTTGACGGCTAAACCGCTGAACAGATTTTTATTAAATTCGGTAAGGAGGTAGATTTTATTCGAGGGAAGGGCATTAAAAAACTGTCCCACCGTTGGGCACGGGCCTCCTCGCAAACTGAGAGGGTTTAGGCCATAGTCTACCACGCTGGCAGTGCGGGTTGACGAACTTCACATACCTTCGAGAAACTCTCAGGCATGCAGGTTTTCGCACGATGTTTTCCTTCACCGTTAAAGCAAGTGATAGTTAATTTTTAATACGCACTTGCTTTCGAAAAGACAGAGGTGCGTGCCTGGTTATTTTTTAATCTTAGCCCCACACTAGGATTTATTCTTGTGTCGTGGGTGCGTTTACAAACATGAAAATTCACATACACAAATACCCAGACTGGAACAAATAATTGTGGATCACACTAAGATTTGTTCCGGTCTGGGTATTTGTGCTCGTAGCGCTGTGCGACCGCGGTGTTCTTACCGATCACCAAGGTTAAGCTGCGTTCGACTCGGTCGGCCTGAGATGGGTGACCGTTTGTGGCATTTTCATATTTGAGCCTCTCCGTGCTTCGGGAGGCACGTTGGTTCCGATCCCGTTGGTCCCGGTTACCACTTAATGTGGTGGTCGTTAAGCCGAGTTGGAACAAGTGGCCACAAACCTGCCTCCACCAATCCGCACTGGGCCTAATCTCTCTCACCTCGATTTGTAAGAGAAGGCCTTTGCCCAGCAGTGTATAATATTAGCCTATACTGCCCGTATAGGCTGATATTATACACAAAAATTTGTCCCGTGCGGGCATCGAACCCGCGACTTTACGACACAGTAGGCGGAGCGGCTTAAGCTCTTAACCACTACGCTAAATCGTCCAACCCGAGACCTCTGACTTTGCAGTCCAACGGTCCAACAACTAGGCTATCACTGTTATCATATGGAATGATATATTTACTTAACTCCGGTTATCGCTGGAACACAGGACTTCAATCTCTACATATAAATGCGGTTTTTAAACTTAAAACACGCCAAACAACTTCCATCACTAAATAAATTTTACTATAAGATCCTAATTTCCGTGCGTTCAAGCGTTTTTGCCATACCTTTTACTGGAATCATCATCAATCAACATGCGGCAAATAGGCCTTGTTAATATCTTTTCGTTACCGTGGTGCTTTACAACTGGGCTTATCCTAGTTGTAGTCTCTTTCTCTATGGCTGTACTGCCAATTTTTTGTGCCTCTCGCTGTGCAAAAAAGGGAAGTGAAATTTTATTTTTCCTACTCCTCCTGTTTTTCCTTCTAATTAAATTTGTTGCGGATTCCAAGACAAATAAAGAGCTTCCCTGGACACCCCAAGGTTCAAACTTTGGCGTCATCTAAGGAGACCATTGTGGATACTGGATTACAGGAGTTACAATGGTGGGAATGTGTGGCGGGTTCAGTCCAAATAAAAACAAAATGAATAAAGATCATTAGTTGGGGGTAGTTGTGGTGACTACAGTTTTTTCAGAGCTCTGATTTAATTGAAATTTAAAATTAATTAATACTCACAGTTTATCTTTCTTATGTATTAAAGTATCTTGCATCCTCTATAGCACTCACTCTCACTATAATTTTTACTCTTCCACCTGATATCACTACTCTTCATAAAGCACAAAATGGACCTCTTCACGAAGCTATCCAACTGCATGGATGATTTAACAGCAACTTTTTCTGCACGAATGGACCAGTATGAGGAGGAACTGAAGGCTGCTGGTGGCAATGATGCACCCCACAAGTCCTTGTCAAGTCTCTCCAAAGACTTCATGGACTTTAAAACCATTATTTGGAGGACTGTTGGAGCCATTAAAAGTCAAATGGAGCTGTTAGTGCTTGGCCTGGATCGCCATGAAATGGCATCCCGTGCTAAAGTGCTGCTACTACATGGTCTCCCAGAGAAGAAGGACGAAGATAGCACTTCCATAGTGGTCCAGACATTGATTACCAAATGCAAAGTTGCCAGCGTCACTGCTACCGAAATAGTGGCTTGTCATCGCCTGGGAGCCGCCACCGGTAAATCACGTCCCCTCCTTGTACGGTTCCTAAGTCGCGATCTGCGTAGTGAGGTCTGGCGAAGGAAGACTGAGCTGAAGGGCACGGGTCTGACGCTTTCAGAGTTTCTGACTAAGCCTAGGCATGATACATTCCTGGATGCACGCAAGCACTTTGGCGTAAGGCAGTGCTGGACCTCCGAGGGCAAAATAGTAATTTTGCTTCCTAATAAAGCACGACGGAAGATAGAATCTGCGGCTGAATTGCAGCAACTCATTGTCCAGTTTCCAGTGGTGGCGTCAACGTCTGGGCTAGCTGCTGTTCCCAAAAACACCATGGCAGAATTAAGTGAAGCGCATTCGAAGCCAGCTGAAAAGAGATCGCGGAAGCCAGCCAAGTAGTGTATTTTATACACTAACGGGTACTGTATAGATTTATAATTATTTTTTTTTTGTTTGTTTAGTTTTTGCACTCTTTTTTGTTTTTGTTTTCTTTTATCACTTTTTTATTATTTTACTGTAAATTTTATTTATACCCCATAATTATTACTTTTATTGTTTTGTTTACCTAATTGAATTGACATTGACAGCACGTTCGGAAATGTCCCATTATTGTATAGAGTATGTGAATATCAGTCTTTTAATCAGTTTGTGTAAAACTGGCGAGTGTAAAGAGGAGCTATTTTGTATTCGGTTTTTTTTTTAGTTTAATATTATTTTTATTTCATATTATTATTTATATTATTGTGTTTTTTTATGTTTGATTTGTCTGATGACAGTTTTTCATTTTGCTCTTCTTCGTGTGCATCGGATGACAGCTTCGCGTCCGCTCTTTCTGATGATTCCGTTCACCTGCGCGAACAACTTTCCTCCCTTCTATCTCCCTTTAAAAAATTCTTCAATGTAGCCCATATAAATGCTCAGAGCGTTCCCGCCCACTATCCTGATTTATTGTCTTCTTTTGACTCTGATATTATACATGCTGTACTTATTTCCGAGACTTTCCTCAAACCGGCTGTTCCTTCCGCACAGTATTCTTTGACCGGGTACAAACTCATTCGCAATGACAGAACGGGAAAGGGAGGTGGGGGGGTTGCGGTTTACCTTCGCGAAGATATTGCTTATAAAGTCGTTGACCAGTCTCCGAGGGTTTATTCAAAATTTGCAGAACATCTTTTTGTAGAACTCACGCTCAACCATGCTAAGATCCTCTTAGGTGTTTATTATAGTCCCTCATGTTATATTGATTATTTCCTTTCTTTCGAATCTAAGCTTGAGTATTTTTCATCATTATATGACAATACAATTATTCTCGGAGACTTCAACACCTGCTTGCTGAAGGATAATACCCGCAGCCGTAGCCTCAGGTCTCTTGTCTCTTCTGTCAACATGTGTATTCTTCCACTTAACGCTACTCATCATGCTCCCCATTGTTCCCCTTCCCTTCTAGATCTAATCGTAGTATCCGACCCTAGTAAGTTAGCCCTACACGGACAACTCCCAGCCTCTTTTTCTTACCATGACCTTATATTCCTTTCTTATAAAATTTGCGCTCCTAAACGCAAATCTAAGTTCCTTTTCCTACGTAGTTTTAAGAACATTGATCTGGATCGTTTAAGGGAAGACGCGAGGAATATTGACTGGTCTCCTGTTTACAACTGTAGTGACTTGGACACTAAAGTATCTGGCTTTAATCTAATAGTATTAGACCTTTTTGATGTTCATGCTCCCCTAAAAAAGGTGAAAGTAAAGCACCGTCCGGCACCATGGTTGTCTGACACTATTAAAACAGAAATGTCTAAAAGGGATAAGGCTAAAAGACGCTATAAAAAGTATCCTACAGATGAGAACTGGTCTAGGTACAAAAAGTTACGAAATCGCTGCAATCGTATGTGTAGGGATGCTAAGAGACGCCACATACACGATTCAGTCCAAAATTTCAATACGACTCAGGCGTGGCAATTCCTAAAGTCTCTTGGTATCGGTAAAGCTTTCAACGAGAATACCCTAGATATTGATCTTAATGATATAAATACGCACTTTTCAAAGTCGCCTGTCACCTTAAACAGTGATATTAAAACTTGTACTCTTCATGAACTTTCTCGCCAAACCTTGCCTGTATGCCCACAATTTTCTTTTCAGCGTGTTACAGAGGACGAAATCAGAAAGTAAATTCTACAACCAGTACATAAATATGTATATATTTATGTACTTGTCATTGTCAACTCTGAATTTTAATTCTGTTATTTTTTAGTTCCGTGATTGTACAATTGCCCTCACTTCCACATAGTTTCTCTTTCCTCAAAGGTTAACTGGAAGATAACTCAAATTGAGTTAAGTTCGCCTTTGTACATCTTCTGTGTAAATGTTGTTTCTGTATTCTATTGTACAATAAAGAATAAAAATAAATAAATAAAAATAACTGTCTGTCTGTTCCAAAGTAACTGTCTGTCTGTTACCTTTTTACTCATAAACTGCTATACAGATTCTGATCAAATTCGGCATGGAGCTAGATTTTTATTCGGGCGAAGGGCATATGGTATGGAAGGATATGCTCGTAGTTAATTAATCCTGGTGATCACTGGAAAACAGGGCTACAAGCGCCTTTACACATAAATGCGGCTCTTAAACTTAAAACACACCCAACACTTCTATAAATAAACTTATGATCGAAAACATCTGTTCCTAACGAATAAGTGGATATGCTATTTCTGGAACTGTTTGTGCTCTATTTTAAAACTTCCCTATTATTTCCTTATTCGTATATTTATAGATCAGAATGCGTACTACAACTATTATAATTGTATTTGTCTATAAGAAAAAGATGTGAATGAAGTGAAAAAATGAAAGAATATTTATTGCATATACAAATAATGTTCAGACTCAACATTCATATTATGATAACAAGTGTGATATGAATTACAAAGCAAAAAGTAACTTAAAATCAATAGAGTAAGCATCAAATATGCTACGTATATATATATCTCTCGCTCTCTCTTTTTCTCTGTCATCACGCCAGTTCCCTTGCAGGGTAGGCAGAAAGTACAACAGGTTCTTTCCTTACAGACTTCTCTGACTTCTTCCACTCTCAAGAACGTCTCATACAAGCGCGCCGGTATCGCTGCCACGTATCCTTTATAAAAAAATAGTCCTGTCTCTTTTTTTACATTCCTTTATTAGACCTTTGTCCAGTATTGTACGTATTTTAGCTGATGTCAAAGTCTGTCGTCATGACAATCTTTGGGGAGGCTTTGTTCTGTATTGGATGTCTTTCGACTGGCGATGCTGACATGCATTCAGAATGAAGTCTGTCGTCGTGACGATCTTTGGGGGAGGTCTTTGTCCTGTATTAGACGTCTTTCGACTGGTGTTGCTGACACGCATTCGGAATTAAGTCTGTCGTCGTAAAGATCCTTGAGAGAGGCTTTTTTCCTGCAGTGGTCGCCTTTCGGCTGACGCTGATATGCATTCCGAACAAACTGTTGTCGTAGCAAACTTTGGAGGAGACCCTCGTCCTGAAATGGACGTCTTTCGGCTGAAACTGATATGCAATCCGAACAAAGTGTCGTCGTAGCAAACTTTGGAGGAGGCTGGCGCTGATATGCATTCCGAACAAACTCTGTCGTCGTAGTAAACTTTGGAGGAGACCCTCGTCCTGAAATGGACGTCTGTCGGCTGACGCTGATATGCATTCAGAACAAAGTCTGTCGTGGGGATCTTTGGTGGCGACCCTCGTCCAGAAGTGGTCGTCTTTCAGCTAATGATGACATGCACTCATGACAAAGTCTCTCGTCATGGCAATCTTTCAAAGACGGCTTTGACCAGCAGTTGACGTCTTAGCCTGATAATCATAAAACTAACGAGACAAATATTAAAGATGTTTGTTATTTTAACATAACAATGGTTATGATTAATCGAGCGATGCTCGGTTAGTTGTATTGTCTTTTGTCCCATTTCGGGGCTGTGTGTCGACTGAAAATTTCAAAACTAACTCGCTTACAGGTGTAGCAGACTTGCTACTTACTTTTAGCATCTTTGAGTTGCTTTTCGGAAATTGGGTGCCGCGCCTGAACGCTTGTACACACATACAAATTCCAGTCGCGGTTATCATGTTGATTTTTGGTCGCGTGATTCAATGACTGAACTCTACACTCCGCAGACTACGTACCTCCACTCGATGCCCTCTCTCATGGCTTCACCTCTCCGCGTGCCGTTGCAACATCGACACAGTCACAGAAATGTGCCATTTTGTTTATGCGATCAACCGCAGTTACTCGCCAAAACGCGATGCAGCATCGATGCAGTCGCTAAGTCATGCACTTTTGATACTGCGAGCGCATACAGCAACTCGATGCAGTCGCAAAATCGCAGTAGCGTCCTTTCTTTGCATCAAACTAAAATAGATTCAAAATATAACTTATACTGTCCAACTGCTGAAGAATTTACAGATTCGGGTGAGAGAGACGGTCATACTCCACTTCGCAGGCCAGTGCGGTGCGGTGGAGGTAGGTTGGGGGCCACATATTGATAGAACTTATCAAGCCGCCTATATAAGACATTCAACTTGGTATAATGAAAACCACATTAAGTGGTAACTGAGAAACAACGACCTAACGTGCCTTCTAAAGCATGGAAACGCCGTACAATTGAATTTTCACAAACGGTCACCCATCTCAAACCGACCGAGCCGAACGTTGCTTAACCTTGATTGCTACAAACTCCGCAGTACCACAAATTTTGAGTGCTTACTCACAAAAGCTACTCAAACTTGTTATATAACTATCGGCTTAACGTGCCTTCCGAAGCACGGAGACGCTTAAATATGGAGCGGTCACCCATTTTAGACCGACCGAGCCAAACGTTGCTTATCCTTGGTGATCGCTAATAACACCGCGGTCGTACAGGGCCACGTGCCCCTAAGTCCCATATAACATACCTAAGGTTTGTTATCAACATCTCAAGACCGTGAACTTCTGTTATCACTGACATTGGGATAACGCAGATAAAATAGGATTGATGTCATTATAATGGTCAATAATATTTTAGTTTAGATTATAAATCATTTGATTTGAAAATACGTTTATAACTGTATAAGTCTTTAGACTTTCGAAGATGTGCGGAGTCACGCTGACCGACCGTATTCGCAACAGCGTAGTAAGAAAGCGAGTAGGTATGAAAGATAGTATCGGTGTAAAGATGAGAAAGGGTATGCTCCGTTGGTTCGGGCATATAGAAAGAATGCCAGAAGAAAGAATGACAAAACAGATATACAATGCGAAAGTGGAAGGATGTAGGTGCCGGGGAAGACCTAGACTATCTTACCATGACCAAATAGACCGTGTCTTAGCTGAAGTGCAAGTCAAGAGTCTCCGTAACCGGCGAGTGTGTATGAGACGAACTATGAGAGTGGAGGAAGCCAGAGAGGTATGTAAGGAAAGAACCTGTTGGAACTCTGTACTCTCTGCCTACCCCGCGAGGGAGCTGGCGTGATGATATAGATAGATAGATAAGTCTTTAGATTTTATATAAGTTCTCTGTGCTGCTGGTTCGGGCATATAGAAAGAATATCAGAAGAAAGAATGACAAAACAGATATACAATGCGACAGTGGAAGGATGTACCGGGAAAGACCTAGATTATCATACCATGACTCACTTTCTTACTATTTTGTTGCGAATACGGTCGGTCAGGTCCGCGCATCTTTCGCAGAGCTCGCATTTCGCGTTTTTGAGGATATAAGTTTTGAACTAACATTATCACGCCTTTATTCTTCAAAGGTGGGTGGAGGAGGTTTACGGTGTACTCCTCGTATCGCCAATCCATCCATGTTAGATTCTAATGACAGGACACACGCCAAAAAAGACGAAAGAATTGACAGACGCTGCTTTGTAGACACAATCTGACTACCGTCTTTGGGGTTCTGGTTTGGTCATGCTAGCTGTAACGTCTTTGCTTGCGGTGGCTGTCTGGCGCGGGTCACTCCCTTCCCTCCAATATGGTTGAGTAGAGTGAGGGCTGTTCCAGTAGTCATACTCGTGAACGAGGGCTGCTTGTGGGGACTGGTCGATCTGGAATCTTTTAGATCTTTCTATCTATCTATCTATCTATCTATAACCTCACGCCAGATCCCTTGCCGGGTAGGCAGAGAGTACAGAGTTCCAACAGGTTCTTTCCTTACATACCTCTCTGGCTTCCTCGACTCTCATAGTTCGTCTCATACACGCTCGCCGGTTACGGAGACTCTTGACTTTTCCATCAGATAAGACTCGGTTTATTTGGTCGTGGTAAGATAGTCTAGGTCTTCCCCGGTACCTGCATCCTTCCACTTTCACATTGTATATCTGTTGTAGATCTTTCTTCCTAGAAATAACGTCGCCTGACTACACTAATAACATTCTCGGAAGGAAGGCATCACACTGGAGTTAGATCGTAAACTAAATTGTAATGTAAACATTGTACCCATACAATTTTATTGAAAAAAAAATAGAAAGGAAAAAAAGAGAATTAAAATTAATTATAAAAAGACAAGCTCGCTGAGTTTCTTCGCCGGATCTTCTCAGTCGAGGCCGCGTTACAATCCGGTGGTGGATTAGTAGTAAGATTAGATAAAAAATAAAATGACTGCCTCAAAGCGCATCGCTTTGTGATCACAAGGCTTTGAGTTTAAATCCTAGCTTTATTTATTTATTTATTTATATTAGGCACATCAACAATATTCATATGTCACATTTAAAAAATAGCATTTAACAATATTATAATCTTATATAAATATCAATTATAGATGTACACAACGTTCCTTGGTTTACGATTGGCATGTCCAGTTATTAAATAATATTAAAAAACATAATTACATAATTAAATTGAAAACAAAATAGGTACAATTAGAATAAAAATTTAAATAAAATAAGAGTGATACATACATCAAATAATAATTAAATTACTACACAAAAATGAATTATGGATTTACATACTAAAATAATTTATCAGACTATTCCTGAAGTTACTGAAAGATTGGTGAAAAATATCAAAATTACCAATGTTTTCTGAGTTTCCGCAGACGGTATTGTACTCGCTACATATTCGAGTTAGTGGTGAGTGTCGTCCAATATTGGTTCTGCACACCGGAATATTAAAGGTTTTCCTAAGGGGATACCTCGGTATACTTCTTGGTACCGTGAGTTTTATATTTTCATGTAATTGAATACAATCTACCTTACCTGTCAAAATTTTGTGCAGAAATAATAGGTCCTGAATATTCCCATGATAGTGCAGTGACACCATTTAAAAAAATTTGAGTCTTTCATTATGTGATATACCGGATGACATGAATGCCAAGTTCCTTGTGAAAGTGCGCTGGATTCGCTCAATTCTTTGTGAATGTATTACGTATGAAGGATTCCCGACCATACTTGCGTATTCCAAATGACTGCGCACCAAAGAATTGTAGAGCAGGATCTTCGTTTGTGGCCGATGAAAGTCCTTCGTGTTTCTTTTAAAAAAAACCTAGCATTTGAGCTGATTTTTTTACAGCCTTATTAATGTGCGAGGTAAACCTCAACTGACTATCTAAATTAAAACCTAGATCCCTAATTTCATATACTTCGTTCAAGACTACTCCATCGATATTGTAGTTTGAAGGAATGGGTACTTTTCCTTGAATATTTTATGTGGTAGCATTTATTAGCCTTAAGTGTCATGCCGTTTATATGACACCAGTCTTTGATATTGTCAAGATCGCGTTGGATAAGGAGAGCATCTGATAGGGAATTAACTAAGAGGTAAATTTTAAGGTCGTCAGCAAACAAAGAGAATCTACTATACTTGATGCTGTCCGCAATGTCATTTATGAATACGGAGAATAATATTAGTACGAGATGTGAACCCTGTGGCACACCGGAGTCAGCAAAGTATACTTTAGACTCATAACCTTTCACGGTTACTACCTGAGGTCTTTTGCTAAGTTAAGATTGAAGCCAGTTCAGCAGACTTCCACATATCCCGTGTGCTTCAAGTTTTCTCAGCAGTAAATGATGATTTACTTTATCAAACGCACTTGAAAAGTCGGTATATACTGCATCAACCTGTCTACCTTTGTCGATGTCTGCGGATAAGTCTGATATAAATAAGATCAGGTTCGTATTGACGGAGCGACCAGTCCTGAAGCCATGTTGAGCATTTGTGATAGAAGGACTTAGGTACAATGTAATGATGGGACATATTAAAGACTCAAATAATTTAGAGAAACATGAGAGAATAGAAATAGGACGGTAATTTTTTATGTCATTGTGTTCACCTTTTTTATGTATTGGGACAATCCTAGCTTTCTTCCATTCATTCGGAAATATACCGTTGCTTAGAGATTAATTTATTATTAGAGATAGAGGTAAAGCGAGAACTGAACTACAGCGTTTAATAAACATTGGGGGTATTCCGTCCGGACCTGCACCCTTTGCAATATCTAACTGTTTTAACTTTTTAAGTACCTCCTTTTCGGTGAAACTAACACGGCTCAGGGATTTGTGTAACGAAGTCGGTGCAGTGCATTTAGTCAGGTTTGTAACATGGTTTTGATAAACAGATGAGAAGTGCTTTGCAAAAAGATTGGCTATATTGGGACCAGTATCTACATAATAGTTATCACAGTGCATTATTCCGGGAAGTGAGCCATCTTCCATGCGTTTATCTTTAATGAACCTCCATTATAATTTTGGATTTTTGGCTTTGTTTGATTCTATGCGGTTAATGTATTTGCTGTAACATTGTTTTAGGAGTTTGCGACTACGATCTCTGAGCAATTCGTATTAATCTTATCACGGGGATTCCTATACTTACAATATTATAATCGAATTTTGTCTTTTTCGGATAAAAGCCGAGTTAACCTAAAATCAAACCATGGCGGGAACTCAGATAACCTTGGATTACGTCTGAGAACATATTGGGTTATTACATTTCTTAATAAGTCATAAAATATTTCAACCATATCATTTACGTTTTTTGATTTTGCGAACTTGTCATTCCAGTCTATTTTTTTCAGAGTACCTATAATGTTGTCGAAATCAGCTTTGAAGAAGTTAAAGTCATTTCTAGGCCTTGGGGCAAGGTCATGTGTCAGATTATTAGTTAAATTAAATAGTAGGGCTGGCTGTTTTGGAGCTAATTTAGAGAGCACACTAGGAGGGGTCATAGTGCTTACACCTGTCATATTTGTAATAATGAGGTCCAGTAGTCTTTCGGCCACATTGATACTTTCATTGACTTGTTTTAGATTATTCATTGACATAAAGTCCACGAAAGAGGAACCCAGCGCACAGTTGTAATTTGAGGGGGTAAGCTGATGATCAATACCTTTGGTCTACCTGATAAAATTTAAGTTAAAGTCGCCTAGAACACTAGACATACAAATTAATACGAGGTTTAATATTATACAGTCCTAGTTCAGTCTCCTACTTAGATAACAATCTTAGTATAAAGTATACCTGCCTTATAATAACAATGGTTACTCATCAAACCATAACATCGTCTTCCATTGAAATCTCGACTTTCTTACTATGTTTTTAGAGCTCGCTTTTCAGTGTTACACTCATGGTGTTTAAAACGTTTTTCCGTTAATATCTAGTTGAGTCATAGTTATGTGTCAATTACTAACTATTACATGGGTTAACGGCATTATCTTGAAAAGCGTAGTCAGAGTTGTGTATTGGTTAGTAATTATTTTTAATAATGGTTAAATTGATCAAAAGGCTTCCTGACCAAAAGACCATAGTGTCCTTGTTTTATACAAGGATCACAATATGACTGCGCCAATTACAAAGCCACTGTTTGATCAGCTTGGCAGCTAAGGTGTACGGTAAAATTATTGAACGAAGAATGCGCGAGAAGTCCGATGGAATGTTGTGTGAGGCATAAGGAGATTTCAGCTCTGGAAAAGGATTCTCGGATCAAGTTTTCTCCCTCCGCAACATAGTGAAGCCTCTGGTAGTGGGCCGGAAGGTTTTCTGCGGTTTTGTGGATCTGGAGAAGGTGTTTGATAGAGTCGTGCGAAATAAGAATAAGAATAATTTTATTTTTGAAAAAGACTTAGCAACTAAGTGACATTATCTAAGAGCCCCAAACTAGACGAAAAGTCTGTATCTTGGGACCCCGTAGAGTTAAACTATGAGTAAACTTAATTTAGTTACAATTACTAACACGAGCAATTATATGAATGAACAGTTAAATGTCAGTTACTGAGTTAGATTCTATGGTCGTTTCTATGCGGTTGATTCGACTATAATGTAATAATGTATCTATACAAAAAATTATGAAAAAAATAATAACAATAGAGATTTAGACAAAATAAACAAGCCCGCTGAGTTTCTCGCTAGATCTTCTCAGTGGAGATCGCGTTCCGATCCGGTGATAGATTAGTAAGTTAAGAAAAAATAATGTAAAAAATGTGTCTTGTCCATCCTTACTTATGGTGCCGAGACCTGGTCGCTTACAAAAGGTAGCCTTTATAAAATCAAAGTGGCACAGAGAGCGATGGAGCAAGCCATGTTGGGCATCTCCCTTGTCGGCCGAACACCAAACATAGAAATCCGAAGGCGTAAAAGTTGAAGATGTTGGTAAAGGAATCACAAGGTTAAAGTGGAGATGGGCAGGGCATTTGATGAGACGTGAAGATGATAGGTGGACCAAGGCCGTAACAGAGTGGTGGCCCAGAACAGGACGCCGACCCATAGGCACACCATCGGCTAGATAGAGCGATGATATCGTGAGAGTGGCTGGCAAATGGTGGAATAAATTAGCGCAGGATCGGAACGAATGGCGTGATAGAGGAGAGGCCTACACTCAGTTATGGGTAGAAACAGGCTGATTGTTGGTGATGAAACTTAAAAATTTGTATATGCCCCAACAGACCTTACGTAAAATAAATGATATGAGTTGAGTAGCTCGACATGCCCACTGCAATCAACTTTCAGTGTTATACAGAACTTACTTATTTTGTCATCATACCAGATCAGGCAGAGAGCACAGAGTTCGAAAAGGTTCTTTTCTAACAGACCTCTCTGGTTTCCTCCACTCACTTAGTTCGTCTCATACACGCTTGCCGGTTACGAAGAATCTTGACTTGCCCTTCAGATAACACACAGTCTGAGATACGGTCTGTTTGCTCATGGTAAGTCTAGGTTTTCCCCTGTACCTACATACTTCTACTTTTTTCTTTTAGATCTCGTTCGATATCTATGTTTAGCTTGAAGACAAAGACAAATGCCTCTTCCCAAAGATCGCCACGACGGCCGGCTTTGTGCTGTAAGCATCCGGCTTCTATCCGCGACTTTCCGCGACTCTGACTATAATGATATAGACAAGGAACGTAGGGCGTTGTCTGTTCGTGTGAATATGATAGCTCGCAGATTCGCTCGCTGTTCGAGAGGGTTCAAAATAACCTTTTTCAGGGCATTTTGCATGTCTTTCTACGCAAGCAGTATGTGGGTTGCTTATGCGCGGGGACAGTGCGTTGTGTCCAATATAAAAATCCGTTTCGGGTGCTTTTGGGGCTGCCTTGCTTTTGTACCGCTTCGGGAATGTTCGCCAAAGCCCGTGTGGACTGCTTTTTGCAACCATGCGCAAGCGGTGCACATCCTTGCTGCGCAGGATGCGGCCAGCCGCAAAAGTATCGCATTGGCGGAGAGGTTGGACTGGTGGACAACGGTCACCCATCTCAGACCGAGCAAGCCGAACATTGCTTAACCTTGGTAATCGTTAAGAAGCGGTCGCATAGCGCTACGAACGCCTCTGAATATAGAGAGAAATTAATTAAAACGATTAAAATCTCGTTTTTTTTATCTCAATCAAGCTGGACCAGTATTTTGGATACCTGTTTATCATTCTAAAAACTCGTTTATCGAGATGATCTTATTCTCCGCAGTAACCTGTAATATCTGGGTCTCAATTCTAATAATAAAATTTCGCAAAAATCGAATCTTAACCGCCGGCTATCAATGGCGTTTAGACGCTTATTATAAACCCTATCAGATTAGCAGAAACCCAGATATAAAATGAGAAAGTGGAAGGATGTAGGTACCGGAGAAACCTTACCTGGAAAAATACTGCGTACGACTTCTGCGAGCTTCGGGGGAAGCTCGGGGGACGTGTCGGATTTCTACTGACTAAAACCCCCAGGGTGGTCGACATCAGCACTTTGGATGAGTTCCGGGATCTCCGTATTGAACACACCGGTGTCCCTCTTGTGCTTCGCACCGACGCAGTGCTAACAGCGACGTGGGCCACACCACGCCGCCGTCCTCCTCGGGGTCGCTCGTGAAGGACGCTCAGCGACCGGGGAAGACCTAGACTATCTTACCATGACCAAAAAGACCGTGTCTTATCTGAAGGGCAATTCAAGATTCACCGTAACAGGCGAGCGTGTATGAGACGAACCATGAGAGTCGAGGCAGCCAGAGAGGTCTGTTAGAACCTGTTGGAACTCTGTACTCTCTGCCTACCCCGCAAGGGATCTGGCGTGATAATATAGATAGATAAATTAGGTTCAAAAGCATAAATTATATCGATTATATTGATACATCTTATAAACCCAGTGTTACAAGATCGGCTGCAAGGTATCTTAGTAAACAAAAAACCGGAAATGGTAGCCTCGATACGCACTCCGAGTATTGCATCACATAAATAACAACATTGTGGTAGAATATTCATGCTAATACCACTTATGGGCTGAATAGAAGTACTACATATTTTTACCAGCCCCGTTTCGGGAATTTAGGTGATTGCACCGTTACTATATTCTTCAAGGAAGATGTCAGATGGGTACTGCATGACCCTATCAGCCGCTATCGCCGTCTGCGGTATATTCTCATCGACTCTTCCGATGCCCTCACTTCCCTTATCAAAATCAGACATTCACCTCGCCGGCGACGAGGAAAAATCTCGCCGGCCGGTGCAGAGCACCACGGCGAAACTCAGAATACGCTCTCCCCCATAGCGACAGCCCAATACGAGGGCGTTTCGTCCCTGATACGTCCTTGAGATAGTTGCCCCCCTTGACTTTCCGGCTAGAGCGTAGTGTTTACACGCTCGTCTTCTTGCCTGGTAAAGCTAGAAAGGCTCCTGGGCTATTTACACGCACAAATGTCCCGGTGGGATCTATCTTTTCGAAAGCATGTGCGTATTAAAAATTAATTATCAATTGCTTTAAAGGTGAAGGAAAACATCGTGAGGAAACCTGCATGCCTGTTTCTCGAAGGTGGGGGATGTTCGCCAACCCGCACTGGGCCAGCGTGGTGGACTATGGCCTAAACCCTCTGTTTAAGAACAGGCCTGTGCCCAATGGTGGGACAGTTTCTAAACAGGGCTAATATTATATTATTATTATGTTACACTTTGTATACAACGTCTTAAAACCGCAATAACATCTCAATCAACTTTGCACGGAACGGCATCGAACCGGTAATAAACTAGATGAATTACTTTCGAACAACCGGGAAGCTAAGTACCCGTATGTGTGTGTTTGCGGAAATGCCGTGAGAATATCGGTTTTCCTTCATACTACAAGACTGTATATATCAGATCCCTTGCGAGGTAGGCAGAGAGTACAAAATACCAACAGATTCTTTCCTTACAGACCTCTCTAGCTACTTCCACTCTCATATTTCTATGACTCTCTAAACATTATTAACTTATTTATTATTATTATATATTAACTTATTATTAACTAACAACTTTTATTCTTACTGTTTTTCTTTCTAATTAAATTTGTTGCGGGTTCTAAAACAATTAAAGCGCTTCCCGGGACACCACAAGGTTCAATCCTTGGCGTCATCTAAGGAGACCATTTTGGATCGTGGCTTACAGAAGTTATGATGGTGGGAATGTGTGGCGGGCTTAGTCCCAAAAACATGTTTTCTTGCTCTATTTCACTGTTTCGCACATCTTCTGCTAAGAAAAAATTTCAAACATTTCGAGCGCCTTTCATTTGTAACAAAATAAATAAGATTTATAAATTCACTCTAAAGAAAATGAACAACGGTAAATTTAAATATATTGTAATAGCATGGCTGGGTTTGACTATAAAGATACTGTGTGCTTCACCAACGGTAAAAAATGTATGAATTAATTTAATCTTAGCCGCCTCACCAGATCCCTTGTGGGGTACGCAGAAAGTACAGAGTACCAACAGATTCTTTCCTTACAGACCTCTCTGGCTTGCTTCACTCTCATAGTTCGTCTCATACACGCTCGCCGGTTACGGAGACTCTTGAGTTGTCCTTCAGATAAGACTCGGTCTATTTGGTCGTGATCGCGCCGCGTGGTTCCCGGCTTAGAATAGGACCAACCCATCTCATCCCATCGGGTGTCGTACAAGGCGACTAAGGGAAAACTAGGGAATGGGCAGCAGCGTTCCCTTAACACTTCTACCATTAAAAACTGCGCTCGCCAACCCGCCTGCCAAGCGTGGCGAGTATGGCAAACCCCCCCAATTTATTAAAATGGAAGAAAAGGATAAAACCAGGCCCCTAGTCCCCGGCGGTCCTGTTCGTCCTGGCCACGGTAGCAGCTATGGTAACGACAAGGGGTGCTAAGAATCTCCGGCAGAGATTCGGCTACCACCAACTACGAAAATTGGCCCTGGTGACATACAACGCACGCACGTTAAGGACAGATGAGAAGCTTGTTGAGCTGGAAGAAGAGATAAACAAGTTGCGGTGGAATATTGTTGGTTTATCGGAGGTCCGAAGAAAGGGCGAGGACTAGACTAAGGAAGAAGGTTATCGTACCTTAAAATCCGGCAACTTGTTTTACTACCGGGAGGGCGAACAGCAGTCCCAAGGTGGTGTCGGATTTATCGTCCACAGGTCACTCATAGACAACGTTGTGTCCATCACTAGTGTGTCGAGCAGGGTAGCGTACCTGATTCTCAGAATATCCAAAAGATATTCGCTGAAGGTCATACAGGTCTACGCACCGACCTCGGCATACTCAGATGATGACGTCGAAGTAATGTATGAGGACATTAGTAGAGCCATACATACTTCCAAAGCACACTTTACAGTGGTTATGGGTGACTTCAATGCGCGGCTGGGCAAACAGGGCGATGATGAATTGAGAGTGGGGCAATTTGGATATGGGCTACGCAACCCCAGGGGTCAGAGGCTGGCCGAATATCTGGAGAAGGAGGGACTCTTTATGATGAACTCTTTGTTTCGGAAGCCGCCTCATAGGAAATGGACCTGGATGAGCCCTGATGGTTCCACACAAAATGAGATAGACTTCATCAAC